>JAUEPR010000003.1:1200000-2400000 GCA_030435655.1 Armillaria novae-zelandiae | reverse complement strand
CCATAGCGGGAGCCTATACAAAAGCCAATATTGAGAATAAAATTAAAAGGGAGGAATGAAGGCACGCACTGCCTTGACCAAGGTCACAGCCAGAGCAAGAGCGACTGCGAGGCGAGTGAAGGATGCCATGCTGATCTATGATTTGTTGGGGGGAGGTCTGTATGTGGTCTGCATTGGTGTTTATGTATGATTCATCCCTGGCAAGACCTTATGGGACCTGAGTTCGACCGAAGAAAGAAAAGGTGCCACTTGTACTCCTGGAACCCCATCGAGTAGACCGTCTCTTCGCAGAGTTCGCTAACTGTATAAACTTGAGCAGCCGAAGAAAAGCACCGGTCGCGAGCTGCGGTTAACACCTTGACAAATATTGTGCTATCTTCAGATCCCGGCTTGTCTGCATTTTACAAGCGACGATGACCATGGCTGTCTTGGCAGCTTTGTTGTAGGGAAATGTAACATTCCAGAGGTGGTCAAATGTAAGAAGCAACCTCCGCGTACCGAAAAAGAGAGCGATGAGGCATATATGAGTCATGTAAACGATCGAAACGGGGTAAGTAAAACTCAAAAAGTTGAGATCATGAGTGGCCGCCGGTCTTGCAGATGACAGGTGTATAATGCGTGGGTAGCTTTTTTCTGTAAAAGGGATGGATTGTGTGAAGTTCGCCAGAATCTGCGGTCCACATGTCCAGGTGCGGTGATGCATAATAGTAAGCAGCGCTCAGGTGGGGGCAATAAGACGACTTCTAATCAAGAAAATGACTAAGTCCTGTGGGTTAAAAATAGGTCAATGAAGCGGTACTTGCCACAACAATGACATACTTGGACACACGCGTTCTTTTCGCCAGCAATTCTGTCACATGTGCAGGAGCAGTTAAACGGAAAATATTCCAAAATGACTTTGGTCCCGTTGCTGCGGAGGTGTTAGGTGTCGACAGTATTATTGGCAGCGATGATCCTTGTTAAGTAGGTGAGAAATCTAGTAGTTAAACGGATCATAACTCCACCGGGATGTACGAAGCCAAGCCACTTGAAACTCCGAGTCATCATGCAGTTGGTGACAATTTTGAAGCGATTTTCATCTAATGAAACTAAAACTCGTGCCCAAGGACATGCACAAGTGGAGGTCATGTACTACGAAACTTCCGTCTCAGAATTGTATCGATAGCATTACTTTGGAAACAAAAGCGGGTAGTATTGAGTATGTGAAATCTAGGGTATAGGAATGTTCCTGAAAGTAGAAACTGACAGCAAATAAGAGGAAAAGATACGGTATAAATAGTCACTAAGGCTTTACCGTGCGCTGCATCGTATTAAATGCAACATAAGGTGCATAGAAAGGTTGGATGTGACCAAAAAAGCGAATAAAGAAGAAGAAAAATGCCTGAAAAGCATGTTCCGCCATGGCCTGGACCTATGCCTTCTCTTCCGATAATGTCGTTTCCTTCGCTTTATCCTGGACACCTGACGTGATCACAGGACCTCTCTCAAGATCTTCATCTATCTTCCATGGCCAGAAGGATACTACGACCTTACTCAGGATGATAACCCCGATGATACCTCCAACAATCTGAACCTCCAGGGTAAGGGCAGCACCCATGTGTCCAAGGAGCTTAAAGACTCGCTCGGAAATACCATCTGGTGACCCTGAGCCAAATCCACCATTGTAGAGAGCATGATTGAATGCGACGCCCAGAGAGAAGAGGGAGAGATAGATATCTTGAACTAACTCCCATCGCCACTCACTTGGGAACGCAGGCGCATTGGGAAATGGCACAAAATAGGCTAGTGCTTTTACCGCGCCAAGAAGGAGTGTCGTGAAGGTGAGGTACATGAAGAGAATGATTGAGCCCGCAAATAGTGTTGAAGATAGAAACCAGAGCTGGGTGGCCACAACATTTGCGAACGGCGACGGCAAGAGGGCCAGAGAATCTATGCCTTCAAGAAAGAAAACATAAAGTCCAAGGAAATAGTAGGGTGTCTTCAACGCGTATGCGCCTGTTGAGGTCATTGCGGTCGTCGTTGAAAAGTGATTGTGTTGCCAGGCACGTTAAGCACAGCCCCATAGCACCGCCACATTCGGCGGCGTTTTCCGTGTCCTGAAACCGGTTTGCCTTTCACGAGGCAGAAAATGAGGCAAGACAGGCTCTGATTTTCTCTTGGAAGGCTAGCGCTAGTAATAGTATGCTTCGTCTATTCCACAAGCTTTGTTTCAATACTAGTACTGTGCCTAGTTAGTAGTTTGATCGATCGCTGCCCGAATTCACATCTTCAGAGACTTCACTGTATACATACCTAACTATCTTGGGAAGGAAAATGCATTCTAGCATTGCGCTCCAAGTAGTAGGTTCGCCTAGTGTCAACGATTACGCTAATAAATGAGTATTCAACCTATATAAGGCGGAACTCCGCATGGATAGGATGGTACAGCTATGGAAGTTTGTTTCCCATGCTTCAGTAAAACTCTACATATGGGGGCGGGTCAATTCTCTTCCGGTATTGATCACGTCGTATCGAACTCAAAATATAAGCATGATGCATACCAATTACAGCAAGAGCATCCTTATCATACGTATACAAATTGAAGCTGCTAATATAGTCGTTCATGGCTTGTAGCTAACTTGAAGCGAGCCATTAATTCGTTACTCTGATGGATGCCCTGTATAAATACATTTATATGTATTCACCTGGCAACTTTCCCGGCTCAACCTTACGGTGGTGTCATCTAAAACAAAAGAGAACGGTCTCGACGGTCTACATAGTACTTCAAATGGCACTACTAGTATCCTTATATGCCCCAATTTTCTTCCTCGGGTCCTTAATTATATCAGCGTGTTTTTAGCCCTTTCAGGGATCCACTTGGTATAACAACCAGTTACCCGCCCGGAAAATAGCGACCCAAGACTTGAAGCCTAATATGGGGCTCCGCATAATCCTGCAGGGACATCATGATCTATAAAGATTACTTAGGTCCTCCAGCCTCTTTCTGGCTTAGCAGCTTTTTGTCAGCCTCCTTCAAGACCAATCGAAATATTATTATCATGACCGCGTCGCGACTCTGCGTGATCCTGTCTCGGAGGACATAATTATTGCTCCGGACTTTGCGGGATCCTTTGTCGAACGAGTCTCTAGACCCTCAAGGTCATTAGCCTAATTTTGTTTGGGGCATTTTCGCTTTGGAGTTGCTCCGGATGTTCCCGTTAACGGCTTGAGTGTGCATATGTTTGTGTGATCCAACCGGATACGTTAGAATTTGTTGTAGTGCTCATCCCGGATTCTCGGTCGCCTAAAAGTACCAGATTTTGGTCAGTGCTATAGAAAGACGTTACTCCGTCGCGTCTGTAATGAATAACGAAAAATCTGCGAACTCCGGCCCGAATGGGAAGTGTAGCACAGCCACCACCAGTACGCGTTCACCCCACCATCACTGCTAGTGACGAGATCAAGAACGAAACGAAACATGAAAGACGATGCGTATTCAACGATTGTTTACAAAAATATGGGAGATCTCAAGCTTCATTTCGACTTGTATCATCCTAGACTAGAAGCACACCCGCAAAACACTAAAGTCCCTGCAGTCGTCTACTTTCACGGTGGTGGCCTGACTGTTGGAAATCGTAAAAGTTGGTTTCCTTATTGGCTTTGTAGTGGGTTTCCCGGATGTGATTTAGTGCGTACAGTATGCTGAACTACTATTAGAACGCCTTAATGTCGCAGGTGTTGCGCTTGTGTGCGCGGACTACAGGCTTATCCCATCCGGATCTACAACTGGATACGAAATACTTCAGGATATTAAGGATCTGTTCGCGTTTTTACCCGCAAAGGATTTCAACACTTCTGGAGTAGTAAGCTATCAGATTGACAGGGATGCAATGGGTGTCGCGGGAACGAGCTCCGGTGGCCTCTGTGCATATTTAGCCGCCATTCATGCCTATCCGCGGCCTCGAGCTGTTCTGTCGATGTATGGTATGGGAGGAAATTTTTTCGTATGCGTCAAATTTTTGGTCCGAGTTCCGGTTGCTTACCGCATCCTTTTGTTGCTCAGACGTCTCATTATTTTACCCTGAAAACGGCTCCGTTCTTTCGCGGACGCGAGCTTCTGGATCCTTCCAACTTCACGGATCATATTTTCCCAACATTTGCGACCTCACCTCTCATTGCTGACTCTCCACTTGAGTATCACTCCCCTACATCTCCAATACCGGGGTATCCAGCAAATCCTCGAATGTTTTTGGCCAGGTTGTACTTGCAACTCGGAACTTTCCTTGATTATTACACAGGTGCACATGAACCCAGTCTGAGCGCTACGCTCCGCACGCGGGCCCCGCCCATTCCAATCGATGAACTCACCCTCAAACATAAGATTTTATTTCCCCAGATGAATGTTACCGGTGCCTGGCCCCCCACTTTATTTGTCCATGGCGCGATCGACACGGCAGTCCCCGCGGATGAATCCCGACATCTCCATCGCGCACTTCTAGATGCCGGTGTTGATAGCGAGCTTGTGGTGATAGACGGGATGGAACACTCATTTGACTACGCACCAGAGAGCGAGGAAAAATTCGGAACCCTTTTCGATCATGTAGCTCTCTTTTTTGGGGATAAATTAAATGGTGGGTGTTGCATTAACATATTTACCAGCAATTCGGGAGGACTTAATTAACGATGCGCAGTGTAGCCAATATTGGCCCTCCGATTGGCGCCGTGGACGTCGCGAGTCTTGCCGAACGTTGTACCGAACTATACCGGGCATACCGAGAACCCAATGTATTCAGGAACGATGAAATTCGGAGACTTGCGGGGCGCAACAATATTGCAAGTCGGCAGACATGAAACAAATGCTGTGTAGACATTCAGTGAGTGCTCAAAAATGAAGCACAAGCAATGTTAATTGTTTTTCAATGACTTCGAAAATAAGAGCGGGCATTTTTGCTTCGAAAATGAATGTTCTGTGGGCTCAAATGCCTCAGAGCTTCGCACACCGCCACCCCCGGCGGATCGAGTATATTTACCAAGGATCGATCCAACATCGATTGCTCCTGATCGATAATTTCAGGCCCAAAATGATCTCGAGACCCGTTCTGGAACCCGACGACGAATCGTCCAGTCGGTCCAGATCTTTCGCGGATGTTATGTTTGGACTCCAAGTCGTGTTGCCGTCTTGTTAAAATTTATAAGAGTTACGTTGCTCGTTCGATTTTCTTCAACTACTACCACGACAAACGCCCTCAAGATGTCTTCAAGCGCGCTCTCTTTTTCTGACACTTCTATCGATACTATGTGGGGTCCGGGGTTCATCGGTAGGTCTATCGCGTCTTAAAATTTCTGCTTGGCTCTGATGTCGCGCGACCAGGGTTTATTGTCAGTGTGGGGTGGGTTTCAGCATATTTTTTCCCTTTTGCCATCTCTAAACACACATCCTCTAGGTTGTATGGGCTCACTATATCACAAACGCTTCATTATTATCAATATTACTACCGCGAAGACGAGTTAACACTCAAGCTACTCGTCTTGCTTATATTGTACACCTCGATTTCTCTTTTATCGCGTCGTCGTTGCTGACTGTGCGATATAAGTTCACTGGATTCGTTTCACGTCTACACGACAGCCCATTCGTTTTGGCGCTATTTCATCGAAGGGCGAATTGGCTCGACCCTCGGGAATGCGCTCCCTTGGTATGTGATAGTTATCACGACCTCTCGCGTATCACTGACGGTGAAACGCTTTAACTATTCAGGCAACTCATTGTAAGTCGGCTTTTGCTTGCCGTGTATGTAAACCCGTCTAACCTTTTTCCAGGCATCTTTGATGACCACCGTACGTGTTCTCGACTTGATCTATCTTCCCTGAAGTACTTATAGCGCCCGTAGTATGTAATAACATTCATTGTACAAAGGTACGCGCACATGATTCCAGTCCTTGGCATTAACTGACATTTGAGGTGTAGTTACTACGGATATCGGGTCTTTAAAGGTTTGCTGCGCCCTTAACGCCGTCGAGTTAATACTCATTTGCTATAGTGAGCCGACACAATAAAATTATATTAGGCGCGATAGTGAGTATAACTTTCTGCATCGGATCATCATCTGACTCGTTGCTAGTGTTTCTTCGCGCTCGTTCAACTTGGTAAGTACCATTCTGGATTTGTTCACAACTTATTTTCTGATTTGTCCTTTATCAGCTTCTGGCGCTGGTAAGCCGTTGATACCACTGTGGTCTGTTCTGCGTCTCATATAGCCTGTCCGTCTATTAGCATTTGTGGCAGAGGAGTAAGCGAGCCTTTTGACCTTGTTGGCATTGACTCATTGTATTCTGTGCGTCAGAATCAATGCCAATGTCAATTCCCGCACGGACATATTTTCAAATAGTGTAAGTGCTTTCCTCACTATGCCGGTCGACACTCATGGAAGGATATAAAATTTAGGCGGTATTGATACTGGAACTGTCCAGTACCGTGCTAGGCGACTTGTTGATTACCTGCGCGACGGTCTGGTACCTTCGTGCAGAGCGAACCGGAATGCAGATGTATGTATGCTTGCATTCTTCCTTTGAGTGTCTCTAACCCAACAACAGGACAGAAAAACTTGTCCATCGGCTTGTCGTTCACGCCATCAATATGGGAATGGTCGGAGGGTATGTGTCTATGTTTAACTATCATATACGGCCGCTGCAACTTTCCTTTAGCGTTGTGGCACTGGTTCAATTGATTGTGGTGAGTACCAACGCTATTTTCCATTCATTCAAGTCTGATGGTTTCATTAGTTTGTTGCCCGACGCAGAGAGATGCTATTCTTTGCTCCAAACTTAGTTGTTAGCAAATGTACGCGTGTTACCTTCTTTTGTCTCATTGAAAATGAGACTAACGTTTCACAAGGCTATGTCAACAGTTTGCTAGCAACACTGAACGCAAGACACTCGATTCGGGATGCCCGTGATGCGTGGATGGATGATGACAATGCACATGGCATAGTCCTTCATCGAGTCGGAAACCATTCCTCAGCTGGGTTGTGGGGACGACACAAAACACCTATGGACACGAAAGAACTGCGGTTTGTTTGCTTTGTTGCGCTTTCTCAATTGTCAAGCTCATGACAACCACAGACGCTTCCGCCTCGCCATGCAAAAGCATGCTGACTCTATGAGCATGGCGACTGCCGGAGATGAGGAAGTTCCGCATGATCGCAAGTATGCTGATCGTGGAGACGCTAAGTCTGCATTAAAAAATTACGAGATCAAAGCCCAAGGAAGTGTATTTGTGATGGGGGACCTAGCTGCATGAGGACTCCCTGCGCGCTGACATTGTACGACTCTCTGTAACTGTACCCAGACGGGATGCCGTCCGGAGGTTGGACCTCCACTCCTTAAAAATACGTTTATCACTGTAAAAAGGCAAAAAGTAGCATTATCTGTACATCATACGGAAGGATATGGGAGGATGTCTAATTTGAACTATCAGACTGATGGCTTTACTGAGATGTTGGCTCAGCCGGACGGGAAGCGATGGTGGACTTACGCCGATCAGCTCCGATCACGGAAACTAGTTACGAGAATCAAAAAGACCTCAATCTGTACGTGGACCGCCGTGCAAGTATGCCAACGGAGGTACAAGCAGAGGGTTCGAATTTCGGATACAGTCATTTTCGTTCTAGGATAAGCGACTCGACACGGATAAAGATTCGGTCAGCCCAGAAATACTATCGTGCTTGGGGAGATGTCTGGATGACGGAACGTCCAACTTAGCCTGCCGCACCGATATGTAATAAATGATAGAGTTTCGGAGAAGTGCATAAATGATGCAGGGGTGAACTAGTCATTCTGCTTGTCAACTCACGGACAAGCTAGCTGGAATATCAAGCAAGGATCCGATGCGCTCAGCCTCATGTTGTACCGCTGCAGAGCAGAAGATGCAAGGGAAGCTGCTAGGTTGGGAAGAACTTCGAAGACAGTGCCGGACCGGGGCTCCGGAAAGTCAGTGATATTTGCTCTTGTTTGGAACACAACCTATCGGGATTGTAAACAATGGCAAACTATTGCCCTCTCCTTCAAACAATACCCCTCTGGCAATTCTTCCCTCCTCGCAGCCGTAATGGGGCCAGGGAACGACAAGGATGCAGCTAACGGTGCACCCCAAGATCAACCTAGCATCCCTACCACAACTCCCACTGCTTCCTCTTCGTCTACCCAAAAAAACGAATCAGACAATTATGTCGAGAAGTACAAAAAACTGAAGAGACGGTTTTTCGAGCTCGAGGAGGTTAGGATTTCCTGTGTTCGCGCATGATGATGTTGTTAATCCTGGTTAGAAACATAAGGAAACGAGCAGCGAATTACAGAGATCAAGTGAACGGAATGTGCGGATACGGCAAGAACGAAAGTACGCTACTATCTGTTTGTCTGCAGCGTGCCAATCTAACTGATTTTCACAGCATGCTACTTGAACGAATAATGGAATTAGAGGCTCAACCTCAGTTCAAGGCTAATGGAGGGGATCTGATATCCTCTACTCTTGACCAGCCACCATCCAGTGCATTCCCACGGAGTCTGCTCACTGCTCGCGCACGTTCGTCGTTTATCAATAATCTGCGTCAGGCCGTTGAGGACGACGGCAATCCCACTAGCACGGACACTACTGTTCCTCCTCGGCACATCGGAACACCAGCCGATGAACGTCCAGCGAAACGGGCACGTACTCTGAACGGCGAGTCTCAGGATGCTACTGCAAGTCCCGGCCCGAATGGTTCACCAACTCCTCGACTGCATGTGCAAATACCTGTCGCGCCAGGGTCACCTGTTTCCGATCCCTCACATCCAACATACACCCACCCTCCTGTACCGCCTCCCAATCCTTATGACCGCCCATTAACACCTTCAACACCCCTTGCAGACCACTTTTTCCCGCAAGGCGGCATTATACGCCCATCGCCTATAACTGAAGACACGCCGATGCAGGTTGATACGACGCGTAATAGTCCTCCGATCCCTCCCCACCAGCCAGGAACAGAGGTTTCCGGTGCCATGCCAGAGAAGGCGCCTGAAGACGCGTCCACTGTCGAGCAATCTATCTCTACCTCTCTTCCCGTTTCTGCGTCCCGTGGCGAAAACACTACTGAGCCAGACCCCGCCCCTGCGCCTACTCGCCGCAGCACAAGGGCCCGACGTCCAGTAAATTATAATGATGACGAACCTACTGTTTCCCCTTCAAAGAATGAGAAGGTTCCACCTGCCCGTAAAACGAGAGCGGCAGCGAAAGCATCCAATCCCGAAGCTTCAGGGGCATCAGCTTCCTCTTCCAATCTGACACCTGGTGCCGCGTCGTCAACATCTAGTTCAGCACCAGTTCAGACTCCGACACCAACACCGATGCACAATATTAATCCTATCCTTATGGGCGCGACTGGCGCGACCGCAGGAAACGGATCGGCTCCTTCCACTTCGATATCACCCCCAGCGCCCTCACCGATGGGTATCAATCCTTATTCCGTGTACTACCCAACTCCTAGCGCCACCACGACCACTGCGCACCCTTTTCCATACAGCTACTATTACATGCCTGGCTCAGGACTGATACCGCCTGGAATGATACCACCAGGTGTATTCCCCACGGGCCCTCCTATACCTTCGCATCCCGGAGCAAGCCAATCACCTCCGCAACAAAGACCGACACCGGAGTTGCAGCGACAAGCCAGGCCCAAGCGACTGAAAGCCCATACTGTGACGAGTAAGAGTTATAGCATCCCAATGGTCCCGCGGGACAAGGGCGGTCGACCGATGCTGCCCTTAAACGTGGGTATTATGACGGTTATATCTCTTGGGGAGGTCTGTATGAGGGAACATTTTCATACTGAACGATATATCTTCCCTGTCGGGTACGAGGTAACCCGGTCAGTTTTACCTCGGTATTTACTTTGAGATTGGACTTACTAATTTCTATCATAGACGGTATCTTTCTACCATGGACCCCAACATCGAAGTTGTCTACCACTGTACAATTCTTGACGGCGGCGACGGACCCAAGTTCCAGATCGTCCCGTCAGATGTTGCCGATAAACCTGTCATCGCAGGGACGGCGACTGGGGCTTGGTCGAGCATCGTGAAACAGGCGAACGCAATACGAAATCGGCAACATTCCAATTCTGTGTCTGGACCGGATTTCTTCGGGTTGGGGCAAAATACTATCAAGCATCTTATCCAACAGCTGCCTAATGCAGACAAGCTGAGGGACTACGTATGGCAGAATTTCGTTGAGGGAGGGTAAGTCTGTCATAACCTTGTTCGGGACTGGAATTGACAGATGAATGAATTCTAGGCCATTGGGAGGCAGACACGCGGCGGTCATACCAGCCCTGCCGGAAGAGTATGACTCTTCAGTGCCTATAGGACCGTATTATCCTTCCACGAGCGAGAAACTTCGACGGGAGCAGTTGGCAGTACAAGCCGGACAGCCTCGGAAAAGTCATTACCCGCCTCATGTTATGGCGCGGGCGGCACAGGAGGCTCAAAATAGTGCCCGACAGCAGCAAGCTCACCCTTCTCCACAGCCAATACCGCAGCCACAACCAATGCCTCAACAATCACACCCCACATCTCAACCTCAACCTCAACCGCCGCCCCTTCACCCACAGCATCTAGGAATATCCGAGAGCGCTGCTGATGCTGCGACATTTGCAAGTCTCATCAGCGCTTACGGAGCTGCACAAGCAGGAGCTGCCCCCCCTGCAGGGATGATGGCAGGTGGGCCGCCACCAAGTGGACCACCACCTTCTTAACCCATTTACCGGACCGGGAGAATGGGTATGAACCTGTCTTTATTTGTTACATTCATTTAATCTACTTTATGATTGGGTTTTTTTTCCTGTTGCTGTCATGTTTTGTGCTATCTCTCGTCATTACTGACCAATTGCATCCATCTTTCTCATCCGTTCACCCAGGTTTGGCGTATTGCCGTGTGAACTGGCCTCTGCTCTGTGCCGGTCCAGAGACATTCATCTCACCTCTGGATGGGTCAATAGAGCACCGTGATGGGATGATGG
This sequence comes from Armillaria novae-zelandiae, assembly GCA_030435655.1. Taxonomy (NCBI): domain Eukaryota; kingdom Fungi; phylum Basidiomycota; class Agaricomycetes; order Agaricales; family Physalacriaceae; genus Armillaria; species Armillaria novae-zelandiae. Next base: position 2,388,973 of record JAUEPR010000003.1, on the reverse strand, counting down.
ACGCTTCTTACTACGAAGCGCCTTGACTACCACTGTGATGCGTTTTGCGTTGGAGGCTAAATTAATCAAAAGTAAGAGTGGTTTATTGAACTTACTGCCTCTGTGGGGACTTCTACTGTTGCAAGGCAAGTGCCGGTATATGGAGTAGTATAAGGGGCGTACATGATCTTCCCAGTCGATACATGAAATTTTGATTGTATGTTCAAGGTTATGCACGTCGTGAGCGGACCAGTGCGAGTATTGATTCGAATTTTGGCTCTGGTCTCGTCGAGGTAACTAAGCATTCGATTTTTATTTCAATCGAAACAGGGCATGGCTGGTCTCTACTGTCTATCTTGAATTCAGCACGATTTTCCACAATTCAACATGTCTACTTTTTTTGGTTTTAATGGACGTAAACAATCGTTCATCGACGTGTACAGCACCGTTCTATCTTCGTTGAAATTTTTACAGGTAGAGGCTTGATGTCTTGATTCTTTTGGCGTCCATTCAGGATCATCCGGATGAGCGCAAGTATTTTATTAGCCCTCAAAAAGTCAAAGTGCTAGAAACCCGCATTCGGCTTCCCAGAATACTCGAATTTCTGCAGCGTCGGTTTGAAGAATTCCCGACAGACTGGATTGTGTTTGGCACAGAGGCCCAGGATCTCTATAATTGAATGTTCTTCGGAGATCTATGCGACTTCGATCCTCCAAGAACGAGATTCTGAGACCTAATGGCAACAGTGCCTTCTGGGGCGTGTTGTGTAGAGCTCGTAGACCCTGGATAAGATCGAGCGGGATGGAATAGAGTCTGTTTTGCTAAAGAAGCATGGATGGCTCCAAAGGCGATCGCAAACTTCGCATGCACACCTTTGAATTCTACCATCACTCACAGGCTCTGGATTATAATCAGGAATTGAAGTGCACCAATCCCATATTCATTCCCAATCCTTTTCTTTCTCTTATCGTCCATGAAACCTGGTTGACAAAACAGTGTCCTGACCCCAACGTCAGACGACATCCCAGACGATGCACCGCCTCCTGGATTAGACTGTCCTGTTCCCGCGAGTGCCAAAGAGCTGGTTGGAAGGCACACCGTGAAGAATGTCACGCTTGTGCACAGGGACGGAGAAGTACTAGTACCGTGCTATACATCAGTCTCGTTCCCATCTTATTATCTTCTCAAATTAGACGGTATACCTGGGGTGATCGACACCCACGATTTCTTCTGAATTCAGCGATGAGGACCTGAAAGTCGAACTTCCTCGGGGACGAGGTGGCCAGTTTTGCGCCCTCCTTGATGCAGATGAGGGAAGAGCACATCATCACCCCTGCGACCAATGTTAATTATACTCCCGGCGAGTACTCCTCGGATGAACATTTTGTACGTGGTCTATACAAGTGATCCGGTTCGGAATGGCTGTGGCAAATAGGCAGGGGACATCGTTTTCGCAGTCCTCGCTTGGCGGTGATCCTCATCTTCGTCTTTGACAAAATGGTTCAAAAGGTGGGTCGAGTCGTCCCACACATCTACTTACTTGTGGAATGCGTATGTCCTGTTAGTAGGAAGCGTGGGGTAGTGCCAAGGTGTACATTGGAATTTTTGAAAAGCTATTATACTAATGCCAAGCCGCGAATCGCGACGGATAACGGCAGCGGTGGAGGGGATAATTCTTGAGGCTTTTTATTCTGCTCAGTGGACAGACGAAAAACAATTTCATAGATACACGATCGTCGCATTGTTACTCGCACCGTCTGGCATCACATAGACATGTCGCATCCGGAGGATCGACGCAGCTGGAAAGTCACCTCCGAGTCTGTCGACCATCGATCTTCGGGCTCCCCATGCCTGACGAGTCCCAATGGTTCCCTGTGAAGAAGTATACGACCCCACGAACGAGCGTCTCTCCCCAGCACAATCCCCGTGTATTAAAATAGTCGCGCACCATCATGCATCACAGTGTGAAGATCTGAGTGATGACCCCCATCTCTGTTCGGGGAAGAGAATCCAAGCCCTTGAAAACAGCCATAGCGGGAAGATCCGCAATCTCTCAGGACGATCGTCCCTGCCGATTGGCGTAAGCATAGAAGACTCTCTCTCCACAATTGCATCCGCCGAGCCAGTCATTTGACCGCTATGCACTGGAGACAAACAACGGAAACAAAAAGCTCCGCTTCCACATACGAACGAGTTCTCGCCAGACATCAAACTCAGTCTCTGCATCTTGATCGTTTATCGGATTTCCCCATGCTTTATTTAGCTGACGCAGATTCCCTCCGCCGGACGGAATCTTCTGGTAACGAGAAACATAGAAACATAGAACCCCCCAGGCTGTGATGGGAAGGACCAGAAATGGAAGTAGCAGTCCGATAGTCAGGGATCGTGTAAGCAAAAGGCGCTTCGATGAGGAGTCCAAATGCCTAACCGATCTAATTCGTTCAACGTAAACACAAAGCAGATGGGAGAGCAATGCACGGTACAGAGGGCTAATGCCTCGCCATCGCCCGCGCGGCGACGTTATCAGCCGTCGGCAGCATCCCATGTCCGGGCCCGTGTGAATCACGCCTCACAGCCAACCCATGCCCATGATTCTTCGCACAGATCATATCAAGCTCTTCCAGCAGCGTCTGATGCCGGTAGGACAGCCTGATATTGGGGACATTCGTCTGCGTGCCTTCTCGTAAGCAACATGCGGGAGGAAACAGCAGGGACAAACCTTGTTGATGTCGTTTCCGGCGGCCCCGGGGAGGTACCACTCGTGGCCTATCCAGTGGCGCTTGAGCTCCATTTCGAACCCGCTTTGGATGACCGAGTTGCGCGCTAGCTCGGCCAGCGAGCTTTGGGGGAGCTTGTAGATCTGGTATAGCCATGAGATGGGACGGCAGGAAGCACATACACCGGAATACACACATGAGCAGCAACGCTGTACTCCTCCAGTAGAGGTTCCTACGCCCGAGATTTAGTCAATGCCTGCAACGCCCTGAACAGCGTGCTGACCTTTGTAAAATGAAACTGCAGCGGATCGTCCGTGCTCAAGCTGACATTCAGCCCCGTCTTGAAGAAATCGGGCAGAGGGTTCCTCTCGTACGTCAAAAACAACGCGTTATTACTGAGGGGGCTCATCGCTATCCCGATTTGCTTGAGGTAGAACAGGTACTGCAGTGCGGGGACCTTGCGGAGCAGGATACCATGCGAGATCGAATGCGAGGTGAGGAAGGCGGAGGTCAGATGGTCCGTATCACCTGCCTCGCCACAATGTGGCCGGAACACGAAAGTATCTACGTGGGATAAGGGGGAGAGGAAGACGGAAGGGAAGGGAAGGGAAAACTTACTGAACCCGCGTAGCCTCCGCCAGTTGTTTAGACTCGCCATGTTCGCGAACATGTAATATATCCTAGCACCAACAGGGATAAGACGAGCTTAATCCATAGATGGATTCTCTCTTACCAATATGAATAAGGTGGCGACTGATTAGTATCCCAGACTCGCGGGTAGGGGAATTTCTTGTATATCCTCCTCTCAGCCTTAGATTCATCATCGACGGTGTCGAAGCCGACTACGCGTTGCAGGAAAACGTGCAGCTCCGGGTGCGTCGTCGGGTCTTTGGTTACCTCAAACAACGGCCTGAACAGATCTGGCAATTGGTGAGCATGCGAATCGCGAGGGAGAGAGAACCGAGCGAGGACGTACTGATAACGATATCCTCAAAGGTTTTGATGGATCCGTTCGCCTTGTACACGTCATAGAGTCGCGGGACCTGGATGAGCCATCGGACGTTGTGCGAGTAGAGCTTATTGTTGACGATCCACTTTGCGAGCTTGTCCCATTCGTCCGGGGACCGACCGTAGATGCTGAGTCGCCATTCACAGTTCTAATTACTTCATCACTCAACAAATTACGTCGGCGAGCGGGCAGGTTATCCTACCTGGTACTTGCTCTGTTCCAAGTCGGTCATAACCTCTAAAGCAAGCCGTGAGTATTTAAAAAAACGTAAAAGGACGTCCAAGCGAACCTTTGGTGATCTCCGCCAAATACCTTCCTTTGATGAAGTTATCTGTCTTCAGGAAGATCTCCCTCAGCCTCGACTCCCCGATCGGGTTATATTTAAGATTGAATTTGTCAAATCTGTGGAAGGTGTCCTGGTGCGCATGCATGTCCAGCGTGTCGATCGACAAATCGTAGGCTGTCAATTTGAGCGACTGGAATACCTGCTCCAGCGTCAACTCAGCGCCATCGCGGAATATTACAACATCCTAGCACAACACGTGAGCCAAACGAGGACACGGAAGGAAAACTCTATTCGGACCTGAGGGCTACGCTTCATCTTGGATTTGATAAACCGCAAGAGATGCTTCTGGTTCATGCTGCTTGAATGATGCACGTGCGTGTCGACTTTACGAAGGTTGTAGAAGTCTCTTGTAAAGATAAGATATTATGAGTTGGTGCGAACACTAATTGAGCAGTTGGTTACCTGTGAGGAACACGCTGAATGAATAAACAAAGCCCTTAATCCCCACCGAAGAAGAGAATGAACCACAAATACCTTCATATCAGCCAACTCCTGGAACTCGTTCAAGAGGCTATACATCGTAAATTTGCTCGCTAGATACTTGAGCCTTCGAAACGCGAAACTCTTCGTCGGACCATCCGAGATGACGCCCAAGATATAATCCAAATCCACGAAATACTCACGGATACTGGGTATATCGAATGCCGGCGTCGCTGAAAGCTATCAACGCTCGAATCCACGCGGGCAACAGCACACACACCTTGATCAGGCTCATACACCTGGAACACGCCCTTATCATCGATCCTAAAATCCCAATCATGATCCCCCGGGACGTCGCACTCCTCGAACCTGAACTCCTTCCCGCTCCCGCCGTACCCCCCGTCGACGCTCACCGCCTCCTTGTCGTCCGTCCAGTGCCAATGCGGGGGCGGCGGGCTGGGGTACACCCGCCACCGCGCCGGCAGCCGCGCATCGCCCGGACTCGAGCGCGCCGGGAGCCCCGCATCCGGGCGCACCCCATTCACATCCGCGAGCTCGTCGTCCAGGCCCTCGAAGTACCCATCGTAGTCCCGCGGGTTGTCGCCCAGCCGCTGGCAGGACCGGCGGGTGTACTTGTCGCGGAGCTCCAGGCAGCGCTGGAACGACTGGAACAGGTGCACCAGCTCGGAGGAGAGGACCGTCTCTGCAAGGGGAAGGGGGGGGGCGTCAGCGGGGGCTCAGCGTCTTCGTTCCGCGCACGCACCTGGCGGGTGCCCATGCCCATCCATCGCGGACTTGGCCGCCTCCTCCGCCTCCTCCTCGAGCTCCTCGGCGAACGGGCTCGGGACGCGCGCGTCCGCGGCCACGCTGTGCCCCAGCATGCTTCCTACGAACGACGCCGCCCCGTCCGAGCGCGCGTCGGATCCACGTCGGTGCGCCCACATTTTCTCTTCGATCTGTTAGCATCGGTGTGAGTGCGCGGGCCGATAGCAGGGGAGGCGGCGTCTTACATGCTGGAACGTTCGTTCTTCCGGATATCCGTAGAAAGCATCCCGCGATTCGGGGATTTGAGGTGGGGGGGTCGCTGTGTGCTTTTCTTGCGGAGGTATATCATCGGCTTCGGCCTCTTGGAGTAGCGCAGCCATGCTCTTGTCGTTCTTTGATATCACAGTACACTAGAACGAGAAGCACTGGGATAGAAACGAGTAGACGAGTAAGCTCACAGATGGTTACGGTAAAACATCGAGTTTCAAATTACAATTTGAGGATCGGTGGCGGTGCAAGTCAGGTGATGCAAATCTGCGCAAAGTGCCGAGGAGTGAGTACTACGTCATAAAGCATTGCAGCACTCCAAAGTCACGATGGCAGCCACCCTTTGTCCTACCCAGCCTTCTGCCGTCGCGCCACAACTCCGAAACTCGCCGCCAACGCCAACCCCACCCCAGCACTGCTTTCTCCGCGCAATAGAGCGCAGGGAGGTCTGTCTTGTTACCGCTTTGATCCCCAGGCGGCATTCAATCCCCAAGGGGGGCCTTTCGACGGCTCCCATATTTTGACCGGGCTGATGTTCCGCGCTGTCCCCGCCTAGATGGGTGATGAATCTGATTCTGCGCGAGCCACGGTGAATAAACCTTGAATGTGGGGCCGACGGCTGGGTATCCAGGCTGCCGCGTGGTGCATCATTCTGTCTGTTGCCTATCATTCCATCTCCTCGAGGCCTGTCTGGCTGTCCTTTACCGTCTCAGCCTATCGACGGACTACGTGTACATATCACTCCCTACGGCAACTAATGGTGCCGTCGAGCACCCCCCCGCGTATAGCCAAGCGGAACCTGCACACTGGAGCCTTTGTCGTACATATATATCCGCGGCACGCACCCCGCACGCCGGAGATAGACGGCGCACACCATTCATTCGTTCATTCATTCATTCATTCATTCCATTGCATGACGATCACACCACAGCCAGGGAAATCATCGGAGAATACCACACCACATGTATAGAACACCGGTCCCTGTGCCCGAATCTAGTCGCTGGGGATCAAAGCGACGCGTCCTTCTAACGCCGGGGGTGGACATTGTACATCGCTCAGACACCGGCGTTCAGTCGCTGATGACGGCTTCGCGCGTCGCTGTGCGTGAAATTGACACTCCGGACGTAGGACTCAAAAGCCGAAGCTGGGGGGTTAACGCAGTACGTCATACCAGACAAGTTTAGAATGTCAGTTTATAGTATAAAATCCAGCACTGTGCTGGGAAGATGTATCTGGGTGTGTAGCCCCCTGGGTCAAGATCGGAGGGGGTGCTGACAAGTGCAACACACGAGGGGGCGGCGCTCAGCACCCCCTGAAGCGACGAGCGCCACAACATGAGCGCCAAAGTTGGAAGAAGGGGTTGCGATAGGGTGTGTATGGTGTATAAGAACAACCCTTGGTGCGCCCCGATGAACGACTAGAGCCTGGTTGGGGGTGCGAGAGAGGGCTCCCAGGGGCTCGTAAAGGGATGAGCAGCGTTCCGAGGGTGTTTCGACGCGACAGAAAGTTGACAGAACGCGGCTTGGACGAAAAAGGGTATGTTGTGAGGATAGAGACATTTGAGATTCTGGTCGTATACCATCGATTCTGTTCGACTCTGTTCGTACCATTGATTCTGTTCATACCATAGATTCTGTTCGACTCTCCGTACCATCGACTCTGTTACCATCGATTCACACCATCTGGTCATGCATCGATTCTGGTCATCTGGACGGTGATTCAAAAATACACAGCCACGGAGCGAGATCCCTCTTATCTAAGTGAAAAAGGTTCCGTCAACCCGCGGTAACTGATCAGGGCCAATATAGATTCTGAATCTGCTGGGTAAGGGGAGCATGGGAAAAGGAAGGGAAGGAGATACATATAGGTATAGGTTGGCAAGATCTAGGTAATAATACAGTATACAAGATGCCGTTCAGGACGCCCTTCTGAGAATGACCATCAAACCATCTGAATGAGCAGAGAAAATAGCGTCCACCGAGATCGCGCCGTGGAGGGGCTCTGGCTGGTGGGAAGACTTTCTGGGGGTCTGGCTGATGCGTTTGGAGGAGCGGGACTTGTTGGTGCCGTGTTTATGGTGTCTGGACGCACTCGGAGGCTCTTGTCGGGGCCTGGAGCTGATGAGCTGCCGCGTTTGTGAGATATAAGAGACTCACTCGGACTCCCGGGCCTCTGTGAGGAGGGCAAACTTGCCAAAGCCAAAGCCGCCGTCGCTGGGCTGGCCGCGCTCGTTGACGCCCCAGGTCTTGATGACGTCGATCCAGCTGGTGACGATGGCCTCGTCCTTGCGGGCGACGTAGTCGAAGAAGCTGCGGCCGATGGCCTCTGTGCTCTCGATGAGGAGGTCGTTGGAGCAGTACTGGATGGTGCAGCGCAGGGAGAAGCGGTTGAGGATGAGGGCGGTGCGGAAGGACTGCGAGGGGAGGTGCTCGTACGACACGGCGTCTGCCGGCGTCTGCGGCGGGGTGGAGAAGGGCGGGGGCGACGGGGGCATCGGGGACGGGTCGTTCCAGCGCTGGGGGCGGGTCAGTGGGACGGCGAGCGGGAGAGCCCGGACGCACGCGGAATTGAAAGTTCTCGGCGGCGGGGCTGATGACGGTTATTTCCTGCGCCGTGGAGGCGTTGTGCAGCGCCTTGGCGCCGGGGCTCGCAAACGAGACGCTCCCGACGAGGACGTTGTGGACGACGGTGCTGTGGGACGGTCAGCTGGGGCGGCACTGCGGGCGAAGGACAGACCGTGCCTGCGAGCGAGTCAGCACAGAGCGGGGCGAAGCGAGAGACGACTGACTACGCCGCATAATACATAGCCCTTGTACGGATCCTTGTGCTTCATACGGAGGTAGACGAGCACTGCAGCCTTGTCCGCCTTGATGGTGTCGCTGGGGGTGGATGTTAGGCGGCACGGGAGAAAGCAAACCGCGAGACGGACTGGTGCAGTTTGCGAACTCGGTTCACTTCGTCGGGGTGGACGAGTTCGAGCGACGGGTGCCCATACAGTTCGTGGGGCTCGTATCCTGCGCGCGGTTGGCACGGGCGGCGACGCTAGAGTGAGACACGCACCGAGGAGCTCGACGACGGAGTCGGTCATGTAGAGCCACTTTGCCTGGGCCGCGGTGAGCAGCGTGACGGAGACACAGAGGCGACTGACCTCTTGCGAGAAATCGACTATGCCGACTGCAGGGGGTCAGCGGAGACGGAGGACGGACGGAAGGAAGACGGACTGAAGGAATAGCAAGGCGTGTTCTGGTCCATGGCACGCTAGAAAGACATGGGCGTTGGATATATAATGGCGGTGGTAGGCAAGAAACAAGGTACCGAACGAATCGGATTGACGCATCAGGCTGGTGGCAGGCTGGTGCAGGACCTCATGAGGGCAGGATCAAAGAGCATTATAATAAGCACGGATATATAATACGTCCCCCCAGCCAACGACCACACGGGAGGACTCGGCGATCTCGAGATCGGCGCAAATCTTGGTCAGATCCGCTTGCATCTTGCCACGATGTGGTCCACTGCTCGCACGATTTCCGCCGGCGATATTGTCATAGTCTGGCTGGTGCGTGCCCCCCCCTCTGTGTGCGCACGCGTGCTCACTGCCCGCACAGACCCGCGACCTGCTCCAGCCGCTGCGCGTCACGCCCGGCACCGACTTCAACAGCCGGTTCGGCAACTATCGCCACGCTGACTTTGTCGGCATCCCGTACGGCTCCAAGGTCGGCGCACGCAGCGGGCGCGGCTTCGTGCACCTGCTGCGGCCGACGCCGGAGCTGTGGACGAGCGCGCTCCCGCACCGCACGCAGATCGTGTACCTCGCCGACATCGCGTTCATCTCCGCGCAGCTCAACATCCAGCGCGGCAGTCGAGTCATCGAGGCAGGTGACTCGCCCAATCTTGCCTTTTTCTGCCTGCGCGTGCTAATCGACTCCAGGAACTGGCTCAGCATCATTCTCCCACTCCGTGATACGCTCCGTGGGGTCTGCCGGCCATCTCTGGTCGTACGAGTTCCACGAGGCCAGGGCGGCAAAGGCCAGGTCCGCCCCTCCTCCTCCCCGCCGCCGCTGCTGCCCCGCTCACCTCCCACAGGGACGAGTTCACGCGCCACGGCCTCCTCGACGTCGTCACCCTCGCACACCGCAACGTCTGCAAGGACGGCTTCACCGTCACAGACACCGCCGATAGCTGTGAGATCCCGTCACACCTAATCTACCCAGGTCCTGACCCTTGCAGTATTCCTTGATATCCCAGCCCCATGGGACGCCATCGAGCACGCCAAGAAGGCTCTTCGGGTGCGTTTACCCAAAACCCTAGATCCCCCATCTCACCCAACCCAGAAAGACTGCATCACCCGAATATGCTGCTTCAGCCCGTGCATGGAACAGGTCCTGCGCACCGTCTCCGCACTCAATGACGCCGGCTTCACCGGTACGCATCACCTGCCGTCCAGCCCTTCATTATCTAACCGCCCCCCAGATATAACCATGTACGAGACCCTCCTCCGCCCGCACGACCTCGCCCAGATCCCCGCCCTCCCGTCCATCGACGCCGCCGCCGACAAGCTCAAGCACGCAGAGCGCCGCCGCGAGGACAAGCGCCTCCTCCAGATCGCCCAGGGCCAGCGCACCAAGCGCAAACGCCAGCCCGACGACGAGGAGCTCTCCCCAAAACGTGCCAAGACGGAAGAGATCTCCGTAAAATCAGACGAGATCCCCCCAGATCTCCCTCCGCCGAACAACAAGTTTAGCGTCTCCAAAGTGATGTCCGAGGTGAGGGGGCACACGTCTTATCTGACATTTGCATGCCTCTTGCCTGACATATCACTGATATCTTCTGCGCCTCATCCTTAAAAATATCCCGCTATCCCTTTTTGGGTTCCTAGTAATGGAGACCAGTCAATGTCCAGCTCGTCTCTTCTCGTAGTGATTCACAGTCGGATACGTAGTACCGAATATACACCTTTCGTTTCACGTACGCCCTTTCTACCCCCTCCCCGAGCTCGGCCCATCTGCGGCTCTTTTTTTTTTTTTTCCTCTTCTCCCTTTGGTTTTTTTTTCGCCAGCTTGCTGGGTTGGCGAGATTAAATCTCGGTCCATCCTTCTGACCCTTCTTCCTTCCTACCTACCTGCCCCTTCATTTGCACGACTTGAGACATAACAATCTAAGGCTTGCAACTGGAATAGAGTTGTATATGCTTGATTTTGAAGTGATCTTGGGACTCCCAGGCGTGGTAAGGTTTACCGCCGGTTTCACTGAATTTCCTGCCATATTATCTGCCATGCCCATATTTGGTAGTATGTTCCCACACTTTCACAGATTTTTCATGGGTCTGTTTCTTCACTTTCACTCGGGATATTCAGTACATAGGATGAATAGAATGTGTTTTATAGCATAGTCAAGTATAGAAATGAAAAAAATTGTATGTACGCAGATAATCATGCAAAGAGTAGGTCCCTGCCAAAGTTATCTGCCAATAGCCCCTATAGTTATCTGCCATCGGCCCGGACTCAACCTGCTCGTATTTTGTTTCCACTTGCATGGTTCAATTCCCAAACTAGTGGTCGTCGGTTGACGACTTTGATACCTTGCTTTACGATGTCATTTTTATTCATGTTGTTTTTCGACATAATATCTTTTCGATTTATGCATAATAAAATATGTTAAAAGTAATAACAAACGGCCCGTGGGTGCCGTTGTTCATCCTGGCGCACGTGAAGGAATGTGTCCAGAATGAACCGATCGTGGAATAATATACATTCGGTTCAAGAACTCTTTCCTTGTATAATGAATGCCGACTGAAGCCTCTAAATATACTCCCATAAATCAACGTGAAAAACCTAGAAACAGATACCGTACCATGGTGTTGTTTTTTGACCATGTATAATAACAATAACGTGGGTAATTACATGCATAGATGTTCTATTCCATGGAACCGACATATGACTTCGTTTTGAAAAGCATCTTGTTGAACGTTATTGCAATTCCCAATGAAATAATATAAATATTCGCGATTGTTCGCTATGGAGGGTCCGACGAAAATCTAAGACAATGAGTCAACTATGGGTGTACATGCCAATTTGAACATACCTCATGATGATTTAACAATGTTATGATATTCTGTATGTTGATCTCGTCAAGTATAGAAGCTATCGGAACACCATCATGAAAAGACATGGATTAACAGATGAAGGTTTCCAAATCAGTGCCGAATTTTGCTGCTGTCACTTTAGTCACTACCGTTACCTTGTCACTCAGGTTACATCATCTAGAGAGATCATCCAATTAGCACCATAAGTCAAATATGAGTGTACTGACCAATTTGAACATTCTTCATGATGTGTTAAAAGCATTAAAATATTCCGCATGTCTATCTCATCAAGTATAAAAGCTATCGGAACACCATCACATAAAGACATCGACTGCAAGGTGAAAGTTTCAAAATCTGTTCCGAATCTTACCGCTTGTCACGTTAATCACTCTTGTTACATGATCACTCCTGTTACATCAGCCATTTATTTAATATCACGTCCAACAAGCCAATAACGTCAATTTGTCTTTGCCATCAAGCTATAGCTAATACCAGCAGTGTACTATATAACGTCATGTTTATTAAGAAATTATCGTAAGAAATCGCGTGGTCAATAGTCATTCATGCTTCTTTGACAAAGCAACGCGATCGCATCATGCTGTGGGAAAAATCACGCGACACGATGGCTATTGTAATCCCCAAAGTCGACCCAGAGGAGGAGGAGGAGTTTTTATTCTGATCGCTGTCCCTAAGAAGGAAACTAACCAGAGTCCGTACTACGTATGCATTACCTACCTAATCCATTATGCTACGGAACCGAACAAACGTTGGGCCTCACTGATACAGTCACGTCCCCGCAAGGTACGGCCTCTCAGCACCAGCGTCAACACCATGTACTTCTATCAATATGTTTTACTACAGTTGTGGTCTTGCGCCCGTGGGTATGTACATCGGTTTCTGTGCTACCTTGTCCAGCATTTTATACACGTAACGACCTAGCCTTGGCAATAGATCAGAATACGTCAACAGGCTATGTAGCAGTTCCTTGGGGGATACAGATCTATGTCGGAGAGCCGGATATGCCCTCCATATATCGCCCAAAAACTCTGCTCGAATCCCACAAAGTATTGAGTCAGAGCAGATGAAAAGAACATGTAATTCATCTTCGACATCGTCGTGACAACAACAGCAGATCCGAAGTGCCCTTGGGATTGTTTCCGATGTCCCATCTACCCTCAGCCATCTCCCGCGCTCGACCGCCAATGTGTGATTTGACGTCAGAAGCCTTGTCAGTGCGATATGATGCGCTGGAATGCATAAGAGCAGGTATGATCGGAATACCAGACAGTCGGACGTGACCCTCCCAGACATTGTTCTCTCCACTCGTCCTCGAACCAGATCTAAACATCCACTCGCAGTGACTTCATTCATTATAGAATTGTTGGCAAGTGGTTGCAGGCAATGCAGTAGGCACTGAATCTCTTCTGAGGATGTCAGTACGTCTAGACCTGTATCTGTTGCTGGGAATCCGATACTGCGCAGTACAGTTGCCAGGTCTCCTAACCAACAGGCATGGCCTTGAATCCATAGGTCCACATTCTCCTGAAGGCACCAATGAGAGAACTGATGTCCCTCCATCGTCACAAGGCGCAACAGGAATTTGAGGGCAAAACTAGCCCTGCGAAATGGAAGAGGGAGGGTACCTGTCTCAGTGAATAAGGGAGCCCGCATGGAGCGTTTCTGGACACGCAATAGACGACAGAGAAACTTGATCTGAACGTCTGCCAGCAATCCTATGCTGGTCGGGGAGATACCTAGTGCCACCTCGGCACCATGAGTAAGATGCGGGTCTACCCTGCTATTGTACAGGATCAGCCCTTCCCGTGGAGGAAGATCGCCAAGGTAGTTGCCCAGTGTGAAGGTGACATTGGTGATTTTCAAGGCAACTTTCGCCTTACAATCAAAGTGATCAGAGAAGATGTCTGCCCGGCAGGAGGTGACATGAACTCCGAGGTATTTATGTTGATGTGTCCATTCTAGGGTGTGGCCATGGAGGGTGAATGTCGGCAAGGGATCTGATATTTTCCCAAAAGCCATCACCTGCTCATCGCATCAGACTGTGAATCATGCAAGGTGTCAAGCCAAGAAGCGAGCGAACCTTTGTCTTTGAGATGTTCACCATCAAACCTTTTCTTGCCGTCCAGCGCACAAAGGTGTTCAGATGAGCTTGTAGACCATTCTGACCAGAGAAGATCGCTCCATCATCAGTGTGCTCAATATTCATCACTGCATGACCATTGATCATCATGTCTTCTGGGTGGGGTGAGAAACGTAGATCTGAGGAGAAGAAATTCCAAAAACCAGGCGAACCAGAGTCCCCTGCAAGGATCCCCATTGTCGACACAAAGCCTGAAGAAGACTCTTTCCCCACCCATACCATGTAGCTCATACCGCTATACAGTAGGCACAGCCAATCAAACAGGGGGCCTGACACCCCTTTCTTATATATCATCGACCACAAAGAAGCCTGATCTGTTGAAGGGAAGGCATTTGTTAAGTCAGGAAACGCGACATACAGAGTTTGTCCTTCTGCAAGTGCCTTGTCAATAGCTGTGCACAAGATGAAGGGGTTATTCATCGCATGATAACCCCTGCGAAAGCCGTTCTGAGAATCTGGCAAGATGTGGTTGTCTTCCATCCAGAGACAGATGCGCCTGTCAAGTAGAAGAGTAAACATCTTCAGGAGACACGATTCCAATCCAATCAGGCGATAATTTGCCGGATCAACTCCATCTTTCCCCGGCTTCAATATCCCTATCAAGACAGTGACTAGCCACATTCTTGGTGCTGATCTTGTTTGTAGGCAGCGATTGAAAAATGCGAGAAGGAGGTCATTCAGGAGGGCTAGGAATAGGTCATATGAAGTTCTGTCCCATCCCAACGCACTTGGGCCACATGAATGAATGGTCTCTTTGACATCTATTACTTCCTCCAAGATGAAGTGGTGGGAGAAATATTGGCCCTCAGAGCGGTCAACTGTAACCCTGGGTATCGATTCTGCCTCCATTGCTGCATGCAGTAATGCATCTTCATTGAAATCATTGGGTATGATCTCGGGAATGTTCACCCGAGCAGTGAACTCTGTCATCATCTCCTGAAGTGAGATTAAAGTATGTCTGGGCTTGGGATCTGTGATATCCCGTATGGAGGCCCAGAAGTCGCCATCTGACTTCTTGGCTCTCTGTACAAACTGTTCCAGGAGCTCCCACCTTTGCTGACGTGCTGTGTCTCGACCGCCATGGGAGCTGCATGGCAAGTAAGAAGAGGGTGTTTCTGATACCACCTCCAGGTCGGATTTAGGCACTGGCACAGGTGGAAGGAGAGTGGAGACCTTGGGGGTGGGAGTGTCTATACCAAAGGCCGATGAGGATGCAGGGAAAGACAAGGCCAATGTAATGACCGGTAAGGTAAATGGCACTGTTTTCATTGTACCCTCCTTGGCCAGTGCATCTGCGGCATCGTTGCCCATATTCCTGGAGTGACCTTTCACCCAACAGAACTCAATACTTGCAGTGCGTTTCACTATCAGATGCATCCTGTACTGTATAATGTTTGCGTTTGCACACTTCCATCCCATCGTGATCCGGCGGTGAATCCAGTGACAGTAGGTATGTACAACATTCTCGCTGTCTGTATACACCCTCACTGGAAGGTCTGGTGGGCAGAGTAGCAGAGCAATAATGAAAGCAACATGTTCAGCTCGGTTGTTGGTCTGTGGTCCAGGCACTCTCTCTGCACGATTGCGGGAGGAATTACTCCCCCAGAACACCCCTGCTCCTGCCGAAGCACCACCACAACCATTTCCAACACATGATCCATCCACCCAGACCATCTTCCGGTCTCCTGTAGAAGTTGCATCCCCATATATGTGCCTCAGCGCCTCTTCTGGACTTATGACAGATTTCACCAGTCCGTCATATAACTCATCCAGCTCCTGAGAGAGCATTGGGCTCTCGACAACTAGAGGGGGGGGAGTCTTCGGTAGACCCCTGAAAGGCACAGTGGACTGTCACTTTTGCAGTGTTGGTCATGGACATTGACTCTGCAGTGGACAGCTGGTTGTTGATCCCATGGTGGAGTCTACAATGACTGATAGGTATGCATGATCAGAGCGAGCTGGTCTGTTCACTACACAGAACTCATGCAGACATAGGAGAAGGGATTCACTCGCACAGGCATAGTCCACCACCGCCTCACCGTTGTGCTGAAAGGAGGACCATGCCCCTGGTATGTCAACATCAAATGTCATCCCATTCAGGATCACTAGCTGATACTCTTCACACAGATCCCGGAACCATCTCCCATGTGCATCCACCACTCCATCCAGTGATACCCTGGGCCAACTGTCACAGGATGTAAGGGAAGCGGTCTGGCAATTCCCATCTCCCATCAGCAGTATAGGTTTATCTAGCAAGCCACAGACTGCTAGAGCCCCTTGAAGAATGTCGCAGGGATCCTCTTCCATCACCTTGCTCCATCTCGAGTTCCGCGGAGTGAGGTAGAACAGTATTATTGTGAGATCATCAAGATCCAGGACAACACATTCTGAAGACGATAGCTCTTTGCAAACCATGAGCTCCAGGCTCAAACGGTACAATACTCCGAGGCCCCCACTTGCTTTCATCATGCTCGAAATCTCAGGATCTGGGCGTGGAAGGCTGATGAAGGAGAAACCATCTGGTATTGGGAGCGTCAAATCCTGGTCAGGGAGAAGCCACGTCTCTTGGAGCAAGATGATATCGAAATTGATTAGTAGGTTAAGGTCAGACGGGCTGCGCAACAACAAGTCCAATTCCCCATGTATATTCCAAGCCAAGATAGACAAGTTATATGTATTTACAGAGTCTCCTTTTTGAATTGTGACAGTGCGACGAGGTGCCAGCAAATGGCTTTTAATGAACTCCAAAGAGAGTAGGGGAGAGTCTGAGAGGGAAGAGTCCAAGGGCGCAGCCCTCCCTAGTTTCCCTGGACAGGATGGGAGAGAATGTTGAGGACATTGGCGATACCATTGTCTGTCTGTGTGGTTTGACCTGGGGGTGTATAGGCTGCAAAACCCGCACTTGCACCAAGCACCATCACCGAGTCACAATTGCATAGAAGGTGAACGAAAGCCCTAGCAGTGGGTAGAGAACGGAACTGCAAGAGGGTGGAACCGACTACTGATGTCTGTCGCACATGAGCTATCGCACCAGCACCTACACCTGGAATTGCGGCAGCAACACAACGAGATGTCTCAATAGGGTCCTGGTCGGTTTGTGTGACCGTGAAGACAACCGTTTGACTCTTGATGTCCATGAGAGGGGGGCAGAGGATCAAGTTTGAAGCTCTTCCATGATTCCCTGAACGCGTGCCATTGCCACGGGGACGTTTTGGCGGTGGCAGTGGGTTGGAGGGATGTTGAGTACAGATCAGAGAGTTATTGCCCGCAAGGAGAGCAGGCGCAGGTGAGGGGGAAGGATTGGACAATGCTGATAAGTGAGTCTGCATCCCATTTATTGACTCATGGACTGCCGTCAAACCAATGTCGATGTCTTGAATACCAGTACACATTGACTGGATTGCCGTTGAGTGAGTCTGTAGAGTCAGGGTATGTGAATTCATTGCCCCAGCCATAGTCTGGACAGCGCCCATGGTGCAGTTGACAGCATCCGTGAGGGGAGCCACCACTTTGGCCATTGCATGTGCAACATCTGAGGTTTGCTGCACCATGACCCCAAGGTCAGACAGGCCTTGCAGCACCAACTCGTGGGATTCTGTGTGTTCAGCGGCATACTCCCGAAAGCGATCCCTGATGTCGACCACTGCCCCCACAAGACTCCCCTCATTTGCGGACATTCGCTCGCGATGAGCTGCCACAGTCTCTCCCCTGACAGGAAGCCGCAAACCGAGGGAATCATAATTGCCTTGGTCAGAACCCTTAAAATTGTGCCCCTTTCCCTTCTTGGCCAAGTCCTTCTCTCTCGCACGAGCCGCAAGGTGGTCCTTCCAAACCTGTGAGGCTTGACTCCTAGATAGACCACGTGTCGACGTGGAGGGTGGAACCTGGTCCAGGACCATGTTACTGACAGGCAGAGATGGGAGAGGCGAAGACATCTCCACAGTGACTGTTGATGGAGATGTGACAGGTACGAGCATCAGCACAGGCTGTGTGTGAAGGACCTGACTGCTGGACAATCCTTCCTCGACTCTAGGAGCAGTGACCAGAGGGAGAGTGGTCCCGACTCCAATGTCAGTGTCAGGAGTGGTGGTGCCCAATCTACAAGGAGACATCTGTCAATCGAACCAGCGTCTGCATCTAGCATACACCTACTTTGCTGCTGCATGATCTCTGACTTGTTCAGCATCAGGGAGGGGTTCGACGGTGATGATTTCCAGGTCAAAATTTGGGACAGATCCAAGAGCCGGCCAGCCCATCGACACGGGATCAGGATCTATAAAGGGAGTCAGACTCTTCAGCGTTTCACTTCAAGAAAAAGATGTGCACGAACCCATGGTAGACATCCTCCAGTTTGGGGGATTTCCATGACCCATCCCTGCTTTTTAAGTTTCTGTCCCTCCATATCTGGCCAAACACCAAAAAATTTTTGCAGATACCTGCTGTCAGTTGGAAAACTTCATGGTTGGGACATGGGGCAAGACACGGAGGCAAAAAATGAGGAACCCACATCCCAGTTGCCGGCAAGGGAAGAACCTCACTAAGGAGGGGGAGGAAGATTTTAAGAGACAGAGGGAGGCAAGGTAATCATCGTCAAAACGATATGGCACTAAGGGAGGTCATGTGAGGAAGAGCGCGTTGAGACAAGGTCGCACCCGTCATGTCGCAGTACCCGGCAAGCATAACGTAAGCCCAGTCACAACAGTATGAGACTGATGACTAATGGCATGGCACCCCTGGCAGGGAGCCAACTGTACAGAATCACTCATGGCTGAATCTTAATTGTTCTTCTGATGTGAAACCAGCAAAAGAAAAATGACCTAAGATGACAATCATGATCATAATGATAAATACATGATGTAACCTGGTCATGGAACGCTCCCCGTCTTTTGCATGACAGTTTGAGCAACACGCATGATGATTTGGGAGAATCCAGTGTACAAGTGAGCTGCCGACAGGTCCTGAGGAGTCCTCACCTGGAGGGGTTCACCTCTGCACGCCAGCTTGAGCCACAACAGCATGCCAGTGATCTATCGATAATTCCTGAGGAGTTACCCACACCCACTCTCAGAGGGGTTCAGCTCAGTGCACAAGCTTGAGCCCCAGCACACACGGTCTTGAAGCCACCCAGCGCACAAGCATGGGATTGGCCGACATCCAACGGGCCTGACCACTGACTCGATTGTCGTTCGCCCGACCAGGTGATAGAAGTGGGGTGCAAAAGGAACAATCAAGTGTGTCGTGCTCGCCCCCGTTGCCATCTGTTTCTTCATTGGGGTTATGGGCTCAGCGCACAAGCTTGAGTCACGACAGAGATGGCCTTGAAGCCACCCAGCGCACAAGCATGGAAGTAGGTCAGTGTCCAAGTGATCTGGGGACGACGGACATCAAATCTGACCAGCATCATACGTTGAGACGATTGACCACAGGGCAAGGTTGTCTAGTATCTGGCACAAAGTTCAACATCGAAGAAAATGCAAGTAATATTAATTGGTAGCATAGGTTACAGACACACAGTCATATTGTCCGTGATGGAGAGGCAGTACGGATCCTAGGCACTTTTAGTGGTCAACCAAGTAGATATGGCGACACCGTGGACTGGACAGAGACTGCAGAGAGACCTTGGCAAGCAAGGTAATTTTAACATTTACTCATATTTTCCTTTGATGCAAAATCTTTGAACTCTGCCATGCAAAATGCATTGAACAACCCATTTTTCACTGAGACCGGCTTGTCTTTCAACTATTATGATTTCCTTCCTTAAGAGCATGGCACTTCAGAAGAAAGCAAGGGATTAGGCATTACACACTATATGCATGAAAGCAAGGCCCGAGCCCCAAAAGTAGAATATTTAACATGAAAATATACCAGTCGGCGCCAAAATTTCGAGGTGCGATCTTGGCCTGAAATCTTTCTTTTTTTATTCTTTTTCTTCTTTTGGGCCATGCGATACCCAGTGAAATGGATGGAAAACCGCCTACTGCTCCTCCCTCTTTGTCACTTGCTCTCATCTACAAGACATCACCTGGGTGTATAAAAAGAATAGTTCCTTCGTGGAAACAAGAATTCAGTCAGGGGAGTCCAGAAATAGATGTGTTTTTTGGTTGTGGGAAGACTGTTAATTTCAGCTGATATATCTGCATCTGGGGCATTGGATGAGATGTCGTTAAGTGTGATATCATATATTGACAGTGTGTGGTCGATGTAAATGATAGATAGTATTTTTTTCCCCTCGTAGTTTGAGGAAGGGCCGGAAGGAGTAGCTCATTCTCTTGATCAATGAATTTTGGACTCTTTTTTGCGATAGTAACACATTGAGAGACATGCTGAGACATGCCAGGGTGATAATTAGTCTGAATCGGAGCTATCGGCACCTTCAGGCACTAAATTGGGATGCAACTCAAAAAGGGCAACCTAGCAATTATGAAGAATTATATTTCCTATAAATCTATGGTTTTAGTTATCCTAAAAAGGCTTTGTGGAAAGCCTGAAGCCCTTTTTTTGAGAAAGTAATATTTTGTCACAGAAGTGACGCTGTCGTGTTGTGGATGAGCCATCCTAACTGCCATTGCCAGTTCGAGAGGAGCTTGCCCTGTGTGATAGCTTATCTGAGTGTAATGCAAGAGTCAGAGTGACCATAAATGACTCCCATTATAAATTACAGTGCTCCAACGCGATATTTGGGCAGTTAACTGGCTTGACTAGGTAATGAATTTTACCGCCATCATAACTGCCTTCGACTCTTCGTTCACGTTTACTCACTCATACGCTATTTTACACACGATTTATTCTGCTCATTGAATCACTCACTTGCCTGGACATTCTCCCCTCTCCTACCATGTCTCAGAGTCCCAAGATCACGTCAAAATCAAGCATATACAACTCTATTCCAGTTGTAATCCTTAGATTGTTATATCTCAAGTCGTGCAAAAGAAGGGGCAGGTAGGAAGGAAGAAGGGTCGGAAGGATGGACCGAGATTTACGCAGCTGGTGCTTTGTGACTGTGACGTTACGTACCATGAGGCCTATCGTTTCCTACGAAGACATCGCCCCAGCCGCTCATCCCGACTCTCAGGCCCCGCCGGCGAAGAAACGCAAGACGAACCATAAACGCACGAGGCCTCGACATCGTGTCCATGAGGAGGAGCTCACCCACGATGAGATCTGGGATGACTCGGCCCTGATTGACGCTTGGGCTGCTGCAAATGAAGAGTACACTGTGCGTCTGGCATCACGCAGCTCGTTCGCGGCTCACTCTTTACATACTAGGCACAGCACGGGCCAGACAAGAGCTGGAAAGACGACGCATCTACTGACGCAGAGCCTACGTCGTCTTTGCGCCCTTTGGTATCGCGAGATGAGGCGTTTGAGAGAGCTACGAGTGCGATGTACTGGGCTGGGTACTGGACCGCCGTCTATCATGTAAGTCACGGTTTTGTGTTCGTCCGTGTGCGTGCTCATTGTTTAGCATAAGAGACGGCTGAAGGAGGAGGAGGAAGGTGAGGAAGAAGTCGAGGTGGAGGAGAATCTGGTTAGTACCCAGCGGTGAGAAAATGATATGCACGCAATGTCTGTACCATAGCAATAATTGAAGGGACATTACTCTCCAATAGCAAGCCTAATCGCCTCCTCTGCTTTTCGACGCACGCGGGCGCAGCGTCCTCGTCGACGGCGCCACGGTCTTCCCTCTCTTCGCAGGCGACGCCTCGTTCTCCTCTTCATCATCGCTCTCATCGCCCCTCTTCCGCCGTCTCCTCTGTCTAGCCTTTCCTTTCTGCTCTTTCTTTGGCGACACGACTTCCTCTTCATCCACGACCCGCAGTCGCGCAGCGTCCTCCGCCAGTTCACGCATGCTCTTCGGAGTATGCCTCGTCGCACTGTTTACCACCACGGCCTCGTCCAAATCCGAATCCACATCCATCGTCTCCAACTCGAGTTCGGGACCTCGATCTTGCACGGCAGAGGCTACTAGAAGATCGGACTCTAGATCTGTATCTAGTCGCGGGGCCTTGGGCAAGTGAAACGCCTGCACGACATCATCAGCGCCCACGAGGAACCCTCCGCCCCCTCCTTGCTCAGGTCGTCTCTGACAACGGATCACTCGCATCTAAAACATATAATAAAATAATCATACACACCTCGTCGTCCTTCTCCGTGGCCTTATCCTCTTCTCCGCATCCTGCATACTGCTCCTGCAGCCTCCGCCGGATTCGCAGCCCGTGGATCAGCCGTGTCCACCTCTTGATAGCCTTTTCTTCCCGCTTCGCGCGCGCCTTCTCTTGTGCGTCCTGCTCTGATTCCCAGTAGGCCTAGACCGCGCATTCAGTAGCGCACCCAACAAGATCAGAGCACTGTCAACGCACATCTAATAGAACCTGCTCGTTCTCTGCAGCCACCACCACGCCCTCCAGCACTGGAAACGCGCGGCGTTTCTTAAATTCGAAGCCTGTCTGATAGTGTATAATGAATGAATGAGCCGTACAGCAAGATCGGGTAAGAATACGCACCACCGCCTCGGCATAATCCAAACCAAACTTTTTGGCAAGTTTCTGGACACCCTTAACTGCGGTGTCCGTGTCAGTTTAGCATTTTAATATGGGGCGCAAGAGGGACTCACGAGGAACGTGCACCGCACCTCGAGGAAGCATCGTAGGGACGTACAGATCGATATTCCCAAAATCATTCTTGGGAACCTTGCCCTATGGAGGTACCCCGCCAAACTCAATAAGAAAAAAAATTAATCGGACGAAGACTCACATCAACCACGGGTCTGGGGACGTACAGCTCAGTCTGGCTCCGTGCATACAACCCATGCATAACCTCAACCTGATCGTCCGCCGTCCCCCCCGCTTCCCGTAGGCTATCCTTGAGGATCTCGAGCTCCCTCATCCGCCCGATAGTCCCCGGACGCGACTTGGTCATCTTCATCGGCTGCACGCCCTCGCGAACCGCCCTCCCCTCGCTTCGCAGCCAGTTCTCCGCCGTCTTCAGCGACACAACCGCCGACCGAGGATATACCGGCTCCCCTCTGAATTTGCCCATCTCAGGCGTGTCAGGGGGCGGCGGGTGGATCGCTTCTGTCTGCTTCAGGTGCCTTGCGAGGACATAACTGTATAATAACAAGGTTAGATGGGGCCCGGGGCTTCGGATAGCGTGCTGGGAACTGACACTGGGTGATCTTTGAACCCAGCAATCGTCGTCGGCATGCCTTCCCTGATCTGTGCCGACTCCAGCTCGACATCCTCTACGTCGTCGCGGTTCTGCAAAAAGCATGATGAATAGTCAATGTGAAAGGGGAGAACAAAACCTACCAGTCGATACGGCCTCGTTACCGTACTAACGACCCTCTCCCACCACGCTTCTCTTCCCTTCCCACCTCCCCCAGTCACAGCGCCACCCTGCACCTTCGCCACCTTCGCACCATACTGTCTGGCATACTTTCGCGTCACATCTCTCGCGTAGCCGTCCTCTTCTATAGCCAACACGTACACTAGCCGGTTCTGCTGCGATATTCCCGTGGGATCAAAGACGTTCCGTTTATTGACGATCGCATGGAGAGGGTCGATTGGTATCCATCGGCCGTCAGGTCGCGAGAAGACTTCTGTCCAGAATACTGGCGGGGTGGAGGTGGGATCTAGGGGAAACAAACAACATGTGTAGTGTAGATTATTAGTCAAGGTGAACAGATGCTATACCTTCTTTCTTGGGCACGGCTGCACCCAGCACGTTGCCCTTACTCTTGGTGTTGCGCAGTTTGACTGTCGGTTTAGCTTTTTCCTTGCCCTTCGCCTTGTCGCTCTTTCCGACGGGAGCGCCATCTAGCCTCAGCCCTTCTCCCTTGAACGTGCCGCCACTCAAGCTTGACGCAGACGTCGACGCGACTGGTGTCTCGTCGTCGACTTCTCCGTCCTCAGGAACTCTATTCTTCTTCTTCTTATCGTACTTGGGCTTAGGCTTCCCGACTCCTGCCTGCCACGGCACGCTCTGCAGACTCACAACAAGCCTCGCCGGGAGCCCCAGGCCCCTACAGAGCGCCGTAAACAGCTGTGCCCCCGTATCGCGCGAGCCACACTGCATCAGCGCGTGCTTCATCAGACTCTTCGGGCTCTTGATGCGCTCCACGTCGTCGTCGAGGATATCTTGCAGAGTCTCCGTATCCAGGGGGGGCTCCTCCTCGGCAGTTTGTGTGAGGGAACCCAGCGGCATACACCTCTGGACGAAATCAAACGTCCGGTTCCGTATGTGCCCCTCGGGGAGGACCTCAAAGAAGGACTCGTACCACCACTTGACAAGAGTATCGAGCGCTTTCTCGAACATCCGGCCACGCTTCGTTTGGTGTGGGACACGAGACTTGTGAATCATGGCGAAGGAAGTTTGGATGGACATGGGGACGAAGGACATGAGTCGGGCCTAGAAAGAAATAGATGAATCTTCGTTCTGTAGATGGAACAGAGCGGCGTACGTGAAGAAGTTCGTCATTGAGCCATTTATTCCTGACCCATGCGTTCGCAAGAAGAGATACAGTATGGATCTTGTGGCAATTGATTCGGAGCACTCGTTCTGCGTGCGATATTCCCTTCTTCCTGTAGAGTCGCGACGATTGAGAACCAGCAAATATACCAACAACACAAACACTGACTTTAGCTGGTCCTTCGACTTTGGTCGTTCATGCAGCGTGATTTCCAAGTGTCGTTCTTGTGCTTCGACTTCGACTTCCTCCCAGTCGATATCATCTTCACTATCGGCGTCGACGATGGGCTCAAGTTCAGAAGTGGCGCCAGACATTAATTATTATGATATTTCAGAGAGAAGGTGGTCGTATGAACAAGGGAGGGAAAAGACCAAGCGGGGCCGCGTTAGTCATAAATGTGACTAATCACGCTCACGAGCTGTCACGTTCCATTATCTGGACGCGTAAACTCGAACACGCGTCATAAGAAAAACGACGGTTTTTGAAGAAAAAGTTTTATTTTTCCCGAGTGTCGCATTTGGTATCAACGATATCCCTCACTATCTCGCTGGAGATTCACCAACAAGTTCTAGCCCCTATCAGCAGCTATCTCGTTTGGGATGAGGTGTGTCCCGTTGCGGCCCGCCTGCCTGTATTCCCTCTTCCAACACGACCTCTGCTACATTGTCTTACCGGCTTGCGCCTACGATCAAGCAATGTTGGGACATGACATATACAACCACTTATTTCAAGCAACAGGACTATCATCTGGGAATAAACGGTGGCTCCCAAGACTTCGGCGCTTGCCTCGCCGAAAGTGAACTTGCGACCCATTCTCCGACATCAGACTCGTATCCTCCAATTTTTGAGAGGGCAGACGGCTGTTCCCTTGGTGTATGCGTACGGCTGGTTGGAGCATTTCGGGTGCATGGATATGGAGATTCTGGGACAGAGCAGTAGAAGAAGAACGGCCTTGGTGTAACGTCGATGACGGTCGTCTCCCCTGCGTACTCGATGCTTCGACAATCAAATTTATCAACTTCGATATTTCCAAGCGTTTTCCCATGGTCAGCTCAGCGAGTACGAGCCATTAAAGGATCGCCGTGCTTAGAGTCCTCTACTCCACCTCTCTTTCGGGCTCTCGTTGTTATCGATCACTTATCCTGGCACTATGCGTCGAACCAGCAAATAACACTTCAACACAATGAATGAATGTCAGGATACAAAAGGAATACTGGGCGGCATGCTAGTCAGAGTCTGGATAAGACGCGGGCTCTTCCCTGGAGACAATAACACAATCGAAACAAACCGAAGCAGATTGATTCGCATACATTAATCTATTCCAACGAAATACCACACTTGTTCGCCATGTGGTGCACTGGTCCCGGGGTAAAACTTTCAGATGGATTTTACTCTGCTTTCGACCGCGCTCACATTGTAAAGCCTTTGGTCGACGTATCTCTGGCCTCTGCGATTTTCCGTCTCAGTGATTTTTCGGGCGGCTTCGAATCAGCAGGTGATTGTGTGCGCGCGATATCTTCGCTGAATCAAATGCGGTTCCAGCTCTACTGTAGGAAGTTATAGTGGGCACAGATGATCCGCATGTTCTTCCAAGTCGGTCTGCGGAAATATCTACGAACCACTTCGGGCGCTTTTCAGATATCAACGACCTTCACGAGGCATCGAGGGCAGAGGAATCTCCGTTGCGCGAGGTCTGTACGCATGGGTCCAATGGTCTTTAAATGAATGGAAACATCTATCGTCTACCTTGGGGCGATGACCCTTCTCTTCAGCAAATCCTTGCAGCTATTCTGATCGTCCTTGGGATGTCTACACATTGTGTTACTGTGCAGATGACCCATCCACGAGTTTTTATTCTCCCTGTAGCGATAGCGACTGTTCAACGATGCGTATTACACTGCTCTTTCTTCTCGGTGCCGGAATTTCCTAGAGCAGTGCATCTTTGGCTACTTCAGAGGTGCTTTCCTCGATTCCCTGCGACTCACATACATTATTCTGTTTTGTAAGCGCAAATGCTGATCAGATTTCCTCGGGATCTTCGCTCTCTAACTGCGGTGTGTCGGACAAGCTAGCACACATGCGACTTGCTGCGGGTGAGGAAGCGTGATGCAGGCAGGGAAGGGAGCCAATCCCGTTTGACGTATTTTCACTACCGGGATCAGGCCTGCAATTTGCCAAGGATTAGGATGCTGAATACCTGCTTGCACCAATGTGAGGTCAAAGCCTTTGTGGTTCCTAGCATGCGGTTAGTCGAACACGAAAAAGTATAAAGGCGATAAATTGTTGGGTCCAAGGTATCATAGCCCTCTGGAATCTCGTATCCTTTGGTCTCTGCACGCAATGGTCAATCTCTGTGCTTTCTCAGCCATTGTACTTCTCGCTATCACCACTGTCGTTGCGCATCCTACTGCTTCCTTGAGCGAGTCGGAGATCGCACGACGTGCCGACTTCCAGAAATTTGCGCGCCGTTCGCTTGATAACTGTCAGGACGTTCTTCGTCGCCGTGGCCACATAGAGCGGTCTGTTGCTCGTCGTCAGGCCCTTGCCGACGAGCTACGCCGCAAACGGGGACTTCCTACCAGTAGGAGATATCTTATAATATTCACAGATGGCAACACAGCTGATATTATCATAGGCAATGTTTACAAGCGTCTCAATATCGACGACATTTTGGATACTGACCACGAGTCCGACGAGGACTATAGTGCTGGTTCTGATCCCTTTGGTGGAACTGGATCCTGCACTCTCGTCTCGGAATCCACCCAAGGTCCCTACTACGTCGACGGGGAGTATGTTCGCTCGGACATCACCGAAGATCAAGGCGGCATCTACAGCTACGTTGATGTCGAGCTAATCGATTACTCTACTTGTGAGCCAGTTGCCGATGTTTACATCGACTTTTGGCACTGTAACGCTACTGGCGTCTACTCTGGTGTTGTCGCCGGAGGCAATGGTAATCAGAATGACGAGTCTAATTTAGTGAGTAGAAGAGAGGAGTGCCGTCCTTTTGCCTTTGCTGATCCCCTACTTCTGCTAGGACAAAACATTTCTCCGTGGCATCCAAGCGACCAACTCGGAGGGCTACGCCCAATTTGAGACTATCTTCCCAGGTTTGGGGAATATTCATTGCAACCTGTTTCGTGTCATTTACAATCTTGACAGGTCACTATACGAGTCGTGCCAACCATATTCACGTTCTTGCCCATGGTGATGGGACTGTCTTCTCTAATGGAACCTTCAAGACAAGCAGTGACCGTCATGTCGGTAAGCCCTAAGTAATGCGAACCCGATCCATAGTTCTTGCTGATTCCTTTTCTTTTAGGCCAATTGTTCTTTGACCAATCCCTGATCACTGTTGTCGAGAAGACTTCTCCTTATGCTAGCAATACTCAACAGCTGACTGAAAACGAGGACGATTCCATCTTAGTCAACACCGTCTCTGGCACAAACGGCGTCGACCCCATCCTCGAGTATGTTTACCTTGGTAACAGCATCTCTGACGGGCTCCTTCTGTGAGTGACACGTACGCACATACAATTTGCCGTGCTAGTTCTCATTGCTTTTAGTTGGGGATCCATGGGTATTGACTTGTCCGCGAGTTATTCGGTGTCATCTGCAGCTACGCTCACTGAGGATGGTGGTGTCGAAAACAGCAATTCTGGAGGAGGGAATGCCCCCGGCGGTGGGGGACCTGGAGGTGGAGGACCACCTTGAATAACGCACCCTCATTATGCATGATATTACCCGAATGAATCAATTTATTGTGAGATCACCTCGAAAGAGTCGATACAATTAAGCGTCAATCACTAATGGACGCAAAGTTGTTAAAGTCTTTAAAAACAGATGACAACTCGTTACAGTGCTGATGCGCAGCCTACTACCTTTGTATAAAACTAGCACCCGGGTAATAAAGATTCACACGTCGTCCGCACGCCTTACTACTTGCCCGGAGACCCCACGCATACAGTACTACGAAAGCAACCATCGAGTACTCGTCCGTCACATTGCGGCATCCCCATAGGTTAATAGCAGATACTGACTAGTAGTAAGTGAGTGGTAAGTGTCGGGAATACATGTCGGTAGGCATAATTAACGTAGGGGGGGTATGGTTCGAAAGAACGTATATTGGTGGATGGACACGTAGGTGGTGGTAGTATGAAGCCAAAAAACGATAATGATCGGTATGAAAATCAAAGTAAGATAAAACAAAAGGCGGTATAGCGGTCAGCCTAAGTAGCTGTGAAACTATATCCTCAACAGTAAGTATAAATAGTAAAGTATTACTATAGTAATTTGATAGTAATGGCTACCAAGTAGCTACTTCAAGTTCAAATTGACTAATGCTTCGGAGTTTTCCGCTTCAAACACGTGGCCGTTTTCCTTTCCTGCAATTGAACTTTCCCAGTCTTCACACTCAATCGTCATATGCCTATACTCTTTCTGTTCACAAAAACTCTCCGTTATATAAACAGGTACCGCAACAATTACAACAGCAGCTCTGCGTACCAGCTATACCGGTTTTCCCTCAATACTCTCCGTGCCTTCTCATGACGAATCTTCAAGTTGATTGGCGAACGACATCCAGACTAGACACATATTACAGTTTTCAGACTATTGGGATATCGGCTCATGCTAGTCAATCTCTAACGGTGTCGTGGGGATACCACCTACCGCCTTTCTAGCTATCAGAATGGCACATGCTGAAACACCACCACGGTCCGCAAAAAGACTAATGGCACTTCCTTGGATTTTTTGAGGGGTCCTGTAATGTTCCGCATAGTAAATGAAGGGTCATTTCCACGCCGGTGCATTTCATGTGGTGCGCAAATCAGGGTCCTTGATTTCAACTCTGCTCACTGAGCGTTGATAGCCTTGCGTAACGTCCCACGGATAAGGTGGCCACTTTTTAAGGCAACTCTGATATGCAGAGAACATACCTCTCTCCTTGCATTGCCGTCCCCTGGCGCGACGCACTTTGAGAATAGCGCAGAGCTTTTTTTTTCTCTTTGCCAAACTTGGCAATTCATCGTGATTGACACTTCGTTTTGTTCCGTTCCTGTCACTATCATGAATTTTGTATTTTTCCAAGTAGGCGGTCAATTTTGGTGACCTCGTTTCGGGTCGTTTTATCGGATGCACCGGCGGATTACGCAGCACTGCTACTTGCTTGGCTTCACGTCATCCTGGTTGCCTTCGTCTCCGAGTTTGTAGTACGTATCCGTACTATTTTCTTCCTGCATTCTGCTGGTTGTACGCTTACAAATGCGTATAGCACGGAAACGGTTTTATTATCCGCCTCGTCGCACCAGTCTTCTTGTGATGGCTGCTTACCATCTCCGTACTCAACTAAGATGCCTTCAAAAGGAGATATTTTTTCTCGCATGTAATACACGGGAAGGGAAAAGCTTCTTGCGGGCCATCGTGCTCCAGGATCTTTTACCACATTCAAGGGTTTTTTTTTAACCAATGGAACTAGAAAAGAAAGTAACAGCGATTGAGAGCAGATGAATTGAATGGGTATCTACTAATCACCTCAGGTAACTTCTGATACTTCACCTACTCGAGGCCTGTTCCAACGAGCGGGCCGGACGTTGATTAACCATTTACTCGTGATGATGAATACAGGGTCGAATGGTGTATACTTGTTATCACAGTATTGATGTTCATGGTCGATTTATGATGATGACCTCGTTCCTGGTGCGCTTTCCCCTGACTATTCTCTGCATACCAACGCATTTATTTTAGTTCTTAATTTACCTGACAGACCAACATACAAGAATTTTCCCTCTGATCACATTCTGAAACTTGACTGTCGTGTGAGGAAATTTTCGATCGCCGACATCATCCAGTTATGTTAGTGATGGAAGTCCCGCTTTTTCCCAAGGCACCACCATCAATTCTTGGAAGCTAGATGCATTATACTAATTCAAAATTGAATTCGATACCCAGACTAGTCGGTTCTGATTCTATACGGTAGCTTTCGGATTGTGAGGCTCTCCTAATTCCTGTGAGTCTCGTTTCTCGTCGCCATGTATGGACACTAAGTACATTCATAGGATGAGGACCCAATGATCTACGTATGCGACTAATCTGGATGTCCGATTGTAATAGTCATTCGGGTCCTCGTCCTATCAGGCAATTATATTCGGACGTTTGTTGGTGTAGGGCCGGGAACACTTAATACGCGCCGAAACAACCTGATCCTTCTATCCCCTAACAGCAACAGTTGTGTGTGGTCCGAGTTCGTACTGCGAAGCCATTTCATCATGGAAACTGACCCCATGGAAGCAATGCCTCGACAAGGAACCCCATCAATAGCCGGATATGTGCGCGATATAAGGAAGACTTCTTTCGATGCTAGGGAGACATACAACATGTTACCAGTTGCCCTCTCACTTCTCGCGGTTTTCCTTCTCTACCAATTGACACGACGAGGACCTCGCGTCACCATCGCGCGCCTTCGTGGTCCGAAGTCACCGTCGTTTCTCTATGGTGGGTCCCGACATTATGAGATCATGAATCTTTCTGAATATTTTCCCAGGTTACCTCCCTACTCTCGTTCAAGATCAGGCTGGCGCTGTCAGTCATATATTAAAACCCTTTTCAGATTCTTATTGTTTCTGTCCAGAAAGACTTCCAACTCCAAGGGACTTATGGCGACATAATTAGAATCAGGGCCCCTCTTGGAGTACGCTTCGTTGGCTGCAAATGCTTTCCCTTGGTCTGAAGTTTGAACAGGAAAATCGCCTCCTTCTCATGGATCCCAAAGCACTTCAACATATCTTTTATAATTCTGGGTATCGCTACTCCAAACCTACCGGTATACGAGTAATCCTGGGAACAGTTTTGGGGCCGGGCCTATTCCATGCCGAAGGTAGGCACTGATTACAGTCCAGGGACTTGAGCTAATATCATTGTATCCCTTAGGCGAGGACCACAAGCGCCAACGGAAGATTGTTCTACCAGGATTCGGCAGCCGTGAACTAAGGACATTTGTCCCCATCTTCTGCTCGTACGCCGGTCGGGTTCGTATTATATCCGTGTGTACCGTACTATCGCGTATTGATCCGTACCACTAGATGACTGCATACTGGCGAAGAATCATAGCCGCTGACAATTCAGAATCTGCGGTTATAGAAGTAACATCCTGGATTACTCGCGCGCTGTTGGACGCCACTGGAGAAGGTACTTTTAATTCAATTATCACTGGTAGCTAGAAGCTGATTCGAAATTGATTTTTTAGCTGCCTTCGATTACCAATTTGGATCCTTGGATAATTCTGAGACCGAGCTCGCGAAGGCGTATGCTCATATGGCGTAGGCGATGTGACTTCGTTGAATGGTTTTACCGCTGAACAATGCTAACCAGACTTAATGTTTTTGGTGTCCCTTCTAAATTGGCACTCCTTGTGATGTGTGCTATGGATTCCTGGCTTCCGGAATTTGTTAGTCAGTTTCTGACGAACATCCCGGTTCCCCGGTTGAACGTGGCGAGGAATGTGAATACTATATCAACGAGGGTGGCGAAAGGCCTCGTCGATGATAAACAGGCATTGTTGTTGGAGGGTAAAAGCAACAAAGACATAATGAGTTTACTTGGCAAGTTGATTTGTCTGACATTGCGAAAATTGTTGCTAACAATGCATGTTCAGTCAAAGCTAATGCATCAGAGGATCATAAGAAAAGGCTGCCAGAGAACGAACTTTGGGCTCAAATGAAGTATATCTCCAACTACTGCGAAGAGAAGGTACTCAAGTTTTTCTAACAGCACCATCATTGTCGCCGGTCATGAAACTACGACTAACGCGTTAGCCTGGGCTCTACTAGAATTAGCACGATACCCTGACATCCAAACAAAACTTCGCGCCGAGATACGTGCCTACCTCCGTAACCGAACGGTCTCCGAACTGACGGCAGAGGACTTCGATTCCATGCCTTACTTGACCGCGGTCGTCAAGGTCTTCATCACAATTTCTCCCTGCCGTCATTTTACTGACATAGAAATAGGAGAGTCTTCGGTTCCATCCAACGCTACATCACGCCTATAGATATGCTTGCGAGGATGATGTCTTACCTTTAAGCCAACCTATCATAGATGCAGACGGGAAAGTGCTTACCGAGATACCGATACCCAGAGGCACGTATATCTTCTGTTCTATCGCGGCCTACAACCGCAATAAGGAGATTTTTGGAGCGGACGCGGATCAGTATAATCCTGAAAGATGGCTGAAAGGCACTGTGAAGCCCAGTAGTGATGGGTCAATTGGAGTCTATGCCAACCTGTGGGTTTGTTTTTGTCATTCTTGGTGATGCAGAACATTCATTATTGCGGGTGTATAGATTTACCTTCATCGGTGGTAAGAGATCATGCACGGGCTGGCGATTTGCGTATGTCTCATCTATATTCATTCCTATATGGTGAACTAACGCGAGCTAAAGGTTGTTGGAGATGCACGCATTCATTGTTGAACTAGTGAAGAGCTTCGAGTTCGAGCTCACAGCCGATGCCCACAAAATCCGTAGGGAGCCATGTGCTGTGGTCACACCGACGGTTGAAGGAGAAGTTGATAAAGGACCGCAATTGAAGCTGAAGGTTAGGATGGTTTCGAAGTAATGAATTCAAGGATAAACTGTACAACATGATACAACGGCAAT
This sequence comes from Armillaria novae-zelandiae, assembly GCA_030435655.1. NCBI lineage: Eukaryota > Fungi > Basidiomycota > Agaricomycetes > Agaricales > Physalacriaceae > Armillaria > Armillaria novae-zelandiae. The sequence continues at coordinate 2,356,108 of JAUEPR010000003.1, read as the reverse complement.
AAACGTACGTTGGTTATAAATTTCGCCAACCGGTCTCTGTGTAGGTACGGGAATGAGACGACGCCACTACTGTTTTACGTGAATTACCGTCGCCCTCATCGGAATAGATACTCTTTCGGAACCGATAAGGGTCTGCGAGAACGCTCATAGTTGATGATCATTAGAGTCGGTATCTTTCGCACGGTTCTAAAATCACCCCTCGCCGATCAGTGCTAACATCCATCCACACAACGACCTTCTTCGGCCCAGCTCTGTCAATTAGTACTTAACAATCAGTGTTTCAGCCATTCGAATGGAGGTTGCATATAATGAACAGAAAGAATGTACCCATGGAGTAAATGTTTTGCGACATTATTAAAACCAATGTCACAAACGCTCATACTTACGTCCACGATGGTCGTTACTATGTACAGGGGTATATATAAATCATTCCTTCGTCATTTATCATTCATTGAATTCATTCGGCCCTCTAAATATAGATAGGTAATGTAGGATTCAAGCCAGCCCATTCCGGACCGGAAACGAATTCCTTGTCGTCTATGAGAAAGTCCTGAACAAAATCCGGTGAGCTGCAGGGGAATCATCAAATAAGAAATACGAACCAAAGGACATTCCACCAATGCTCCCTTAACCTCAGATAAGCGGCTCTTTAACCTATCAAGGGTGATGCCAGGAATGACATGACCAGTCTTGACCTTGGGTACATAGGTCTAGTGACACCGTCATCAGTCACCCACAACATCAATGACAACCGGACGGGGACAAACCTCATAAGCCTTCCAGTCCCTAACCAAATTCGACGGCACAGGGCGGAATAGCTCGGTAAACACCTCTCTGTTTTTCTTTGCAGTGTCGTTCCACAGAGCTAGTGTCGCGTCTGAAATGGGATCAGCCACCAAGTCGTCTTCCCTCAAATTGAATTCATTGTCGTTAGGATGAGGAGCAGGATGCATGAACGAGTCTGGTTCCTTAGACCTCTGGTGGGGCCATTGAGGTTCAATGAGACCGAGATGTTCTGATGTTTTTAGATTAGCAATGCAATACCACGGAAATGGCAGGACCTGCACCTCTGAATAGCTTGCGCCTAAGAGATGTAGCAAATCTCGAAACCATGACACGTTTTCCGTTCATCGTAGATTCGACCATGTCGGTATCTTCTACTACGAGTGCGATTTCCGAGTCACCGTCACCCTTTGAAGTCCATAGTTGAGTATTGTATAACAAGAAAACGCTTGAGACTTACCTTCTGACTTCTGTCATTGATATTAGCAGAGCCCATCTATGAAACCCAAAATCAGAGAAGTTAATGGACATGATGAAATATACATACGATAACTCTAGTGTCGTCAACGATCATCAACTTGGAATGAATGTACAACAATTCCGAGACGTATCTGAAGCACCCTATCAGTTAAAGAAGATCTCGATGCCAGGCATAGCTTACGCGTTCATTTCCTCTTCCTCCGAACCTTCCCACAACTCATTCGCCAAGCGTGTCTTGTCATCAAGCATGTGCTGCGCCACGCTGTCGCTAACAAGTTCGTCATCACGAATTTGCTCAGAGGCGCTCTCCCATCGCCGAATGATTTCTTTGGCGGCCTCCTCCGTCTCAGGTATGGGGACCTGATGGTAAGGTTGTTAGAAAGTCGTGATAGAATACATTTGATCATACCTTGATGATACTGTCGTCTTTCTTCTTATCTGACTTCTCTGTGACGACCAACCCTTCTGTTGTAGGCTTAGGCAATGCAATAGTAACCTCCTTTTGTATCCCTTCCGAAACGTCTCCGATCCATATACGCGCAAGTGCAACTTGTGCTTCATGGAATTTGACGCCAGAAATTTCCTCCATTTTAGCGATATATCCAGCTGTGGCACACGTATTAGATATGAACGCTAGGCAGGCGGAAAATAAATTAGAACCTACCAGGCGAGTTGATTCTATCATATGACCTCAAGTGGAAGAACCGAATATAATCCAAGCTGGATCCAAAAATTATCGATGTTGCTGATTAAAAGAGAATGGTTAGAACTCACGGCTCATATCCGGCCTTCCTGATCTCCTCATAGATACTGCTACCTCCGCGGTTCATGGTGCGATATTGGCCGGCCATGATGGTCTTCAACGCAGTCTCGTCTTTGACATTGCCCGCGAATCCTGGGAGCTCAGGGATACAGATGATCACCTGGAACTTCTTACCCTCTTGCGCTGCTCTGACGATACGCTCGACTAGAGCCTTCCCGATGAGATTAACAACTGCACCGCCTTGCTTAGTAGCAGAGATACTGGAAAACATCGTTATGGCCAGTCTGCATACGAGAAAGAAAAGAAATACTCACAAGAATTGATTCTCAATGTAGATGAAGTGATTGGCCTCGAGGATCAACTGGATGTCTGTGAGGGATGTCGATGTTGGCCAAGACATTGTCTATCAAATATACACTCACAGGCGTTTTGGATACTGTGCTCTGTCAAAACACCATGACTCCAGTCTGAGACGCTGCGTACAACCTGGACTCGGCATGACGGTGTCGCTGGCCTTCCATATCCTGGTTCTTCTTCACTTTCTTCTTCCTCATCACCGTGGACGTGGTGGTGCCATCTCTGACGGTACTTACGTCCTACCTCCGCCCAATGTTCACGGTGAGGGTGGCCTGTCAAACGTTGATGAATATGACTACAGCACAGTAGCGAATACCCTTACGAGCAACAGCTTCATTGGGGGCTGCGTCGACATCATGAGGTAAGGACAGCCAGTCAATGTCTCTTGAACGAAGTTAGCAGAAGGAATAATAATCATAGAAGGATCCCTTACGCTTTGTCACGGTACTAAAAATAAGAAGGGTTGTCAACGGGAATACATATTACAAGAAGAATAGAAGCTACTCGCCTTGCGCTTCTTGATTTCATTCCACCTCTCGACGAAGTGTTGAACGATATCCAGCACCACGGGTCCAGTCAAGGACATATGTACCTGTGACAAACTCATCAAACACTCTGCACGTTATGACGAGATGGTGCGCCTACATCGTGCCAAGGCATCCTTGCACTCTCCAAGATCGAAAGTGTATTACTTGCGTACCACCTCACATCTTTGAAGTCCATGATCCGCGCATTATTGTAATCCTGGCCAGGAAACAAGGTCCGACTAAAATCCGTCGGGTGCACGTCGGCGAGAGGGTGATTATGCGTGTCCCACCGCCCGAAACATAAATCAAGACCCCCGATACACGCAAAATGATTGTCGACCACAACAACTTTCTCGTGGTGGGACCAGAACTGGACGCTATCCTTGGAACCGATGTGATCTGGGTGGCGCAGACAGTTGATATTGGGGTGAAGATCATCGAGTGTATGCTTGGTGTGCCAAGAACTCATCGCCATCGTCTGCGTGACTTCTTTGTATACGATAACATAGATCTTGACGCCCTGCTCTGCCTTGCGCTTTAGCAGGCGATCAAGACGATATTCCGGGTAGTCTGCTGGGGGACGACGGAGGTAAAGTTCTGGGGTGAGCCACCAGTCCTGCAATGCATTATAAAGGTGAGACTAAAACGCAACGACGGAACTATGACGAACCAAGATAAATATCGCCTCTCTGGCGCTATCAATCAGCTCAGAGAGCGCCCACATGTAATCGTGCCCATCAATGTGCCATTTCACAAAATTGCCTGCCCTCTCCTCTGCGAAACTAAAGAAGCGGTGGCTGTCGTTGATAGCCTGCCTAATCTCGTCGGCCTTTTTCTCTTCGGGATCATCGTGGCGGCCTGGATATCAATAGTCAAACACTCTAACAGAACGGAAGCCACAATGGAATAACTTACGATTAGGACGTAAGATTCCTGGGGAAAATGGATGAACAGGGTTGCACCACAATCATATTCAACTCTCTTACCTATGGCCTCCTGCCTGGCGTGTTCTATTCCGTCTGGAATTTTCTCAATGATGTTTTTGAAGAAGCTCATTCTTGATGAGCTGGCGTGGTGGTGGTGGTATGAAGGTGAGTGTCTTGAATCAATATATAATAGGCTGGGCAACGGCGGGCGCCGTTACTACGCTATGACATCATTTCTCTTGTGTCAACATCTGTTGCCAAGGTGGCGCGTTTGGCAAGTAGGAGGTTACCTGTAAATATATATACTACCTTAGTACATCTAATGAATTATCACAATTTTGAGCCATTACCACGGGTAAATCCTTCCTGTAAACTTCATGTAAACATCATTACTTAGTTTCTCAGAAAGTCGCCGTCAATGCTGCGGATAACATGTCCTGCCGGTAAGGAAGCGTTCCTCGACAAGTACGTTCATACATGATAAGCGCTGTACAGCGAACGTGACGCCACACACGCGCGCGGTCACAGCGCCCACGGCTAAAATGCTCAGAGCCGAGGATCTGGATAATTATTTGAGAACGTTGAATGGTATTGGCTTCCTATGTAAGCGACCACGGACTACGGATGCAACCGAACCGCTAAGAGAAGGTTCTGTAGCTCAAGCACATGTTGGCAACAAGCTATTACCGTGCGTCCGAGAGATCGTGGGATTGACAATCTTACCACAGGAAAAACTCCTCCGAGAAATGGCGTGACGATAGAGGAATACTGATAGCTAGGTAGCCTGACTATCTTCGAAGTTGACAGGTGAATGGAAAGAGATCCGTGTTTTTGTTACTTTCTCGTCATGTGGATGAAGTACATAGTATATGTATGCAGTCCGGTCACCGGGGTAATATTCTGATATCAATCAGTGGCGAGAATACATCTTTGAAAGAAAATATACATACTGTCTTCGCCTTCACCCACTGCAGTGAAAGCTCTATGGTCCAAATGGACAGATAAAGAGACTCGGCACGATCCATCTGTACCCTGCTCTAGCGATACGACGATGAAGGACACGTCATATTTGAACGGTCAAAAGGCCATGTCACTAATGGTCACTCGGGGATAAAAACGTACAATGAAAACTGTGATCCGTCGGAGCGCAGACACACGTTGTTGATGGTAGATCAGATACTTACTTGGTCGTTCTGCCGCGAAGGGTTTGAGGCTGATATCAAAGAACCACGGCACCTGGTGAAAGAACACCAACCAAAGACTTGGGAATACCGGTTGGTCATTAGAGCATGAGGTGACCGGTGAATTGAGGCTCTGATGAAACCCATATAAAACGAAAAGGACGAAGTGTATGGGACGAAGGGCGATTAATTGAATGCCTCGAAGCGGTAAAGATAAGGTCGACATAGAACGCCACCATTATAGACTGCGGCGTGGCATGTCACGCCAATGGAACAGAGCGAGACTAAGCAGAGTTGATGACGGCCTTCTACATATACCTTTTACCCTTTCATTCCGGACCCGCATGCCATGAATTCCCACTCTGATCAATAGATTACCTCGAGAGCAGCATAAGAATTTATTTCTCAATGTAACCCAGGATCAATTCAAGACTCGGAGCACGTTGCGATTATCCGTCAGAGGAAACATGAGGTGGCGTGACCAAGTTACGAGCGCGTCCAGTGCTAGTTCGGGCCAAGAGACGACTAACGTGAATTCTGATTGAAATCAGAGCCCTGGAATCGGTTTCAAGAAGAATATCCACCATAGCAGATGCAGCACCAATAAACTCGGGGCGAATTCATGTAAAGTTTGCGAGAAGGCGACGTTGAAGTGACGGAGGATGCCGGACCAAGGTATCCGAAGTTGATTTCGGACCGCGACACCGATATGACTCGACCATAACTGCTTTGAATGACCGCCATGATCAAGAAACCATACAACGACTGGGGCCAAAAATTCGATCCGTCCACTCGTTCGATTCTGCGTAAGGTGTCCTCAAACCTGGGTCTGTGAGAACACTTAATTCCGTTATTTTCGGGATACGCTGAGACGAGTTGGAAGAGGCTCTAGATCATTGCATATATCAGAGGAAGGCTGAGGACACTGATAGGCTATATCGCACCTGATCGTCCCCGTCTGCCAGGCCACGGCGGAAGTGCGCCACACAGGTACCACGAGCCGGAGTCTCAGGGCAAATACGACTACAATGGATTCGAAAGCCAGGAAATCTCCCACTCCTAGGATCGCACGCTGCCTAAAAGGGACGCGTTATTTGTCTCTATTATAGGTTGGTGGCACGCGAAGTTCTCATGCCTTTGTCTTGAACAATGGCAGCCATTTTTAGCTTTCCTTATGACTTTTTGGAATCTCTTTGACTCCTTTCATACTGAAGTCCACTCTCAATATCGGTGAACATGCCCCCCCAATTCGCATTCCCTGCTTTGACCAGCCATCCATTATTATACACTCCGCCGCTCACGCGTGCACCGTCTCCCAACGAATCACTCGATTCAAACCACGGAGATGACAAGACTTCATATTCGGACTCGGAATCCGTACTTTCGCAGTTGGAGTTCGACATGAAGCATGACGGTCTCTTAAAGCTGTACCAACCAAGGCCAGAAGAAGAAGAGGCCGACCAACCTGTCTTGATTGAGCGGCCTACGACCCCCTCCAGTGCGGAGAGTAAGTTCGCGATCTCGTACTTCCAGAGCATCACTCATATGTTCTCACAGAAAGGGCGGAGCAAATAGTGGACAGGTTACGTCGTGAAGTCAGAATAGTCGCCGAGAACGAGATGCTTGAACAGCAAATCTTGTTCCGCGGATCCAGAATTGGGACGGAACGACCCAAGTCTAATATGGGTGTAGACGAAATTATGCAGAGTATGATGCCAAGTTCTCAGAGACAGGAAGTTGAACAGCCTCCCGGGCGCTTGTTTATTACCAACAAAGCCCCTTGGGCCGTGGAGGGCCCTCCCCAGGGGTACGGGGTATCGGTGCCAGGACGATCACCCGCGAACGGCTCGCGACGAAAACGTGGAAAGGGAAAGAGGAAACTGTAAAAATCACAACACTTATACATTGTATCTAACGTCATCTGTACAAGATATTTACTGTATTTTACTATTACACCTGGAAATACAACAAGTACGTACATCCACAGTTCCGTGAGTATTAAATATCGTTCTTGTCTTCCGAAAAGTAATCCGGCAGTGCGTCTTCCACTGTCTTGATCATATGTGTAATACTTCGTCGAGCGGCAAGCCGGCAGTCTTGATGCATGTAAGTAGCGCTGCCCCAACGATCAAAGTCCTTTTGTACTTGTTTGAGCCTCCCCAGTACATCTGCCAGTCCCAAAGAAAGTACGGCTTCGCCCCTTGTCTTCTCCTTCCAGAACTCGACCCAACTCTGGGAACACGAAGGCTGATGCCATGTCGCGTTGCACGAGGGCGAGTGGTCGATACGGGGGGCAGACAGTCTCAGTTTCTCCCACGTTCTGGATAGGCGGTAGTAGCCTGTTAGAAGTCGCAACTGTTCGGTAGAACTGATGATTAGTCGGCCCTCCTCGTCGACGTCGCCCAAGTCTGCGTGGCCTTTCTTGACCACCACAGGCTTCTGCATGACCTCCAGGTAGGCCTCACCGCGTAGAGATCGAAGAGAAAGCTCATCTGAGAGGGCCATGGCAAGATAGGCATAACGTGAGGACGTGGTCATAAGCTGCCGCAACAGCTCAACCATTGCGTCGAGCAGCGGTCCGTGGTTGCACATCTGGGCCAGCCGCATTAAGCGAGTCAGTTGGGTGATAGTTTCGGGTTCCGAGCCAAATAAGATAGGTGTTGCTCTTAGTGAAGGCTGGGTGAAGAAGGAGAAGGAGAAGGGGGGCATGGGAGTTGGCCGGTGGTTGATATGCTCCTGGATGGCATCAAGAGCCCATGTTTCCAGCGACTTGAAGGCATACTTGTTTGATATGCGAGCAATGTCAATGAGCCTGGAAACGTCCGTTGCCAGAGTCCGCATTTCTGGAGGTCTGGGAAAAACTCTCAGAGCAAGCAGCAAGATACGCACTGTACATTGCTCACAAAGCGTAAAGGGCCGCGAGGAAATTCCTAAATTCTTCAGCACTATCTCCCGTCAGGGCTATAGGGTCGTCGTCAGAGGTTCCTTGGGCCGGTTCGCTACCCTGAGGCAGGGTAAACATCGTCTTGAAAGAAGAGCCGTCCTTTGAAAGCATAGTTCGATGGACCTGTAAAAGATAAACAATGATACTTGACAAATTACCAGCCACGCACGTTAAACAAAGTATTTTCCACCAGCAGAACACAGCTCCCGTCCTCAAAGTAGAAGGCCGCATCTCTTCTGATATTCCTCGCAGCCCTCACTTGCGCCCCAAGTTCCTCGGTGGTATCTCGGTCCGACTGATTATCTGACCTTCTCCTCTTCCGGCTCGAAGCTGTTGCAGAGCTATCTTCAGCCGCGAGAGCAAAGAGTGTGTCCACGTCGTCCGACATGATGAGCGGACGCGGCAAAGTAGCGGCTATTTGCGGAAGGCAAAACTGAGATGAGATGTCCGTAATGTCCGACCAGCTATATGGGTCCGGCCCTTTCCAAAGACAACAACTCTTACTGGCGCTAGATTATCTCTCCCATCATCAATGCATCTTTTGCAGAATTCGCTTGCAATATTTTGTAGTATCAAAAAGTTTTAGTCCCAGCTAAGAAGTAGAAATAAGAGTATGGTGCCGTGGCAAGATAACCGGCATCGTGGAGAATCAAAATTAACTCGATCAACTGGAGGCCATTTGAAAGAATTCAGAACGAGTATATGCAACTCTAAAGAAGAATCTGGAGGCAATTCAGAATTACAAAGTACCTAGAAAGTACTTAGGCCGAAGGGCTTGCTTTTCGTAACCTAAAACCAAAAACCAACAAGGGTTCCTTTCCCCAAGAAATCGACTCTCACCTCGACCGCATACACACTAAGATCTAGTTGTATACTACCCTTATCTATGTACACATAATTCCCTCTCGGATAGCTACTCACGTCGGCAGCCCGTCACGGCAAATCGTGGCACGAATGTGCTTATCTCCCGGCCGTTCAAGTCCGGATATCGCTAACGCTTTTCCTACAGTGGAGGCAAGAACACTGGAGCACCAGAAACGACCTCTATTGGCATTCCTGCCTCACTGCTTATTTATCTTTGACTTGAGGGCGGTTCATTGAGGGAAGATGCTTTAGCTTAGAGTCCACGCCGAAAGCGAAATCGATGGCTTTAAAGTCACCCTGTATGTCCCTTATCTTCGATAAAGGATGTTCTAACATACTCATGAGCATTCTCTAGTATTATAATCATCTATCGCCATCCCAAAAGCTCGTAGACGAGTCTCGAAAGTATCAACCAAATCGGAAAGCAATGTAACGCAGCCACTTTGGGCACCTGTTCGCTGCGTACATCTGTTAGCGTGGTTCATTCATTGGAAACCTCTTTTTGCCACGAAAGGAACATCCCGCGCGCATTGACTGCAGGTATAAATTCGGAGTCACAGTGAGAAAAATACCCGGCAGATCACGGCACGAATCTGCCTATCTCCCGGCCGAATGTTTGGCTTTTGCATCATTTCCACTCATAGTCGCGTTAAATCATGAACGGCCTGGCCATCACTTCCGTATTCTTGCGAAGATAGCACAGTTGTGATTGCTCAGCAACGACCACCATGGCCTTTGGGAGTGTCCCTTTGAATGACGGAACTGAGGTGAACTAGCTTTGTGTAACGCCTTGACCTCAGCTGATGCGCCTTCCTAGATCCCTCTTATTGCCTATGGGACGGGCTCAGTCTGGAAGTTCCAGGACGTTGTGCCATATGTCGAGCAGGCCCTGGAGACAGGCTTTAGTCACATTGACACTGCTGCATGTGCGTCTTTTGTTATCAACAGGCGGCGTAATTTGACGGCCCATCCAAAGACTATCAAACCGAGGAGGGAGTTGGTATAGGAATAAAGGAGAGCGGACTGGACCGAAAGAGCCTTTATATTGCTACCAAGTTTGACGGCGGAGATATTCAACAGGAGGTTCGGAAGAGCCTGACCAAGGTGTGAGAAATTACCATTCATTAGTTGACTGAATGGTCCTTATCAGCGAACTAGCTTGGCCTAAAATATGTCGACCTTTACCTCATTCACTCACCACGAATGGTCATAGGGGATCTCCAGAATGCCTGGAAGGAATTCGAGAAAATCAAGGAAGATGGCTTATCAAAGTGCGTATCCCGCAGAATGGTATCACCGACGGACATTGACTTTGCGTCCCAGGAGTATTGGTGTAAGTAATTTTGCAGTCGAGCATCTTGAACAAGTCGTCAAGACCGCGAAAGTCGTTCCGGCTGTCAATCAAGTCAGTGACTCTGTGGATCGCTCCAGAGAAATGCGTCCTTATGATGGTGACGTAGATTAATCTCCATCCATACAATTACGCGGAGGCAGTTCCAGTGTTGGAGTATTGCAAGAAACACGGCATTGTCGTGGAAGCCTATAGCAGTCTGACGTAGGTTTCTTTCAAGCTACCCTTTCCATGGCATGCGCTCACAGGCTCTTAGTCCAATCACAAAGGCACCAGGAGGTCCTGTTGATGCCCCGGTTACCCAAGCTGCGCAGCGCCGCAATGCGACACCAGCCCAGGTGCTACAGCTATGGGTCCTCAGCAAGGGCGCCGTTATCGTGACGTGGGTCCCGAGTCGCTTGAATGCATCGCTTCTCATTATGAATTTCCCATTTCCAGAACAAGCTCAAAGAAGGAGCGTCTTTTGGAGTACTTGAGTGTAGCAGACCTTCGTGAGTTGTCATGGCTATTTGATTTGTTGATTTAACCTTAACTAATGCATGCGAGCAGCACCTCTAACGAAAGAGGAGATTACTGCCATCGACACAGCTGGCGCGCTTGGGCCACCTGGTCCTTCAAGGATTCGTGCACTTGCAGCTCGCTTAAGGGTTCGGCCATGGCACGCGGTCGCCTTGGGGGCACTGCTATTCATCGCTGGTTTTCAAAGGTACTACGTCCAGTAAGTAGGCTATTATCGGAAAATACTATTTTTGTCGCGATTGCAATTAGCAATTCGTAACGACCTCAATCACATTCCCATTCCCATGGACGCCGCACCCTTATGTTGAGTCGGGTAATAACGCTTCCTTCCTTTCCCTACACGGAGACTGTCCTAAAGCTGTGTTGCAATGTGCTACATCTGCTGCGTATCTACAATACATCTGATGCATTTACTGGTGGTGCTCGTCTTGACATCATCGACACGTTTTATTGCGTCGTCATACCTTCGTGGGGCGAATTGGCAAATTAGTACTACTCGCTCAAGGTATAGTGATGACACTTTAATTTTGGGATCTCCTAGCTAATATCCCGCTGGCAGAATGTACTGGCAAGCCTGGAGCCGTGGTCGCTCGTATCGTGTCTCTCAGTCGCGGCACCGGCCCCCTATGCGTGTGTTGCCCGCCAATGCATGATCATCGGCCAAATTTGTGTCCGATCGGAAGTTAACACAACGCTATCTCTATTCTATTTTTAGTGCGCTTGAATCTTCTGAGCAACGCATGCACGACATAGACAAACAAGATACGCACTATAAAGACCGAGAGGCTGGGGTATATTCCCATCTTCACTGCCCACCATCATCTCTATTGAATACTAACTCTTCTCTGCTGAATTTCCATGATGTCTCGCGTTTTGGTCACCGCTCTCCCCTTTGCTTCTCGGCTTCATCCCAAGGTCGGACATGCGAAGGACATTCTGGCTCGCGACAGAGCTCGCGCCCAGAAGCTCCTGGCTGGTCTCCAGCCCCACGGCCCGGTTGGTATCCAAGAGCTGCGCGCAAAGAGGAGTCACCACCATCGCCACCCCCACCACGGTTCAGAAGGTACTGAGCCTACTGAGCCCAATGACCAGACCGGCGGCAGTGGTAACTCAATTGACGTGACGGACGCCGGTAGGTGCTCGAATACACATTGAATTTTCTTAAGTGTTGACGGTGATCGTGTTTGCAGCCGTTACTTATACCACCTCCGTGAAAGTTGGCGAGTCGGCGCAAACTTTCATCCTGCTCATTGATACGGGTACGTATACTTGGTCGAATTCTGTCCCTTTTTGTTCACCCGTTATGCAGGAAGCTCCAACACCTGGGTCGGTGCTGACAAGGAATATGTTCCATCATCGACAAGCAAGAGGTGTGTAGCAGTCATCTTTCGTCGTCAGGGTATCAACTGATGACCTTGTCAGCACTCGAAAGACCGTCGTACGTCTCTCTTTATGGTGATGTGATATCGCCTAAAAGTGTCCCTACCTGTAGAAAGTCAGCTATGGATCCGGATCCTTCAGTGGAACGGAATGTACGCTTCACGCTTGTACTCACTGGTAACTTTCTGAAGTATACTTTCAGACACCGACCGCCTGGAGCTCGCATCTGACCTTGTCATCGACGAACAGTCCATTGGTGTCGCCTCCTCCGCTGAAGGTTTCAGTGGAGTTGACGGAATCCTTGGGTACGTTTTCATTCCTTTTCGGAGGGCGATGTTTGACGTAGCTTGTTTGCAGCATTGGTCCGGTAGAACTTACCGAGGGTATGTTGTACATCCCTCTCTGTAACCGATGTCTTCATTGATGGTGTACCTCTCAGGTACTGTCGGCGGATCTGGAACCATTCCTACAGTCACCGACAACCTCAAGAGTGAAGGCAAGATCGAGAAGGAGTCGATTGGTATTTCGTACGTACCGACGACCGGTACAGACTTGGCCAATGGAGAATTGACCTTCGGTTCTGAGGATTCGTCCAAGTATGTTACAATCCATATAATTACATTGCCTCGAATGGCTAAACTCTCTAACCAGATACACGGGAGAAATTACCTATGTTCCCATCACTTCTACATCTCCGGCCAGCAACTACTGGGGCATCGACCAGTCACTTTCATATGGAAGCACCACCATCATGTCGACTTCTGCTGGTATCGTTGATACCGGAACTACTCTCCTTCTTTTGTCAAGCGGTGCTTTCAAGAAGTACACAACGGCAACAGGAGCTAAGATGGACGAGTATGATCGCTGATATATCATCTGTGAATCATGTTAATATATTTTCAGATCTACCGGACTTCTCTCTGTGACTGAGGCGCAATTCGAGAAGATGAAGAATCTTTCCTTCAAGATTGGTTCGGTAAGTTACCTTCTTCAACCTCCTATGGACAAGAGAGTGAACTTCTGTCAGACTACTTTCGAAATGACCCCCAATGCGCAGATCTGGCCGAGGAGCTTGAACACCATGATGGGTGGCAAGGCCAACGGAATCTATCTCGTTGTAGCTGACATGGGAAGCATGGATGGCTCAGGCCTCGACTTCATTGGTTTGTGGTGACCTCTACGTTTCCTTCAAGCATAGCTGAGTTACTTCTGTTAGACGGATTTGCCTTCCTGCAGAGGTTCTACAGCGTCTATGACACGACTAACAAGCAAGTTGGAATCGCTGTCACCTCCCACACTAATGACACCACCAACTAATGACCTAGCAGTCATTCGCTACGCTTTCACGGACACTGTAATTTTCTTATGACATTTGGAATTATATCGTATATATAACAAGTGATACATTAACGGGATTCTCGCAATGGAAGATGTATTTATCAAGACCCCGCGAACACTTGAATCATGCGAAAATATGGAAGCTACTAACTCGAAGTAGAGACTGTCTAGTCTCCTTCTCACCTATTTCAACTCAATGCACGCACGTTTACGACTCTGATGCAGTCTATTTTTGTCCTCGAGCACACGCCGTTCGGTTTGATTCCCGACTCGAGTCATATGTAGATGTCACTCAATTTGGTGGGAACTCAAGAGCTCACTATTCGTTCCTAGTAGTAGGCAATGATACTGATGTACTTTACATGGGCCTAGAAATGTAAGCAACGTAAGTTGAAGTATCGAAGGGTGTCGAGACTCCGACCAAATTATCGCGCTCCAAGAATCGAAAATGCTCTCCGAGTTGTCTGTCGAGTGCCTTAATTTGATGAGGTGAATGGCCAAGCTCAAGTTTGGTACGAAGTGGGTAAGAAGTCCTCACAGATCATCATCTTCGATTGAAGGGCCTGAGGGTCTCCGAGTCGGACCGGCCTCTAAAAGGTCCCTCCAAAGAATAGTCATTAGCATCCCAGGGCTTCGATCTATTGCTCGTCTGTTTGGGCTGCAAGTTGAGTTGTTAAAGGACGAGGCCGGAGAGGAAACTGGGGGGCCAAAAGGTAGGGAAGACTCTTGAGGGAGCATAGTCGGAATAGCGTACCTATCTCCGTAGGATCATTTATGTAATGATTGCGGACTTGAAGCTGGTGTAAGCCCTAGGCGGTGTAGTATGGTAGCATCGCCACGCTGAGCTGAGAGCTCATCAGTCGACAGCAATTTGGAGACCATCTTGAATATTGAATCTCGCTTAAGTAGTCTCGTTACATCCTGTATGAAGCGAGTTGTTGTACGTGGTAATCTGGTCTTTCTGAGTTTAAATTTGGCAGGCACTCCAGTCTTGCCTGCCTCGTCCAAGAAGGTTGGCATGTCAGGACGGGCTTCGCGGCATGACGTGGGATATAGCCGTGAAGACACCCCAAGCCCTGAATAAATGTTAATATCATGAATGGGGCAGATGCGAGGTCAAAGAAATTCGGTAAATAGAAGTAGTATTGAAGAGTGTCCGACGCTGTAGCGGTTGCGAAATGTAAGCTCCGAAAGTCTTCTATCGTTAGCTTGTCATATAGATGGTACTTTCACAGGACTGACCTCGCTGGAAATAGCAGGAAGGAGCTAGGAAGAGGCCAAACAGCATTCAATATCCTTACGGCAGCCTTGCATGCGGTACAAGACTCAAGACAACGGGCCAAGTAGTTCAGTGTCCCCATGTGGTAAGTACTCTCCAAGTAGGTCATTGACCGTACCGAAAAACGAGGCATTTCCCTGGTCAACACCTTGTGTTCCCCGATGCGTCACAGTTAGAGAAGGCTGCCGGTCGGGAATAAGAAATGAATCAGAAATACAGTTTATATCAGATCACGATGGCTAAGATACCACTACGGCGCTCAATTTATACAGCGTATGTTTATCAATATTCTATAAGTGATGATGACCGGAAACTCTGAGGGACGAGGGGTCCGCAATGCGCGATTAAACGACGTTGGTGATATCCTCCTCGCTTGGCGGAGCTAAGCTGCCACCTCTGTCGCTGCTGGAGCCTTGCACGAATCCTAAAGAATGAGACTCTGTGCAACAGAGATGAATCAGTGTCTGTTCCTTAACTTGTAGAGTAAAACACACCAATGCTAGCGTTGACACTCAGTATGTCATCATCGGCGTTGACACTCGATGAGGATGCGTATGTATTGATTTCTGGAATGCAACAATGAGCCATTACGCTGCGAAGTACCGGAATAACCCTCACCAGAGCTGATGCTCGCTGGTTTTCCTTCCGACCTGAAGTCGTCGGGGGGATTGACCGACCTGGAGGAGAGTTGCTTGGCCCTGATGGCTGTCTGTGACACAAGGCTGAGCTGATATCACTCGACATGTAAGAGAGTCCACGTACCTTCATTTTGTTGACCCAGCTACTAATATTAGACCGCCATGTCCAGGCATCCCGCCAGTAGCGGAAGGAATGCAGAGGATGGAGGAATAGAGCATTCTCATAATATAGATCACTAAGGTGCTGCTTGGATAGAGCATCATAAGCGGCGCTGTGTCTATTTTATGGAGTGAGAAGGTGTGATACATGACGGTAAGCCCAATGCTCGCCTGTGATATTCCTCTTCGTCTGCAAGTTGAGCGATCCCCTCGCTTTTCAGCACGACATATGTCGCATTGGCATCCTCCATGATGTTTGCGGTCTTTTCCATAACATCCGCAGGAGCGTAGGGACCAAGACTGGGGTAGACGAGGGTATACCCGATGACGCTGAAGAAAGCCACTATGACCAGCAACAGAGGAAGTCGCGCAAGAGAGGTCGTAGACAAGGTGAGCATGATCAGTTGGTAAAGTTCAGGAATTGAGAGAAGTGGCATGGCGAAGGTGCTTCCTGGATGAAGCTCAGGTAGCCAAATTTATAGCAGCGCCAGATTGAACCTCCGATAAAGACAAACACTGGCAGTAAATTGTTGGAGAGCTCATTAGAAGACAATTGATGAGAATGATAGGCGCCAGCACTGGTACGAGTCTGCGTGAAGTATTGGTCGAGTATGTAGTTGTTGACTTCACCGTCTCATCCTTACTTATATGTTCTAGCCTATCATAGCCACGTGGCTCGGACCGCTTCCGGCAGATTCAGATTCGGAAAGGGCCGGAAGTGACTTTGTCCTCTGCCAACAGCAATACTTTTGCCAGGCGCGTTCCCTTTTCCCGAGCTTGGTGAGCCACCTAGGGCTGAAGCTCGAAGACGCAGGCTTGTAATCCTCAAAATAAAAAATTATAAACATTACACCTATGCGATTGATTTTCCCACAGGCATGCTTCTTCAGATAGCTGGCATTTCCAGCCTCAATTTCTCGGAGCTTGTGCAGTCTTTCTTATTGTGTACGTGCATGCATCTGCAACTGAACAATCCCTGCTCAGATTGTATCTGCCTTTAGGATGGGACTTCTAATGATATAGTCTAAGATTAAAGACTCTATGTGCCCTGAGCCGTCCGCCCTTGAACCCTTAACTACCGTGGACAGAATGCGGGCTCCATCTCGCTACCGATCCTCTGGTACTCTGTTTTGTTTTGTTTCCCACAACACCGAAGGTACTAAAGTTGGTTCCCTCTTTTGACTATGGACTCTATTACTGGCACATCCTTGCTGACTCTAATCGACAATGGCCCGGGACGTGACTTTGGACGATGCAGGCCTTTTGCTCAGTGCTGCACTGAGCTCTACTGCTACATCAGACGTTTTGTTTGCCGAAGCACTGCCCGAACTATGCCTTCGATTTTTAGGCTGGGAATCAATGTCCATGTGTTGGAATTGGATGGAAATGTTGGCCGCCCACTTGCAGGTATTTGTTCTCATACACAGGTGACATAACATAGTCACCGAGGCAGCCGCCCAAGACCACGGAACTTCGAGTTCGCGCGTGGTTTTGGCCCAGGGTTTCAAAGTAGCCGGGCATCCCTCACCTCTTAGGTCGCCCTATTCTACTGCTGAGAAGCCCGAAGTGGTCAAGACGGGGCATGCCATTGCGACTCGGCGTACTGTAGTATCACATTAAGGTTTATTCGCCTCCGCCTTCGGTAGTTAAAGGCTGCGACATAGCATTGGTAGCTTCAAGCAGTGTTCATCCATCATCATTTATATTCATATCGATTGATCCACAAGGTTAAAAAAGAAGCGCAAACTCGAACCTTATATCCTGCATCTTCGCGGGAAGAATCAAGTCCTTCTCACAGGGCCAGTTAAAATTTACATTGCGTACTTCCACCCTTACCCCCCAAATGGAGATCATTAATCAACAACATGAAGATTTTGCTCACAGACGCGCAGTACAGGCTTGGTTCGGATCCTTTCGCTTCCTTAGCACCTGCGAAGACAAACGGAGACGTGTTCAATGCTCACTTTCCAAAGCTTGAAGATTGTGGTCCTGAATGAACTACGAATTTCCTAGATTCTCATGCCTTCCATCCGTAATGTTGCGCAAACACTTGAGATTGCTGCACAGAATACCATTTCGAATATTCGATGGATCAATGACAACCGAAAGATCCGGACAATATGACCATATACGTAGATGTCGAAGCCTCACCACACATTGCTACAGCATGGAGAAGACGTCATCAAAAGGTGTTCGTTGCAGATGTGCAGAAGGCATTTGACGGAACTTTTTGGGATGCACTTACGAACAAATCGAGACTGGAAAATGAATCTCGACCTCGGGTTCATGTTCATCGCCTGAGATTCTACGTAGGACATCACCGGACCCGTGTCATCTACGACTCTTGTACGGCAGCGTTCGTCCAGCTACGTATCGGCCTTCCTTCCCTGGCTTATATCTTGAGTCAGCGTCAATCTAGGCGCTATGTTAACCCCGGTGCTGTTGGTCTGTCACACCGTTGTTGCAAGGCCTTGGCCCGATGACTGGCTTTCCATGCTGACCTTCCCTCTTCTTAGACTTGCCATGCGAGCACGAGGGACCTGAATGCCCTATGCAATGTTACTGCAATGTTACCGCCTATGACCTGATCGACCTCGCAGCCCTCGGGATCCTGGGACTAACTTGCATGTCCATGAGGTTCACTCGAACTTGTCTGTGGTCAACCGGTCACCGGGGATGCTTTCCCAAAGTGATCCTTTTGATTCCCATGACCTATTTACCTGGAGCTTTCTCTGCGCACCCTTCGTCTCGAGATCAGACGCATCTCCGACTAAATATTCAAATCCATTATTACTGCAATCCAGTTCTAGACGCCAGTGTTGATGGTGGTCTCAATTGGTGACCAACAACACGCCTCGTAACGGGTGAAGAGTGGCCGAAGACGCGAGGGTATGGTACTCTGCTCATATGTTCGTCTGTACCGTTACTTCTTGTGGTGATTTTCTAACATCCGTTCATCTCTATGGAATGTATCACTCCAGGGTGAAATTCTTGTACCTTACTTGGGCAGTTCTAGACGCGTCGTTCAATAATGATGATAGATTCCGAATTTCCACTCAAGTCCCCACCGGAACAGAATGCTGATTTATCAAATCGGGGGTTATTCTGTCCGCTGGGACGGTTATCTCCGACCGTGAGCTGTGAAGGACCACGCTATAAAATACTGCGCGGATTCCAATGGCTCCAGCGCGCGCTGTTGCGGAAGTGCCTCGTACGCTGGCACCAAAGCGAAGGAATCCACCTGCATGTTCTCTATTTCCTTTTGGGAACCAGTGCCTTTCCGCTTCCGTTATCTGCATTCACCATATTTCATGAGTCTCGCTTTCGTGTTCTAGACTATCTATGCTATGTACGTACACACCAGTGCTGCCGTTCGAACTTGGAGCCTGACGTCGCTTGGGAACTCTACGGACTACCCTGGTATGATTCTTGATCTAGTGAAGCCCTTATCTTCGTCCCTCTACTTGGCTCGGGAAATCAGGGTCTGCAAGGAGATGTTCTGATTCCACCGGGATTGTCGATAGTTATCTTATACCCCTCATGGACTAGCGCCGGGATGCATTCCAGGGCCCGCAGATCTTCACCCTTGCGCGTGACGGAGGCTCCAAATCGAATTTGACTGTTGATTAAACGGCGAAACATAACTTTGTCGGCACGGAACAGCGGAATGGAATGGCCCCCACTTTCGCAGAGCAGCCTTCGGGATAAAGAGGAAGCCTGGAATGGTGATTGTTGATTGTTAGGAAGGACAATATGTATGGGGTATTCAGACTTGGCCCGGTGAGTCATGATAAAAACTGAGAAGCCAAGTCTTTCACTAGAATTCGTTACCCTATGCGCCGTCCAAGCTTGAACTTCGGAGCGAGTCGGATGATCACTGAACAGGCGGCCCGTCGAAAGGTTAAACGTTTGAAAAACCGCGAAATACTTATACACAACTGAAATCCAGAACAGGTTGGAAATTGGAATGGAACGATAACGATACAGTCCCTTGATAAGATAAGTTCTAGCATCACATCGTTCGCCTTGACGTTTGACGTATTGGACTCCGGAATTTTACGTCGTCCGTATATAAAAGACGTACGAGTACCCCTCCTCTGGACCGCACGAAACCCACCGTCTGATATGTCAGAAGACATGTACTTAAGCTCATGTGAGCCAATAGAATTGCATGATGTCTCTTGGCGCCGCGTGCCATGGGCAAAATTTCTTCTTTTTCTCATTGTCAGACACGCCTGATAAACGACACGATCGACCCATTGCCGACATGGAGTTGTTATCAACGCCACAATTACAGCAGTACCTGTAGTAATACGATAAAGAAGCATACTCTAAGAAAAGGCTCTATAGTTCTATCTAGATGGTATATGTTGCGAATGAGATGGGATGCAAAATCTATAGTAAAGGAAATCGTGTAGAGGAGAGCCCCGGTTATTGATGGGCTCTTAGGCAATAAACATAGCATGGATAATCAAAAGAACAAAACAAAAACATGAAGACGATCGCCCCAACCCCCGCTAGGTAAGGCGAAACCCAATAACATACATTCGTTACCAACCCGCACCGACCACCGGTAGCGCGCCCTCACCCCGAACTGCTGCTTCAAATAGGCTGAATCCCGGCAATTTCTCCCGCTCCCCGCACTTGTCATTGTCCTCCTTACGTTCGACCTCGGTCAAAGACACTATCTTCTCCTTCTCCTTCTCGGCTTCGCCACCACTGCTGTCTTCTGCGATCTTGAGCGGCGCCAACGTAATCCTAGGGCTACTGCCGCCACCGCTCCAAGCGCCTGGGCTGTGACTTTCTCGCGATGACGAGCTCGATTCAGGGGGCGTGACATGAGGGTGAATTGGCGTCATTCCGAAGGCCATCCGTACAGAATGAGCAAGATGATGATGATGATGTGAGGCGTGCGAAGGCATGTGGTGTGGGGGACTCGCACTCCGGCTCGTAGGGCTACTCCGTCCGCTGTGGCTGCTCCCGTGGTGGTGGTGATAGGGCAATCCAGGAGGAGGCAGCATGGCTAGCACTGGTGACGGTGCACGAGAAGGATTTGCACTGTGCAAGTTGAGTCCCCTCATCGGGCCAAGAAAAGGACTCGTACTTGGCGTATGAGACGCCGAAGCGCTTGTAGTCCTCATGTTGCTAGAGTAGGGAGAGTGAGGCTGGCGAGCATGATAACTTTGGTTGGCGTGAGAATCCGAGTCGGAACTGGCTGGAGACGGACTCTCGTGATATTGCGGGGGCGGGGGCACATGGTGGGGGTGGGGATGATGTGATGGGATATAGTAGGGGTGATGGGGGTGGGAATGGTGAGGATGCTTAGCGGCAGAATCGACGTGATGGCCAGAGTCATCCCCGCTTGAACGTGTGGAGAACGGTGTCATCTGCCATGCGGGGCCGGATAGTCTGCGGGTGATTTTCCGTTCACTGACGGTGCTGTTACCTGGACCCTCCTCATCGTCTGACACGGCTTGATACCGTGACTGCCGATGGTGGTGGCGAGGCTGATAGTAATCGCGCTCGTTGGAAATGCCAAAATAGCCGCGGCTATCATCGTAAGGATGAAGCGCCGGTGTCGAAACCGGCGATGTAGTGGCGCTCTTGCTCAGCCGTGAGGGATATTGTTGCAAGATAGAAAAGTCAAGCCCTGGGCCGCCTCGTGTCCGTGTTTCGTATTCAGCTCGTCGCAGGGCTTCCGCGTGGCGTGCCTCATACTCCGCGCGGCGAAGCGCCTCCTCGCGTTCTAGGGCATACAGCTCGTCCATGGCGACCGAGGACAGTGTCGTAAACGGTGAAGACGTCGGGGGAGTCGTAGATGAATGGGGACGACTGCGCCGAGAATGGGGGATATCATAGGAACCGACAGACGTTGGCCGGGCATATGAGTCGTCCTGAAAACTCAAGCATGAGATATAGGCGCCGAAAGCAATTAGATTGCAGCGTACCTCATCGTCGCTGTTTGCTCTGCTTCTCGCTTTCTTCTTTACCCTGATTTGGGTTTCCTCTGGCTCATCGGTGTGATCTGGAGAGCCAGTACCCCTCGACTTTGTCTTCTTCGGGGGCTGATGATGAGTGATATTGTTGTGGTCGTTGTTGTGTATCCGTGAATGCCTCGTGAGCTCATCGCTCCTGGAAAACCGTTTCTCGCAGGACGGAAAACTGCATACAAAGGGCTTCTCGCCGGTGTGAGTGCGAATATGGCGAGTCTGATGCTCGAGACGACTGAAAGCACGGCCGCAGAGAGGATACGGGCACTTGTAGGGACGAGGAACAGGCTTGTCGGGTTGTGTGGAGGATACCATGGTGGTGGGGACCAAAGGGAGGCAGGGACTGGCCAGTTGCCAGAACTTAAGGTAGGGTTCAGAACAGAGCCAAGGGGTCGACCAGTGGCGAGATGACGGGCGTTTCAGGGCGGAGACCGCCGATCTTTTTCCGGGCCGATGGCTTATCCGCTTCCTCCACCGCCGGAACTAATATGATTCGCTCCGGCATGCCCCGGCATCATCCCCTCAGCCTGGGGTAGGCGCCTTCCAGTCAACTCCAGACTGGAGTAGCCCTTCGAATTACCACCCCAGATTGGTTTCTTCTCTCTTCCATTTTTCTCACCATACTTCTTCTCTTTTCTATATTGCTTCCTCCTGATTTACTCTCACATACTCCTTTGGAACTTAGTTATTCCGGTCCATTCCCCACCGGCTTTCACGTGTCTCCCCACTTCCCCACGCCAGCTGACCATTCCTTTCATTGATATCAGATCATTTATTTTTCACTTGCTGTGGGCGGCCCGCCGTCTGGTCACGTAACACTTGGGGTTGACCCACGTCCATTCATTCACGTTGCTAAGGTCGCGACTCTCTAGAAGTCGCCTCTAACCTTCTTTGTATCCATCCACTCTACTTCCGGAGAATTGCTCAGGACCTCGACCTTCCAGGCCTACGGGCGAGTCGATGTCCTCCATGCGTCTTACCAATCTCCATGCAAGTCTGCGGCGATAACGGCATCCAGACCCTGTAAGTCCTAACACCTGACTCTCTATCTCGTACCCCTTCGAATTCTCTACTATTGTATTGATGAACTGGACCCATACCCATACATTCCTGCCTACAATTTCGGATTTATCTCCCTTCCGGTGCCATAACCTCGTAGGTTTACCTGTAGAAGCTCGGTAGGCATATATATGCATCGAATATGTATACAACCCGCAGGTCTCGATGCAGTGTGGGCTCTGTTCGCCGTGACGACTGCGAGCTGCGAGTAAATATCAGCTTTCCCCCGATCACTATGGGGGCGGGGTTCGGAAATGGGGCTCGGAACCTTTCAGAAATCTCGACCTCAAATCGACTTGGACACGATGTCTTTTTCCCATGTCTACCATGTCAGTGATTCCGGATGAATACCGGACATATCTTGGATGCGCTTACCGTTGCTTTGTCCTTGATATTACTATTCGTTCCCCTCCCATTCGCCCCTCCGAGTAATCCGAAATGTGCCCCGTATTGTCGGTTCCTTATGTGAGAACCCCATATTAATTACATGTACACGTACTGACATGGTCCAGGTCAATGGTACCGTAATTTTCCAGGCCCTGAAAGCCGTCGGCTTTTTTAATCAGTCAGCCCGCGTATCCTCGTGTAAAAAACTAACAACACCCCCGCTTGTCATCTCAAGTCGCGTCGAACCCTTAGCAACCCCTGACGCTCCAAGACAAATCGCGTCTTCACAAATTATGCGTCATCGATCACAGAGTACAACCCGTAGTTCCGAAACTTTGAATGTTTGATCCCCGGGCGCTCCGTTCCCGCCCGACAGGAGGTGGATTAGGGGAAATACTTTTGGTTCCGCCATGTCCCAGATAGCCCGGTGGGACCTGATAACATTGCCCATGATGCCGGGGCACAAAGACTGGGGTCGTTGCCTGGTCTCGAGCTTGGGTGGCGTAATCGTCGTGCTTCCAAACTCAAATACAGCAACTACATTCAGAGATAGGCAGTCTAGATTGCACTTGATTAGAGCCCGATAAAGTATCACACGTTCTTCCTTTACACGTCACATCTCTGACATGCATGCCTATCATCCCGCCGCGCCGGAATCAATTTACTCCCTCCGCCACGGGGTGGAATCAGCGATGCGGGGAACTGTTTACAGGAACTTCTCCATTTAACCATTGACAGACTTCTGTTTCTATCATCATTTTGGACTCCTGCAATGCATTACTTCCATCATGATGAACACATTGCCAATGCGAACAAGGTGATGCGACATTCGGGTGCATGTGGGCTTCAAACGTTCTATCGATGGTTGCCCCCACCCAAGACTCAACGCGCCTGCACGGCACCATGATCCACGGATCCGGAGCTAAATTCTTCCGTTCTGGGGTCGGCACCGTCTGAGGGGAAGCGGGCCTCCACACGCTTCCATCAGTCTGCTGCTGCTGGGTGCACAAGGCGTGTAAGAGGAGTAATTAAAAAAGTACAAAAATATACGTCCGCAATTTGCTTGGTGGGTTTTAGCTGTCAAATTTCCCCCGTAGACTAAACTCATGGGTTTACTGCTAGATACCCACCATCGATAACAAGCTCCTGCCCGTTCATGTACCCCCCTGCCGGCGAAGCCAGGTAAACCGCAGTGCCCGCCATCTCTTCGCCTCTGTTTCGCCACCGTCAGCATCATCAATCAACCGAGCAAAATTAGAAAGATTGAATAGGAAGAAAAAGACTCACTTCCCAGCCCTCCTCGCAGGCACAGGCAACACGCCCTTCCCGATCCTGTCCACCTCCTCGGGTGTGATCACATCGGTCGTCATCTCCGACTCGTACGGTCCAGGAGCTATGGCGTTTACGCGGACGGGTATGCCTTTAAGTGCGAGCTCTGTAGAGAGCATCTTGCTCAACTGTGAAGCGGCCGCTTTGGCGCTGTTGTAAGCGAACTGCCACGCCGCTAAGCCTATATATAAGAGGCGGGATGACCTGAATACAAAACGTACGTGATCTTGCGCCAGTTTCATCAACCCGCTGATACTTGTAATGTTGATGACATTGGCTGTGTAGCCAGGGCGGGTGTTCGCGCAGTCTTTCGTCCCCTTATCAAGTAGGCCTAGGAACGCCATGGTGACGAAAAAGATGGGGAACACGTCGATGGCGTAGAGATCCGACCATCCTGGTATCGATTCATTGAACATCGCTTTACCTAGTGTCTCAGCGTCCTTATGTTCTGGGGCATCCATCTGATTGAAGAATCGGGACACGGGACCGACTTGACCGGCACTGTGGATATGATTGGATGCCATCATCAGAGTTCACGCGGGGAAGGTTTGGTATACGCACTTGTTGACTAAAATGTGCAGCTTTCCTTCCTGTTCTTCCAATACCTTTGTCGCCAAAAGTATGCTCTCCTTATCTGTGACATCCATCTGCAGTCTAGTGCACGTCAATACCGCAAGCAAGACGACTAGAACAAATGGACATACGCCACCACCGTCCCGTTTATAGATCCACTCGCCACGACTTTATCTAGGACTTCTCTCCTTCTCCCCGTGATGTACACTTTGGCTCCATTTTCAGCAAGTCCTCGCGCGATCATGTATCCTATTTCGAGTTCAGTTATCGTTGCTGTTTGGTATTCTTGGGTGGAATATTCCACCTATTCCTGTTCCACCTCCAGTCACGACAGCCACGAGGCCGGAGAGATCATAGAGGCTTCGTGATGTGTACGATGAGGAAGACATGGAGAGGCGAAAGGGAGTACCAGGTCACGGAACCAAGGATATATACTACTCGCGATCGGTCCGGAACCAGGTGTATTCACCGTCATGGGATCGGCGAAGACTTTTGGATAATTAGTTTATCCAGGTATAGATCCGCTCAGTAGTAGTATCTAGAAGTATGTAAACCTCACGACATCCTAATGCGCGATTCAGTTCAGAGAATCTAGATTCGTATGTTTTGGTTACGACTCACTTATGTAGTTCTACTTGCGGAAGGTCTTCAAGTGTCAACGACGTTCATCTAGTCGACATGATAACCGTGCAGAAGCGAATCATTAAACTGGTTAATGATACAAGATACTATCACGTCATTCGATCGCAGAAGGGTAAAAAAATCATTTGTTTATAATTAAGGACGTTCTACTGTACACCCCTCAGAAACAGTATCCAGATACAGTGCGACGTCTCATCGGGAGGAGGCAAGACTTTACCGCCGTGTCTCCATCCGTTTTTTGCGGACAACACTTGCGTATAACTTGGGTAACTTACCGTTCGTGACTTTACTGAGCAGATAAGAATAATTCCGTTTAGACGGCTCCACATAAGCCATCCCTAGCTCTGTCAGGATATCCTTCTCTGAACCCTGGGTGATGAGCTCCCATTTACCCCGCAATTCATCGTCAGTCTTTGCGTCACTTGGAGGACGTCCTCTGCGACGCTTAAGAGGTGCAGCACCATCGAAGCTTTCGTTTTTGTGCCATCGCCATAGCCCATTCCCATCGAGGAACAGACCCAACTTGTCGGCTCTATCTTGCACTTGACGGACGAACTCCAAGTCGCCCGTCAGCGCGAGCAGAGCTGGACCTCGACATCCCCAAGGGACAAGACTAGACGCTGTATCAGCGAGGTATATTAGATGAGATAAGGCATACTGACTTGATAGTCAATTGCCTATACTTTCCCTCCTTCAGTTTTATAGCATTGACTCTTGACTCGAGTGACTCTAGTTGCCCATCCGCGCCGAGCTCGGGAACTCTGACTATCCCATCCCATTTATCCCCCCCGCTCATCTTGACCTCTCGTGCTATCAAGCCTTGGACTGTCAACGTGGGGAGAATAGTGGTGAGGAGAGGTGATTTGGATCCGAACTGTCTTTGTGAATATATCCCGTACACCTTCTCTGCTCGTCCTTTTCGAGGAAACTGGAGTGGTTTTGCGGGAGGTGGGGGGAAGGGTGCAACGTTGTAACTTGGATGGAGGACGATGACGTCAATTTTGGATGAGAAAGGGAAGTTGCGACGGTAGCTTCCAACAAGCTCTGTCTGAAAATCGGAGGGTAATTGCATTCGGATGAAGTCCTAGAGCAGCAAAAATGCTTAACATTGGCCATAGTAGCGGATATCATGACGCACTTTGATAGTTTCAATCTCTGCGCGGTGGACAGGTTCGCGAAGGTGGGTATAGTATGCGACTAGAATCTTCTGGCGTGCAGTAAGAAGCTTTTGGAATTTCGGACGAAGGAGTTCATTGGCGGAGGTGCAACCTGCTTCAAATAATTTACTGGACGTGTACGGACTAGGCAATAGTCCGAGTCAGGATGTCATTGTTGAGAAAAGTGCATAAAAACCCACCCTAGGCCAGGAACTGACTGAAGTTCGTTCAACACAACCCTCTTGGTACCTTCGCGGACTTCCATCTTGTGGAGTATCTTTCAGTATCGAAGAATGCAGATTATGACACAGCACTTACAACTCGTGTAGGATCGACTTGCAGGGTGGGCATACGCTTGGAGACAAGTCAAAATGAGAAGCAGGGTTGAGATCGTGTTGCTTGCCTTGCTTGGAATCTCTTCATCTGCTGATTTTTCCTCCTCTTGCTTGCTGCTTTCTGTCTTCCCCTGCTCACTGCTGTCACCCAAGCGCATTAACTGGAGAGAAATTAAGAGGCTGACAGGACCTGCTCGTTGATAGCTGACCTTGAGGGCATCTGACTCGGATCTTATAGGAAAGTCTATCGACTTCAACACAGCGATGGCCTTGTCGAACGCGTGTAGCTTCTGTTCATCGCTTGCAGGATTCTTTCGTTCCTTTTCTCTGTCTGTGAAAAGAATCAGCGTCGGAACCGTTCTTCAAAAAAAAAAAACGAACTTTCGATGAGCATTTTGATGATAGCATCATTGTGTCCTTGGGTAGAATTACGTCGAAGAAATAGAGGCAGTAGTGGTGGTCGAAGACGGAAAAAATATGGTGACCGTGAAAGCATGGACGTCACACCGTGACTGACGCGTTTTCGGTGACTTTCAATTTGGCGACAACCACCCATGGCCGACAATCAGAATTCAACGTTTCCGACATCGTTCGGCAACATGTCCGACGTACAGCTGGGGCAGACGATAAATCAGGTGCGCCAACTAGATGTGAGAAGGAATTTCTACTGACGAACTGGGTCTCAGCTGTCGACGGCTGCCCGGACATATGCACCGACGCCGCTGCTCCCACAAACAGTCTCAAAAGGTGAGCATGCCCTCAATTCGGCCCCAATATCTAGTCCAATGCTCTAGGGTAGCATATGTGAAGAATCTTCATGCGTGGACGACGACAGCGACACCTCCTCCAAAAAATGCCGCGACCGGCGCCAGAAGTACACGGGCCAGGGGAGCGAACCGGTCGACGAATCTTACCAATACGCCTACTCCAACGACGACGTATACACCGCAGATAGTCTACCAACAAGCAGCTCCTCAGCCACCAGTACAGCCGGTAGTGATACAGGCTCCACCACCGCCAAACCCGCCTAGATCAATATTACCGACTACACCGCAAGCTTTGATATCTACCTACTCTTCGCGGCTAAAGACAGGTACAACACTGTTAATGCAGCCCATCCTTGCTTCGACGTCGTCCAACACGGCTACAACGAGTACAAGAGCTGCCACACGACGCGGCGGTGTAGTTAACTATGCCGACCCAGGTTCCGGCGATGACCTTCCTGACGCCGGTGCGCTCGATTCCGACGACTCTGATTTTGTGGCAAGCGGAGGAACGAGGACAGCCATCCGGCAGCAGGGTACTTCCACCAGAGCACGCATGAACGCTGGGATGTCTGTATTCAATTCAACAACAGGTGTCACTACTATACGCCAGCAGTCAACACCTCCTCCCCCTCCACCACCGCTACCTGAAAAGACCGAGCTCGACCAGAGCTATCTAGGCCAAGTTCCACCTTCTCGGTACATAACAGCTCGCCCATTTTATCCTACGCCTCATACGTACGCGTCTCCAGACGCGCTGGCCGCTCATTCAGACAGACGCACATCATTGGTGCCTATACGTGTTGAATTTGAGACAGAGACGCATCGAATACGAGATTGCTTTGTGTGGAATCTCTACGAGAACATCGTCAGGCCAGAGACGTTTGCAAAGACTTTTTGCAATGACCTTGATCTACCGATAGTTCCCTGGGCTGAGACGGTGGCAAATCAAATAAAAGCTCAGTTGGAAGACCATGAGAGTATTGCTTCCATGGATTTGGGCATTGATGGAGCAGTTAATAACGAAGAAGATGGCCGGGAGGAAGTAGCTGAATGTCGAGTCATTCTCAGCGTATGTTCTCATTCTTATCCTTCTGCTGACATGCTGATTTTGCTCCATAGATCGATGTGCAGATTGCCACACATCACCTTTTGGACCACATAGAGTGGGACCTCCTCTCACCGCTAACGCCGGAGGCGTTTTCTACTCAGCTCTGTGCGGACCTCGGACTGTCCGGAGAAGCCGTGCCTCTAGTTGCTCATGCTATCCACGAAGAGCTCATTCGGCACAAAAAGGACGCGGCCGAATGGGGCGTGATCGGGGATGTCATCGACAAGTCTGGAGTCGTCAAGGATAAGACAGGGCTAAACATTGGATGGGGCGGTAATCGGCCAAAGGTCCTGCAGAGCGTATGGCGGGACTGGGCTGACGCGCAAGAGTTTGCTACTAGGTTCGAAGAATTGTCGGCAGAAGAGGTGGAACGAAGAGAGATTGAGCGCGAAAGAGCAACTAGAAGGCTGAGGAGAGAGACGAGCAAGTTCCAGAGTTCTACAAGAAGTAGACGACGGTGATATGATACGCTGTATGGTGAACACAATCGATTGCTGTTTTTTGATGTGTCGTGCTGACCTGGTTTTCGCAGTAGTATTGAAGACTATCTTATGTATATTATATTCGCTGTTCTATGTCTTGACTTGGGCTACTCTCTCTTTAGTACCAGGTCTAATTGCAGGAAATACCATGCTGAAAATATCTGATCCCGCGTTAGGTATCAAGTAGGATTAGTCTACTTTTACTCGTTCCTGTGGATCTCATTCTTGTAGAGTTCGATCTATGAACTGACGGTTAATACCTTTTCACCTTACTACGATTATTTTTGGGGCCCTCGAGCTGTTTTAACTAAAACAGCTTTAGCTCCTGTGAGGCACGTATTGCCGCAACGCTATTCCCGGCCCGGCGGCCTTGAATTTTGCATCGTCATCTCTTCTACCTTTTCCCAAAACCTCCAATGGCCTCTGAAGATGACGACCATGGTCGTTTTGATAACATCTGTGATATTCAGGAGACACGAGACAAAGCCACAGAAATATATCGTTTGGTAAAATCCAACCCAAATGTTTCCAGTCTCGGAACGGATGCGTTGGCGGCCATTTGCGCGTATGTCGCGTCGTCGAGGTAAGCAATCTACTCTCGGCAAATCGTTCACAGCGTCTCATGCTCTCCAGGCTTGGAAATAGCGACGTACAGCGGAACTTGGCACTTACTGCTTCATCTCTCGCCACAATGGCAGATTTCGAATCGGGTGTTTCCACAGTAGAATACGCTCTTGGGGGTGGCCACCAAGGGAGAAAGAGTCGTTCTAGTACCCACGGATTCTACGACAGGCTCATAGAAGATCACAGACTGACAGCTGTGTCGGGATTTCTCAAGCGCTCATTGCGCAAGGCCGAAGATTTCTTGGTGATGCAAGCCGTCTTCGACATCGATAACTGGGAGATTAAATATGCAATATTCTACTGGATCCACGCAATTCTAATGGTGAGTATCCCATTATAATTCAAGAAAATATAAATCAATGGACTGTTAATAGCCTAACGTTCGACTCGATCATGAGGCCCTTCTAGAAGAGACGGGCGACACGGGGAAATTCGACCGCATCGTTCAGCTCCTCACCAGCCGCGCTGTACATTTAAAGGAGCAAATAACTGCAGAACGCGGCGAACATATTTCGGCACTGCCAAGTCCATATCCTAAAACTCCGACTCGGGCCCAAAGACGAGCGAAGCTTCCAAGTCATTCCGATGCCAACAAAGATACGACACTATATCGGTCACTGACACTTAAAATTCCCCGACTGAGCGCCGACGGCAGTTCCTCTAGTTCTGAGCGCCGGTCTCCCGTTCTGCATACATCTGAAGCAGCTATAGATGGTGCTCCACCAGAACTCGTACGTTTAGCTTTAGTATACGCACATCGGGAGGAGCTAACTTATGAGTACGCTAAAGCCTGAGGATCCGCAGGACGTTGAAATGCTAAAAATACATGAAGAAACTGGTGAATCGACGACGCAAGAAGTTGAAGGTAGGCTTTTAACCATATATAATTATATTTTTCTGCTTGATAATCCAGGATAGAGTATCACCGACTTCCCGATGCTCAGCAATCAACACCAGAAGAGAAGATTGCAGGTGACATTCATGTAAATTTTATCTACAGCACTAGACTGATTGATTACCTTGCTTAGCGTTAATTGCTAGTTTAGAAGAGAAAGAAGCTGCACTTTCCGGTATAACCATCAATATTTCGGCTGATGCATCTAGCTTAGCAAAACATCAGCGGCAAATGCCAACGCGGCAAATTTACGGACCGAGTTATCCTCGCTAGAAATGGATCTGAAGATCAAGAATTCCGAGCTTGCAGGTTCGTACATTACTTCACTGAATCGAGTCTATGCGACAATCTTCTAGGTGCCACTGAAACAATAACTATCCTACAAAGCGAAACGCAGAAGCAGTCGTTTGGTGTGTTCAGTATCCTCTTGTTGGTATTCCATTCGTCTGATTTTGGAGTTTAGAACACCAGCAGGAAATGGCGATCTTAAAGGACAAACTCGAAGGTTTGTGCCTGTCGATTGTAAATGTTAAATATTCCCTCAAACCAGGTTTTAAAGATGCTCAATGCTTAGCAAAGACGCGCCAAGAGCCTCTTAAGAATCAGATGTCCGAGAATGCAGGTGAGGCTTCCGTAGTCCTGATTGGGATGGATTTTGACCCCGTGCTTGAGTTCAAACGTCGGGAGAGATGTCAGGTACGTACCAGTCGTGGAGTTTTGTGGCTAAGTTTTCATGTATCTCCAGGTATTGAAACTACAAGTGATCAGCATCTCGAAATGGACCCAGCACTACAGTGTAAGATTATCGTGTTCAATTAAACGCCAGTACTGATATCGTGATGTCTTTTCGGGATTCAGTGTCAGGAAGCGGACAGGAAGGTCATTAGAGTAGCCTCTGTTTCGTGGGAATTGAGCTCAACCCGGTTCTTTTCTTACAGAACCAGAGCATTCACGTCTTCAAGGAGACGAAAGTTCTGGAGAGGAGCTTCAAGGTTCGATCTGTTGCATGCGAGTGATACTTTCATGTCCTCATTAAAATTGGACTAGAATTTCGAGATATGGATTTGCACCAAGGAGACACATTCAAAGGTATTGTCATTTCAGTCTTTATGTTATCTGAAGCTGAATAAACTGTTCATCAGATGGGATTCAAAGGCTGCAGGACGAAAACTTGGCGATAACGACCCGCTACAAGCGAAAAATCGATGGTACGACCGTGAAATTGTACACCATTTGTACCTCACCTCTCCACGGATCTAGCACTCAAGCGTCAAATCACCTCGGAGCGTATAGCGAGACAGCAGCAGGATATCTTGGAGTATCTCAATATCACTGCTCAGAGAACACATTTGTCCGAAGCTATTGATGACTATGAGCCTCGGAGAGAAACATCAAGACGTGTCCTAATGGCTGTGAGAGCGCATCTGAAGGCACTAGATGCCATCGGAGAGAGGCGGAGGAACATACCTTTAAAGTATGATAAGTTAGTAGAGGTGGTGACGAATCGATATGACATTAAGGAGGAAGACGAGGAAGATATGGGGGGTTTTGATTTGTGGGGGGTTCAAGTTGAGGACGAGGATGAAGGACTGGACACTGCTGGACTGGAACCCAGGCACAAGAAACGAAAAATTATATCCGTTTCATAGTTCCTTTACCTTATTCTCCGTGGCGTATGCAGATTAGGATATTGAGAAATGAAGATGTGATGTATATTTCATATTTAATATTACCTGGATCAGTGTCCGATATATCTTATATCGCTCGTGATCGTGTTTTCTTCGTATGCAGGGTTTTTTTTCGGATTTCATTTGCAACGAAGGGTGGATCTCAGGGTCATTTGCCAGGATGCAACGGGATCTGCATAAAATCAGCAGTCCATCTCTTGTATAGCTATCAAGGACGCCCAAGCATCGCCATTCGAGATAACGTTCTGAATCTCCTCGTCTGCTTCAACCCCGGCCGCTTTTACGTTGATTTAAACCTTTCTTTTTTTGATTGGGAAGTCGAAAAACTTCAATATTTTGAATTCTATTACGTGCATTTTACTTTGCTTTTATGGCGCCATGCAGACTTACTTACCCTCATGATTGACTTATTCGTGGCGATCGTTCTACCTCTATACCTGTCAATGTCTCAGATCGACCTAGCCAGTGGTGCAGAACTGTCAAAGTCAGGTCATATCTTAGACCCTGTATGTTGGCCGCACCGGGAAATAAGAGCATTGATTCTCGGATTTCCCTAGGTGGCTTGTTGTGGCAAATTTCTAGCGAGCACCCTTCCATCAACACCTTTCCCCCTTCTTGGTCTAGTTCTACCCTGCTCTGCTTCTGTACCCATCTCGGCATCTCGGTGACGACAACTTCCCTCCCTTAGAACTAATCACCTCACTTCCTTTCACACTCGACTCCTTCGAGTCCCCTCTCTTTTTTAATCTCAAATTCCCTGATGATTTTAGTGCGAGTGCGCCGCCATGTACGCTTCATAAATTATAAAACTAAAGAAGGCGCATCGTAATACTTCTGTGATATATGTTCTGTGACGCCGAATATCATAATCCCATTTGTTAGCCTTTCTCAGACTGCCCAGGCGTCAGGGTAAAGTAATAGATGGTCAGCGAAAAGCCGCCTATACTGCAAGCAAGCGGGATAGACGAAGTCGGTTGTAAGGGTTTCACATTTTTTAATGTATCGCACCACAGCGTACCAACCTTGTAGTATGGCGTCTTATAGTGCTCGTGTGAGTACGCAGGTTATTTATATCCCACAGACATAAAGAGATAAGATAAAAAATGTAGTATTAAAGTGTCAGTTGCAGTGGCAGAGCCGTAGACCTTCAGAAAAGCTTCCTTCAGCATCCAGTCCGACAGTATCAAATTTACTCACGGACAACCTTGCTACTCATCGCGCTAACTTCGTGGTGGTGCCCAGCATTCCCGCAAGTAAGAGAGGTAGTAGTTATCATGATCAGCAACAAAAAGTCCAAAGACGCACAAACCCAGTAAGTTCAGATACACGTGCAGCGGTAGTGGTCAGAGCGTGTGAACAAATTGTGCATATGGAGATCGTGACCCTTTTACTTATTCCTTCCCTGCATCCTAGTGGGTCTGAGGTGTGAAATGACTAGCGCCAAAATCCCACGATCCCTTCTCCGTAAACATGGGTGGAATACAGTCCTTCATTGCCCAGACCTGGCCGCCCCAGCCAAAGTTCTCCATCGACCAAATCCCTGACCTATCTGGAAAGGTTGTCATCATTACTGGAGGAAACACAGGCGTGGGATACGAAACTGCAAAGGTTTGCGTGCTTGTCCGCCGTTTCGATATCTGACTCAGGAACGGGATTCTGTAGGCACTTCTTCTTCGCAATGCTAAAGTCTATATTGCCAGCCGCAACGCTAAGAAGACTGACGACGCTATAAGCAAGCTCCGTGAAGATACCGGGAAGGACGCTCTCTTTCTGCCGCTAGATTTAGCAAGCCTCAAATCCATCCGTGCCGCTGCAGAACAATTCTTGAGGTGTGCTGAATCATGACTTGGAGCAAGACAGACTTGCTTATGATAGGGCTCTCGACCAGTAAAGAACCGGAATTGAATATTCTCTTCAACAATGCGTGAGCTCTTCACTGGTCACGTTGAAAGCCTGTGAATGACATCTTGCAGTGGCGTCATGGAACCCAACATCGACGAATTGACAGAGGAAGGCTATGATTTGACCATCGGAGTCAATGTCATCGGTTCGTGATCACCGGCGCATATCAGTACAGTTTACGAATGACTCTTCAAAACAGGCCATTTCTACTTCACAAAACTCTTACTTCCTGCGCTCTTAGCTGTGTCCCAGAATACTCCAGGAACTGAGGCCCGGATCGTCAATACGGCTTCGTTTGCATCCGAGTTGGTCAACAAGCTCGACTATGACACTTTTAAAGATGGACCTACTCGACGGAAACTTGGATCGGTGTCCATGTATTGGCAGAGCAAATTCGTACGCCTTTTAACCTGAGTATCGCTCTGGACTCAAACCTTCTCACAGGCTAATCTGTTGTACTCTACGGAATTCTCTCGCCGACATCGTGAGGCTGGCATCGTCTGCTCGTGCGTTAATCCTGGTCAGCATTTTTCATTCTCTAGCTTTTCGTATAGTGTGATGCCCGTTTCCAGGTAATATTTCGACCGAGCTGCAGCGAACTCTGAAGCCGGGTGTCAAGCTCTTTCTGATTGTGAGTTTCTTAGGCTTGCACTGTTTCTTTCTGTTCATCTGTTTGTTACTGTGCTGTAGCGTCGCATCTTATACCCTGCACCCTATGGCGCGCTGACCCAACTGTATGCTGGCACATCGCCCGAAGGCACCGACTTCAATGGCAAGGTAAATCTATTCCACCTATATTGTAATTTGAAATCATAACTTCCACTTCAGTACCTCATTCCCTGGGCCCGCCTTGGAACACCTAATCCTGCATCTCAGGATGAGCAGCAGGGAAAACAATTGTGGGACTGGCTCGAGGATCAGGTCAAAGATGTTTGATGGTGTATGAACCTATGTGATGAGTGCACTTCACATCGTGTATCGAGTCGTTCCTGTTGAATGCTAGACTGCTGTTTTGCTCTGTGAGAGTGGTGCTAGTATCAACTATTGCGCGCTAGGTTTGGTATTGAAGTACTGACATTGTCTAGAACAGTGATGCTTGATTTTTCTTGCATTCTCAGATGATTGAAGCATTTTACGATGGAAGTTTTTGATTCAGCGGCTTTATCATTAAGAGCCCGCGGATATTAGCATGCATTTTTGCTACTCAGCTCCACTGATTTAACTCTGGATGTGGCAGATACGTTGGGCTGAGGGAGCTCCATACTCTTGGGTTGATCTGACGTCTCAGACCCAGCCAGTGGAGCCAAAATAAAAACCGCCAAGGTCAGGTCGTATCCCAGATCCTGTATGTTGGCCACACCGGGAAATGAGAGCATTGGTCCTCAGATTTTCCTGTGTGGCTCGTATACCCACAATACCCCCCTTCTCTACCTTGATCGTCTTGTACTTATATCGTGTAACGATAATCTCGTTTTCTAGGCGTAAACCCACATCACTTCATTTCCAAAACTCGACATTCCTCTTTCTTTGTAACACCATTTATTTTGAATTCCGTTGATTTGTTTACCTCACCTTGTGAAGGATCCGATATGTAAGACATTTTCTTGGTTCGTCCTCGTTGCGCTGACTATCACTTCACGTCCATACCTCCGTTAAATATCCCACCGATTAGTGTCAGCGGAGATGCCCGTCTCTTCTTAATTAATGGTCTCTGTATACACGTGCTACAAGACTTCGTTCCTACAGTTTTACGACACCAGGAAGGATGGGTATTCGTGTTCTTATATAGTTACTTGCGGCACAGCTCATCGGATCCGAATTTGATTCGTGATGACTCGCACATATCATGATTTGATTGATGGGAATGACATGGACGGCGTAAAGTGGCACCATTGTAATCACGCGTCGTGTTTCAGACGCGTCGACAAAGCACAACACCGCGTCTTGTTGAATTCTCGTGACTACTAATTGAGGTATGTATTCACAGCCAGCACGGGGTTGAATATTTCTGAATATTCTGTGACACGCGATAATTGTCCTTGAGATTCACTTTCTTAGCATTTTGTACTGACAAGTGTCTTGGCACAGTCTTACGAGTCCATTGGAGTGGGTGTTGAATGCCATCAGGACAAAATTTCCTAAACAGGATGGCTTAGTCAGAGACCTAATTTATAGACGCGTTTTTTTCAGTGGCCCTTGTCTCCCTACCATCACCTGTCCCTCTATCTCCCACTTCCTCTCCTGCGATCCCCACTTATCTCTCTGATTGTATTGACCTTCTACGCTGGTCAAAATGTCTAT
The DNA here is from genome assembly GCA_030435655.1 of Armillaria novae-zelandiae. Taxonomy (NCBI): domain Eukaryota; kingdom Fungi; phylum Basidiomycota; class Agaricomycetes; order Agaricales; family Physalacriaceae; genus Armillaria; species Armillaria novae-zelandiae. The sequence continues at coordinate 2,319,380 of JAUEPR010000003.1, read as the reverse complement.
GGCCTTTGTCTTCAAGAGAGGTATGTCGTCTACCTTTGTGTTGCGCACGGTGTCTCATCATATTTTCCTTTACAGACGGGTTCGTTTCTTCTACGCGTCGTAGCGCGTCCCAGCCGTGACTGACTACTATGTTTGTTTCTCTAGGCGCAAGGAACGCGTCCAGTTCGACAAGGCGGGCACACCTATCACCTGGGCACGCGTTTAGACTGGCTAACTTGCTTATCTCCAGATCACAACGCGCATTGATAAGCTATGCTATGGCCTCGACATGAACTATGTCAACCCAATTGAGTACGCCAGTATCGTTTTTGTCATTGGAGGCGCGTCGCTCATCGTTGTCTTAGGGTTACCCAGAAGGTCGTGCAGGGCGTCTATCAGGGCGTTACCACAGTAGAACTCGATGTCAGTCTCCAATCTTCCTCACGACATTTGTCGCTGATCTCTTCTGTAGAACCTTGCCTCTGAGACTGCCGCCTACCTGACCACCAAGCATCCCGACTATGCCGTCCTTGCTGCGCGCATCGCCATTTCAAATTTGCACAAGGAAACTAAGAAGAGTTTCTCCCATGTTATTGAAGACCTCTACACATACGGTGCGTCTTTTATCTCAGCATACTAGCCCACGACTTACAAGGAAATAGTTAACCCGAAGAACAACCGACCGGCAGCTATGATATCCAAAGAGACTTACGAGGTTGTCAAAGCTAATGCTGAAATTCTTGACTCCGCCATTATCTATAACCGTGACTTCCATTACAACTAGTGAGTGGCGTTTGTATACCATGCGATCATGATTCTAATCTTTCTCTTGCTAGCTTTGGTTTTAAGACTTTGGAACGATCATACCTTCTTCGCCTCAATGGACGTGTTGCTGAGCGTCCTCAACATATGATAATGCGTGTAGCCGTCGGCATTCATGGTAGCGATATTGACCGCGTGCTCGAGACATACAACCTTATGTCTGAGCGGTACTTCACACACGCATCGCCAACCTTATTCAACGCTGGGACGCCCCATCCTCAGCTCTCATCTTGCTTCCTTGTCTGCATGAAGGACGATTCTATTGAGGGCATCTACGATACCCTGAAGAGCTGTGCCATGATTAGCAAGACGGCTGGTGGTATTGGTCTCAGCATTCATAATATTCGTGCTACTGGGTATGGGCTTTGTCGCGCGTGACTGTCTAGGCTTGCTAACGAGGTTTCCAGATCATACATTGCCGGAACCAATGGGTACTCGAATGGTATCATTCCGATGCTTCGAGCATATGACGCTACGGCGCGCTATGTCGATCAAGGCGGAAACAAGCGTCCCGGAGCATTCGCCATATACCTTGAACCTTGGCATCCTGACATCTTCGAGTTCCTCGATCTTAGAAAGAACCACGGCAAAGAAGAAAGTCGTGCCCGCGATCTTTTCTATGCGCTCTGGATTCCTGACCTTTTGTAAGTGACGAAGCCCGTTTTAAGTATATTTATACTGAGTATCCTGACAGCATGAAACGTGTTGAAGCCAATGCGGAATGGTCGTTTTTCTGCCCCAACGAGGCTCCCGGTCTGCATGAAGTCTATGGCGACGAGTTTGAGAAACTCTACGAGAAGTATGAAAAAGAAGGTCGCGCACGCAAATCAGTTCCAGCCCAGAAGTTGTGGTATGCGATTCTCGACGCGCAAGTTGAGACAGGAAACCCTTTCATGGTCTATAAAGATGCCGCCAATGGTTCGTGATTCCGTCATTTTTGTTGATTACCCTATCTCATTGAAATTCTAGCCAAGTCGAATCAAAAGAACCTTGGAGTCATCAAGTCGTCTAACTTATGCACTGAGATCATCGAGTACTCTTCTCCAGATGAAATCGCAGTTTGCAATCTAGCGTCGCTTGCCCTCCCCACCTTCATTTCTAATGGTGTATACGATTTCAAGAAGCTTCACGCAGTTGCCAAGACCGTCGCATTCAACCTGAATCGGATTATCGATGTCAATTACTACCCTGTCCCGGAAGCTCGCCGTTCGAACTTCCGACACCGTCCTATTGGTATCGGTGTGCAGGGTCTCGCTGATACTTTCATGGCTCTTCACATGCCCTTCGATTCCCCTGAGGCCAAGAAGCTCAATATACAGATCTTCGAAACCATCTACCACGGTGCTTTGGAGGCTAGCGCCGAGATGGCAGAGAAGGATGGACCTTACGAAACGTGGATGGGTAGTCCTGCTCAGCTGGGCCAGCTCCAGTACGACCTTTGGGGCGTTACCCCAACGGAGCTCTGGGACTGGGACTCGCTGAAGACAAAGATTGCCAAGACGGGTCTCCGAAACTCTTTGTTGACCGCCCCCATGCCCACTGCATCGACCAGTCAGATTCTCGGTTTCAATGAATGCTTTGAACCCTATACAAGGTATGTTGTCTTTATTATTGTTTAATATTATCTCTCATTGTCTCTGTAGCAACATTTATACTCGTCGTGTGCTCGCCGGTGAATTCCAGGTCGTTTGCCCTTGGCTCCTCCGTGAACTCGTTGATCTTGGTCTCTGGGACGATAACATGAAGAACATGATCATTGCACACAATGGCTCGATTCAAAACATCCCTAATATTCCTGACAAAGTCAAGGCCATCTACAAGACGGTGTGGGAGATTAGCCAGAAGAAGATCATCGACCTCGCCGCTGATCGTGGTGCCTATATTTGCCAGAGCCAGAGTCTGAACATCCACCTTCAGGCCCCGACACTCGGCCAGCTAACGAGCATGCACTTCTATGGATGGAGAAAGGGGTTGAAGACGGGTATGTACTACCTCCGGACACGGTCGGCGGCCCAGGCCATCCAGTTCACCGTCGACGCGAGCGTTCTTAAAGAGGCGAAGGTGCATCAGTCGCAAGCAGCACCGCCTGTGTCGCGCAACATCGCCTCCGCAGTCCCTGCCGTCATCCCCACTACAACCGTCCCCAATGCTTTACCCACGCCTACTTCCTCAACATCTACGTCGTCTACAGTGTCACTCTCAGATACTCCTACTGTTTCATCTTCGTCCTCATCGATGCTAGATGATGTCTTGAAGGAGGTTGCTGAAGAGAATCCGGAGTACGCCGCTGCTCTGAGACGACAGAAGGAGCGCGAATATGAAGCCGAGAAACTTCTGTGTTCGTTGGAAAATAAGGACGCTTGCGTGATGTGTTCTGGTTAAGCCAAGTCCTTGGTTCCTTGGTCAGTTTGTGTGTACGCTTTGTATAGAAGATCTTAAATGTTTCGCTATGTACTCTCATTGGTTTATGTACTTCTATATTTTTATTTAGCATTGTTCAGTTATAATACTGCAATGGATTTCACTTGCTTTATCTCGGAGGTTGCAACTTTGCCGGTCTGCCTTGACTCGTTACTATCACCAGCACTTCGACTGGTTTCCTCAATCAAAGCCTCTGTCGTTACTGCGCATAGTAATGTACGTACTGATTAAACTACTGGTGTAATATAATGAATACTATTTTATAGGCATCTGGGAACAGCGCTTCGAAAGCAACAACCGTCATTTTTGCACTATTCTGGTCGAAGGGCCTGGGCCTTAGGCGAGTCAAAAAGGAAGGTATCACGTGGCCGTGGCGAAACCAGTTCTGACTCCGTCATCACCGAATCGGTCTGTTTCTTCCACCACCCCAATGATGTCCATCCGCGGAAGCAACTCGCTGCCCTTGAGCGACGACGTAATAGAGCAAATATTCCACTTTTTGCCGTCCTTCTCATCCCTTCAATCAACCATCCGGGTGTGCAAAGATTTCTACAAGATCTTCAACGCTCATCCGAGGACGATAGTACGAAGAGTGGCGTACAACATTGCTGGACCAGCTCTCCCGCAAGCCATGAGATTGATTCGGTACAGATGTGAGGATGAAGCAGATTCGTCTTCTTCAGAGGGCTCGGCACATCCAGTTGACGAAGTTCTATCCGACTACGGACCGGTGTCGAATTCAGCAGCCGAGACGACCAACGGGCCTCCTCTCACGCAGTCCGAGACGAAGAAGTTAATCAATATTGCTCGAGTAGCCAGTAAACTAGAGGATCTATTCAGTTTCAGGTGCGTTGCTGGCTGCTAGATTAGTATCACTCCAACCTGTCAGCCTCAGACATAAAGATCGGTCGTCGAAAACCAGTAAATTGTCGTCAATGGAATCATGGCGCTTTCGCCGAGCTATCTATCGTCTTATGCTCTTCTCTCGTGTCTTTCCTGGCTCCAAGTACCACTTCCTTAACGACGATGAAGATGACAATGATGATGATACGGACGCAAATTTCAAGCGAATTCGCGAGGATAGACAAGCGAAGAGAGATTTCATAGAAGACTTTTTCACAGAAGAAATCATTGAAATGTATGCCGTTGCACACTTCCTTGTCGAGACAGCAGAATGGGCATCACTCGCGCATGTCGGATCCATTGACCGTATGTCATAATTATTCCAAGAGAGGGATGCGAAATTCTCATGCATATCCTAGCGGCTCATTTCGGTGATGTTGCTTTATGTGCTGGACCAGAAGCGATACTAGCTTCATATGAAGAAGGATCAGTGGTTCCCATTCAAGATGCCGCCGAAGAAATGGACCTAGTTGAAGAGCTAATTACAGAATATATCGAACATCCCCTCCGCGCCGTTCTAGAGTCGACTAAAATCGCAATACCTGCGAAAGACAAAACCCTCTGGAACAGGATCTTGAGTGACATTGCAGGAGAGGACGATATTTGTGCGTAAATATGCCTATCGACGAGACGTGTGTTCCGCTCATTTCTAACTCTCTCAGGTAAGCGATGCGATGCAGCTGAAGGTCTGAACTTGTGGTCTGAATCTAGTGTGTATATTCACCATCTTTACCCTATATGGCGACCGAGTGTGCTCACATAAGGTCAAAGATTGGGAATACCTTCGCGGTACACCCACTTTTACCATCAATGAGATTCGCCAGTACCTCAAGGGTCTGTTGCCTCAAAGCATTACTGAAACCGCATTCTTGCGCGCACAGCTTGAGCCCATCAGTCAACCCTCTCTATACGTGGACATGGTGGCTGAGCTCTTCGAGGTCAAAAGACCTGAGTTCGATGATTGGGATAAAGAAGATCTCTTATGCACGTCATGCTTGAAGATATTTGTTGGTGAACATCTGCATCTCTGGTTATTGGAGAGAAAGCGCGCCGCTGGCAGACAAATACCGGGAGATTGTTGGTATGGATATAACTGCCGAACGCAAACTCACAGAAGGGAGCATGCCGAGAAACTGAACGTAAGTTGCTTACACCTATTGCTTGCGGGTTCTCATTGTCACCGAATAGCATCTGAGCCTTCCGACAAAGGGGTAATTGCTCCAACTACTGTATTACTACCAGGCCAAGCGCCCTTTCCCATGAACTCTTCGTGTGTATCTATGATGCTGTATTCTTATTATCAACTACTATCTTCACTTGCCTCTTGACATGAATGGTTTTGATCATCCAGCAACTTCAATGCCTGTGCGTGACGAGAACGTGCCTCGCACTTCTTACTGATGTGAATGAGTAATCACTGATCCTTTGACTCACTATCGTGCATGCGATGTTGTACAACTGCCTTCTTGCAACTGCTTGGTGGCGATGACCAATAGGACCGAGCGGCTCGACCAAAATATTTAGTAAGGAGCGTCAGGACTTCGTTCTTATTTTGATAAAAAATATCTATTGAAGTTATTATCCACAGACTAGCGAATCAAATCCATCCCCTCTCTCCTTGAAGGTGGTGCGACAAAGCTGATCTTCGACCTAAATTATTCCTCTTTCCCAGACTGGGGGCGCGCGTATACATATTCTGACCTTTCTGACGTTGAAGCATGACTTGAAGGGAGATCGTTAGTTTTTTCTTGTATTAGAAACACTCAAATACTAACGGAACCAGAGTACATAGTATGCCCATGGATTGTGACCGTGCAGAGCGGCTCTGTCTTGCGGTAGGACAGATGTTTGCCAGAGAACCTTTAGGGTCCCATTTTGATGCCTGGTTACTTGAACTAATGGAGCAATCTCGGATGTGTTTGGAGAGGCCCATCCTTTTGCTAGAAAATGTCTGGACTTTGGTAAGGTAATCTAGATGCTATAACCTATGAGGTCTGCTGACAGGTGAGACGTTAACACTGAACAGTGACGACGAAAAGAAGGAATATTCGAGAGCAGTATGTAAGATGCAATCTTTATTCTTCTAAGTGCACTATCACTCATTTGTTTTCTCAGTTTTATTTTCAAGTCAACCCCAGGTATTACTCGATTCTGGAAGCCTTTGGGGAAACTTCGTGAAAAAAGATGGCTTCCCCGACAATCTGATTACCTGGAGCCATATATCCTCTGTTGGTCGACCGTAGAGATGTGTTGCCACTCTTTCGAACGGAATGAATAGTATCCAGAATTACGAGGAATTCGTTCGCTTATCATCTCACCTTCGTTGAGCTACTCATCGTTCTAGACTCTTATCCCGCATCTTTTCTGACATCAAGCCCAACTTTCTTAGTGACGATGATGACACAGAGGATTGTGAGGGAATATACATAAATGAAGAAAGATTTTATGACAGAGCTGGACTTCTTCGAGACAGCAGAATGGGCGTCACCGGCGCATGTCAGCTCCGTTAACCGTATGGCTAAATTTATCCCAAGAGAGGAACGCGAAATTTTTGTGCATATTCCCAATGATTTGATTCAGTGGCGTTAGATGCTGCCGAAGAAATGCACATAGTCGAAGTTAATTACAGCATATATCGAAGATCCCCTCAGCGCCATCCTGGATTCGCCTAGAACTGGCATAGCTGTGAGAGACAAAATGGAAGAAGGTCTTGAGGTTGAAGGAACCCAGGACGGTATGCCCATCGGCGAGACGTGTGTTCCATTCATTTCTGACTCTTTCAGGAATGCGGTGCAACCAAGGTTTGCACTTGTGGTCCAAATCTAGTCAGTATCTTCACCCTATATGGTGGTGTTGAGCGTGCTCAAGGGAGGTTAAAGACCGGGAATACCTTCGCGGGACGTCCATGTTTACCATTAATCAGATCCGCCACTACGTTAAGGGTTTACTACCTCACATTCTTTCTTTTGGTAGTTTGAACTTATCTAGTATCATCGAACCCACTGTACATGGAGGTGGGGGCTGAGATTTTCGACACTCACAGAAACTGGAGCATGCGGAGACACTGGACGTAAATCGCCTAGACTTGTTGTTTGCGGGTTCTCATTGTCACCGAACAGCACCTGAGCCTTCCAACACAAATGTTACAATACTGTATGACTACTAGGCCGAGCGCCTTTCCCATGAAATCTTCGTGTGTATCTATCTCGCTGCATTCTTATGACATCCATCTTTACTTTCTGACCCCGCCTCTTGATGTGAATAATGATAATCATCCGGCAACTCCAATTCGCGACGAGAACGTGCTACATCGGCTTTAGGCATCTTGCCGATGTGAGAGAGTTAATCGCTGACCCTTCGTTTCTTGACTCTCATCGCCGCCGTGAGACATCGTGCAACAGCCTTCTTGTAACTGCTTGGTAGTGATAACACCATGTTCTGACCAACAAGACCGAGGAACTGGACCAAGTTGTAGAGCAAGAAGCCAACATGAAGCGTGAGGATTTCATTCTTATTGTGATACCATTACGTACTGTTGGAATCACTCTCCACGTCTTAGGCAAGCATATACCACATAGAACATCATTTCGCCGGGACAGAAATCAATCATATGAGACTAGAATCTTGTGCTATACTGATGACTCTTTCACGGGACTGTCAAGAATCTAGCCGTGTGATAATCTATGACCTTCCCGAACTCCCACCGCGCGGGTCCTCCAAAACCGGTTATACGCCCCGTAAGTCCGTAAGTCCGCTCAAAACAATCACAGAAACGCGTGTACTTTATTGAGAATTAGTGGGTGGGCCACGACCCTGACTAACCCCTTTTCGCGTAAAAGGGACGTGCCTCCGGACGCTTCCTCCATGTTCTGGAAATCGAAGTTCCTCCATTTTTCAATTTCGCTGACAGAGGTGGGCTGCTCTGACGGCGTGGATTGGATACAAGGGTGTATAGAAGACATAACATTATCAGGGGTATCAGCTGGTTGGGTACCCCAACGTACTCACGCTCGTGGAGTAGTACGCGTATCCCATGCTTCGCTCTAAAACCGTTGGAATCTATGTATAACATTCATTTGTGCACCACATATATATGGAAGAACGAATTATTTCTACAGGATACATATTATTTATTTATAGAATACAGTCCAAAAATACCGACAGTATCTAGACGATCCAGTTCCATGTGCTCAGATCGCAAAGGCTGCCGCCGCTGCGTCAAAGTCTCCTAGAACTGAATATTCGGAAGAGGAAGGGTGCACCCCAATTCCTGTTCCATCCGTGGTCCATGCATCAGTAGTAAGCCTAGTCGGAATAACCTGACGCATGGGCGAGAAGATCGATTTGGATGGTTCGGCAGGCGACATGGTAAACAGTATACAATCCTTCCAGTGAAACGAAATCAGTTGGGATATACCTCACGACGCGAGAGGCTGGACAAACCTTCACCCTCAGCCCTCCTGCTTTGAAGGCTACGATCTTCACCGAGTCATCGACTACTATCTCACCATTGAAAGATACCCATGTGGGACCATCGCCCTGCGCCGCATGTGGTATTAAGCGTAAACTTCGGAGTCACAGATAGAGAAGATCCTCACCGCGTGCCTAAACCTCCCTTCGCCGATACTATCGACTCTCCAAATGTCAGTCTTCGTATTTGATATCATGGCATGCCGGACATCGACCGTTACTTGCCGCATCAGCTGCACCCGTGTGGCACGTCTCGTCGTCAGACCAGGGCCGTAAGGCAGAAACGCCGCCAGGGATTGCGCGGACGATTCCAACGTAAGGTTGAAAGGTATAGGGTTGCGGAGGCTGAAGATCCGAGAGGCGGGAACGTACAATTTGGTCTTGATATCCTGCATTCCCGGATTTTTCGCCTTTATGACAGATTCGTAAATTTGCCACTCTGGATCGTACCTGAACCCGTTCGGAGCGGGTCTAAGAGGTGCAGGAGGAGGTATAGCAGGTCGGGTGCGGGGGTAGTAGACGAACGGAGTCGATAGAACGCTGTAGAGTGTTAGTATGATAGTAAAACAGGATCAGACGTTCACACATGTTTCCGAGGGATTTTCCAAAGATAGTGGCATTTACTAGCGGGACGGTATTAGATTTCGTTAGCGTGGCGGTGACAGAGTACTGGAAAGATGCATAAGCGATGATACAGGACAAGAAAAGGAACGCACGTCTATAGCTGCCGTGAAGCCTGGTAGTCCATCAAGTTTGACATCATATGTGGGCGGTAATGGCTAAGAGGAGTAAGAGTCAGCCGGGATATATAAGAATAGTAGGCTGCGGTACGTAGGTGTGTCCTTCGTACTGAAAAGTTGTGGGAAGATTCAACCGGAAACGCAAGGACGGTGGACAGGCGAGATTGTTAGGATCCTTGATCCATAACAGGATTGTGTCCAGACAGAGTTTGACGGCAGTAGTCCCACCAGCCGCGATCTCATGCAGGCGCAACCTACCCTCTACCTGGCGGAATGGTTCAGACCAATCCTTCAATAAAATTATCAAATATTACCTTGACTTCAACGCTGGTTATGCCCTCCGGTTTTGACAATTCGACTGTACCTTCCACGGAACCATTGGAGCCGTATACCGGAAGTGTGACATGATTCTCCTGAGAGGTCAAACGGAGGCGGGCTCCCCCACTCTTTGACTCCTTGACGAAATGGCCCGATGGACGGGGTCGAACCCCGTTCGCAACAGCAAGGCGCTGTTCATGCAGCTGTGGCTCAGCGGTATAAGAGGGACTGCGAGAAAAGTGGGGGGCGACATATGATGGGAGACTGGCAGCAGACATGAGAACATGCAAGATGGAGCGCAAAGGACTTTACATTTAACGGGTAGCTACATGTGTAGGCTCAAGCGCGCCATATGCTCTTCAGATGGGTGAAGGCACGGCTTCCCAAATTGAGAATTCGGCACCAAGTCCACTGATGTCCCCGTGAGTTCTTCGCCTATGTTTAGCAACCGCCACGCTCATCGCGTTCACGTTACTTATCGTCCGGTCATTTTACAACGACACAGTCGGACGGCCGTCAGCAGGAAGTAGATTCGAAAAAGAAAGAATTATCGTTCTTTGGAAAAGTGAAATAGTGCTTATTATGTAAGCGTTCTGATAAGTCTTGCAGGGTCTAGCCGAGTTACTTTTAATTTGTTCCTTTTACTTCCACCTCACAAGCAGAGCAACGTTCGTGGTACCGGTCACACGGCTGTTTGTTGAGGCCGTATTCTTTTCTATGAAATAACCATTGTCTTGACTCGTATATACAATGCTTGAAGGTTGGTTTATTAGGACGCCGCGGCGTAGTACTGAGGCCGATCTTATTCGTTGCGTGTTATGCCGATAGGAGGCAATTTCCCTTCTCGCTGACGCTCGAATACGTTGGTGCAAAGTATCATACAATGAGAAGTGACCATCTCGGCATGCTCCTACGCCAATTTAATTCCAAGTCAATTGATTACCATTTTATTTCTTTCATAGGTGCTATTAAGAGCAATGACCAAACGTTGATGATGATGTGGCATTGTATTGTATACATTGTAAATGTAACTCCTCAGTATAACCTAGCGTAGCGTGTATCAATTATTCCGACAAGACGGGTGTCCGACCACAGCGCAGGATGTTCTGTCCGAGGATTGGATCAAGACTGAATTATGATAAGCCAGCCTAACTTGCCAAAAAACTTCCGAATCCAAATTCGCTTTCTGATTAGAATCGTACCGCTCGCCCCCGATTTGTGTCACTACCAGCAAGGATCATGCATGTGTAGGGGATGTGTCCTTTTACGATTGGCGGTTTATTTCCAGACGACCTGTTAAACCGTCGCACCCATATTCAGCATCAGGTTGTCAACACCATCAAGGTCTATCTAAATCGGACATGCTTGAGGATAGGTTCGACATGCGAAGTCGTGAAGAATAAGGTGGACGCGTCGTAACGGTTTTGAAGGATAGCCTGGCTGCAGATGCATGAGTGTGTGAAAGATTATATCAAGGATAAACTGCAAAGGACGCGTACTTGTTCATGAGGCTGTATATATCCAATTGGTTTGAGCGCCTAAGATACTGATGTCTGTCCATCATCGGCATCGCCTTGGTACTTTTCAATAGTGCGGTGTACTGTCGCAAGCCGAAAATACCTATAAATATTACGGTGTGAGTATAAGATATAAGATAAGGATTGTAAGCGCTAGGTCGTGTACCTGGTTTTCTCTCATCTTGAGCATCACGAAGGACCGTAGTTAAGGCCTGAAGCCGGCACCTGTTACCCTACACTCTTCAATAGAATTGGGACCGATGCCAGCAACCGCGCTACTATATCCTTTGGCAATGATCAGGGTGGCCGGCATGGAGGCCAGGTTCTTGTACAATGGGTTGCATAAACAAATCCACGTTGGTGTGATCTGAAAACTATGGAGACACGCTGGGATATGTTTAGGTGCCAGATCCGATGTAGATGCATTTTGTGTAACTTGTTCCACCATGTGGCTCCCAGCAGCTATCGCGACAGCCAACTCGGCGCAAACGAGATGCGCAACGAACAACCACCTTGAAAACAATGATATAGGGATTCACAGCACAACATCGTTTCTTTACTGCACTTTATATTATTAGATGAGGATTGAAATGAAGAGAACGTTGGACGCACTTTGAATCGGGCGCACAGACTTTACCAACGGTGCGGGTACTTTCTGTATACGGCGGTGGCTTTCGAGTCCTCAGTCATGTCCTGCCAGTAGAGTCTATCGCCTTATCTGCGGTTCCCGAGAACGCCGGGGTATGTCGTGGTACATATAAAGTCGAATTTGAATTATGATGAATTTCTGGCGCCCTCACGTGACAAACTCCAAACGACGTCATAGTGACGTTCTATGGCTCTCGCGTGCATATAAGTGAATTGGATTCTTCGCTTTTGGACAACTACAATCATGTCTGCCGTCTCGAAAGAAACTGCCTCTCGTTCTGATGATCCCAAGTCTTCTGCCGTTTATGATCCCTCCATGTCGGAGTCCCGCGGAACCAGTTATCCATCCGAACAGGCGCCTGAGCCTACTCGAAGTCACTCCGTTCCACAACAGGGTTGGGTGTATGTATATCTTTCCCTTACATATGCTCATGGTACAACAGGAAATACACAGCCAGGAAGCGGCAGCGTCGTACACGATTCCGCAGACCAGGAGCCCAGAGTATTGGAGATGCCAGCTGATTCCAATCGTTCCAATATCCAAGCCCCATTCAAGGAACGTGTCGTTGGTATGTACTCTTTCATAATCTGATCCTATAATTCTTACCTTTGTTGCAGGAGCTGCACTGGTGAGCGACACTTGCCCGTGTTCTATGAAATGGGACTTATCAGTTGGCCTGCGTAGAAAACTCGAGGGACGGTATGTTTGCATCAGTCTTTTGTCTTTATCTAAATTTGATTGTGTCGGATGATAGCTCTTGAAAAAGGTGCTTGGCCCGATACACGAATATGGTGATTTTGCTGACATCAAGATAGCCCGAAGTTAAGGAAACCGGTCAGCAATTGCTCGACGGGAAAATTGACATTCCGGAAGCTCGGGCCAATATCAATTAAATGGTGTATAACCTGAGTTCTCATCACGTACGACCTTTTCGAGCGCTTCAATAGGTATAATAATCTTGGGCATCTGGACCCTAGTTGTATTGCAGTATCCATACCATAAAATGTGTATAACAGAAAAGTAATCAGATTGCGACGCCGATCTTGTAAAAATCTGGAGTATAACCGTCGTTGTTGAAAATTTCAATGGTGTTTTCTGTTCCTCTTTTGAACCCAGAGGCTGAAATTAAGAAACCGGTGAATAAAATGTCCCAGCTCTGCCAACAAATAAGTCGTGGTCTATGCAAAGAAATTGGCAACTCACTTGAGCCGAAATTGGCATTTGAGCTTGGACTGCATCACCCCCATTGACACTGATATACGCATTTCGACAGTTGGAGCATGCGCCGTTGGAAAATGCTACATCACCGTTGATATAATCAAACGATAGAAGTTTGGTCCCTCCAGTTCCACCATCAACGCCGGTGATCGTAAGAGTGCCGCCGTTTCCAACAAACCCAACAACGGAAACAGAGGAATTTACTTGACGAGTACTTGCGCCTCCTGCAAGGATGTTTGATGAAGATGTGGCCTCGTAGTAAGTGAAACGGGGCGTCGTGACCGGTACGACATTCGTGAGCTTGAGAACGAGGCTTCCATGTGCAGCGACCGTTTTAGTGTACCTAGAACCCCTACGTTCAAACGGAGAGCTTCAAGTCGGAAATTTAGAGAACTGACGATGTTGTCAGAGTCCCGAGTGAATTTCCGGTGATCAAGTCCATGGCTCTCGCTGAGGACAGGCCGACGTCGGCTAACTGGAATGTTAAGGAGCGTGTAGCATTGGTCTGGAAGTTGATTACGACTGTGAGTTGTTTGTGGGTTCACACTGTCACAGCAAGAATAAGTAGAGGCATCTACCAACGACCGTGGAACCATCGCTGAGCGGCCCGGACCAGACATCGTGATCGTTAGCATACCGTCGCTTGAAACTAATAGATGTTCCAAGAGGGTCTTGCTGTAAGGTGTTAGTTCAAATCTACATCCCAACTTTGCTCACTGCTCACGTTGAGCGCGATAATCCTTTCATTCAGTAGAATTCCCAGCGCATCATCCGATATACTTGTCAAATCCGTCGATATCATCAGAGGGCTTTTCACCGCTGACCAAAAGGCGAACTGCAAAGTGCATCAGCGTGGGTGGGAGATCGAGGGTTAGCATACATGTGTCTGCTGTTCGGCAATTGTCAAAAGGTTGCTTCCCACATAGAGCAAGTCAAGATCATTCCACCCTCTGGGTTCAGCAAACTGGGTTATGGGCACGACTTGGTTTATAATCCTGAATATGCTGTCCCACGAAGCAGGGGGTCCGATATCGTTGCTGTTGGAAACACGATCCAACGCTGGGTATATAGATAGATAGATGCACTACTGACGATATACGCCAAGAATTGGCCACTTCGCTCCCTGGCCATCGAGCCGGGTCCTATGGGAGGTGTGAATGACAGAGCATAAAGTCGGGGTAGAATCACACCTGTACACCCCATTCGCAGGCAGAAAATACGATGGACCTGTCGGTGGCAGCTAAAGCATCTCTCATAGTGACGAAGTGATCCTAAAGAATGATCAGTTTATGTCTGAAATCACCTTCCGCTTGTCTACCCCACCTTGATCTATCATAGTGACACCATTTAATACGAAAGAATTGCCGCTGCATGCAAGAAGGGAGCTTACCACGATAGGAGGATTGAAATCGACGAAATCTGACTCGCTCACGGCATAACAATTATCGTACTTGAGATAATCCGCTCCCCAGCTGGCAAAGCTCTCTGCATCTTCCTCCTCGTGTCCGAGAGATCCAAGGTAATGAGCTGTTCCTCCGACAAAATCACATGCATAGTATCCCCTGGTGGTTGTTAAGAAAGAAGAAATCCGATCAATGGAAACAATCCCACCCATCAGAATAGAGGCCGAACTTCAGTCCTAGGCTATGTACGTAGTCTGCCAGCGCTGGAACGCCGGATGGTATGATGCTTGAATCCCATGTGAAGCTACCATCAGAGTCTCGCTCTGTGCCTTGCCATCCACAATCCCTGATGCACGGATCACGACACCCTCAACACGACGAAGAAAAACACCCTCACAGGTTCATGTATTTGTAACCAGCGTCTGCTAGTCCAAGATCCACCAAAGCCTTTGTTGCCGCACGATAATCGTCTTCTAGAGTGTCACATCTCCATGCACCATGTGAGGCAATGACCATTCATCCCCGTTTGCACTTACAGAAATGCGTTATAAGGATTCCAACCCATAGCTGGCGTCACTCCAACGCCGTTGTCCAAAGCCGAAGATGGCGCAATTAAAAGGAAGAGCAGGAGTATCCCTTCGGTAACATAAGAGAGCATGCTGCAGGGAGAAGGCGACAGCGATACTCGCTATAATCTCATGCGAATGTTATAAACTGGCTCAGCGGCCCGTAGATGCATGGGTGAAAATCAGATGATGCCAGAGATCTTCTTCTGCAAGCGCCACCGAGAATAATCCAGACATCATGCTAATCAGCCTATTCGCGTGACACACAAAGAACATACAAAAAGATGCAGAGACGGAATAGCACAAGGACATCCGGATGGAAAAGTCTTGGAAGCTCGTGACGAGGCAAGCAAAGCTGAATTCCAGAGGGATACCTATAATATTAAACGGCTAGATTACAAAATGAAAGTACAGTACCACTCTACACCATAATGGAATCTGAGAGATTCTCCATAGAGACTTCACCAAGGTCAAAGGCAAGAGTTGCTTTTTGCTGCAGCCGCTCCTGCTCCGCCAACGCCTTAGCAGCATTCCGTTCAACGGCCCGAGCTTTGAGAGCTGCAATCTCAGCTGAGAGTTGATTCTGAAAAGTGTTTGAGTTGGCTGTCTAATCGGAGTAAACGCACGAACCGTCTTCTCTTCCAGCTCCGCTGTGTTGAAGATTGAGTATGGAGGTGGGGGTGTAGGAGTGTGTTTACCCCCATACGCTGCGTGTTTGAAGACCGCATTCATAATTTCGTGATTTCGGCGGTATCGCGTGAGAGCCAGAGACTTGGTAGAAATCATATCAATTTCATCACCTGAATCTTCTTCTTCAATGCGTGGAGGGGGTCGCTGGCAAAGATCAGCCTAACGCTTGATGCGCAGAAGAATGAGATCGTACTGCAGCCATTACCGTGCTCCGATCCCGTACACGCTCCCGCTCCCTTTTCCGTTCAAGCATCTCCATGCTGCTATTCTGCTGAGCCAACATCGCCTGCTGTTGCATGTTCATACCCATCCCCATCCCCATCCCCATGCCAACGTTAGGCGCTTGTGGCACCCCGGGAGGATAGACTTTCTGCCCTGCCTTGTCCCCGCATACAAAAACCGCGGGTTCACTAACCGGCCGGAGAGGGTAGACGCGAATAGGTTGGTTTATGACCTGTTGAGGAACAGCTGGGAAGAATGAGAAATAGAAGACATATACGAATTAAGACTGACCTATTGCTTGGCCACGCGAATAATGCATAAAATGGAGCTGTGGATGACCACCTTTCGTAAGACGGAACCGCCTGCGAACACGCCATGCTGTCTGATCGACACCTGGAGCGAAACCAAACTTCGCTTCATGTATTTCGAGTTCCTGTAAGAATCTCACACACTGGACAACAAAGCATTTTTGCATAAACGCACCCGCATGCCAGCTGGTATAGAGTATTTAACTTCTTGTTCCAAGTATCTTATGCCATCGTTCGGGAAGGGAGAATGATTGGGAATGAAGATAAGAATAGCCTGGCCCTCTGACATAAGTAAGATAGAGAAAAATAAAACAGCGTTTAAGTAAAACATACCTGGCGGTTTGTCAATAAATCCCCAGGTAAAAGGCATCGTTGTCGCCATTTGAATGGCGCGAAGAAGCATGTTGACTGCTGACTCGAAGCTGACCTCACGATGAAGTCCTAAGTTCTCAGGATAGCGAAGGCAGAGCCCTTCGGCCTGGGCAAGTTGGAGTTGACTGGCCATTCTGAGCAGCAGGAGCGCGTTGGTAGAAAGAAACCTTGTTCGGCATACGCCGGTGCACAGCCACTCAACTATGTCGTCACTGGTCGGACCCTCCAGCTTCCAACGCGAATTCGACCATCATGCCCCGCCGGCAGCACCATCTTGCTCCCAGCATACTGGGTCCTGCGCAGCTTCATAGGTCTCGAAATCAAATCCTTGAGTCAATATTCTACAAAGGCCTACCTTATTCAAGGTATTGCGTCCTCTGATGAACTGTATATAACGATGAAGAATCACGGATCGCGTACTGCTGTAGGAAGCTCTCTGCACATACGTCATGCGTGAATTATCTAGCCTTTTCGTCAAATGGCGCTAGGCTCCTTGCAAGTGGTGGAGACGGTGCGCGCGGCCAAACGCAGATCACACACGTCTCATTCTCATCAGATCGCGACATTCAAATATGGGACTTTCATCAAGACGACATATCAGATCCCCGGCATACATGCGTCGGACACACAGTTAGTTCTGTTGGTAGTCTAGTCTCAACTGATACGCAATCAATGCTGCGCAGAGAAACATCTTCACGTTGGCCTTTTCTGCTTCAAACAAATACTTATTCTCGTTAGTCACGTTTTATTCGCATTTGATTGCACAGTTTGTCTCATGTCTTCTTCTCGTAGTGGCGGAGCTGATAACATGATACACAAGTTTGACGCGACGCAATTCCAACTACCGCGGTCTTCAAATGCTGAACGGCCAATAGACACTCTATCTTATCGTGTATGCTGATGGACGAGCTATGTGAGACCAGGTGTTGATTCTTATTTTGCCGTTAGAATACTATTCGTAGTTTGTCGTGCCACCCTTTCCAAGACGAAGTGTTCCTCAGTGCAAGGTGAGTAGACATGGCATTTTCCCAGCTCATAATGGAACTCAGATGGGTTTTCAGCGAGAGTGGGCGTATTATACTGCACGATGAGCGGACCTGGCGCAACCCGTCGACACGAGCGCGGGATATCATCCAAGTTGAGACCGAAGTCTGTGATGTCAAATTCCATCCTACAATGGAGAATATCTTTGCCTCCTGTGATTCGAAGGGTACTGTATGTTTACGCGATGTTCGTTTAGGCTTTGGCCCTGCGAATAAACGTAGGAATCAAGGTGTCGTTCAAGTGGTAATGCATCAACCTTGGAGGAAATAACGCAATACTCATGTCAACGAGTTTAACACCAAAATATCCAAGGGATCCATAGCTCATTTGAGTAACCCTGAATCCAGTAGCATCGCTTTTGATCGTGATGGTCAGTACATCCCCTCATTTCGTACATGATTGCGTACTTACGGCCTGCTTTTGATTTAGGCACAAAGCTGGCAGTCACTATGCTGGTATGTGCGGGCTTTTCCACATTGTTCGTTTTCTCAATACATTATTCAGCATCATTATCCTACAATATACTCGGTGTCTGATCCTAATCCGATTGCCTTCTGTAGCGTCCAAACTCTCCCTGACGGCTCGCTGATACTCCCTGGGCAGCGCTCATACTCCAACTCATGCACAATCAAAGTGAGTGCACCATCATTGTCTTAGGACAACCAGTGTCTCAAGCTGAAACAGCATGGCTCGTTCGGTAGTTTAGGACTCGACAACGATGACTTTTATTGCGCAGGATCGGACGATTTCTGTGCGTATTTGTGGAAGATTCCATCGATATCCAGTCTTGTGGAACAAAGGCAGATTGTGGATCCTGACGAATGGTCCGGCAACACAATCTTCGCTGATACAATTGGTGATCCACCCCATCTATCCACTCCGCTCTCTTTCTGACACGAAACGTGCCGATAGGTTACGCTGCCGGCCCGCATGAACCTAGATATCTGCCAGTCAACATCAAGACACCTCTGTCTCGACTTACAGGTGAGTAAGCACGCGTGGTACGTATGGCTCGCTCATATCCATGATGTCAAGGGCACAATTCCATTATCAACACAACTCTTGTACATCCAAATTTTCCATATATCGTGACATGCGGCATCGAGCGGCATATATTTCTTCACTCCGCTACGCCTTCAACACCCTTCTCAGATGGTCTTGAATCTACACCTACTGAAGTCCGGTCTTTGTCGGGGCAGAGCACCCCCCAAGAAGACCTCAGGGTTCATAATCTCCTCATTGGGATCGAGCCGACAGATTCTGGAGATCTTGAAAACAGTACTATATCTTTATTCGATGGGTATGCGTCCTCAGCACAGCCATCTTTAAAGTTTAGCTTCACTGACTGATTTCCTCAGGATTTTAAGAGCAGAGGGTACGGCAGATCCTTTTCAAAGCCGAAGGTGGTCCCCCGATTCTGATTTGGAGTCCGAGAATGATTCGAGTGACTGAGGAACCGTTGAGGAGATCAGTGTTTTATCCGTTCAATGCATATTTCTTTTTGGACTAGCCCTAATTTGAAAGAAAGGCGAAGTCCGTGGTCGGTCTATTGCCTCCATGATCTACCACTAACCATACGAGGTAAAAACATTTCTACATTTGTCTCTAGAATATTCAATATCGAAACAATAACAATAGCAGCAACGATGCGCAGAAGAAAAAAAGAAAAAAACCAACGACTTTTGGGGGTCAATACCAAATACTTCTCGTTCGGTGACATGGTACGATGTCGTCCGTTTGAATCTCTTCAATCTTTTCCTCTCCACGTTCTATTCTCTTCGCCAGATCCCAGAGAAAAAAGTCTATCACAACACTACTGATCTGTTCACCTTTATCTCCCTCCCTCAGTTTCATAATCTCCTCTCTAACGCGCTCCACGGCAACGATACTCGCAGCACGTAAACTTAGCTCCTCCGTGGATCCGGAGGGCATATAGGTGCCTTCTCCTAGCAAGTGGACCAAAGACGAAGGGTACGACAAAATTTTCAAGTGGTGCAGGATCTGTGGTACGCGATAGTCCGCAAACATAGTCAGTTGATGAATTTCCGCCCCGCGAGGTCCTGGAAAGATTGGGTGCGACATGTCCGGGGACGATGGGTAGAAAGCTGCCCATGTTTCAGCGACAAGAATCTGCGCCCTTTTCCACAGACAAACTGCGGGACATTAACGGATGGCATGACCTTGAAAAATGAAAAACTGACCTTTCCTCTCTTCTAGGTAATGCTCGTCCCTGAAAGAAGGGAAGGTTTCTATAACCATCTCCACTAGATCGAGAGCTGTGCCGTCACCATTGTGGCGGCGCTGAAATTCGTCCAAGAATCCTTTGAAAGATCCACCAAAGCCCTGAACAGTGTATGTGAGTAGCCTGTGGGGAAAAAAAAGACGAGGTTTGTCTTACATTGCACAGTATGTAACCAACTTCACGCATGACGGCGATTCGCTCTTGAAGTAGAGGTATACTCTCGGTAGATTGAGAAGACTGACGAAAGACAGATTCGATTACATAGTCAGGACAAAGGATTTCAGATGAATAAAAGTTGGGGTCGGTGATTGGAATCCCATCGTCCTGTAAAGCTACAAACAGGTATAAGTCACAGAAGACAACATGTAAAAATATTGACCTCGGTTCAAAGCTGCCACGAGACTCCAGTAGCCGGTCCACACTTTCTCTTTCTTCGAATTCCAAGCGTCCTGCCACTCGACGCCGTACCGATCCGCTTGGCCCTCCTTCTCCGACCAAAAGCTGAAATTCAGCGAGGAGATCAAAAATATCCAGTTCAGTATGGCCTTGTTCGAAGGATCGGCAGGATCGTGGGGTTCTAGTGGGCATATATGCAATGGGTGGGTTCGCCACGTACGCGGTGTATATGACTCCGCAAGAAGCTTATCGTGGATCTAAACATTTGTCGGAGGAAGTCACATAGACAATGACAAAAAAACACTGACGTGACGTGCAGCGGATTTTACGCCGTCTTCGTTAATTTGTACTATATTCGTACGCTACGGGTGCGTCAGATACTTAAAACTAATTGGACAGGGGCCAGCTAGACGTACGCTGTAGGCCCATTTAGCACCTTCGATGACCGGATTGACGCGTTCAGAATCGGAGAATATAAGCCTATCCTTTTCCTCGAATTCTGGAACGCTGAGAGGAGCAGGCGCTTCGAATTCCACGCCCATTGATCGCGTCTCCACGTACGTGTTACAAAAATGTACGCGGGTCAGACGTCGAAAGTTGCCAGAGTCACAGTTGATCGTCGGAGAGCTGTAAGGTGGACAAAGTGAAGAAGTAAAACTAAAGCTGCGGAGTTTGTATGTTTGTCGATAAGGTGAACAGAGTAGAAGCGGTGAAGTGTTTCGGATCGCAAATATTGTTGACATCATGAAATTTTTCAAGTTCCCGTTCCGTTACCGGCCCGACGTCCGATCTTCACAGGCAGGCCCTATAGTTCGGCAGTGACCACCTTGTAAGGAACGACCTAGTTCAACCTATCAACATCCAGAGGATAGCATCTTAGATATTTACTGCTTCTCACATATTTATTGATTCTCTTAGAGTCACAATACTAAGCTGAAATAATCTCACAGTATCTCACCGCTCACCCGAACTTCATTCTACACTAGCGTGGGTTTCAATGTTACCATCCGAGGTGTCGGGACCTCTTCTGGAAACATTATTCGTAACGACATATTTGATACTAATCACTAGAGACAAAGACGAAGCATCTACTGAATCAACATCGTCTTACCTCATTACAATATATTCAACATAAGATGTGCCGACATGTGCTATGTAAAGAGACACCCAGATCCCGACCAGGTGCAGGAAGATATATTTGCGGGTCTTTGGTGAGCAGAGTACCACTACAACAACTATTGTGACGCCTTTATCTTTGATAGAACCATGCAAGCATTATGAATAATTGCGGTAATATAGGTTGAATTCTGGCACTTTCGAAGAATAAACCATGGCGCGACACAGGATTTTTTCATCTTCTCCCCCCTTCGGCGTATCAACCTAGCCTGGCGCGGCGACAATGACGACGGAGAGGCAAGTTTCTTTGTTTCCTCAATCGCGACGGGTTCTCCATCTCACCACCCTCAGGTTCGCTGAGCTCGAGGCCGCTTTCCATCTCTTAGCTGGGATCCCTCGATGGGCCACGTTCACTGAGCACTACGGTCTCCTGGCGTGGATGTTCACGTCTATTATCCCGTCGAGAGCTACTCTGCTCGTCTCACAGGCTCGAACACCACACTTTCTAATTAACCTGAAATCTACTACATAGCAGAATAGCCCTTTCGGGGGCAGATGTTCTTCTCTAACATTTATGATCTGGAAGCGTTCCGACCGTTCGATAATCTGGCTTTGTCGACGTGTAATATAGAGTATGGTAACGGACTTATGAAATATGTAGTTGCCCTTCATCTGGGCTAGTTATGTCGTGTCTGCGGGCGGCGGTGGCTGTGAGGCTTGCGGGCATCTACACAACACAACATCCACATGTGGTGCGGTGGCTCGGATTTCATGGTGTGGTTGTTTCTCGTGCTCGTCCTTCGAATCACCTTCTCCTCTTCCCACAACTGTCTCGTCTCCCTTATCTTTACATTCAAAAAGGCATCATTATACTTTCCCACTCAGCAACGGAAGACTTAGATAATTGTCAGTGCTACAGTTGCCGTATCACATGCATAGGAACTAAATGCGAGTGAACGAGGCTTTGTCTAATATAATTCATCACTGATATCATGACATCTCAACCCCTTTGCGAGAAATTAAACCAGGTTCAGCCCAAGTGACCATAAACTCGTAGAGCGTTGACGGTTTGGGTAAGGGCTAATAATGGTACATGCGAAAGAACGCGCAGGTTTTATATATTTAAATACCGAGACGCCTGAATGAGAAGCAGATGGTCAGAAAGTGCAGATGTATTCATAACTGGGACGAGGGTAATCGATCCGACACCCATGGGCTCAAGTTCAGAAATCAGCAGCTTCGGTGCCAATCCTCTGGACAGGGTCGCAGGTGTGGGCCAAATTACCTGACCGGGGCTCGCTAGCTGATGCCAACCGTTGATTTTCTCTTCCTTTACTGTATCTTCCTGGATCTGCTGGCACGGTGAAAAAAGCTTTACTGCCGGATGTAGTGAAGTCCACCTGCAGACACGCCACTGCTTCTGTTGAACCAACATGTTGGAAGCATGACGTCACCTCGCAGGGTAAGCTACTTTTCAAAGTCCGCCAGCGTCGTCGGTCTTTCGACACCACCATGTGCGACTCGTGCTGACCTCTGACCGCGATATGTTGACAAAATCTTATTATTTTATGTGGAGACAGGACGGTCACTTGTCCCTCCTCCACATGTAGAGTCTGTGCCTGCAATGATGCCATCGTCAGCGCGCAATCAGCGCGTAGAGGACCACAAGCTCTCCTCGTTCACCTGATCTTGTTTTTCTCGTTACCTATCGTTTTTGTGTATTACTCTGAGAATTCTTCGATCGATAACTTGTCTTCGTATGACTATAAAGCTTACCCTGGTATTCTAGTCAACAACCAAGACCTGGCTACAGACATGCGTGCCCTCTTCCTCTACTGTCTTGGTCTCTCTGCTTCGGTTTGGGCTCAGTCGAGTGCGATCGATGCGTATGTTGCCTTAGAGTCGCCTATCGCCAAGGCTGGAGTCTTGGCGAATATCGGACCCAGTGGCTCCAAGTCGCAGGGAGCAAAAGTACACACCGGCTCTGCTTGGTCGTGACGACACGTACTGACGCGACGTTTTTCATTAGGCAGGCGTTGTGATTGCTAGTCCCAGCAATACCAACCCAAACTACCTGTTTACTTGGACCAGAGACTCGTCGTTGGTTTTTCAGGCGCTCATTGATCAGTGAAGTATCTCCTTTGCACGTCGTTATTATTTCACCGACACATAGTCAGATACACACTGGGACAGGACACGACTTTGCGCACTGAAATCGACAATTTTGTCTCTGCCGAAACCATTCAACAACAAGTGTCCAACCCCAGTGGGTCCGTCTCGAGTGGCGGTCTTGGCGAGCCCAAGTTCAACATTGATCTGAGTGCATTCACGGGTGCCTGGGGAAGACCTCAGCGGGGTATATACACTCTATTTATCTTGTAAGAAGTGTTCCTGACAGTCTCATTTGACAGACGGACCCGCCCTTCGTTCCACTGCCTTAATCACCTATGCTAATTGGCTCATCGCTAACGGCAATACATCCTACGTGTCCAGCACTCTTTGGCCTGTCATCAAGCTTGACCTGGGATACGTCGTATCCTTCTGGAACCAAACCGGGTGGGATAATCAACAGTCATGATTTCACGCTGCCGCTGACGAGCCGCGTAGCTTTGACTTGTGGGAGGAAGTTTCTTCTTCGTCCTTCTTCACCACTGCTGTCCAACACCG
The DNA here is from genome assembly GCA_030435655.1 of Armillaria novae-zelandiae. Taxonomy (NCBI): domain Eukaryota; kingdom Fungi; phylum Basidiomycota; class Agaricomycetes; order Agaricales; family Physalacriaceae; genus Armillaria; species Armillaria novae-zelandiae. The sequence goes on along the minus strand of JAUEPR010000003.1, from coordinate 2,295,317 downwards.
CTCACTACGTGAAGGCGCGGCGCTTGCAACTGCACTCGGAGACACAACTGCTACTCAATACACTACGCAGGCTGCCAATATTCTGTGCTTCTTACAGGTACTGCTCGGCCCTCCATGACGAACAAAGCTTACTTTGATTGCCAGTCGTATTGGAATCCCAGCAGTCTTTATATGACAGCTAACACTGGTGGAGGTCGTTCTGGAAAAGATGCTAACACTGCCTTGGCTTCTATTCACACCTTTGACCCCGCAGCTGGATGTGATGCTGTGACCTTCCAACCATGCTCTGATAAGGCTCTGTCGAGTTTAAAAGTGTACGTCGACGCTTTCAGGTCGATCTACACCATCAACAGCGGTATTGCTTCAAATGCGGCTGTCGCTACAGGTAGGTATCCGGAGGATTCATATATGGGAGGAAATGTCAGTTTTCATTCTTTTCCCCAGCCCATGCTCTAATCATGTGTTAACATCATTAGCCTTGGTATCTGACAACTGCCGCGGTTGCTGAACAACTTTACGATGCCATCATCGTTTGGAAGCAGACGGGATCCATCGAAGTCACCTCTATATCCCTTGCCTTCTTCCAGCAGTTCTCCTCTTCTGTCACAATAGGCGTGTACGCCTCTTCTACTACGACATACAGCGACTTGCTGAGCGCCGTGCAAACCTTCGCTGATGGTTTCTTAGCTATCAATGCCAAATATACACCATCGGGTGGTGGGCTGGCCGAGCAATTCAGCAGGAGCAATGGAGCACCTTTGAGTGCTGTGGATCTGACGTGGAGCTATGCGGCAACACTGACAGCATTTGGTGCGAGGGCAGGTGTAGTACCTGCTTCATGGGGTGCGAGTGGGTTGACGGTGCCGTCCTCCTGTTCAACCAGCTCAGGTGGTGGTAGTGGTGGTAGCGGCGGAACAGTGAGTGTCACGTTCAATGAATTTGCTACGACATTTTTCGGAGGTGAGCAATACACCGCTCCTTCGCAGACCATCCTTAACTCGTATATCGTTGTTCAGAAAATATCTACTTGACCGGGTCAATCGATGCTCTGCAGAACTGGTCTCCAGACACCGCGCTTTTGTTGAACACCGATAATTATCCTACTTGGAGCAGTGAGTCTTCCTAACGTCCATTCGGTGTTCTAGTGGTACTCATAGTCATTCTCAGTCACATTGAATCTTCCAGCATCAACTACCTTCCAGTACAAGTTCATCCGCAAGTTTAATGGTGCGGTGACTTGGGAGTCTGACCCCAACAGAGAATTCACTACGCCAGCTTCGGGAAGTTCAGTTATCAATGACTCGTGGCGTTGATAAGTTGCAGCATCTTTCTATCGAATCTCCCTATTTTCTTTCCATTTGTGCGAGATTATCCTGTAATGACTATACACTAAAGAAATGAAGCTTTTTACCAGTAACAAGTTGAGATTAAATAAGGTAATCGGACCGGCTGTGCCGACTACCTCCGAAGCCGGCTTGTCGCCAAATAAGTACTCATCCCACCTACCATCACCACAAACATGCGTCTTTCCGTTCTCTCCTTCTTCGCTCTGCCTTTCATGTCCGCCCTTGGAGAGCAAGTACCCATGAATTCTGATTACACCCCCCTGACGGCGCTCAAGCCGCTCCTCAGCGACCTGCTGACCATCGAGTCCTCCGCATCCATATTCTACTCTTATGCTCGTGAACTAGAACTGAGTAAGATGTTCGAGGATGAGAATTCCCGACTGACGGTGTTGGTCCCGACGAACAAGGCCGTAATGGCACTGGCAAGGAAGCCGTGAGTACCAGGCTCCTTTTAAATGCGGTCAATCAATGCTGACGTTGTACACAGACACCAAGGACCGGCACCCATTGACGAGGGTATCGAGATCACGCAGGAACAGTTTGACAAGTTGTCAAAGAAGAACGTTGAAAGATGGGTTTCTGCCCATATCATCCCGGTATTAGTGCCTTTTCATTGTAACTTCGGTAGTTGCTGAAGATCTGGTCAGAAATCTCCGCTGGACCTGCATGCGTCAGTGACGTACGAGACCCTGCTCGATGAGAAGTCAGTAGAGTTTGAAGTAAAGGGAGACGGCCAGATAATTATTAACGGGGACACTCGTATCAAGGACATCAAAGAGGTGCATCTTGTCAATTATGACTCCATCGGTTACTCATCTTTTCTTAGGCTGGGAATGGTGTAATATATCTTATTGATGGAACTATTTCTGTCGATTAATCATCTTTCTCTTTCACTTGCACACACTGTATACTACAACTAGTCCCCACTGTTATATCCAATTTTGTCCAGTTCTCCACGTTCTACGCTAGCTTTTCTTTTGGTTTTGGTACTGCACCAACAATCATTTAATAATTGCAAGGATCTACATCGATGCCATTTACTACCCGCAACCGAGTTAAAAGCACCCATTAAGCGAAGTTTTAATCACTGTATTATGGTACTAGCTTTTTTTAACCTAAGTGTTTCTAACGCGATAAAACTTCTATGGCGAAGACACTATACATGCACCACCCTGTGCGTGTGTGATTACTAGAAGTACAATATCACTGAGCGTGAAATTACTAGTATACTTTGGATCCATCGCATATCGCAAGTGAACCAGTTATGAAAACGTCCGATCATGAGTATCAATCCAACTGTCCGTCACCAAGCGAATAGGAATAGAGTTGATCGTAGAAAGAAAAGGCGAGTTCGTCGGCGGGGTCATGGTCACGACAATGAAATCCTAAGAAAAGATATCAAAATCTGATCAACAAAAAAACACAGCTATGGAAATAACCCACCTTAACAGCGACACCCGCGGTAGAAAACCCCCCGACATTGACGCTCGGTAAACACTGCACTTCACCCTCCCAATCCAGGCTTTCCTCTTGGAAACTGCCAGACTGCGAGTGTGAAGCCGGTGGCACCGGGCGAATCTTTCCTTCCCCGATGGTCGTGTTTTTCCAAGATCGCGTACCTCGCACATCAACAGCAATTTGACGGAGGATGGTGACAGTTACAGATGATTGTTGTTGTGAAGAGGACGAGGACGGGACTTGAGGGAAGAACTGGCGCAGAGAAGATAGAGGGCCGCTGAGTTGGACGTGGAAGGGAATGATGTCGGAGAAGGAGAATATTTGCACAGATGGTATAAATAGCTGTGAGAAGAGAGTTAGTCAAAGATGCTAATACTTGTTTTTTGTTTGAAAACTTACGTTAGACTCAATCGGGTCTATGTTCTCTTTGCTTTTGGTTCTCATCGTCATCAGTGATTGTGTCCATTCTTCGGGGGAAGACTTGACGCTATAGAAGAGAGGAATGGACAATGTTGGGCGATTCGGACGTGTTCGTGGGGCATAGATTATCGGGATGCGGAGACTGAATAGATTCAGTTAGACTGAATGTCAAGAAGTCCAGACTACGCGGACGTACGTTTTTGTCTTGGCGAACAATCCAAATTTAGGATGGCGGATAGAAGTGACTTGGACGACTAGGTTATACGAAGAAGTGACATGTATCCCTGGTCCACCGGGAAAAGAAGCTCTGTAGCTGGGCGGGAGAGGATATGATTTGTCGCTATCCTTAAATGTTGATGGCATGGTCTGAGAAAAGGAGAGCGAGCTGGGACATGACTCGTTCTTCGTTCGGTCGAATCTCCACAGGGTCTGTGTGTCGTCGACAGTCACAAGTGACCTTGCGCCACCTTCTGAAGTCATCATATGTAGCTGTCCTTCAATCTGCAATGGAAGAAGAGTCAGATTACAGACATATACAAAGGCGGGTAGAAGTACCTTAATATGAACAAGTTGAATGGCGTCGACCTTTTCGAGGAGTAATGCGCCATGTATGGCGGCTTCGCGACCGTACACTGGAGAGGTCGTATCGTCCTCCTGTTCTGTCAAGACAACAGTCAGGCGGCCGCGTTTTTTAATGAACGTGCCACTTGAGACACGAGGTCCTGAACGAGGCGTGTGTTCAACCCGTCGCTCGCCTTGTGAGGGGTCGCAGGAATAATGTGGAGGAGGGGCAGTCTTGGAGTAGGGGGGAAGTGAGATTGTTGACGGGCCTGGTAGACTATAGATTTCTGTCGACATGAGTGGAGAATGGGAGGGGGGAGGAGGTAATCACCGTGACCCGGCATGAACCCTCTTTATAAATGAAACATGATGTCAGCAACCACCTTTCAAACATACTGAGGACCGCAAACGTTGAATGTGAGTCAACCGGAACTGCCTTAGGCCACTGAAAGGTTAGTAAGCAAATGACTCGAACGTGAAATTGATCTAGCGAGACTTCGATCAGGAGATCATGACGGAATCAAACCGCATCAAGGAGATCCCATGTTTAACGGGGTTCAATTATTTGTTTGACTGATTGATACAAAAGGCTGTGAGCAGGTCGAACATACAGAACAGATGCGAAAGATGGTCAGTGGTATCCTCCCAACAACTCTTCATGTCTGTGCAACACACGAGTCGATCTGTCTCATCGATTGTTCCGGGGAAAGGTACATTGTGGCGGTAAATTGAATAATGAAGGGAACGGACCTTGGGAACCTTGGTTAGCGTCGGGTCCGAAATATGCGATAGAAATGGAGGAGTACCTTCAACGTGCTCGAGTATACGATGTTGGCCGTTCCAACCTCGCTAGTGTTTCCTCCAGCTTTCTCGCTCTCTCCGCATTCTCGACTACCTCCCACTGTTCATCCTGGCTCACGTAGCTCAAAGGCCGACTGGCGTGAGAGTGAGCAGATATCGGCCGTTGAGCCCTCAGGCTGTCTCTAAGGAACCCGCTCAGCAAAAGGGTGCTCCCGCGTGTGTGTCCGTACGCCGGGGGAGGAGGTGCCGCTATAATGTGGTCCTCGACATCGCCTGTACCGACCCCGCTCTGAGCGAGAGCAGCAGCGTATGTTGGCAATGGTGGCCGGTGCCAAGGCGCGAATGACATGGTCGGGGTAGCGGACGCCCGCCTGCGAGAGATAGGAAGAACTTCGTCCGAGTGCAGAAAAGCATACCGCTCAGCGCGCAGACGGAACATGCGACGCTCGAGAAATAGGAGTTCACCCAGGATGCCCACTGCGAAGATGACATGAACAAAAATGACCGAGCTATTGGCCATTGGTCCTCCCGCTGCTGCCCGCGACAGATATTGAGCCGCAGCAACCCATGCTGATATCGTTCCAATCAGGAGGAATAGTTGGGCCAAAAACGCCAACAAGGTCGTCAGTTGCACTCCGCCGAGCGTTGTATCACGCTTCCAAAAAGGCTTGGAAGGGCTGTGGGATGAAGGTGAGGCTGGAGCTGGATCTGCAGGAGTGGCAATTAAGTCAGGAACAGCGTCCCTATCAGCAGGATGCCGTATTGGGAGCGTCGACATTGGTGTGGTCGCTCTCGCCTGCTCACTCTGCCCATGAAGCTCCTCTGTAAACCCAATTTCTCCTCGCTTCACAGGCAAAGGTCCTGCCTCTGGCCGTTGTTCAGGGGTAGAAGACGTCGACGCCATCTTTGGCCGTGGCTTTTTGTGAAGAAATGAAGCAAGAGGGAGACAGTCCTGCACCTGGCAAGACGTGGGGGGGTGGTCAAGTTGAAAGTTAAAGAATGACGGCGATAATGAATAATAAAGAAATGGAAGGATGAAGGAAGAATGCAGCACCGCAGTTGATGCTTATGGTCAAGGTCGCCATGTCAATGTGGGAACTTGTTGCCTTTGCGAGCTTTAGCTTTTATGTAAATCAACGAAAATCCTCCAATAGAATTCGGCTAAAACTCGGTATCATCTTTATGCTCTTGCCTAGGTATGACTGCACCAAGGTCCACTACCGTGTAGAATTCAAATTTCTTCGTTTCTGCCTGAGACTGTTTCAACCCTTTAGAAGGAGATATGTCGAGTCCCTCATTTCCTTCCGATGGCGTTGGATCATCCGAGCGGTATGTGTACGTGACTAGCATGTTAAACTAAAAAATCATCAGCAAACAGGGTCCTAGACAGTTCCCTGACTAACCTTGACATTGCCTCGTGCTTCTTTGCCGAGGACCACCTCGCCACCAACGACAGTGACATTTGCCCGCTTCTCTAGAACACCAACGGTCTTCGTCTTCCCCCTGCCTTCCTTCTCTCTAGCTGGCCGAAGCCCTATCTCATCGTCGTCCAACCCAAACATATCCATATCTTCGTCTTCCTCATCGTACTCCCAAGCCTCAGCAAATGCAGCGATAGGAAACACCGACGTCGGCAGCGAAATAGAAAAAGGCGGACGGCGAGCCTTTTCGCCGTCGCCTGCTGCAACGTGCATTCTTTGAACCGAAAGTCGGACTTGGATAGGATCATAGAGCGGGTTTGCTAACGCTAAATGGAAGGGATAAGTCTTCCCTGCCTGCATGCCAGACGCGGCGCCGTCATCGTCTACAGCCGCAGATACTGTAGATCTGTTCATCGTTCGCCGTGCTACGTCCGGGGGTGCTTGCTGTTGATGCGGAAGGGCTACCGTGATAGCGGGCAGGTAATTGGATGCAACGAGCTTTATCTTGTACCGTACAGACTGCGCCTTCTGTTCAGGCTTGATGAGGATATGTGTACACGCTGGACACCGTTTAGAACGTTTAGAATGTAACGGTATTCGTAGAGGCCTCAGGTCCCTATAGGTGGGAGTTAGAATATATACATAGGTCACGATATAAACTCACGATGATTGGGAAGACGTCGCCCAGCTATACGTCCACCGCTGCTCCATGCTAGCCACCTCCGACATACTCTCTAAATGTTTCATAAAGTCTACATCAACTTCGCCACCGCCGGAGCCATAATGGCTCGCACTCTCAATATCCATCCTGCTCTTATACTCGGGCATCTCATCCTTATTTGGTGTCTTATCCTTCGCAGCTCCCCTTCCTGAACGTGTATGAGGAGTGTACTTGGAAACCCCAGGAATGTCACGTGAAAGCGCGGCTGAAGCAGCAGCTGTTATCGAGTTAGAGCGAATATGATGTGTGTGCGCGGCGCTGCTTGGGACAGCAGAGGAAACACCAGAAAGAGACGATGCGCGTATGACTGGTTCAAAGTGCTCTTTCAGCTTTTCGAATTCTAGAGAATCCGGTGCCGAGTCCTCGAATTTTTGTAGTTGGGCTTAAAAGATAGTTGGGATAAGAGATAGAAGATTAAGAGAGGACGACGCACCAGCAAGACCGGTTGGCTTCTCAAATGTTATTCCCACCTCTGCAGAGTCCCACCTGCAGTGATTACAGAACAAAAAGAACGGCGGTTCACCGACAGTACTCATAGTTATTGAAAGTCTCCCATCGCCAGGATCTGGTGGATCAGAGGATACAACAGAGAGCGTATTGCGGCAATTAGGACACATGAAACAATTCCTAGCACATCTAAATAGGTTCTTCGTCATAAAATCACATTCAACAACAACCTTGCCACGCACCGATTCTTCTCTGCACGAACACTAGCACTGGGGACCTCAAAGAGACAATTGGGGCAGTAGTACCCGCTGACTTCGACAGACACACAGCGATTGCAGCGTACAGCGTCGCATTCTTCGCAAAAGAACAGGGAGTGTAGGGGGTGGAAGCTGTGGGATGATGAGGCGAGGTGAGGTGGTGGCGGTGGTGACGATAGGCTTGAAAGACAACGACAGTGGTAGAGGACGCTGGGAGCCATGGCGCGTCGTGTTCAGGTCGGTTGGGCGTGGCTGTGTAGACAGTGATGTCACGATCACGTGTGTATCTGCCACTTCTTTGCCGCTGATAGCCGGCGGAGAGGCTTTGCCTCTGTCCTTGACTCGGAGTCTGAACTGACCAGTGAAGATCCGCTGAGGCTGTTTTTTAACAGCCTCAACAGCCTCACAACATGTTGCTCTTGATGATTGCAACATTTATCCTGACGAAACTCATTTAGCCAATGCTGTGCAACATTTTTGTATGGCTCCCGATTCTTAAACATTGAAAGCTCTGTATTTCGACCACCACACAACGGCGAATCTCTGAACTCTGTCCAGGAAATTAAGGGGCAATATCATTGTCCATACGCTTTCATTTTCATTTTTTAAATTCTATAGCCGACGTAGTGAATATTTGAACGCTCAATGCGGGATGAATGTCCTGCGGCCTGCTATGTGAGAAAAGGTCTTGGCATAGCCTGGCCGGACAATTCTATTCTCTTACAGCCACTGAACGATACGAACAGAATCTCGACTTGCACCTTGATTCGGGCCACAAGGCTGTGCTTGGCGCTCCCCAGGGTCAAAGTGTGGTTTCTCCACCGACAAGAAAACCTACAGCCTAGGGGAAGGCAAGACGCAGCTTCAACAACACAACAACCTAATGCAGCGGTCTTCCTACAGCATCTCGAAGAGAAAGCATATAAGGATTACCAGAAGAATAGAGGGGCTCAGACCCATGCGGTGTCGATCAAACCTGTGTGAAATTTCCAAGTCTTTCTGCTACCACCAGCACACCTCGTTTTTCTCCTCCTTCTCTCATAACCCTCACTATCGTTTACATGCGCTCCCTAATCCCACTATCCTTACTTCTCACTGTTTTCGATCCCGTGGCGCATGCCGTGAAACTACCACTCCACGTACGAACAACCAGTCAGGCAAGATCTCTAAGCCGTCGAGCAAATACAACGATACCCGTGTCGAATTATGGAAATGCACAATATTACTCTAATATAACTATTGCCGGTCAAGAAGTTTCTGTGTTACTAGATACTGGAAGGTGAATCCAAGTGCAAACTGCCTTGTCCCCCTTGTTGACCTGTGCGTAGCTCGGACCTTTGGGTCAATTTTCCAACTAAAACCCCCACGACGACGGACACAGGAAAGTCTCTGAAGTTGTCGTATGCCATAGGATCGGCTGCAGGTGAGTGGTTTGACGCTCCAAGCTACGTTGCATCATACTAACAGCATCTAGGCAACATCCATACCGCACCCGTAGATTTCTATGATTATTCCATAACTTCTCAGGCATTCTGTGCGCTTAATCCTTCTTCCTTGCGGCTTGACTGCTAACGTTCGACTAGTACTCGTCACCGACACAAGCTCATTTTCCTCCGACATCCACAGCCAAGGGTATGATGGCCTCATCGGGCTCGGCCCCAACGAAGGCAGCCGAATTTATGATAAAATCGACGATGATTCCGGCGACTCCGTATTGACCAACGTATTCTCCCAAGTGTCTAATTCCTCCAAATTCATCTCTTTCCTCCTCGATCGCAGCGGCGATCCTGGGAGCAACATCACCGGTCAATTGACAATATCCGAGTATGTCGAAGGGTATGAGAACATCACCAGTATGCCGGAGATTGATGTCGAGGAAGTGCACAAGCTCCTTGAATCTGGTTCGTCGCCTTGCGCTCCTGATTTGGGTGTTATTGACTGTATCGCAGAACAACATTGGCAAGCTCTGACGGACAAGAACAATGGTGTCATTGGTCCTGATGGCCAAGTCATACAGATTGATTCCATTGTACCAAAAGCACCGAACGGTCAGCTTGTAGCTGTCTTCGATTCGGGCTTTACGTTCACTCAAGTGCCCCGCGACTTGTCCGATGCTATCTACGGCCGAGTCCAGGGCGCATCATATGATTCCAAAAATGAGTGGTGGACACTGCCTTGTGGTCAACTGTTAAATATCTCGTTCAACTTTGGAGGTCAAAATTACCCGGTTCATCCGCTTGATACCGTCGACGACAACTTCAACATCAAGGACTCCGACGGCAACAGAGTTTGCATAGGCGCTTTCCAGCCCATCACCACTGCCTTCAGTCTTCTCGGAAACTATGATATGATCATGGGCATGAACTTTTGTGAGTGGCCAATACTGATCAAACATACATCATTACTAATGATACCACAGTGAGGTATGTCGCGTATGCTGCACATGGTTGCAAAAAACTGACGATCATTCAAGAAATACATATACGCTCATGAATTACGGAAACTGGGCCGACAAGAATGCAGATGATCCGTTTATTCAACTTCTCTCCATCACAAATGCCGAGGCAGCTCATAACGACTTCGTCAAAGTTCGGATGGGAGGTAGCGACACCACAGACGATTCTAAATGGGATCTGCTTTCCACAGCTGACATGCAGCATTCACCTGTCTCAGCCGAGGAGAAGAAGAAGAAGTACCAGGAGATGATTCTCAGTCGGTGGCCATACATTCTCGCCGGATGCCTAGTGGCTATCCTTATCATTATCGGACTGATCATCTGGAGATGCTGTTGTCGTCGTAAGGGTGCCAAGGCGGCAGCTAAGAAGGGGGGTTGGTTCAAGAAGAACAACAAGACAGCGCCGACGTCCTATCTTCCATTGCAGGACCATGGGATGAGGGCATCGAGTAGTACCGTCGACGTCTCCGTTCCATATGACCCACATGCTGGACACTACGGGAATGCAGGGTACAAGGCATATTGAAGCTGATGGCTTGACCGTTGTATTATGTATTTCATCGCATTTGCTTTCAACAAGATATCTCCTATACCCTCGAGAACGAGTCCCACATAAACATTTGTCCTCCGATGAAGTCGACTGCTTCTTTCCTTCCTTCAAGAATTAGGAATGTACTACAATCACACCAAGACACCGGCAATAATTATCCTTGAGACCTCCGACACGGTCGCAGTTTTTGGTTTGGTACCGCCAGCATGATATCCACGTGGAGTAGTATCCGCCGGATCGGCGAAATAGCCGAATGTGGATCTCTATTTGAAAATGTGATTCATCAACGTTAACGTTAACCTCTTGCTGGGTTTCATGTTCTTTGGAGAGTACGTTACTATGTCGGTTGTACATGGCTCTAGCACATACAGGGGGCGCTGACAAGAATCAGACCACATAGCGCCCCGCATGTCTTGGCTCTGTCAGGGTCAGGGCGGGGGGGTTTCACGCTTGGACATGTCTCGCCGCACACTGCCATTTTCCTCTAGTTCGAAATAATAATACCAGGGGGGTCACCTAAAACCAAGCATCTATTCTTGTCTTGTCTTCCTGCCACCATGGCCTCCAAGGCATTTCTGGCCTCGCTATGCTTCGTCTGCTACACCTCGGGACTACAACTCAAAATCGAAGGTCGACGAACTCAACATGAACTTTTACGACGGGGAAATATAGATGGGACCGCTGCTCTAAGCAATAACGCGGATATTAGCTATTATACAAATCTGACACTTGGGGGGGAAGTCTTTACTGCGCTTATCGACACTGGGAGGTGAGTTACTGCCCCCTAGTCTGTCTTTTGCGTGCTCAGGGCTGTCGTAGCTCGGACTTGTGGGTTGCAGGCAGCATTACGGATAGCGTTGACACTGGGTCGTCATCTGGTGTAAGCTACGCTGTTGGCGGAGTGCAAGGTGGGTGTTACCCGAAGCGGCCTAAGTCACCCTCCTCACTAGTACTTAATAGGTCCTATAAAAACTTCGACTCTTCAATTCGCTGGATATAACGTGCAGGATCAGGCATTCTGTGAGTGATCTTGTTATTTCTCGTTGTATCTTTCTTACCCGAATGTGCAGTGCAAGTCACGCCTGACTCTGGCAACAAGAAAGGAACGGGGATATTGGGTCTTGGACCTACTTCAGGGTCAAACATCTATGCTACGCTGAATACTTCAGCCGGATACGCGGTTCTAGATCGTATATTTCTACAGAACACTTCGACCCCAAATTATTTGACAGTGCTTCTGGGACGTACCCAAGGTTCGTCGTTGATCATGCTCCTCACTGCTCTCTGTTTCATCTTGTGTAGATCCAACCGATGTCTTTCCCGGTGATATATCCATCGGAGAGCTGTTAGATGGCTATAGTAATGTTGAGACTGAACCGAAATTAGAGGTCACCACTGTCCCTGTCCGCGAATCCAGCGATCAACACTTTCAGATCCTACTGGACCAGAATGGTTTACTAGGGCCAGACGGACAGCCAGTATCAGTCACTACTGAGGTAGATCAGACGTCGAATTCAAAACAGGCTACTGTCGTTGTAGACACTGGTTTTTCAATGAGTCAGGTACCCAAGTACGTGAATATGGACTACTTCAGGGCAAAATCTGACGGACTCGCTACATTAATCAGATCTGTTGCGGATGCAATATATAGTCGCTTCTCTGGTGCAGAGTACCATAATGTTACAGGTCTTGGCGAAGTATGGATTGTCCCTTGCGACGAGGAAGTCAACATTACATTCAAATTTGGCGGCAACAGTTATTATATACATCCCTTGGACGCTACAATGTATGGACTCTCGTTCCCACCGCCAGTACATGTCTAACATATTTTTCTAGGGACGCGTCTTTATTGGGAATAACCGATGTTGTGAATTCACAAGGTCAACCGTCATGCATAGGCTCGGTGCGCACACATTTATCACAAGCTTTTGATCAACCTTGACGTCGATGAATATTTATCACAGTTTCAACCTATAAGTTTTACACCCTCGGGAAATACATATGATATGATTCTCGGAATGTCGTTCCGTGAGCAACACACCAGTTACCAGCATACTTTGCGCTGACGAGGCTCCTCAGTTCGCAACGTTTACGCTGTCTTCAACTTTGGAGACTTCGTAGCCGGAGGAAATGATACTACCAATCGTGGAGATCCATACCTTCAATTCCTATCCACGACCGATCCAACTGAAGGTATTTTCCGCAGTCTATCCTCTTTTTCACTAAATTCTAATGGATCGCAGCGCATTCTGATTTCGTCGCTGTCCGCTTGAAGGGCAATGACACTACAGGCGGTCAAACCCTCAATGGTCCAACTTCCAGTGGCAGCGGTGGTGGTCTTCCCAAAGCTGTATACTTTGGTATCGCCGCCGGTGCTCTAGGACTTGGTCTCCTCCTCATGGTGTGTGCTTTCTTTATGAATCGGCGGAGAAAGCATAGCAGCCCATCTTATCGTCCAATATCGTCGCCATCGCCTCCCGTGGATATGCAGCTCAATGCCGCAAGCCCTCCGCGATACAGTGTACCGCCACGGTACAATTACGCTCCGTCAGAATCGTATCATGACCAACCACAGATGCCTACTCAAGCCCAGATGTATGATTCACGACCTGGGGTATATAGCCATATGGCGTCTACGCAATACCATCAAAGTACATGGAGAGGGCGAGATTAATGAGGGTTGCGTAACGAGACTTTTAATGTTTGCTTCTGTTATTTGTATCTACATACTGTTCACCTATTTTTACATGTATTTATGAGACTGTACATGTCTAGTAGAGTTTTATCAGACTTATGATGTATGAGTGGAAGTGAATTGCAACTTATTCATAGTACAATTCATTGTACTTACGTCTTTTTGCGTCTGGATGCCTCATATGAAGCAGTGAGAAACGTGTATGTCGGAAGTCTGAAAGAATATTGCATATTGGACGAGCCCGTTCATCCCAGCACTTTTTCGTCGACTGTAGGAAAGCAAAGGAGAGGCAGGTTCGGCAATCACCGGGCACAGTACATTTATTTCTATTTTTGGGTTTCCCCTTTTCGTCTACCACCGCCATTACAGGCAGCATGCCAGTCTCAGACGTCGCCTCCAAGTCGCTCTTCGACATAGACAAGGAGGATAGAAACGAGGAGCGAGAGGGTTTACTCTCTGGATCCCAGTCCCAATCGCAATGTGAGAAAGGCGAAGACGCGTTGCATCCAGCATGGCCGAGGAATCGAATTGTCGGTGTTGCCGCGTCATTCATACTCCTGCTTATCTGCGGAACGTTCGCCCGGTCGCTGGCCTGTTCAAGAGGGCCCTACTCTCACCCCAATCTTCATTTCCAAGGCGAAGAAGTACGGTCGAACGGGACGCATGATTTCAAGAGGACTGTGCTTATTATATCTATAGACGGTTTACGGTATGTTTGGCAATGACACTACGATCCCAACTGATACTCACAAGTTCGAGTTAGGGCGGACTATCTCGACCGAGGACTGACACCTCACCTCGTTAATATCAGCAAGCAGGGATTGCGAGCGAAGTCCATGAGACCGATTTTCCCGGTAACGTCCTATGCGTTCGATGAATGCCCTTTTTCTGATGCCAACTTTAACACCGCAACAGACTCTGACGTTTCCGTGAGTTCCGAATTGTCCTTCTGCATGCAATATCTAACCTCGCCTTCAGGAATCATTGGGCTTTGATGTATGTATCACCGAATGCAGGGCCAGGTCTTCTCTGAACAGCCCCGTAGGACGGGCCTATACGCCGAATCCCATGGCATAGTAGCTAATGTACGGTCCTCGTTCCAGAAATCTTCCTGTACCTGATTATGACGCAGAATTTCTGGGACCCAGCAAGTAACGAAGAGTTCCATTACAACCTGGAAGCATCGGCTTGGAAACCAGATTGGTGGTTCGGTGAACCGGTAAGCTTGCTGACCTCTTGATATAAAGAAAGGTCTCAAACTACGCTATAGATGTGGGAGACCGCCGGAAAGGCTGGAATCATCACCGCAAACCTGATGTGGTAAGGAATACGAATCTCGACTATGTTTTTGTTTCCATTAAATGGTGTTAGGCCGGGCCCGCCCAAGACGAGTTCTGGGGCCGTTCCTACCTACTTTATTCCTTGGAGGGTGAAAACATCGATATTATTCCTTCATACCCGAACTCATCGAAACACAGGATAGAGTCCCTCTTGGCGAAAAGCTGGAACAGCTCCTATTCTGGATAGATCTGCCTTTCGAACAACGACCTCAGTTGATTATGGGTAATTTTGTTCCTTTTTTATATCTCATACTTCTTGCTCAAAAAGAACACAAGGCTACGAACCGTCATTGGATCAAGCTGGCCATGCAACGGGACCGATGTCCACACTAGTCAATGTAAGGCGCCTAAACCATTGCCCTATCAGTTGCTGACCCTTAGCAGAAAACTCTTGTTCAAGTGGATACATTTGCAAAGGATCTTCACACTGCTCTCGAACAACGCAATCTCACCGATATTGTCGACATCGTCTTCGTCAGCGATCATGGAATGACAGACACGAGTCACCCTGAGCTGGTGTATATGGACGACATTATCGGTGAGGAGGGCTTAAACATGATTCAACATGAAGACGGGTGGCCCTCGATGGGACTGAGGTTTTACCCTGAAGCCAATGCATCACACTATCTCGAGCTTCTTCTCAAGGCCTCGGATGAAAATCCGGAGAAATTTGATGTTTACACCCACGAGACAATGCCCGAGCGATATCACTTTGCTAACAATGATAGAATAGCGCCCATATATGTGGTTCCCAAGATTGGGTATTCCCTGACGACCAAGGCTGAGGGTAACACTGGCATGTCCAAAGGAGTACGTGATTTGCCTTATCGGTGCTTCGTGGGCTAATTGCTTTATTAGAACCACGGATATGATAACAAAGAACCATCGATGCATGCCATGTTTGTCGCGCACGGCCCTTTCTCTGCTGTTGTAAAGGCGTTGCATCACGGCCGGTCACTTTCAGCACGTTTCCTATCCAGGCCTAACAAGGGCTGGCACTCCACCTCCGACGACACCTATGTCATGAACACATTCCAGAATGTAGAAGTGTACAACCTCGTTATGAAGCTGCTGGGAATTGAACAGCATGCGTACACAAACGGTACCGTCGGATTCTGGGACAAGTACTTCTAAGTAGATGATCTTACCTTACGGTCCTTGTATATACCTTG
This sequence comes from Armillaria novae-zelandiae, assembly GCA_030435655.1. NCBI lineage: Eukaryota > Fungi > Basidiomycota > Agaricomycetes > Agaricales > Physalacriaceae > Armillaria > Armillaria novae-zelandiae. The sequence goes on along the minus strand of JAUEPR010000003.1, from coordinate 2,279,673 downwards.
TAATCTTACTCGCCATCTAATGATCTATTTGATCTATTTGTGCAGATCAGTATCCAACTCATTAAACAACTTGAAGTTCTTCAGGAGAAGAATGATAACACTAAAAGTGGAGATGTCAGATCACCATACCGAATTTGGAAGATGTACAAAGTAGTGTAATAAATTCAGTAACCAGCTGGCATGTGTATCCATAAGGTACAACCCAAGACTAGGGACTTTCGCAATTAAACCCCAGCGCTGAGATCTTGAAACGCTAATTCTCTAGTGGCTCACCCATGTTTCAGCGGGCAACCCGAACTGTCATTGTCCATTACACTAATAGAAGCGCGGGGCTAGAATCTGTGTAATGCTGAAACCCGGGGAAGAGAACGATTCCTTACCTGAGCTCGACAACTGAAGACCACGACGCTATCGACTGTACTGCGATGTGCGACACCAGTCTCTCGTACCAGTAGACAGACGACCATTTGATCGGAGGGAGGGACAGTTTGTCATGTCAAGTCTGTGTGTAGTACACTTGATATTACAATGTCCCTTAGCAACAAGAATGTTAATAAACAACAAACTAAGTAGCCGTAAGTATCAGGTATAATAAGTAAAGTAAGGAAACCGTACCTCAGTCTTCACTCGAAGTAGTGGTTAAAGACTGAGGTACGACGGGAGCGAAAAATCCAAGAAAATGTAAGTGATCGCGCAACTATATGTGACTAAGAATAGAACGTCCGACAAACCCGACAGAGGTCGTCGACTTCTCCTCTCGACAAAGAATTCATCCACTTTCTGCGACGTCGATGATCCACGGCATCTCAAGACATAGGCAGTGCTCGATATGTATTCTTGTAGACCCATCGTGGTTTTAAGCTGGGACTGCCGCGAGGCACCGCTACCATATCCTGTACCGCCTAGTACCACGTTTTCAATTTTTGGATGATCTCAGACACGTGATCGATATGCATCCACTGCACCAGTACTAACCTGTCCTTGTCAGAGACGTACTGTCATCACGTATTCGAAATTTTGCTCCCGTGACGGCCATGCATTGACTCTGGCGCATACGGAGCGCTGTCAGCGAACTTCCAAGGTCACATCGGGGGTTTCAAACTTCAAACTACTAGTAGTAGAATGCAAAGCTCACGATCAATCTCAATCAAGATTGTATCAATTACAGGTCTAAAATAATACAAACTTCAAGTTTAACGAAGCGCATCCGACTTGCCTCTATAACACCTATTATATTGGTACACAGCCGGTACAAAGTACACTAAGACTTTTCTAGGATACCGGCTCCGGAGCTACTCGCCGTGCTGCTCTACTTGCATCATGATATCTGTAGAAGGAATAACTCTTGTGGGTAACTCCTCTGTTACGTGGTACTGCTGATAGCGCTCTTTTACATGGCCATTCTACCTACAGAAAAGAGGAGGGAGAGGGGAAACATGACTTGTCTATCTGTCATTTCGTTCCCCGCCTCTGGAGCAGTCGGCTCCGACATCCACCTTATATATAGGGATGGTCTCGTAAGATGCAAGTTAACGATCCCGTGTTTGCAGTGACTTCGGGTACCATAGCCACCGGGCGTTCGTTACAGGTCTATTCTCAGACTCTGCCATGTCTTGGCGCTCACTGCCATTTTCCTTTGCTTTACTTCCTGCCGTTTAAGACAATGATACCAGGAGGATAAAAGCCAGTGCCCAGTATGTCTTCTCTCTACAACCATGGCAATTCCCGTGTTCGTTGCTTTGCTATACCTTGCTAGCTACTCTTCTGGACTTCAACTAAAGATTGAAGGTCAACGCAATGTTCGAACTAGTCACGAGCTGACGCGACGGGGAAACATTGATGGGACCGTCATCTTGAACAACACTAAGGATGTGGCCTATTATGCGAACTTGACGCTTGGTGGGCAACTCTTTACGGCCTTGATCGATGCGGGCAGGTAGGTTACTATTTCCTGTAGGACATCCTCTCCGTACTCATGGCCGCCTTAGTTCGGACTTGTGGGTTGCAGGTAACGTTACCGATAGTATCGACACTGGAGCGATATCTGAAGTCGGCTACGCTGATGGTTCGAGAGCAGAAGGTTAGTCCCACCCGACTATCAGTCTAGGTGTCTGTTCTCACCACTACTAGGGCCCGTAAAACTTTCAACTCTTGAATTCGCCGGATACACCGTACAGGATCAAGCGTTCCGTACGTTATGCTCCTGTCATTCTTCATCGTCGCACCTTTCTTATTTAAAGAATACAGTGCAGATCACGCCCGACAGTGACCATCCGATTGGAATGGGCCTCATAGGCCTTGGACCTACGATCGGGTCCGAGATCTATAATAAACTGAGTACCTCGGCCGGATATGCTGCTCTGGACCGTATATTCCTGCAAAATACTTCAACCCCGAATTATTATACGGTGCTTCTGGGGCGCACTCAAGGTTCTTCGTTAATCATTCGTTCAGTTACCAGTGCCTTATGTTGGTATAGATCCTACCGATGTCTTTCCCGGTGACATATCAATCGGAGAGCTTTTAGATGGCTATAGTAATGTTGAGAGTGAACCGAAGCTAGAGGTCACCATCGTCCCTGACGGCGAATCTATTCAACAACATTTCCAGATCCTATTAGATGAGGATGGCATAATAGGGCCAGATGGGAAGCCGATATCCATCACCACCGAGGTGAACCAGACATCGAATTCAAAGCAGGCTACTGCCATACTAGACACTGGTTTTTCATTGAGTCAGGTACCCAAGTACGTGAATACGGTTCCCAGTTTCAAGGAAAAGTCTGACGAATTTATTACTTGAATAAGATCTGTTGCGGATGCGATATACAGTCGTATCTCTGGTGCAGAGTACCGCAATATAACAGGCAGCGAAATATGGGTTATACCTTGCGACGAAGAAGTCAACATTACATTTAAGTTCAGCGGTAATAGCTACCATATACATCCCTTGGATGCCACTATGTATGGCCTTATGAAGTTTTTTCCACCAATACATGGCTAACAACGTCTTTAGGGATCCGTCTCTTTTGAATTTGCCTGAAATTGTGAATTCAAAAGGTCGAACATCATGCCTAGGCGCTGTGCGTGCGCATTTCTCTCGTGCACATTAACGTCCTTAATGTTACCTATCACAGTTTCAACCTTTCACTTTTACACCCCCCTCAACGTACGATATAATTCTCGGAATGTCGTTCCGTGAGTATTATGCGTTACTAGCATAATTTGCAGTGACATTTAGCTTCACAGTTCGCAATGTTTACACCGTCTTCAACTTCGGAGAACTCGTAGCTGGTGGAAATGATACTATCATCCGCGGAGATCCTTACATTCAATTCCTATCCACGACCATCTCAGCTGAAGGTATCTTTATAAGTCTTCTCTTCACTGATACTCAGCTAATGGATTGCAGCGCATTCCGATTTCGTGGCCGTTCGCTTGAGCGGCATTGTGTAAGGGATACATGTACGGACTACTCACTATGGATGATTTACGGACAATTATTTACAAGTTCGGACTACTACACATTTGCAGGACGGGGACCTAATGAAACGAACGTAGATTATGGACCTCGTATATACCATAATCTTACTGCATGATTGATCTGTTTTTCCCGATAAAGATCTAGTCCATTAATCAGGTGGTACAGGTGAAGAATGGTGGCAAGAATTATCGAACCACTTTCCCATACTCCAGCAGGCAACTACTGTGCAAACAGGCAAGGGACTGCCATTATCCATGCCCGTATACTAATAAAAGTGCGGGACTATACAAGTAATGCTTATGGGAAGAGAACGATTCCTCTCTTAATTTTGACAACCGAAGGTCCCGACGTTGTCGACCTTACTGCGATGTGCGACGCCACTCTCTCGTACTAGTACTAAGTAGACATAGACTATAGTACGACGAATCATCGGAGGGAAGGAGGGTCTACTAGTATAAGGCACGACATTTGATATTCCAACGTCTCTACCACTTAGTCAAGACGGATTCATCGATTTTCTGCGACGCTGGTGATCCACGGCATCTCAAAACACAAGCAGTGCTCGATACTCATTCTCGCAGACAAACCGCGGTTTCTATTTTTGGTTTAGTACTGCCGTTGCCGCCGCCAAGCACTGCACCGCCACCATGTCCATCATCAACGGCACCACGTTCCGGATGATCTCAGCGCTGCAGCCCGATCTGCGAACGTACCAACTGCGTATTCGAAAACATGCTCCCGTGATGGCCATGTGTTGACTCTCGTGCATACGGAGCATTGTCAAACGGACTCAGCTAACTTCCAAGGGCACATCGGGGGGTGCTACTCTATTTATGTCGTGAGATGTGTCGTGGTCATGCAGCTACTACTAGTATTGACAGAAAGCTTAGGAGGAAACAGGGAAACTACTTGTCATTTCATTCGCCACCTCAAGAGCAGGCGGCGCCGAGCTATGCTTTCCACCGTGCGCAATGGGTCACTGGCTGTGACATGCATCGCAATAGTACGACTCAAAGCGCGACTCCATTGCTCGTCGAATATGGGCCCGGCAGTCTCTAAGTTAACAGTCCAGTGTTTACAGTGGATTCGGGTACCATAGCCACCGGTCGTTTGTTGGGCGTTCGTTACAAATCTATTCTCAAGCTCGCCATGTCTTACCGCTCACTGCCATTTCCCTTCAATACTTGGCTTCCTGCCTTTTATGATAATACCAGGAGTATAAAAACCAGCACCTAATATCTCGTCACTCTATGACCATAGCCGCTATCGCAATCTTTGCTATGCTATGCCTTGCTGGCTACTCTTCTGGACTGCGACTACAGATCGAAGGCCAACGCAATGTTCAAACCCATCAGGAACTTCTACGACGGGGAAGCATGGATGGAACTGCTTTCTTGAACTATCAGTCGTCTATTGGCTATTATACGAATTTGACGCTTGGTGGGCAACCCTTTACGGTGATGGTCGATACCGGCAGGTAGGCTAATTCCTATCAGACATCCTCTCTGTACTCATGACCCTCATAGCGCGGACTTGTGGGTTTCAGGCAACATTACGGATAGCATAGACACTGGGGAGACGTCTAGAGTCACCTATGGTGATGGTACGACAGCAGAAGGTGAGTCTCGCCTGATTACAATTTACCAGTACAAGTCTCTGTATTCACCACTACCAGGGCCCGTAAAAACTTCAACTCTTGAATTCTCCGGATACACCGTAGAAGATCAAGCGTTCAGTACGTTATCGTTCCGATATTCCTCCTTGTTGCACCTTTTTTATTTAGAGAATACAGTGCAAATCACGCCCGGCAGTGATCATCCAATTGGAAGAGGCCTCATAGGCCTTGGACCTACGACCAATTCCGAGATCTACAGCCAACTGAATACGGCAGCCGGATATACTGTTTTGGACCGTATATTTCTACAAAACACGTCAACCCCGAATTATTTGACCGTGCTTCTGGGACCCACCCAGGGTTCGTCGTTGATCGTTTCAAGTGAACAGTGCCTCATACTGGCGTAGTTCCTGCGGGTGTCTCTACCGGTGAAATATCCATCGGAGAGTTTTTAGATGGATATAGTAATGTTGAGAGTCAACCAAAACTAGCAGTCACCATCGCTCCCAGCGAGCAACACTTCCAGGTTCTATTAGACCAGGACGGTCTATTAGGGCCAGACGGGCAGCCGGTATCTATCACCACCAAGATAAATCAGACATCAAATCCAAAGCAGGCTACCGTCATGTTAGACACTGGTTGTACATTCAGTCAGGTACCCAAGTATGTGAATATGCTCCTTATTTCCAGGGAAAAGTCTGACAAAGTGCTATCTCTATGAGATATATTGCGGAGGCAATATACAGTGGCGTCTCTGGCGCAGAGCCCCAGAATATAACAGGCATGGGCGGCGAAGTATGGATTGTACCTTGTGACGAAGAAGTCAATGTTACATTCAAGTTCGGCGGTAATAGCTACTATGTACCACCCTTGGATGCCACTATGTATGACCGTTTAAAGTTCTCTCCACCAGGACATGCTAACTGCTCCTTCAGGGATCCATCTCTAATTGATTCGCTGGATTCTAATAACCTTGTGAATTCAGAAGGTCGATCATCATGCATAGGCTCAGTGCGCGCATATTTCTCTCATGTACTTTGTCGTCTTTAACGTTACAAATCATAGTTTCAACCCGCCATTCCGGGAACGAAGAGCGAAACGCGCGATATGATCCTCGGAATGCCGTTCTGTGAGTAACACGCTAGTTATGAGCACGCTTCGAGCTGATATTCAATTTCTCAGTTCGCAATGTTTATGCCGTCTTCAACTTTGGAGACTTCGTAGCTGGTGGAAATGATACCACTAATCGCGGAGATCCTTACGTTCAACTCCTATCTAGGATCGACCCAGCTAAAGGTATGTTTCAGTCTTCTCTTTGCTGATACCCAATTCTAATGAATTGCAGCGCATTCCGATTTTGTGACTGCTCGCTTGAGCGGTTCTGTGTAAGGGATTCGTGTACGGACCACTAACTATGGATGATTTACGGACACTTATTTACGCATTCGGACTGTTACATTGCAGGACGGGGACATTATCATACTTGAATGACCTAACCTACGGACCTCGTACGCACCATGCAATCTTACTATTTACTTACCATTCATCTAAACGGTATACTTGACCAGTTCTTCGAGATAAGTATCCATTTCATAAATGGGTTGTACAGGAGGAGAATAGTTGAAATAAGATATCAACGCAAATATGGAGGCGGTAAAATAATGAAACTATTCACTGGTTCTGCCTACACCAGGTTCTGGGTAGGTCCACCATTGAGTAACGAACTCAATGACTGTGAGTTCAAAGATCATACAATTTCCATCTCTGTTCATCTGGATGTGGTCTCCAGTGGTAGTGGGGACGCAGGCAGCTTCTGGTAACCCCGACTCATCCAATCCCTCCGCTGCTCCAATGATTCCGTAAAGCTTAAAGCTACATCGGGTGAGGGCACAATGAGGACACTTCCCCCCAGTGATAGTCCGGTGAATAGACCTATGCCTTGTAAGCCACGAACGTACAGGCAGAACAATCTAGCCATCCAAACCCTTATGCCTCTTTATAGTCCTGCTCCTCCGCTTCGTCCATAACATGTTCTGCCTTCTCGTGGTCGCCCTATCCTTTGTTGCCTATACTTCCAGTCCAATTGCTGGTCCACATATACCCTTCGAGCTTTGTATGAGCCGACAAAGAAGCTGTTGACCCACTGGCAGCGAGCAAAGTCGTTTGCAGAGCTGAGGCACACCGCGCAAAGGCATCGAGTATCTGGACATCGTGGCGAAGGTTACAAGTATTACGGGACACCCCACAGACATGAACGAGATCAATTCTGGAGGTGAAGGTGGAATTGAGTGATGGTAGCATCGTTGTGGAAAGGTTCTGTGGGTATAGCTTGCTGTAAATTTGTTGTGCAACTGAACAATCGGACCTGGGAGCGTCTGATGGTGGTGCGGGAGACGGTGAACCTGCCTCTGACCTTTGGCGGATAAATGGAGCCTAGTCGTGTCTCTTCGGCTCGTAATTTAAGAACATGAAAGGAAGTATATTACCCGGTATCTGGATTAGCCATAATACTTAGTGGACATGTTAATAGCGTCCACCGAAAGGGGAGGAAACAAGGAAGATTCTGGTGTAAAGTCGGGGTTGCGACAAGTAATGTCTTCCTCGTTGTACCATTACTCCGTCGCTGTCATGCAGCATGAGATCATTATTGACACTATAGTGACCAGTCTGGAATGCAGAACAAGAAAAAGGATGAAGTGTATGTGCGTTGGCTTTCATCACAAGATGTGAAACACGTGTTGGTAGCTAGGTGCTGTGAGATTCACTCTCTTCGAGACCTGAAAAGACTCTCAGCAGATGTCGGACGTGAGATAAACGACAAGAAACCTACCTAAGTAGCGGGAAGGCCTTGTCCTTTGTTTGGAGGGATGTCTTGATACGCTGGGACTTGCAAGCTGGTAGCCACAGATACCGGTGTTCTTTGAGAACATTCGACGAACAAGAGCGTTGAAAGATGTATCATGAAGCCCAGTGTCGTGAAAAACATGAGAGCAAGACCACGAGTCAAATATACGCCGCGGCCGTTATCCCGGGCCAACCCCGAGTCGTCTTCAACAAACGTTGGCCATTTAATCAGCTACGACGGGTTAAACGATGATCAGAGGTATAGGGTAGTTGTCCCTAAACATGTGTCCCGTCTGGGTGTGCAGTGGATTGTGAGCTGAGAAAAGAGTTGGTCGGTGATTTTGAAGGGAGACACTCGAAACGAAGCGTACTTGGCGTCCCTCCTCCATATGCCAACATCAACAATCTAATAATGGCTTGAGCCAGTCGCCTTGATGCTGACAGCGATGGCGACACGCGCAGATTGAACTTGAAGGTGGACGCAGGTTCTGAAGATATTCGGAGACGCAAGATAACACCGATCTTCCTCTCCTAGTAAATTTCCAAGTACTTCTTCCGGCAGCGCTGGATGGATGCTTGTCGTTCCGATACCAGACAGCACTCGTAAGTTGGGAAACGATCGCGAATAAACAAGGTTGCCAAAGTAGGTTAGTCGGCAAAATGGGGGATCAATTGATGACACAAATGGAACACGACGATCACCACCCGCCATCATGTACGATTTCACCACTGCCAGACATCCTTCGGCATCGCCAGACGTGACGAAGGTCAAACACGTTCGCGCTCACCAGGATAGTACCATTGTATGAACAGATATATTCAAGTTCGACATTCTCGCCAACGATTACCAATTTGATGTCCATGCTTTTCATATCTAGCATCGTCGTGGATGCCGACTCGCGTCTTGATCGCGAGACTGTATTCCATGGACCACTCGTTTTCGAAACAAAATCATCCTGGGACGTCAACACGATGGATTTTGACTGTATCCCATTGGATGCTGACGATCTGGGATATCACCCGGCAGCAAAAACGCTTGGAATGGACCTCGTAGTCGAGGGTAATCACCAGGCCACCAAGCGACACTCATGACTCTTATTGTTTCGGTCCATTTCCTGCCCAGACAACAATCAAGACTTGTGCTATGGTTTTGGTCCACTTCTTTCCTCAACGGCACTTTTCCATCGTTTGCCGCTCGTCATCATCTGTGTTTTCACACTATATTTTCTCGTGTGCCGTGTTGGTGGTCCATGCATTATATTCCTGTGTGTCTCACTTCGTCTCATATTAGGCGATTGCCCCCGCTCGATGACCCCATCATTGCTCGCCGTTTATTGTATGCTTTGAAGAACACACATATACTTTTCTTTCCAGCAACACTACATCACTGATTTTTTCAAAGAACTCCGTAATGTGTCTCCAGTTCGCGAGGATTTGCGGCTATGTGCACGGTTTGCGATGTCACCCGGTTCAACTTCAAAGTTGGGACTGGCGCCGGTACACGTCACCACCACCTAAGTATAATGACCAAATATCCTATATTCATAGGACTCGGAAAGCTACGGGACTGAGACAGTCTCGTAACCGTTCGTTATAAATATATCTTCAAACTTTGCCATGTCTGGCCGCCTTCCGCTATTTCCCTTCAATACGTTGCTTCCTGCCGTTTCAGACAAACCAGGAGGATAAAGTCAGAGCTCAGGATCTCGTCTCCCTCCAGCCATGGCCATTTCCGTACTCTTCTCTTTGCTATGCCTTGCCAGCTGCTCTCTTGGACTACAACTAAAGATCGAAGGCCGACGCAATGTTCGACCTCGACATGAACTCCTGCGACGGGGAGGCATGGGTGGAACTGCTTCCTTGAGCAATACTGCGGATCTTGAATATACTACGAATTTGACGCTTGGTGGGCAACTCTTCACAGTGGAAATAGACACCGGCAGGTAGGGTAATTCCTGTAAGACATCGTCTCCGTACTCATCATCATCTTAGTTCGGACTTGTGGGTTGCAGGCACCATTACGGATAGTATCGACACTGGAGCGATGTCTGGAATCGTCTACGGTGATGGTTCGGGAGCGAAAGGTTAGTCTCACCCGACTATCAGTTCAGGCCATTGTTCTCATCGCTACTAGGGCCCGTAAAACTTTCAACTCTTGAATTTGCCGGATACACCGTACAGGATCAAGCATTCCGTACGTTATCGTTCCTTTATTCCTCGTCGTTGCGTCTTCTTATCTAGAATACAGTGCAAGTCACGCCCAACAGTGAACAGCCGATTGGAATGGGCATCATAGGGCTTGGACCTACATCCGGGTCCTCCATTTACAATGCACTGAATAACTCAGTCGGATACCCAGTGCTAGACCGTATATTTCTACAAAATACTTCAACCCCGAATTATCTGACAGTGCTTCTGGGACGCACTCAAGGTTCGTCGTTGACCATCCCGCTCACTGACTGGAAGCTTACGTTGGTATAGATCCTTCTGGTGTCTTTCCGGGTGAAATATCAATCGGGGAGCTTTTAGATGGCTATAGTGACGTTCAGAGTGAACCGAAGCTAGAGGTCACCATCGTCTCGGACGGCAACTCCAGTCACCAGCATCTCCAGATCCTATTAGATGAGGATGGCATAATAGGGCCAGACGGGAAGCCGATATCCATCACCACCGAGGTGAACCCGACTTCAAACTCAAAACGGGCTACTGTCGTCCTAGATAGTGGTACTTCAACCAGTCAGGTACCCAAGTACGTAAATATGGTTTCCAGTTTTAGGGAAAAGTTTAACGAATTCACTACTTGAATTAGATATGTTGCGGATGCGATATACAGTCGCATCTCTGGCGCCGAGTACCGCAATATATCAGACAGTGGCGAAATATGGGTTATACCTTGCGACGAAGAAGTCAACATTACATTTAAGTTCAGTGGAAATAGTTACCATATACATCCCTTGGATGCCACTATGTATAGCCTTTGAGGTTCTCTCCACCGGTACATAGCTAACAACTTCTTTAGGGATCCATCTCTATCCAATTCGTCTAACCTTGTGGATTCAAAAGGTCGAACATCATGCCTAGGCTCTGTGCGTATATATCTCTCCCATGCACTTCATCGTCCTTGACATTACCTATCACAGTTTCAACCTTTCGCTTTTACCCCTTCTTCTCTAACGTACGATATGATCCTCGGAATGTCGTTTCGTGAGTATTGTGCTAGTCACTAGCATATATTGCATTGACATTCAGTTTCTCAGTTCGCAATGTTTACACCGTCTTCAATTATGGAGACTTTGTAGCTGGCGGAAATGGTACTACCGTTCGCGGAGATCCTTACGTTCAACTCCTCTCCACGACCGACCCAGCTGAAGGTATGTTTATAAGTCTTCTCTTCACCGATTCTAAATTCTAATGATTGCAGCGCATTCCGACTTCGTGGCCGTTCGCTTGAGCGGCCGTGTGTAAGAGATACGGAATCCCAGCTATGGATGATTTACGGACAATTCTTATGCATCTGGACTACTGCTACACATGTATGGTACGGGAGGTTGTACCTTACGAACGGAATGGAAATAATCACAGTGTAACACCGAGATAAATGGAGTGTCATTAGAATTCAGAATGAGGTTCCCATAACACGCAACATGTTCTTCCATTGATATATAGTAGATGATCTTGTCTATGATGGTGGATCGTCTGAGAAAGCTTTACCAGGGAATGAAGGTTATCCTGAATATCGCTACACAATCTACCCCTCAGCTAAAAGTTAACAGAAAGCCTAGTAAGTTCACCTGCATGGATACCTACCGAATGAGAGCCGTCACCCTGAATTCTGTTATCTTGTATGACTCCTCATACGTCCAACACATTGTCTCTTCTATGGTTCCACTGTGAGTCGTGATTCTTCCTCCGAGGCAGAACCAAGGGCAAGTTTATAGAGTCGTACTGAACCGAAGCAAACGGCCTGGTAGAGCTCGGTATCGTTGATGACTTTTCGTAGGGGCGGGTCGATTCGATGTAACATCTGACCAGCTCTACCACTGAGCAAAAAGAGTTGGAGCTGAAACGTTGATCTGCGACGTTGATGATCCGCGGCATCTATTTTTAGTCTAGTACTGCCGCTGCCGTTGCCAAGCCCGCACCGCCACAATATCTGCCACCACGTTCCCAGCGCCGCAATGCGAACGTAGATTTTCTGGTACCAATCACTTCTTATGGGAGACATGCTGTTTCCACGTATTCGAAAATCTGCTAGTAACGGCCATGTCTTGTATACGGAACGTTAACATGACATACGAGATCAGCCAACTTCCAAAGAAGTTTCAAACTAGAATGCAAGCCCACGATCAAGATCGTATCAGTTACAGGTCTAAAATAACACTAGCTTCAAGGTTAACAAACGCACCGGACTTGTCTCTCTACCGCCTATCTATATTGGTACGCCCTAGTGCGCGCACAATACACTAAGACGTTCGGGACAACTTCGGTTCCGGGGCGACTCATTGCTATGCTACTCTACTTTGCGCCTCTGAGGAACTGAGGGATAACTCTTGTGTGAAAACTCCACTGTCTATCTTCAACTTGGTACTTATTTATTGATGTTGTGCTTTCGCTACCTAGAGAAAAGAGGAGGAAAGGGGAGAAATATCACTCATCTACCTGTCAGCTCATTCCCCATTTTCTGAGGGGTGGCTCCGATCTATACCTTCCACCATGCACAGTGGACCACTGACTGTGGCATGCACCACAGTGTGCGGATCAAATATGGGGCAGTGTCGTAAGATATAAGTTAAGAATCCCGTCTTTGCAGTGACTTTGGGTACCATAGCCACTGGGCGTTCGTTCCAGGTCTATTTTGAGGTGACTTCAATGTCATATCTTACTGCTCACTGCCATTTTTCTCTATGTTGCTTCCTGCCGTTTTTGACGGTACCAGGAGGATAAAAGCAAGGGCCCAGTATCTCGTTTCTCTACAACTATGGCCACTACCGCATTCTTTGCTTTGTTATGCCTTGCCAGCTACTCTTCTGGTCTACAAATCAAGATCGAAGGTCAACGAGATGTTCGACCTGGACATGAACTCCTGCGACGGGGATTGAATATAGATGGAACTGCTGCCTTGACCAATGTCGCAGATACTAGCTATTATACGAATTTGACGCTTGATGGGCAATTCTTTACGGTGCGGATCGATACTGGCAGGTAGGCTAATTCCCGTCAGACATCCTCTCCGTACTCATCATCTTCTTAGTTCGGACTTGTGGGTTGCAGGCAACATTACGGATAGTATCGACACTGGAGCGATGTCTGGAATCGTCTATGCTGATGGTTCGGGAGCGAAAGGTTAGTCTCACCCGACTATCAGTTCAGGCCTTTGTTCTCACCGCTACTAGGGCCCGTAAAACTTTCAACTCTTGAATTTGCCGGATACACCGTACAGGATCAAGCATTCCGTACGTTATCGTTCCTTTATTCCTCGTCGTTGCGTCTTCTTATCTAGAATACAGTGCAAGTCACGCCCGACAGTGAGAATCCGATTGGAATGGGCATTATAGGGCTTGGACCTACATCCGGGTCCACCATTTACAATGCACTGAATAACTCAGTCGGATACCCTGTGCTAGACCGTATATTTCTACAAAATACTTCAACCCCGAATTATTTGACGGTGCTTCTGGGACGCACTCAAGGTTCTTTGTTGACCATTCCGCTCACTGACTGGAAGCTTACGTTGGTATAGATCCTTCTGATGTCTTTCCGGGTGAAATATCAATCGGGGAGCTTTTAGATGGCTATAGTGACGTTCAGAGTGAACCGAAGCTAGAGGTCACCATCGTCCCTGACGGCAACTCGGTTTACCAACATTTCCAGATCCTATTAGACGAGGATGGCATAATAGGGCCAGACGGGAAGCCGATATCCATCATCACTGGGGTGAACCAGACATCGAATCCAAGGCAGGCTACTGCCGTGCTAGACACTGGTTTTTCATTGAGTCAGGTACCCAAGTACGTGAATATGGTTCCCAGTTTCTGGGTAAAGTCTGACGAATTTACTACTTCAATTAGATCTGTTGCGGATGCAATATATAGTCGTTTCTCTGGTGCAGAGTACAATAATGTTACAGGTATTGGCGAAGTATGGATTGTACCTTGCGACGAGGAAGTCAACATTACATTCAAATTTGGCGGCAACAGTTACTATATACATCCCTTGGACGCTACAATGTATGGACTCTCGTTCCCACCGCCAGTACATGTCTAACATATTTTTCTAGGGACGCGTCTTTATTGGGAATAACCGATGTTGTAAATTCACAAGGTCAACCGTCATGCATAGGCTCGGTGTGTACACATTTCCCCTATGCACTTTGTCGTCCTTGATGTTCCCTGTCACAGTTCCAACCTCTCAGTTTTACACCCTCCTCTCCAACGTTCGATATAGTCCTCGGAATGTCGTTCCGTGAGTTTATACTAGTTATCAGCATGCTCTCCATTGACATTCAGCTTCTCAGTTCGCAATGTTTACGCCGTCCTCAATTATGGAGACTTCGTAGCTGGTGGAAATGATACCACCATCCGTGGACATCCTTACGTTCAATTTCTCTCCACGACCGACCCAACTGAAGGTATGTTGTAGTCCTCTTTTTAACGATTTTCAATTCTAATGGATTGCAGCCTATTCCGATTTCGTGGCTGTTCGCTTGAACGGCCTTGCGTAAGAGAGACGTATATAGACCGCTAGCTATGGATTATTTGCGGACACTTATTTATGCATGAGGACTGCTATACACGTGCAGCACGGGGTCCCTGTCGAATGGCATACCTTACGGACCTCGTATATACCATGCAATCCTACTTTTTACGAACTTTACCCCACTACTTTACTTACTATTTGTTTATACGGCGTGATTGACCTATCTTTCCAGATAAATTATCCAGTTCATTAATCAGTTTGTACAGGCGGAGAATGGTAGCACTAAGAAAGGGATATCAACGTGAATGTGGAGGCGTTAAAGTGATAAAACCATAAAGAAGTTGGTGGTTCTGCCTACACTGAACACCATCGCGTGACGAATTCAGCGACTGTCAGCGTCAAAGACCGTGTGATTTCCATCTCTGTTCATTTGGATGTGGTCTCCAGCAGCGGTGGGGACGTAGGCAGCTTCTGGCAACCCCGACTCATCTAGTCCCTCCGCTGCTTCAATGATCTCGTAAAGCTTAGAAGCTACCTCAGGTGGAGGCACGCGGCCACCGAGAATGTCCCGGGCAGGCACCGGTGAGCCATAGAATTCACGGTTAGCATCTTTTCGCTCGATGAGGACAGTTCCCTCCAGTGACAACCCCGCGAACAGACCTAGGCGCTCAGTAAGCTACGAACTCAGATAAGCACGCCTACACACGTACCCTTCGACTTGGAATACGAAAACATAGGCGCTGGGTGAGCCAGTGAGGCTTGAACACTTCCTCCCGTTCCGATGGGACCCGCAGCGGCGCTGATATTTCCACCGATAGTCACGTTGCCGCCGATTGAGAACGCCCGGACGGCGTCTTCGCTGTTGAGCACAACGACGAAATCGGTGATGTCGGCACCTATCTGGAGGCCCCAGCCCAGACCACCGGTTGCAATGCAGGAGGGTGCGGACCATGAGCCATCTGGGAGACGCGCGATGACGAGGCCTGAGCCGGCTTTCCCTGAGAAGACGAAGCCTGCCTTGAGGACTTGGAAGATAGCGAGTCCTATAGCTGTGTAAGATAAATGGGGAATGTAGTCGGTGTGAATACGTACCTCGTGCACCATGCAAAACAGCCTTTGGAATCGAGTTCAGCGCCGACTCTGGTCGTTCGGGATCCGCTAATGCCAAGACCAATTCAATACGGCGCAACAAATATTGGAGTACGGCGCACCCAAGAAACTGTCAAGAATCTTTGCTGCTTTCTCTGCTTCTCCAGGGAGACTGAACCCATGCACAAAGTCCCTTGACCCGCTAGCCACCTTTGTTGAGCTAGCTTGCACAAAGGCCGTCGCTTGGATGCCTGCCTTCTGCGCTCCCCTCTTGAATTTGTCTAGCATTGACATTGCAGTATAGAACAAAAAATTGGTCGAAGAGAAGGATATTAGTGAATAGTGGTGGGAGAGATACAGGAGAGCTGTTGGACGTTGATGTAGAGAGGAAGTAAGCTGTCGTACGTCATCACATTGTGCCGGCAAAATCGGTCCGACTACAACTTCAAGAATACCGTATTACGCCGGTAGTCCAAAAAATTCCAGAATAATGTAGATATTTACGGTTACTTCAACTCATGCGCTAGCAGAGAAGACTGTTATAACTTCTAGTACTTCTTATACGAGCCACCGAGCGGCGAGTATGAGAAAGCAATTTCCTTCTAAATACGATCAAGTCCTATCAGGAAATAAATTTCCGATTGCTCAATAATTACGTCGTTTGACATTTATTCCTATGCAAATTCGACAAACAGTATCATTCCGCACAATATTCAACGCCACGAATCGTTAATGTTCGAACTTCCCGAAGCTGGTGTGGTATACTGTCTGTTGGGATCAGACTCCCAAGTTACTACACTATTAAACTTGCGAATGTACTTGTACTGGAAGAAAGTTGACGCCGGAAGGTTGAGTGTGACTGAGATGAAGTATGAATACCACCAAAACGCCGAATAAGTGCTAGGACTCACTGCTCCAGGTAGGGTAGCTATTAGCGCCCAGTAAAAGCGCAGTACTCGTAGACCAGTCCTGCAGAGCATCGATGGATCCGGTCAAGTATATATTCTCTGAGTAATGATATATGAGTTAGGGTTCAATAAGGAGCATATCACTCACCGCCGAAGACTGTTGTAGCATTCTCATTGAATGTAACACTCACTGTGCTTTCGCGGGTTGAGCAAGAGGATGGCACTGTCAGCCCACTCGCGCCCCATGAAGCAGATACCACACCCGCCCTCGCGCCAAATGCTGTCAGTGTCGCTGCATAGCTCCACGTCAAATCTACAGCACTCAGAGACGTCCCATTGCTCCTGCTGAATTGTTCTGCCAGCCCGCCACCCGAAGGTGTATATTTGGCATTGATAGCCAAGAAACCATCAGCAAAAGTTTTCACAGCGGCCAGTAATTGGTTGTATGTTGCAGTAGAAGAGGCGTACACGCCTGTCACGATCGAAGAGGAAAATTGGCGGAAGAAGGCAAGGGATATGGAAGTGACCTCGATGGATCCTGTCCGCTTCCAAACGATGATCGCATCGTAAAGCTGCTCAGCAACAGCGGAAGTTGTCAGATACCAAGGCTAACGATGGATGACGATGAGTAACTCGTACAGGACAAAAGATGAAAACTGACGTTTCCGCCCATGTACACATCTTCTGGATACCTGCCCGTGGCGACAGCCTCGTTTGAAGCAATACCACTATTGATGTCGTAGATCGACCGGAAAGCGTCGACGTACACCTTCAAACTCGACAATGCCTTATCAGAGCAAGGCTGGAATGTCGCCGCATCACATCCAGCTGCGGGGTCAAAGGTGTGAATGGAAGCCAAGGCTGTATTAGCGTCTTTTCCGGAACGACCTCCACCGGTGTTGGATGTCATAAATTGGCTAGTAGGGTTCCAGTACGACTGTCAATCAAAATCAGCCTTCCTCGTAATGGAGGGAAGAGTCCATTACCTGTAAGAAACACAAAACATTGTCTGCCTGGGTGCTATATTGAGTTGCAAGGGACTGGTCTCCGAGAGCAGTAGCTAAGGTGGCGCCTTCCCGCAGCGAGCGGTGTTGGACAGCCGTAGTGAAGAAGGACGAAGAAGAAACTTCCTCCCACAAGTCAAAGCTGCACAGACGGTTAGTGGTAGAGAACTATGGCAATAAAATATTCATACCCAGGCTGATTCCAGTACGTAACAACGTACCCCAAGTCAAGCTTGATGACAGGCCACACAGTACTGGTCACGTAAGAGGTATTGCCATCAGCAATGAGCCAATTAGCGTATGTGATCAAGGCGGTGGCGCGGAGGGCGGGTCCGTCTGTAGACTATCAGAAAAATAGTCGACAGGAAGAATGGGACTCACATACCCCGCTGCGGCCTTCCCCAGTCGCCAGTGAATGCGGTCAGATCAATGTTGAACTTGGGCTCGCCAAGGCCACCAGTTGAGATTGTCCCACTGGGGTTGGACACTTGCTGAACAGCGGCTTCGGCAGAGACAAAATTGTCGATTTGAGTACGCAAAGAAGTGTCTAGCCCTAGAGTGTATCTGGAAAAATGTTAATGAAATTACAACGGCGTGCAAAGGGAAGACTTCACTGATCAATGAGCGCTTTGAACACCAACGAGGAGTCTCTGGTCCAAGTGTACAAGTAGTTGGGGTCAGTGGTGCTAGGACTGGCAATCACAACGCCCGCCTAAGAGAAAAATCGCGTCAGTACGCGTCGTCGCGACCAGCAGAGCCAATGTCTACTTTTGCCCCCGCTGACTTGGAACCATTGGGTCCGATATTCGCCAAAACTCCCGCCTTGGCGATGGGCGATTCTGAGGCAACATATGCGTCGACGATGCTCGACTGAGCCCAAACCGACGCAGTGAGGCTAAGACAGTAGACGAAGAGGGTCCGCATTTTGGCGGTCAGGTCGTGGAAGTTGCTGTCAAACGTGCCAATGCTATATTTATCGCCATACCAAGCCGACTTTACGATCAAAGGTATCTCCGAGAAGCACAGCAGAGCTATCGCTACCGAGAGAAATAGGATCAGCTGAGCGAGGCGAACGTATGGTCGTCGTGCTAGTGATGAGGTATGATTGACCATCGTAACTGGATCCACAGTTTACATGTGGAATGTGCACGACTTTATCACAACTGAATTTGAGTCGAACTTTCTCGACGTGTCAGCAGAGGTTGGCAGATGGCATGGAAGGACGCTCAAGAGATGCTTAACTCCGAAAGCAACTCAGAGTGACGTCATCAAATAGCAAAATAGAATTTTAGGCTAAGAACTGCTATTGGCCGATACTGGCTCTGTCACTGCGGGGCTCTCTACAGCTACTTCTGCAGGAGTAACAACATCCTGGTCAACAGAAGCGGTCTCTCCAACCTCTGAAGGTGCAGGTGTCGTTTCCGATGCTTGCTCCAAGCTACTAACATCAACCGGTGAGGTCTCCGTGGCCACAACATTAGCAATAATGTCTGCAGGATCGGTGCGTTCTGCCTCCTCGTCAACCTCCGCAAAGCTGATACCACTTGCAATAGTAGCCGATTTCAGGGGCACCTGTAGGTCGTTCTTGGCAAACGACACCGGAAGACCTTCATAACCATTAAGACCGTGACGCCCAGCTGTAAGGTCGCTGATGGCTTTAAGTGCGTCAAAGAGGGAGCCGAAAGTAATGAGCGCTATTCCCCTGAAATCGGGTTAGACGTTACGGATGTCAATGGGGTGTATCATGCGTACTGTTTTGAAAAAACTTGAGTGAGGCGCCCCAGTGATTTGAAGTCCTCCACTAATTTCTCCCTGGGAATTGTATCCTTCTCCGTGTACAAACGAATGGTTCTGGAGGCACCACAGTGGATTGCCTGGTGTAAAAACGGATTTATGGGCTTCAATGGCTGCAACTCCACCGTCAGTCCATATGGGTTTGTGTTTGCGGCTCGGAAAGATTCGTAAAACAGTTTTGCTTGGGAAGGTAAGGTAAAGTCAATAACCTAAGAAGGTAGGGTTAGTAGAAAAGGCAGAAAGCGCGAGCCTCTCTTACCGCTTTGCCAATCTTGGGACCGCTGCGAGTAAATTTGATTATCTTCTCTCCGTGGCCAACCGATGCAATCGTATCAAGTACGTGGTTTGTCAAGGCAGGTGTAGAAAGATTAGGGCTGAGTCCCGATAGCAGGACGCGTCTCATGACGTCGGGTTTATTCGAAGCTTCAAAGTCACGCCGGTACTTGACAGTATGCTTGTTTTTCAGTCCTGACATAGCCTATACACCAAAATTGTCAGCGTGGGTGGTTCCGTCGAATTTCATGGCTAAACATACCTTACGAGCATGTTCAGAGGACAAAAATGTGATAACGAGAAATGTGGAATCGTCCTTTTGTTTCCCAAAACGTATATACTCCAATGGCCCGTAGAGAAGGGCCAACTCCCTCCACTCTTCCAAGGACTTGTTCTGCACAGACTCGCCGAAGACAAAGATCGCGCGTGTGGTATGTGCAATGCCTAGATGAGCAACGGAGCTGGCCGTAAGCATGTCCTGAGCACTTTTATTGAATCTGACAGCGGAGTCCCAGCCTTGGACTGACAATGTCCCACTGGTACGGTTCAAGACTCGCGAGGCTTGGCTGGGCGACCAAAAGTTCACATACATGTCGTCCTTTCCGAGACTGACTCGGTGTATGGGTTCTTCAGCGATGGCCCCCACCACAGCCGTTGGGTCGTAGTCCTCTGGAAGGTCATAGATGTAAAGGGAACGAGTGAACGGGGACCGTGACGGAGGTGAGCGGGATTCGGCATCCCTGGTAGCTTGTGTTCCAAGGGAAGCAGTACTAGACAATGCTCGATAGAGACGAAAAGGTCTGTTCAGGCATCGCCTCTGTAAAAAATGGAGCATCCCCCGCGCGTCCTGTCTGAGAATGAAATCAAGATTAGAAGAATTTTTTTGATTCCTCTAAACTGTCCCGATATGGTATGTCGCACAAATTCGCGCAGAAATGTACAAACAGGGACGGTAGAGGCATGGTGACATTCTACAGTAGACCACTGGTTTCACGCCTTATTTCCATGATATAAAGGCTCGAGTAGTGTCAATAATAATACTCCAGATACACAATATTTACGCAGGACTGAGAGACATTGAGTGATGAACCACGTGGAATATCCGTCACTTGCGGAATACTAGAGCAATCTAGGCGATCCTCAGACTTGACGACCACCACCACCATGCGCAGATTGCTCTGCCCCATTCTTGTACTTTCTCTCGTCTCTAGCGTTCATCCACGGCACATATTCTCGTTTGGATCGCGGTCGGAGAAGAGCTGGTGGGGCTGGGCATGGGGAGCTGAAAGCACTGTCTCTGTCGTAGATCGTTCTCCTGTCATTTCCTTCTCTTCACGGCCAGGTACTCTCTCCATCTCAAGGCCAGATATGCCTTTCTGACAATGCACTGTAGCTGCATTTGGAGCAGAAATCACAGGTCCAATCTTGGGTTATGTGATCCCAGTTAACGCCTTCACGACACCATGCTCAACGGACCACTCTGCATCTGACCTTCTTCCCAACACCGGATGTCCTCGATTGTGCTTGAGCGGGCCTTACGAGCCGGACCCATCTGAGACGTGGATAGCTCTTGTACAGCGAGGTAAATGCGAGTTCGTGAACAAAGTGCGAGAAGCGCAGCGGCTAGGAGCACGGGCTGTTGTTGTCGGAGGAGAGAACCCGAATATCTCAGGGCTCCCTGACACCCTCGTGAACATGTATAGTCCTGGTGCGTTTGTCGCTCTCCAATGAAGTGACAATCGATGACCCGTTGGCAGAGGACGCTTCTGATGTCAAGATTCCTGCCACTTACATCAAGCACTCTGACTACGTACAACTCTCAGCTCTCATCGCAGCCTCGAACACTTCACATTCTGGCCTCCGCACGCTGTCTCTGCTTATTACCGCGGACTACTCCACTTGGGAGTGGTATTCGTACGTCGTGTCACTTCGTTAACGGCATTTTCTCATTCCCTTTCAGTCCTATTGTCACCTTTATTGTTATCCTTTTGCTTCCTTCAGCTCTTACGTTCATGACTCTTCTCATCCATCGCATTCGAGCCGCACGAGCTGCCCAACGCGATCGTGCTCCCGAAGATATCGTCCGGAACTTGCCATGGCAAGTATGGACGGGGGCGGGCTGGGAGAAGCACGAGGGCGGCGAAGGCTTGCACCCCGTCCAACCACCGAAATCTACGATTGACCTCGAACGAGGAGTTGTAGAATCAGCTGAGCAGCACGGGACCTCAACAGAGCGACCGTCTACATCACGACCGCCAAAGCCCGAAGTCACGCATCCGTGGTTCGAGAATCAGCAAGAGTGTGCCATCTGTCTTTCAGAGTTTGCCAAGGGTGACAAGGTTAGGGTATTGCCTTGTCATCACATATTTCATCTGGACGAAGTGGATGAATGGTTGATTCAGCGGAAAAAGCTCGTAAGTGCTCGCTTTTACGTTTGGGCTCTTCATTTTCTCATGTCCATCAGTGTCCGGTGTGCAAAGCAGATGTCACTCAGCCACCACATCTGGCGACGCGGACCGTTTTGACAGAAGAATCACGAACACCCGTTGTACCATCACATTCACGACCAACATCCCCTGAAACCGCAACGGAACGAACGCCTCTACTTACGACTGATACCAATACTAACGATACTCACTAATGGGGACTTCTGACTCACAATGATGGCTTCGAATGTAGTATATGTAGTATATGTATTATCTTCTATAAACTCTAACCTACTCATCGTTTGTAATATGGTGGATATAGATTCGGGTAAGGAGGCAGCGGTGAACTTGGGAACGTCAAGACACGATCAGCGCCGCCCATCTAGAAAGCTACCGTGGTCTATCTCATCTGAAATGGGATGTCGTGCGCAGAAAGAGTGGGTATACAAAGACAGGAGGTATCGATCAACATCATAGCAATGGATACATAAAGCACTTTAGTGAATATAGAACGGTAAGTTTACGGAATTGGGACTGGTGGATCGTGGTGAATACGATGTTGTATTCGCCTGCGCCAGTGTGCAAAGCTCAGTTCCACAGACTCGATAAAGTGTTCGTCTTTATTGACCAACCGAGCCTTGAGCTTGCGTTCTGGTAGCGACCGTCGAATTATTTCAAACTGCTCAACAACATCGTCAATGCAAGGCCGCTTTAGTGGATCTGAGCAACACATTTCGTCCACTAATGGTCTGATGAACTCAAGACCTAACTTTGCTTTGTCTGGTGAATCCGAGCCCTGCGGTCAGGGTCAGTCTTGCTCTTCCGCAATGGAACGGACAAGCCCACCTCGAAGAAGTGTTCTCTGATAAAATTACCCATATAGTATATATCTGTCGGAAGAGGGTCATAGAGAGCTCCTGGATGCTCTTTGAACTCGGGCACAGTCTTGTCGGCTCCGCGAATAGGTAGTGCGAGGCGTTTTTCGGAGTCATTGAACCGGATCGACAAGCCAAAGTCAATGAGGAAGTATCGTGGCGAAGAGCTGGTCCGAGAGACGAACCGGGCTTTGTGCTTGAAGTCTGGTGTCCTGGATTGACACGCAGGGTGATAGCCGTCTGGGAACATCGATCCATCCATAAGTATGTTCAAAACACCCACGTCTCTACATGAATAAGTAGGACAATTAGCGGGGGGTAAAAGGAAAAAGCGCCGCGGACATACCGGTGAGCAATGTTTTGATGGTGCAGAAATTGAAGTCCCTAGTGTCCTTACAATGTCAGCTGTTGACATGCGGCATGTGCAACCCTCAGCATACCTCGAAGATTTGACGGAGAAATTCTACAACTTCACCAATGGTATCGAACGGAGGATCGTCAAAGCGCCGAAGCAAAGGCATGACGAGAATCCTCACTTCCTCGTCCCCAGGGAGCGTAAGAACCTCGATGAGAGCATTCGAGTGGTTCTTGGCATCGGACACGGAGCTGAGGTATCTCGCCACTTCTTCCTCGTGAGGGTGCTGCGACACGAGGATCCGTTTGAGCACCACCGGCTTCTCATCCGAAATGCGCTTCGCGTCAATCACTGACGGGTGCTAGAAGAGAGAAAATAAATATGAATATCCATGCCAATCAATAACTAAGACGTACATGAGCCTTTATCGAGTCTTCAAATTCCCACCAGAACAGCGAAGTTTTGCGCTGCTTCCATGCTGGGATCCATCCGGGGCGATAGCGCCGGCGCAGCTGGTACCCGCG
Source organism: Armillaria novae-zelandiae (assembly GCA_030435655.1). Lineage (NCBI taxonomy): Eukaryota > Fungi > Basidiomycota > Agaricomycetes > Agaricales > Physalacriaceae > Armillaria > Armillaria novae-zelandiae. The sequence goes on along the minus strand of JAUEPR010000003.1, from coordinate 2,255,787 downwards.
GCTTTGCAGCCAAGGCTGGATGTCTCGCCAAAAAATCTCGGAGGAATCGAGCTGTTCTGGCGGGGCCGGCGGGGACTCAGGAGGTTCTTTGACGGTGGGCATCGTTAACTGGGCGTGCCTGGCTCGATCATGCCGATGCCGACAAATTTAAAGTTTTTTCTCAGTGGTGATAAAGTCAACAGCCTCACCCTGTCCACGTCAATAAATTTCTGACTCGGAAAACACGTTGTATCCAGCGTACGAGTCATTACCGTGGTATGCTCCTCTCCAATGGTGCATTGCGTTACTAACGTGGTATACGTTTCCTAGACAGCAACGCAATATTAAACTAAAAGCCTTGCAAATATCACGCTTTGATTCACCATCGGGGCAAATAGACGGCGGCACTTGCCATTTGCAGTGGCAGCCCCCCGATTTGTGGCAAACAATAAGACAGGTACAAGCCGTGTGCTCGTCATTAGAGCATAGAAACAATAAGTGCGGGATACCATCAGCCGGGACCAGTCCATCTGCTGGGTCTTTATTGTCTTTCTCGTCCTTCTTGTCACGGATGCCTTCATAAGTTCCCGCTCGTGCTCCAGGTTTCCTCGTGCTGGGAAACTTTGTATCCAGAACGGGGGGTGCGGAAACGAATTGGACAGTCAATATTAACTGTGGACGTCAGCCTGGATAGCAGTCTTTCATTGTTCTCTTGTTCACGTTCGCTGAGACAATCCTTCCCGATTTGATCTCTGTCTATGATATATTTCAGCAAGCGTTGGGCCGGATATTAGAGTTGGGTGCCGGAGGATTCGATGATCCTTTTCCCCTTATTATTTAAGGAGAATAATAACCGTCTGGCTCAAGCTTTCCCTTTCGCCCTCCACGTAGTCCTACAACCTACTGTATAACCTCTGCGATATCCGCCCTCATTCAAAGATGCCCATAACAGAAAAGGTGAAGAAACCACCACCTCTCAAGAAAAGACATAGTACGTGCTCAGTTTTGTCTATCTGGCGAATGTTTTTCTAACCCATTTTTCCATCCCTGCTTTGCAGCAAAACCCTGCAAGTTCTTCCAGATCGCACAATGTCCCAAGTCCGCCGAGGAATGCAACTTTGCTCACGTCATCGGACCTACACCAGTGAATCGAAGCACCAAGGCGTGTCGTTACTTCCTATCGGGGAGTTGTTCGAACGGGCTGTGGTGTCGATTTGTTCACCCCGTGGACCCTGGTACGCGTCAAGTTTCACTTTGATGGAACTAGTCGCTATATGTCCAACCAGATCTCCCTTCTATGAGCGACAGACTAGCAAATATCAAAAGAAATGACGTTCGCTACCCGTATAAACGTGAAAATTTCCTGTCAGGACTTGAAATCTGTCGCTGACTGTTTACAGAATTCCTCGAAAACCAGTCAGCAGCGGGGGAGCCGCCACTTCATTACCCGTGCTACGTAGCTTCTCCTCCGCCCTTCCCCGGAGTCTATGGCGGAGCGCCGCCACAATGGTCGCCGTCTCTTCCACATCATCCAGATCAGTGCTATACTCTACCACTGCCGACCTCGCCGATTAGCTCCCCTTCCGATGAGACCGCGTCTGTGGAGAAAGATCGCGACGGTGGTGACTATACGAACCCCATTATTGTTCCCGCCCATGGCCAAACTACGATCATCTCTCCTTGCTTTGCTCCTAGCGCGTTTAATTCAAGCCATACTGCCTCCACCCGTCAAACCTCTCAGACGTGTTCTACAACGTCATTGAAATATAAAAGTACGCGTTTTGATGACTTGATTTCGTAAGGACTGCAAACTCAATATTGATCGTTTCAGCCAAACTATGTAGATACTATCAAGCGGATCGGCGATGTCCGAATGGTGATTCTTGCCGGTTGTGAGTATCTAATTTAAAACGCGAGGCGTATATCTAAATGACTGTGTAGCATCCATGAACAAATCGGAGAGAAGAAACCGACAGAACGGCCGCTGTTGAATAGTGACCTGCCCCCCAAACCCACATCATTAAAAGAAGAAAATATGAAAAGAGGATATTTCCCCGTCTCATGGCGCGTGATTGGTGGTGGTGTCCTCATGGGAACGAGCCCCAGTATGTCAAAAATCTCTCGCGTCTTGATCGCTCCGTAGGCTGACCCTCACTCAGATCATGCGCGGCCAAATAATCATGGCTCTACAACTGTGACTCTAGCCTACGAGAGTGCCAGTGACGTCGACTCGGACAAAACGTCCGATATCGATGTCGACGAAGCGCGTGAAGACCTAGACCCGGAACCTCTACAGCCCGTACCTCTCTCGCTCGATCTGAAGGTGAGGTTTCCTGAATGGGATTCCGATCTGTCGGACAGAGAAAGGGAGAGGGAATCACCTACAAAGATCACCCCACGGATTCGAGCAATCTCTATTCCCGCCACACCTACGATGGCTCATATACATACTGTAAGTGTTGGATGCTGTAGGCTTGGCTCATTCTGACGACATAATCCGATCTACAGCATTTTTCTGCCGAGTCATGATGGATGACTATTCTCCGAACTGTGCCCATGCATTTTTTTCGATCTTCTCACGGAACCCATTTTGTCCTTCGATCTTTTAAAACATTGTACTACCACCTCGCTGCCTACGACCTCCGTGTACTATACATAGTAAAATAGATCAGCTTATCTTTGCCAAGGAATATAGGGGTCATTCTGATAAGATTCTGGGCCGTTATCTCCCTACATCGTTATCAGATAAGACTAGATCGACCTGTGGCGCTGCATTCAGTCTTCTAATTACTCCTTGCCGGATCCGAATCAGCATCATTCAGAGGTTCCGGCGAAGATTGTCTTGATCCAGCTGTGTGGGCTACGAGTCGGGGTTACATAAATACCACAGCGTTTCCAATCAGTTCAGACCGCAGTGCGTAACCTTTCTGTCCCTTCCACCATCAACCCCACCACCCCATGCCGTCTATCACAGACTACTCGCAGCCCCTTTCTGCCGTCCTCAAGGAGAGCACCAAGGAGGCCCACCAGAATGTTGAGCACAGTGCAGGAGCGGAGGCTCTGCTACGGGGCGAGCTCTCGAAGGACGAGTACGCTCGTTTCTTGATGATGCTGTGGTACATCTACGAGTGAGTCGTATGCTCTTATTTCCGAAATAATCTGGACATGTCATGTAGTGCATTTGAGCGCGCTTTGGACCGACACAGCACCCACCCAGTCCTGGAGCCCACATACAACCCAGCCCTTCTCCAGCGCGCCCCCTCGCTGGCTGCAGATATCTCATACCTCCTTCAGGTCCCCGAGTCTTCGTGGAAGACGCACCGGATACATCAGAGACTCATGGCCAACACGCCGGCGGCTCTGACAGAATATGTGACTCGAATACAGGACTTGGCCAATTCAGCTGACCCCGCTCCCTTGTTAGCACATTCGTATGTGCGGTACCTTGGCGATCTAAGTGGTGGCCAGACTATTCGACACACTCTGGCTAAAGCTTACGCGCTCGAAGACGGCAAGGGCCTGTCTTTCTACTCTTTTAAGGAGCTGCAGTCCTCCAAGACAGCGTCTCTGGGGGAGATGAAACGTATTAAAGACTGGTTCAGAGGAGGCATGGACGCAGGCGCTCGTGACAGCCAAGCTGTGAAAGGTACTGCAGCCGCTTCGGCAGTCTATTCCCATTTAATCCCTGGGTTCTCTAGAAATTATCTCCGAAGAAGCGAAGACTGTATTCATGCTCAACAATGGAATATTTGCTTCTACACAGCCTACCCCGAAGAAACCGACTTCCAAGGATCTTTTGAGTGCTGTTAAAGATGGATCTTTGGGTGAACAATCATTCCCACTATCTGCTATCATGTCTGTGCTTGCGGCAGGTGCGTCTAACGACCCTTTCTTCAAATCTTTCCCTCATCCGTTGTTTTCAGTCTGCATAGCCCATTTCGTCATAGTCGCTGGTGGTTTCATGGGGGAAGAAGGTTACACTAAGTTCTTGGCTGTGGGAGACTGGCTTACTTCACTCTGGCGGGTCGAGTCGCAGTAATAGATTTCTAGTCCTGACATGTAATGGGAACCATCGCTAACGATCTTTTAATTTTCCAAATTTTTTGTCACCATATCATGTACATATTTACTCTACCAGATATTTTACGAAGCAGCATGGCGCAGTGGTAGCGCGCGGGGCCCATAACCCCGAGGTCACTTGATCGAAACAAGTTGCTGCTATTGTATGTGTTATCTTTTGAAACTTTGTCCATGTGGTGTTTAGAGTCACTCTAGAATCATGAGTAGGGCTGCGCACGAAACCTCCAGGGGGGGGTTTGATACCGTTTTGTACCCACCCTGCCTGGGGGTTTCTTACCGGTACGGTAATTTACCGTTTGTTACCGGTCATGTGACCATTCACGTGACCACCGCGGAGTCATTTTTCCAAATTCTTCTGTACGACGCCGTGATGCTACGCTGCCCCATTGTCATACCTCAAATACTCATGAATTCTGTCCCAATACCCATCGGAACACTCTGACTACGTCTTCTTACTTATTACTACTCTGCGAAGTGAAATCATAAAAAGATTGGTGGAAATATTGTCACGTGGTCGGTAAGTTACCTCAATGAAATATGCTCCACTGACCCGTGGTTTCTTACCAGTTTCTTACCGGTAACTTACCGGTCCGAAACCGGGGTGTATCAAAACTGGGGGTTTCGTGCGCAACCCTAATCATGAGTCATAACTCCATACTTACGACTCAAGAGTGCAGACTGAGCACCCCTCGGATAGGGGACAGTACGGAATTCTGCGGGCTAAGTTACTGCGGTATTTCTTTGACCGACCCCCGACGAAAGAGTGTTTGGATCTGGTAATTTATCGGTAAATAACCTCAGTGTATTAGATTTCGTACGTATTTTTGACGTGGCCAAGAACGTAGATGGAATGAAGGGATCTAGCTCGGGGCTGATTCTCATTCCCCGTGAAGTACCCTAAAAACATAATGTTGACTTATGCGTTGTTAAGTTTTAGTCTGAGAAAATCTATTAATGTGATACAAGAAAGCACAATACTTTTCGTGAAGCTAACGACAACCGTACTACTCCTCCGATATTCTTTCGAAGAATTGCTTCAAGGTAGCTGCCAACACTCCTGGAAGAGCCTCCACATCCCTCAATACAACATAATACTCAAACGGAAATGAGTCTAAATAACGCTTGAGCTGAAGTTCCATTCGCCCATCGACATTCTTGAAATCGGCTTTCTCCATAGACAAGATGGATCCTTGCTTGGGACCGCGCGCGGTGTCCAATGAATCGATGATAATGAACACAATCATCACCCTTTGCTCCTCTGCTTTCCTCAGCACCGAACGAAGCTGCTCATGATCCTGACAAATCCCATCAGATATGATGACCTCTAGCTGCCACAAATCCGCCGATGACGCTGACGACCGTTTCTCCCGAGCTTTCTCCAGCACCTCCAGACTCTGATCAACAAGTGATAGTACATTCGTGGCCTTCTGGTTGAAAGTGAATGCACCCATGATTTTCATCCCGGTTTGATCACTGAATGCACCTTCGGTAAACCCGTGCAGGATATCCACGGATTCTCCGAACTTGGCTATGCCGATGTCTCCAGCCTCGAGTCGTGTGAGAGCTTTGGATACAAGAGCGAGTGTTTGGTATGCGAGATGGACGGAATGGGATTCGGACATTGATCGAGAATCATCCAAGGCGATGAGGACTTGGTATTCACGCTGACTGGGACGCGTTCGGCGAAGCCAAATCTTGTCCTTGGTGTAGTCACTGGCGATGTAGGGTATGATCTTCTTCATGTTCAGACGCTTGCCCGTGCGATAATTCCCTTTAAGCCGGGTAGCAAGGGTAGGTTCGAGAATAAGCCGGAGCTGCTCGCACAGTGCATAGGCGAGGTCGTGCGTCAACGATTCATAGAGCCGCCACATGCGCTCAGCACCTTCAGAAGGTAGCCCGGCTTCCTGCCAGTGTCGTAGCTGAACCTCCACTTCACTGTCGGGAACATGCTCATCCATTTCAACGTCGGCTTTCGGAGCGTTTGGATCAGCGCCTCCTGGACCGGAATGGGGGTTATACGTTGGATTATGCATGATAGCACCTTCTTCACTCTCCAGCCGTTCCTCGCTACCACTGTCTGTCTGGTCCTGTGTTTTGTGAGGGGCCTCAACGACATTATCGTCCCCATGCAAAGGCATGTCAATGTCCACTGGCGCCTCAATGTCGCCGTGCATTTCGTCATCCAGCAGCTTCAGCTCGTTTAACTTCGCGCTCTGCTCTTCCCCAGCTGGACCAAGCGCTTGCATCTCCTGATCCTCGTCATCGGGACGAAGGTACTCGAGCTGTTGAGTCCCTTCGCTATTGATAGGCTTCTCTTGCGGCGCGTCATTCCGGTCGCTGTTCAGGATATCATTGAACTGCTGCCTGACCTCCTTCAGGGCGTCACCGATGCTACGCATAGGATCACTTGTCGTCTGAGTGCTGGCTTGGAGTGCTTGCTGACCCTGTTGGACACCAGTGCCGTCGGCGCCAGAGCTTTCGTCTGCCGACGCATCGTTAGGCAATTGAGCTGTATCCAAAGGTCGAGGACTGCAAAACGTCGAGATCAGCAACTGCGTGAGCGACAATAAACGTGAGTTTTCTTACCCATCTAGCTCCATCGAACTCTGTGGGTTTGATGCATCAACAGCTTCCCCGCTTGCCCCTGAGGAAACCTGAGCATCGCCCGACGCGCTTTCCCCTCCTTCGGCTTGTTGTGGTTGATCTGTTGAAGCGGAAGCACCGTCGCCTGTAGCGATGTCGGGAGGAGCGATTGCTTCTTCCCCAGGAGTATCTTCATTGTCATCAGTTTTCTCCGCTTGTCCTGGCTGAGAGTCGGCTGCATCTTCGTTCATCTCATCCTCGCCTTGACTTTGTTCTTCAGCTTTCCCTTCTGCGACATCCTCAGCACCGTCATCTATGGGGGACTCCATGGGATCGTCTTCGGGTACATCAAGTTCACCGTCATCGATGTTCATGTCATCGTTAGCTTCCTCTTCCAGGCCAAGATCCATGCTGTCAGGCAAATCCAAAGTATCAGCATCGGGAATATAGTCGTCCATCGGAGCTCCATTGGCCTGACGGTCATCCTCCGCTTCCTCGGGCTCGGCGTCTGGAGCCTGTTCATCTTCTTCGCCGATCTCCTCTGGTTTTCCGTCCTTGGGAGGTTCGTCCTTCTTTGAGTCCGATTTCTCATTGCCCTCTTTCGCTGCCACCTCTGAATTGTCGGACTGCTGTTGGGAATGATCTTTGTCGGTGGTCTGTTCCGGCGCTGAGTCCTCGGGTCCCTTTTCGTCTCCCCACAGCTTTTCGTCAACGGCATCAGGATCAGAGGCATCTAAATCTCCCAATTGCTCGTCCGGATCTTTGTCGCTACCATCCTCAGAGCCCGAATCATCCTGAGATCCAGTATCCGGGACATCTTGCATATCGCCGCCGAAATCGTCAGCCATCTCGATGGCATCATCATCGCCCTCATCGTTTCCACCGTCCTTCTCGTCAACATTGTCGCCCTGCAGACCCTCCACTTGACTCTCTTCTTGAATTTCCTTGCTGACGTTCTGGGCGCCCGATCCTTCACCCATGCCTAAGCCATCGATGGTTTCTGTCGCTCCTTCTCCAGATCCTGATTCATCAACGTCTGGTGGTTTGCAGAACCCTTCTTTCGACAGAGTACGAAGGAGCGAACAGAGTACAAAGTCGAGTTTGAACAGAGACTTTGTCCATGCACAATGAGATATCAATTGGTCCTCTACAAGACGACTGTACTGTTCAAGGAAGGGCAGGCAGCGATGAAGGGCGCTAAGACGCTCTGCCTGCGATTGAGTAACTGATTGTAGCAGAAGAAGTTCAAGATTGTCGACCATGCCTCCAATCTTCGCAACTTTGGTCATGTCATGGACGATGGCATAGTCACTTCGGACGTAGGCGTCTCTGTCGTCGTCTTCAGATGAAGGAGAATCAGCACACTTAGCCATAAATCCTTGAGCAGCAACTAGACATGCATCGATCACGTTGTCGCAGATAGGTGTTGTAGGCGCTTCCACCACTTCGGAACAAATGGGCGAAAGAGACTGAGACTGAAGCCAGCCTGCCGTTGAAGCGAAAAGATGTCTGGCAAGGGGGTACTTTTGGGATAAACTAGGCAGCGCAGCCATAGCTTGGTTGATGCAACCACGTGAACTTTCGACTAATGGCAATTCATCTAATCCAGTGGTCATGAATAACGATCTCCATCCTTAAATGGTCAAACGTACCTGCTAGGAGGATGGGCATGCTTGTCAGCTGTACATCACTAATGACCAACGATAAGTCTTTGATACACTTTTCTACCACATTCAGCAGGTCTTTTGTCTCCTGGATACTCGACTCGGGAACAGGGTTGAGGGAATCGACTTCTCGGAGGATGGTAAGACCTTCTGTAATTTCCTGCAAAGCACTAGACAATCGACACAGAACATCTTTGAGGTTCGAGATTTCTTCCAAAACTTTCGCACCCGTATATGCAATCCCAGAGCAGGTTGAGAGCATGCGTATCCGAAGCAAAATTTTCTTGAACTTCGAATAATGTTCCATCGCAATAGCTAGCCTGAAAGAAACATAAGCTGATAACTATAGAACAGCGGATGAAGCTTACCTCGCTCTAGACTGAAGGGCCATATTGAAACCAGACTCAAGGAACATAACGCCTCGCTGGAGTTCACGAGTAGTCAGATCCGAGTGATGATTCGGAATGGACTCGCGTAAGTCTGTCAAGCTCCCATGCAATCGAATAAAATAGGATTCGCCTTTTTGGATCGTAGTGTCTGTCGACTCGTGGCGCGATAGCAAGATAGGCTGCTCCCTGATCCAACGAGTGTCATGCTGTTGACGCAATGTATCTGGGCGTAGATTGGTGGCGAAACCAGCGCGCTTGAGTTCCTTGAGCAGGTCACTCCAGACTTTCCGCTTCCGAACAAGTAGAGCTCTCTGATGCTTCTCACGTTTCTCTGAAGTCGCATCTGCCGGAATGGTGACGGTCGACAAATTCTGTGACTGAACGATGATCTCAACGGCGAGTGATTCGACATGCCGTGGCAGAATCGAGGCGATGTAAGGATGTAATTGGATGTTGTTGATGTCGGTAAATTTCCGGTATGTTCGATCAAGGTTGAGGAGATGCGGCATTGATGCTGAGTCCTTATGATCAGGGAAGATGGGGATGGACAGAGCCCCGACATCACGATTGGATAGCAACAGCTCTGGAGATTCGTGTTCGCCTTCACTTTTGCCAGTAGATTGTGGTAAAAGCCGCTCAGAGACGGGCAAGCGCAGGACGTCGCGGAACTTGCGAATGATTTTGTACAGTTGATGATGTGTTCGCTGGGCACTTTGTTTCAGTGCATGAACATTCACATCCTTCCAGCTTGCCAGTTTAACGAATGCCTTGACCTCCTTCTCCAATGTGGCCCGTTGGTCCAGCAAATAAGAAGATAAGCCTGGCGAATACATTTCGAAGCAATTTGTAGTGCCTCGGAGTATGCACTGAACACGGGCCAATGTCGCGCGCTCTGACGAAGACTTTGTTGATGCTAAGAGCTGGCAGTACATTTCGAAACTGCGAAGAAGCTTCAACCTCGCATGGAACTGACCGAGGGGGCTGCCTCGTATGAAGTCGTCGAGCAGTGGCAGAAGATTGTCGAAATATGTGGAAACACTGTCTATGCCTTCTTCCTCGCGTTCCAAGGCGTCCAGTGGACCTCGGACCGTTGCGTCGTAAAGACGGAACCACCATTCTGAGATCCCAGATTGGAACTTGGTGCTTTCGGAGTCTAAAAGCGTGTCCCAGCATGATAATTCCAGGCGTCGCCATTCCACGATGAGACCTATGATAGCCGCACGTTCGGATTTGAGGTTGTTGTCACGATTAGCATAAATTTCCCAATCCTCTGTCTGTAACAGGAGATGCTCTAAGGCAGATAAAACCTTGGCGACGGGGCTATTGATGTCCAGTGATAGCACAATATCGCACCGCCCTTTCAAATGATGGAGGACCATCTGGTCTGGCCACTCCTTGATGAGATATTCGAGGCGTTCCCGCAGCCCTTGTACCACCTCAACAGCCTTCCTGACCTCCGGCATATTTGCCTGAAGATAGAAATTGTACGACTTCAGGCCGTTGCCTTTTCGACACCCAATATATCGGTCATGCAACAATGATAGATTGAACGGCAGACTCAAATCATCTGTCGTATCCGTCAAAGTGTTCAAAGAGCGTAGAAGGTCTTTTAATGATCGGACTCGAATATCAAGAAAAGCCTTGAGGTCCAAGGTAGGATACTGGCAATCAGATGCGAAAAGCCGTTGATGGAGATCGAAAACTTGGTGAGGTTGCGATGAAGCGACGAAGGACGAAACAGGCGCTCCACTCTTCGTACTTAATTTTCCATCATTGTTCTCCATGACGTCTTCAAAGGAAGGGAACAATGCCAAAAACTCCTCTTCCTCGACTTCAGATTCACTTGCGGCAGCGAAATCCGTGGTGTGGGTCCGATATAACGATTGTGCTGCTTTTTCAGCTTCTGCTTCCTTCTTACGATCGTGGAGCCAAAGGTACATCATCTGGCCATAGATGTGCTCAACCAGACCGACATATGCTTGTTTCCCAACACCGGTGGATGCATCATAGACCAGCGCCGAGAGCTCAAGGAGTAGGTGTTGAAAGGGTCGAATATCCGCCGTGCCAACTGAAGCTTTGCTTTGGAGGAGGAGAGATGAAGTTTGGACTGATGGGAATGAAACCAAGGCAATACCCAATCGCTCAACAGCATCTGACGCACTGCAATCAAGAAGTGCGTGTTTGACCATGCGCAGGCCCATGCGAAGATGGAGAAGGGAATACCGGAGCAGTGATGTGATGTCTGCGAAGTCGGAATAGACGGAGTCCAAGCGCTGCAGGAATCCATGGATAGATTGCTGGGTTGTCTCCTCTCGAAGTCCGCCTGCAGGATCTTCGGCCTCTAGGAGGCGGAGCAAGCCGTCGACTTTTGGGGACGAGACAACTTGATTCACGAACTGGGAAACTTCGGACCAGAACATATGGATTCGAGACACATTCGCTCTGTACGGGAATGCTGGTGTCTGCCCAATGTATTCTACAAAGGGAATGCGTCGTAATTGAAGGTACGATATCGCCAGGTTTTCCGCATTTCCCGTGACCATCTGTTCCAGACGAACATGAAAATCAATTTGAGAGGACAATAATGTGTCTTGATCGCGAGAAAATGCCAATGCACAATTTTGGATTGCAGCGGGGTCGACAGGTACATCGGGGATGACGAGATGTAAGATCATCTTCGCTACGGCAATCCAGCAATACCCGAGGTCGGCGATCGTTCTTTGTCGTGACTTTGATTTCAGGTTGAAATTGGTGAAGGCCGGTCGAACATAAGTCCTGACTGCATCAGTGAAAATATCGTGCTTCTGGGACTCCAAATGGCTGAGGATGTCTGCAAAGGGAGAAGTCTCATTCGGTGCCGTAGTTGCAATGGGAATTGCGGCACAACCAAAAGCACCCGAGATCTGACAAGACTATTAAAACGGCAAAATCGTGAATAGTGCTGTCCAGCCCTACCAATGTCAACGTGTATTGGAGAAGAAATATGATCTGATTGAAGCGGGAGGTGTTATTTTCGCATCGCAGTAGATGTAACCCTATGCTTCTTGAGATTTTGTCTTCATATTCCGACAAGGATGCCATAGCAAAGGTCGACTTGCTACATAAATAATTAGACATACACAAAGAATATCAGCAATAGAATCCTACAATAGCGAAATCACAGATATGAGATCAACAGGTCCAAGCAACGCCGAAGGTCCGCCGGCCATCTAGGGTTGTCAATTAGTAGCCCTTGTAAAAGTTTCCATGTTGAGGACTTACAGTACTTGACGAACCCGCCCATATGTCGTTCATCCATTGAATTTGCTTTCTAACAACGACAGAAGAGGTTTCTGAACCGAATAATGAATGAAAGTATCCTGATGGGAACGTGCAAGCGCCTTACCCTTGTTTGAATCGATCGCCCAGAGCAGATGCTGATAAGGTACAATTCTTACGAGCGAATACTTTGAGTGTTGGCACACCGCTTGCAAAAATCGTCTCAGCGAAGTCTGAAGACCCTTTTGTTAGCGCATGGAGGTTGCCATTGAAGCCAGCTAGAACGAACCGATGAACGCTCCGTTGAGATTAGACCAAGCTCTGCGGCCAGGATAGCGTCGTCGAATAAACCAGCGGACCCGGTGCCAGAATGAGTTGCCTGCTGTAAGCATGATGAGCGACAACGCAAATAGCATTCCTGAAATTTACCTCGGTGTCTTGGATCAACCGATTTAAAGCCTTGTCGTCGTCGTCCGTAGAAAGTAAATTTCCTGTCATCCGCAGGGCTATCAAGGAGAAGGTTTGTCGTCGAGTATCTATAAAAATGTCAGTCAACATTGAGCTAAGAGGAGTAAGGAAACAGACCTCTACTCTTATTAGATATCTCCAAATGGCTAACTAGGTCATCTAAGCGAAGCAGCTCAGAAGTTATCGGCGTATCGACAAATTTCAAAAACGAAGACCATAGATCTACAAGACCAAGACCGGAGGAAAGTGAAACTGTATTTTGGAGAACTTTTGCGCAAGCCTGAAGTGGAAGAAATTGGGATGCGCATTGTTGCAAAGTTCCAGTCATCCAGCCGACTATGGCTTGGATCGCAGAATAATCAAAGTGAGACTGAGATACGGCGGAGCGCATTCTCGAAGAGTACACAAGGACCTTTAGAGCGACGTCGAGCAAATTCTAGTATATCCATCAGTATCAAAATTAAATTGTAAGATGACACTTGCAGACGTACAACAACTTGGTGATCCTCCGACCCTACAACGTCAAGAATTTCATGACATACAATGCGTGTCGCTTTCGACACATCTTCAATTTCAGCGATAGCTCTCGCTTGCCTTTCTGGCAGGTTGGACGATTGACTCCGCAGATTTGCATTAGATGGTGCATGGTCATCTAGGAGCATCAATGTGGCGAGATCCAGAACCCTCAAAACGACGCTGTTTGCAGCCGCATTTGTATCGGACAACTGTTCTTCCTGGCCGAAAGAGTCCAACGGCTAAACAATTTCATTACACATATGCAAAAATAATTAATAGAGTATTTGGCAGTTGAAACGAGGCAGCTAACCTGCGCAAGAAGGTGAGATGAAGGAACACTCTCTTTCATAGAATATCGGGATCGCAATATACTTATTGCCTTTAGAGCTGGTCCGGGAAAAGCGGTGACAAACTTTCTCAAAGCAATATACATAGTATTTCCTGTTTGCTCAAGATGTACGAGGAAGCGGTGAAGATAAGCGCTGTAAGCAGGTATGGCTGAGCGAGCTAGGAAATTCATGAAAGCATCCTGTGGAGTTGGAGACGAAAGATCCCAGAGGAACGCAGGAAAATGATCAAGGAGGCTAGAAAGGGCCGAGTGATCCAGGACACGACCTGAAGACATTAGGCACGTATTCAACTGTGGCGCAGATATTTCCGGGCTGAGACCACGTCGAGAGAGGTCGAATTGGATGTGATCGCATGGAGTTAAGATAGGCAGACGGTAGTGGTCCCGCAGCAGTAACCAGTCATCGGATAACCGTGACGGGAAGACAGCAATTTCAATGCCTCGGTTCCGCATCGCCCGGGATAATTCGCCATGCTGAGGATCAACGCACATGAAGAGTTTGAAGTTGGGGTGGGCTTTTATAATTTGAACTTTACCGTCGACGTGCCCACGCTCGTTGAGGGAGAGATATCCGTCTGTTTCGCAAACAGAGTTGAGGCGGTCCAAAACGGATGGATTACAGAGATTGGCTCCATCTAGAAGAAGCCAGTGTCCTTTCTTCATGGCTTGGACGAGAGGTCCGTCGCGCCACTCAAATTGCCCCACGCTTGAGACGTTTCCTGCGAGGCGGTCAAGCCTGTACTGTAAATTTGAGAGTTCTTCATCCAGATTGTTCCACTGGCGTAAGTCAACGACCATCTGTTGAGCGGCGCGAAGGAGAAATCCTATATCGCCCAGCGACGATCGTCGGAGCGCATTTCTTAAGGTATCATAGTTCGACGATAGCTCCCGGGAACCCAATGATGTACGTGAATATTGACCAGCAAGCTGAACAACCTCCTGAATAAGGGCGGAGGCTGCGGCATTCGAATCCACCTGCTCAAAGCTCCCCAATATATCCATAGTGTCAGTTGCCGAACTCATGGACACCTCTTGCAGAAGGTTTCCTGTTAAATGTGCCAAAAGTCTTACCAGCGCTGTCTTGCCGACATCTCGAGTGCCAGTGATAATCGTCAACCAGGACTGCGCGAGACAGTGGCCTGCCGCCTCCAAGGCGGACAAGTGCATTTTGAGGACACGTCCAGGTCGTGAAGTGGCCCTATTTTTCTCCCTTTGTGTCACGAAATGCCCTACTTCCATGTAAGACGCACTTATTGACCAAGCGGGGTTTCGAGCTAGTCGAGCACCGTCTATCTGGAATATCTGGTCAAAAAATTGGCACGCAATTTGACGGTCCTGCAAGGTCCTGAAACGATGTAGGTAAACGGCCCGAAGATATTCGATAGGGTGTTTCTTTGAAGAAAGGACGAGGGACCCCCATCGAATAACATCACGAAGATTAAATTCCCAGGGACTACCTTCTCGGCCGAATGAACGTCGAACAGAGACTTCGTCGTTCAACTTAGCATTGAAGACAACCATGGCACGACGGATATCTTGGTCAATGTCAGGGAATAGATGCCCGCACACCAAATGAAGATCGTCAGGTCGCAGCTCGTCGATGTATACCTTCGTAAAACGGTTGAGGAAGGATTTCGGAAGACCTTTGCGTCCACTCCCTTGATTCAGAGGGTTCTGCGCTGCAAATATGCGGAACGAGCGATGTCGAACAAAGGACCGCCCAAGTTCCGGGATAAAGACCGTCCCCCGGTGATCTAACACCGAATTCAGGCCTTCCAAAACGGCTTGTGGGGCCAGATTCATCTCGTCAAGTAACACCCAATGGCCCTTAATGAGCGCTTCTAGAAAATCTGCATTTTTCCAAGCAAATTCTCCTGGTCCACCTCCTTCAACTGGAAGATCCGATCCGAACAAATCAGCAAGGTCGGTCTGATCAGAAAGGTTTATCCGACAAAGCTCATGACCAGAGATTTTGGCCAAGGCAGTTATCAGACTTGTCTTCCCAACGCCAGGACTACCTTCGAGCAATATAGGTTTAGAAAGTTGGCATGCTCGAATTACTCGCATCGAATTATCTTGCGTAGTAGGGGCCTGAAAATTGAAACGATCCAGAATGGGTGGATGAGGACCTCGGGGAATGGCGAATGACCCCAGTTGGAAAAACTCCAAAGGGTCATGCCAGGGAACAAAGCCGGCTGATGCTATATCAGAGACGGGAACAAGACTATGCATCTTAGCGACAGCATCGCGCTTCAATTTTTGCAATGCATCACGAGAGTAGCCAGAAAGCTGAGGAAGCGAACCAAGCCCATCGATATATGACATATAGGCTGCGTGGTGCTACAGCAAAGTAAACATCTTGCAGGGATACAGAAGCATCACACTCACAAAGATCTCGTTCCTTGGGATGCCACCAGCATCGCGGGAACTCAAGACACTATTAGAAAACGTGACCCAGGACTACATAGAGAATGAGGATCATTAAATGTATGCAAGTTTACAGTCGACCCACCAATATGTCACGTAAATTCATCAGAGAGCGGTCTCCGACGACAGAACAGAGCCATTCGACAAAATCCAATACGGCACAGGTATAGATCCGTGAGTCTTCATGCTGCCACATATGGTTGACAATCAGTTCAAGGTCGTGACGATTGTCGACTGAGGGGACCCATATTTCTGTGAATCGATTGCGTAGTGCTGGCGAAAGCTCCTTTTTACCATAATCACCGCCCGGATTCATAGTTGCTACCAACTGAAAAGAATCCGACGATTTAATTACGGAGTGTAGGAGAGTGTCGCCGCCCTTCTCAGCTAACACGATCGTCCTGGACGGCTCGAGGACGCTGTTCAGCCGCTCCAGAACGGAGTCATCTGCCAGCGAGATCTCATCGAGTAAGAACATATCCCCCTTTACCATCGCTTCGATCAGCGGACCATCGTGCCACTCAAACAAAGCATTAAGGCGTCCAAGTTTTTGGCGAATCGTGTCAACTCTGGGACGTAGTTCTGGCGAAGACTGTAGGATCGAATCTAATTGGGAAGATATGTGCTCCAATGTCGGAGATGCAGGTGGTGTATGTCCCTGCTGGTGAAGAAAATCAAAGGCCTCCTGCAGTGCATCAGCCTCTATAGCTGCGTGGTTTCTTATAGGTCGTAGTCCGCCAATGAGATCGGCAGTTTCCGTGCCTTGATGGCAATTGAGAGTGTGCAGTGGCTTACATTTTGCGTCCGAGATCACCTGACATACGGACGTCTTTCCGCAACCTGTTTCGCCAACTAACAGGACCGGCTCGTTAAATCGCAGAGCACGGCCGACCAGGATGAAGAGGCGCTGCATTGCTTTCGTCCAGATAAGACCCGATGATTCAGGTACCGGACATGCAAGAAAATCCTTGAGGTCGATGGCGGGATTCTGGAGGCCGTACATTGCCTCTTCATCCAATCGGACGCCCATCACGGATTCAATAACATCCTTCACCGCTGCCTTATCATCAGACCGTCGTGTGCGCTCTGCCAGCAACATATACCCGTTCTCTGCCAATTCTTGATAAGATATAGCGTCTCGGCCTGCCCAACGAAACAGATCCCGAAGAGTTGCAAAGCCCAGTTTACTCTCGAACACTCGACCTGATTGCCGGCGATTCTGCAACTCGTGGAACACAGCAACAATTTTCTTTCCATACGAAGGGGCAATTCGGCATCGCATGCATAAAATCGTTTCCAGCTCCGCCTCCGGCACGTCATCGAAGTGCACTTCCAGGAACCGATTTCTGAATGCACGCGATAGGACCTTCCTACCAGCATATAGCCCTGGCGGATTCTGCGTGGCGAACAGCATAAAATGTGGATGCGGCTGCACAACTTCTTGAGTTTCTGGAATGACCAGCTCCCTGTTATCATCCAGCAAACGGTTCAGAGCTTCAAGGACGTCGGTAGGAGCGAGATTCAGTTCGTCCAAAACAATCCAGTCACCATTCCGGAGGGCACGTACGAGTAAACCATCTTGAAAAGTAAGCCTTCCAGTAACTGGGTCAGGAACATAAGACCCAAGGTACTCTTGGATGTCTGTGTGCTCATGGTTATTGATGCGAATAAAGCTGTGACCGGTCCGACGTGCTAAGTATTCGATCGAACTTGTCTTCCCGCTAGACGTGGGACCTTCGATAAGAATGGGGAAACGACGCGTGAGGATGATTCTCGCAAGGTCGATGAGCTTTGTTTCCACCGAGGGTGTCATAATGTATTCATCAGCCGAATCTGGTTCCAGTGGTCCTTTCTCAAGGTAAAATGGCCCGAACTTTACGAAGTCATCCGGCGAACGAGAGGAGGGAGATGAAGGGACTTTGGAGAGAATGGAACGAGGGTTTCGAACACCGGCCAACAAGTGCTTCTGTGCTAGCGACGTCACCAATTCAGCACTTGGTCCATCCAAAACCATCGTAAATGCCATTAGACAGCCTTCCCAGATCGCTCGTCGCAAGCCGAATGTACTGGCAGTATCTGCAGCGAAGGTCAACGCCCTTGCTAGCGTACGCATGCTGTAATGGGGCCGATGATTGGAGCCATCGGCAATTTGCCGAGTTTCCGACAGTTGCTTCACAGCGGAATAGAACTCTGCAACGTTGAAAATTGCAGGCTTATCGCCCACGGCAACATGTCCAATATATTGGGTAACAATCGTGACGAGGGTATCACGATCGGCATCGGGAGGGGGGACATCAATCTCAGTGAATCGACAACGAATATTGGGAGGAAGATCTTTCTTGCCAACGTCAGTGGCGGGGTTCATACAAGCGAAAAGGCGGAAGTCTGGATGCCTCGGTACAGGTTCTAAGGAGCCCTGCTCTGTCAAAGTGATAGAAGATGTCGGTCCCTGTAGAAGACTCGATACACATTCTAGTGTCTCCGAACTAGCAAGGTTAACTTCATCCAGCAAGACCCTATATTAAAGCCAATGAGGAGGAGCAAACATTATGTCAGCATATTACGTACCAGTCTCCATTTCTCAATGCCTTCACCAAGGGTCCCTCGACAAAACCAAATGCAAATTTGCTCTTTCCTTGGACGTGGTGGACTTCAAACTTCTCCACGTCGCTCTCGAAGGCATTCCAATTAGCTTCAGATGTGCTAAGACTCGAGGCATCAATTTTTCGCCGTTTTCTAGGCGTTTGAGAGTCCAATTCGTCGTTCCTGTTGAAATGTCATGAAAATAGGAATGATAGTGTATTTAGGATGAACGTACGCGAATTCCTGCATCTTTCCATGGATTCTCTCCCGAGCCAGTTTTGCACTTTCTTTCCAAAGACCGGCCACCCTCTTCCACTTCCCTTCGCCAACCGCCTTCCTCACCTCCTTCTCAAATTTCTCGTTCTTGCGACGACTGAAGGTAGCACCAAAAAGTTCCAAGAATCGTTCCTGCAGATCAGAAGCAGGTATGCGGGCGTCGATGGGTTTAAATCCACCTAACAAGTCCGCAGACTCAGTTTGATGAGATAGATTCAATGAAATGAGCGGCCGTCTCAGAATCGATGCCAGATGAGTTATAACACTGGTTTTTCCAGTGCCTGTCTCCCCGGTGAGTAGCACGGGCTCTCCGAGAGAGACAGCAGTAGCAAGTCGAGATAGAAGAAGGACAGCAGGACGATGCATGGCAAATGGTCGTGGTGGTGACAACAATATGTCCTGTTTCGAAGTCCGTGCAGCAATACGTGTATTTCCGGTATTAATGGCAACCACCACATCGTTGACATCTTTCTCCAGGTGAAAGTCTGGTTCCCATCCACTCAACAGCCACTGTCGTCGTTCTGGTTCGAGTGCAAGGTACTCGCCAATAATGTTAACAATGGCGTCAAGATGTGTACGTGCTGCCATCGTCAAAGCCGCAGCACCAAAGAAGACATCGCGGGCTTCCAAGAAAATGTGCTCGCGGAAAGTAGTACCCGTGAAGATGTCAGACAATAGATGTTTATCTCCCGGAAGAAGTGTAGGTTGGTGGGATGCAGGGAGTAATCTGTCTACGCGAACGCAGAGTTTCTGCAACTCGCGCATCCCTACATCCCTTGTAGACACTGACGTTCCCAATGCCTTCACTGACTCCCACATGTTTATGAAAGCTCGAGCGGCACTCCCAGTTAGACGAGGAAATTTTGAATCGATCATAGTAACGAGATCCTCTGTTGAAGGCAGAGGAATGATGACTTCACTGAATTTGTGAGCACCGAAGAACAGGGGACTGGGAAAATTTCTCGTGCGTGAAGGGACTATTGATCGCGTAGCAAAAATGGCGAAGTTGGGATGCGCCATCAGTCGCCCTCTTCCAGGTACTTCAAGAGTTGCACAACCTCCGATCCACTTGTCGATGGATAGGGACTCGACAAGTGGTTTGATGACTCCGAGAACTTCATTGCTTCCACGATCAATATCTTTGAACACGACCCATTTTCCATCTCGCATTGCACGAACCAAAACACCTTCCTTCCACTCAAATGTTCCCGGCTCAGTCTGTGAAGAGGCGTAAGAACCGAGTAACGATCGCGGGTCCAAGGATGTGTCCGCCAGGTGAATATTGACAATGTGGTTGCTTGAGCCAGGAAAGAGGCAAGAAGCGAGGTGGGATAGAATGGTGGACTTTCCTGAGGAGGGCGGAGATGTCAACAATACAGGCAGGCGTAGTGATAACCGATGTCCAATTGACCGTAAAGCACGGCGGGTAGTTTGCGTGCTGATGAGCAGAGAAATTTTGTTGGGAGCGCCTGTTGCTCGCAGCAACAATATGCCTTCTATATTGGTAACGAGTGGGCTTGATAAATAAGATTAGAACCTCTTCATCGTGGAGAAAAACCAACCCGTACCTCAACTCCGAGGCAGGTATTGTCTGCTCTTCCGAGAAACGATCATTGACGCTTACCACAATGTGATTTCTCGCGTCCCGGACACGCTTCACTTCTAAAATAGGCATAATCCACCCGTCAACTTCTACGACAGATCCGTCGATATTGTGTCCATACTGTAGAGGACAATCCGCTCCGCAAGCATCCCCTAGTATTTCTTGCCGCAATTTCTCGTGTTCTGCTTCGCACATGCCGCTTTGCAAGGCATAACAGTGGATTGCCAAAAGTCTGGATCCACTGTCGAATGTAGGAGTCCAAATAATAGCAGATAGATGTGATAGCTGCCAAAGCAGTTGGTCAGGGAGCTGGCAGTTTGCTTGTAATATGCGGTAATACGCCAAAAGTAGGCGATTAAGACGAGGTTTGTCCAAATGTTGGGACGTAAGAAGGCCTTGGAAGAATGCTGGCTTTAGCAAGAGCTGATGAAGAATACTAGAGGCGGAATAAGCGACAGAAGAGAGGGAAAGCGCAATCCACGTACGGATAAAGTTCCTCGTGTACTTCTATCAATAGGCATATAGCCACAAGCTGATCCTCCGTGCAATCAGGCTGTTCAATCCAGCGAGCGCACAGGTCAAATAAGATCGGACAGTATACATCCGCAACAATTGTGGTCAGCGCAGGTACTGCGAGAAGACGGGATAACGTCGCCAGAGATAATTGTGTCGTGATTAATGCTGAATAGGCATTGTTAGGTCGTACTTTTTCTAGAAAGAGCTGATTCTGGCGGCGAAAGTTGAGGTGGAGGGGATCGTAAACAATTCCCGTGTCGCACTCTTTGCCCATTTTGTGGTCCATGGACCAGGGGAACGTTTTAGGATGGGACCCAGCTTGGTTTGAAAAAAAGTGCTTCGGAGAATGCCGATATGGAATCTGACACCGACGAGTATCCGAATCCAGTCATAAGTGTGGCTGTGCCAAACAGCATGAGGATAGGGGCTCTTTCCTATTGTCTATTTCTGTGCGGCGCGTCTAATTACAGGTCCGACGAGCACAGTGGCAATCGTCTTATCGTGATTTGTTTCTTGTATCATTACGCCGACCTATGGTTACATTCATTCTGGTACGTATTTCATTCCACCTCTTTTCTAAAACACTGTTAAAGAGGACGACTTAGATTAGGCATGGCGAGTCGACGGACAACTTGGTGCGGGTGGACTTATTCACGATCATCACAATCGATTAACATCCTTTAATACAAAAGCAGCATTCTGTCTGGGCAGGGTGGAAAGATGCCCCCTTATCAAATCACGGTAGATTTCTCACCTTTCGATGAAAGAATACGATTGAGCGCGATAAGACAGGTATGAAAGTGAGAATCGATATCCTACTTCGTCTATGACGCGCATGCATAACTGGTAACTCTCCATAGCAGGCTGAAGCCCTCGGGGATTTCTTTTCAGACACTGACTTTGCCGCAATACACACATCCGATCTCAAACGTGCTTACTTGACTGCTCAAGCTATCCTAGATTGTCAGGAATCGAAAGAGACGGTGCACCTCTTGCCTTCTCCCCTCCTTCGAGAGCAGCACTTCGGTGTCGCTGAAGGAAAGCCATACTCAAGGTCAAGGCCAGACGTTGTATCGAGTGATCTCTATGCCCAAGGAATATACCCTTCTCCACGTAATCGAGACGAGTCATTTCCAGGAGGCGAGAGTAGGAGCGACCTTCGCAGAAGGGCAGAGCAAGCTGTTGACGAAATCCTGCTTCCATACGTGTGGCACTCCGCTAGAGAAGGAAACCCTGGAGTTCGCGTGGCCTTGATAAGCCATGGACTCTTTATCAAGGAGCTCATAGCTGCATTTGTTGCTAGGGATGCACAAGGGGAGACGACCGACCTATACTACAAAGGTCTGAGGAACACAGCCTGGGCTCGCATGACAGTGGAGGTGCAAGTGAGAATTCAAGGCCAATCGCCTGTCGTGCATTCACACCAACAATGATTTAGGCTCCTGGCCGAAGGAAGAAAACGGTTCTCGATGATCATCATCCGCTCAAAGTTAGGCTGACCGATTTTGATCGCAAAGACCATCTGAAGAATGTGGTGAGCTCATAGCTACACAGGATAAAACCTTCATTGATTGCGTGAAAGGTGCGACAACAAGGAGGAATCGGTAGTTCCGCTCATGACCCACACCAAAAGGACATTCGCTCCTTTTTCGCTGGGGCATCATGACAAGGCATTGCATATATACGCAGGACGAGACATGACGAGGAGATGCGTCCGTCTACAGTAACTGGATTGAAAGAGTGGGGTATAGTCATCGTAGAGCTTTATATATATACAACACGACCTAAAGCGGAGGAATTAGTAAGTTGAACGAGCAGAAGATATTCGAAACACACAAGACTTATCCCATAACTTTACACTAGTAACCCTCAATGTGAACCATACGGCAACAGTAGCTTTTTGAGCTTGTGAGTTTGATAGGGCACTGAGTGTGCTGTTTGAGCCAGCCGATTTTTCCTTGAAGGTGATTTGTGGACATTCAGGTGCGCATGGCCAGCTTGACCCTAAGAGAAAGATCAGCAGAGCACAAGAGACTAAGAAAAAAGAGCACAGACGCGTTTGAATGAACTACCGGATGCCAACGACCTCCATCTCTTCTTGGTTCCCGAATGAGACTTCATTTTGTAGCCGGCCTCCACGACCGAGGAAGACGAGAATAACCTCGAATTAAAGATGGTATAAGCTGGCA
The DNA here is from genome assembly GCA_030435655.1 of Armillaria novae-zelandiae. Lineage (NCBI taxonomy): Eukaryota > Fungi > Basidiomycota > Agaricomycetes > Agaricales > Physalacriaceae > Armillaria > Armillaria novae-zelandiae. Next base: position 2,232,907 of record JAUEPR010000003.1, on the reverse strand, counting down.
TTGGGAATAGCCCCAGCGACGACGAGATACGACCAAATAGACTTGAGGACATCGGCGTCGGGTAAAGAAGTGAAGCGCTCTGATGGCTGTGTAACTGCCAGCTACCGACCATCATCTGGACCTTTGTCTATTGTATCTTTCGTCGGCAGCGATGAGTGACAATACTCTTACGACCCCTCAGGATGACGCCGAGCGGGTAGGTTCTACCTCAATTCTGTCCTTACTCGGATTGAAAGATGGTCTCGTAGATTCGGCTGAAGAGGCTTGCACGGTTGCAGGGCACAACGGGCCCAGCCTCAAGTACGCCAGGCTCTTCGTCTACCCCTTCTACATCTGCTACCACGTCAACAATTCCAACGCCAGTAGCATCGCCGTCGAAACCGACTACACCGTCACGTCCAGCGACAACAAAGAGAGCAATATTCCAAACACCTCCCCCAGCAGTCCCTTCTTCTACACCGATCAAGAAAAAGGCCCCAGCAAGGTTGAGCGTCGATGCGTGGACTCACGAGACCGTTGCACATATTCTTAAAGTCACTTTGGAGGTGAGTGTTTCTATGTACTGACTACTACCGTATCGATCTTAATACCCCTTGTCTAAAGAAATCGGTGGCAGAACAAAGTGGTTACGAAATCGTATGGCTCAAACAACTGGCTCAAGAGATAGAGGCAGATGGGATAAGTGGTATGTGACTCTCAGTGGCTCGTCCAGGGAAGCAGATTTCTCTGACCGTTTCGCAGTGCAGAAATTCGATGAGAACTTGGTTGACAGATTGCTCATAGCGAGACTGGAGATAGACCCTCAGCAAATGAGGTAAGTAATCCGTCCATCTTTATTCTCATTCGCCTCATAGTCGCCAGTGATGATTTGGAATATATGCCTGTGCTTGCCAGTTTGCCTCCACAACAAACCGTGTTCGAGTATCTGGTCGGCTGTTGGAAAAGACTGAATGCTTCTCGTAGTGCTTTGATCAAGAGGGTACTGTATTCACCTTTGACCTCTAAGTTGGCATCCAAGTTTACGAGATTTGCCAGGGTTACACACCGGTCGATACACAGAACGCTCTGAACAAACTGGAGAAAATTCGAGATCTCATAATCAGTTATGCTGGCCTGACATTACAAGAACCGGAGATGTTCCCTCAGCCGACTGGGTACGTCATCCTATCGGTCTCCTTGTCTCCACATTCTGATGGCTCAGGCATAGCCGCCCTCTTGGTGCGGCAGAGTTACTGTCTCCTCTCTTGTCCCTCTCGGCTTTGTCGGCCCCGCTACTTTCAGGACCTGTATCGTCGTCAAACGCGCTTGGCCCATCAGACATAGAGCAATTCTTACAGGATTTAGCGCGTCGTTTTGAGCCAGACAACGAAATTGATGGCATCCTCGGGCCTGTTGTCCAACAGCTTCTTTTTCACCCTTCACTGTTCAGGCCGGAGGGTCTTGGAGGTGGAGATGCCAGCTGGCGAGGTGTTGTCAGTGGACTTGAGGCACTGGTCTCCGTCAAAGCCATCGCGAACATGATCACAAGGATGGAAGAGTGGAATCCTCCGGCAGCGACTGCTCCCACATTTGAGACCGCATCTTTAATGGGACCACTATGTCGGTTGGGTGTTTTCCAGAGAGAATGGGTGTGTTATTATCGTTCGGTATTTTCTACATATGTGCTCAAGTCGAGGCAGCCGGGCATCTCGCAAAGTTACTTCTCCGATCCAGAGAAACGGTCGAAGGACGATGTAGAATCATCTTTTGCCAGTTTGCGAGGGACCCTGAAGAGTCTCCAGGTTAGCCTAGTCTGTTTGTCATCCAAACATGTTCTGACATCTATATGTAGTCCTCACTTTTCCAAATATTTAATACACTCGTCAGAGCCTCCGCGCAGTCGCGGGAAGCTGTTTTGGATTACTTTTCCAGAGTTGTATCTCTCAATGTGAAGAGAGCTGGAATGCAGGTCAGATCAAATCCTCGCAATGGGGTTACTTGTCTCATTGCGTTCAGGTTGATCCTACTACTGTGGCCAGCGACAGCTTCATGGTAAACTTACAGACGGTCCTTCTACGATTTGCTGAACCTTTCATGGACGCTAACTACACTAAGGTTCGAAATACTCCCTTATTATAAATTTATCTTATTCTCGAACAGATGGATCGTATTGATTCACTATACTACGCGCGTTCGACTCGAATTGAACTACAGGAAGAAACTAGGATCAAAGCTACCAGCAATGAAGCCAACGAGTGGGTTGAGCAGAAGAAGGATTCTAATGGTATCTGTATTTTGGACTTGCTGAACTTCCGATTCTGATTGTTACTCTAGCCCCTCCTCCAAACTTTATTTCTGATATTTTCTATCTTGCCATCGCAATGAGTCATTACGGATATCAGAGAACGATACAGTCTTATACAGGACTAAACAAGAACATTGACGATATGCAGCGTCATTTGGATTACCTAAACGGTGATGGATCGTGGATGGGGGTGAGCTATTGATGCTTCTGTGCAGCGACTGTACTCAACGATCTGGTAGGGACCCATGCAGGTGAGACGTGAAGCGGCTGTCAATGCAGTCAAGGTTTGCCCGTTTCTATACCGTTCGCTCAAAGCCAATAACCTTTTAAAAGGCCGAAATGGCGAAAATCCGGGCGTCGGAATCCGCATATGCAGCGCAGCTGCTGGATCCGGAACTTGTTATACGGACTCTGGGATTCACCAACTTCCTGTCTACCTGGTTAGTTCGTCAAGCAGACCCTAAGAAATTACATCCAAACCCGCAGATAGAGTAAGTGCCATACTCTACTTCACACTGTTGGATTCATCATTATATTTCTTTATTTGTCAGATTGCCTCTACCACAAGATGTTCCCATGTCTTTCAGGGTACTTCCGGAGTATATCGTTGAGGATATTGTCGAATATTTTCTATTCGCCGTACAGTGAGTATTACCACTTCATTCCGACTTTTAGAAGCTTAATTATTGGTTCAGATACTCTCCTGACAAGTTTGACTTGTCGGGCAAGACTGAGTTGCTCATCTTTGTTTTGACCTTCCTCTCTTCAACATGGTACATCAAAAACCCATTTTTGAAGTCCAAAATAAACGATGTATTTCTTTTACTGTCCTCCATGTCAAGAAACTAAACGTACTGTCAGGTTCTTTTCATAGGCATCTGGAACTTTGGTAGAGAACGAGATGGTGTCCTTGGATTCCTTTTGAACACGCATCCGCTGGCATTGAAGCATCTCATGTCGTCCTTAATGCATTTCTATATCGGTCCGTACTCTTTCTGTCGAGTACAAGTAGACGTCTTAACCTTCAATTCAGAGGTTGAACAAACCGGAGCCAGTTCACAGTTCTACGACAAATTCAGTAAGTTTTACCGATGTTCACACAAGGATGTTTCTCAATCTGGATTATTACTTCAGATGCACGGTGAGCACCAGCAGGAGCTGTCGTACCCCGTACTTATAACCGATTTTCAGGAGGAATATAGCCTCGATCTTAAAGGTGGTCTGGAACAACCCTGTTCACCGAGAGGCTCTGAACACGGAAGCAAAGTACGATAATGACTTAGCAGTTAGGATTTGGAGCTCATACTTTTGCCTCACAGGAACGTTGACAAGTTCGTCCGTTTCGTCAACTTGATGATCAATGACGTTACATACCTTATGGACGAGTCGTTATCGGAGCTGACCCAAATACACAACATCCAAGTCGAGATGGACGATCCAGCCTGGAATACGCAAACGCAAGAGCATCGTCGTGAAAGAGAAGGTGCTCTAAGCACCTTGGAGCGCCACGCATCAGGGTACATCAGCTTAAGCAGGGCAACCGTCGAGCTTCTAAAGGTCTTCACGGCTGAGACGAAGGCACCATTCATGATGCCTGAGATTGTTGACCGCTTGGCAGCGATGCTGGATTATAACCTGGATGCTTTGGTCGGGCCGAAATGTTCCGAGCTGAAGGTTCGGGACAAAGAAAAGTACAAGTTCGACCCTAGAGCGCTACTCAGCGACATCTTGCAAGTTTTCATAAATCTCAGTGACCGAGACGAGTTCGTCAAAGCTGTTGCCAAAGACGGACGAAGCTATAGCAAAGAGTTGTTTGAATCAGCTCAAGCAACTGCAATTCGGCGTAGTTTGAAGGTGGAAGCAGAAGTGGACATATTGAGACGTTTTGTTGAAAGAGTGGAAGTGGCAAAGGCTACCATGGAAGCTGAAGACGAACTAGGAGATGTACCAGATGAATTCTTAGGTGTGTTAATACATCTGAAAGCATACATCTTTACTGATGTAGTCTACGTCAGATCCCTTAATGTACACGGTCATGCGAGACCCCGTCATTCTCCCATCTTCTCGAGCGATTGTCGACCGATCGACAATTAAATCGCACCTACTGTCGGATTCCAAGGACCCTTTCAATCGGGTGGCACTTAGTATCGACGATGTTGTACCTGGTTCGTTTTTCCATGCATTCGCGCGACGTGTGGGTGACTGATACACATTGTAGATACGGCATTGAAAGCGAGAATAGATGCTTTCTTGACAGAAAGACGCAAGAAACCGGACACTAGTACTCATCCAGGTGAAGGTGACATGCAGGTAGATTCATGAGTGGTCCGCTACTGGATTGTATGATAAATGTACGTTTGAATAAGTCGTCGTATGACATACACTGTACTATAATATCAAATCTTTTAGCAGTTGGCCCTCATCGGTGAAGCTGAGAATTAAGTACTTAAAGTCCGGAGTCAGTAAAATGTCTGAGCTTCATGCACGATTGCATCACAAAATTTGTATTGGACCTTCTCCGCCTCTCTGAGGCAGGAACATCCTCCTGCCTCCTTTATCCAAAGCAGGGTGACGGCTCAAACGGTATGCTCTCAGAGGATAGTGGTGAGTCCTAATTATGTACCCTCTCACGCATTGTTGTGCGGGTCGCAAGCCAGACAAAGCTCAATACATGCTGACCTTGAACGGCGTCTACGAAATGGCAATACTTCCGCCTCACTGCGGGGTACGTTGCTGCTGCTGCGATGACATGGACATTTGTGCTGAAACATATCTTCCAACCCTTCGTTTGAATTACTACCTTCTTAGGAATGGAACAAAGGATTGGTTTGGTTACGAAATGTAGTACCGCGATGTTTTGAGCAATCAGAGATGAGCACGTGATCGGTCACCTCTTGCCTCTGCATCATCACCCTCGTACCGACCTCGAACTACAGTCCATCGACACGGTAGCATATAGAAGGAATTAACTTCATAACTCCCTTTCTTTTACCCACCCACCCTCACCTATAAGAACGACTCGCACTATCAAGTGACCGAGACGAGCCATATGCTTGGGTTAGTACTTGAGCATACCACTCGACTCACCTCCAGATCCCTGTCGAAGTCAGAGTCTCCCCTCCCATCACGGGCAGTTAGTAAATCACCATAGTTCGATTTGTACTTCACTATATAATACAATTCACTATCTAGATCATAACGATCAACTAGCGATATCGTTGAGCCGCACGAAAACTGGCAGCCCTACGTCCATCCGTAGCTCGAGGTACGTTCAGTTCATGTCGCTTCTACTAGTACGCCCAATGATCCACCAGCTATTATGGGCATCTATTCGTCTGTGACCCAGCTTTCCTGTATATGCCCCTCCACCTGGCTGAGGTTCTCGTATGAAGTGAACTAATACCCTACGTTTTGGCTACCACATCGACTGGTTACTCTGCGAAACATAAATAGCATCTGGGACCGTCCGTGCATGCCAACGCCAAGCTGTTTTGTTTCGACAAGGAAGTCCTTTACCACTTGCTTTATTTTCCGGTCACGGCCAGGTTGTGGATTCTACTGCGGCGGGGGCCTGTTCACTCCATTCCCCCGACTTGGCCTTCGCCCAGGTGGGTCAATATCGGGCCGATCTCGTTGTGAGGTTGTTATTATGCCAACTGCGACGGAATAATGACTATAGCTCCAAAAGCATACCGGAAAAAGGTTACGAGACAGATGCACAGATGTGAGTTTTTTCCATTATATACGGAATACCACGGTATGCACCTACCAAGTTGTAGATCAATTTATTGCCAAGACCAAAAGCTAGATGTTGTGGACGCTCGTTCAAACAAGTATTGGAAGTCTATCGGGCCCGCCCTCTTTTCAGCTAGCGAAAGTTCCTGGATATCGTTCAGGTAAACCGGTATGCATGGTTGATAATTTTTTTACATCGCCACCCTGTCCTATTTGGCTGGTCAGGCTCATGAGACAGGCTCTCAACTCCACCAGCGGACTTTTTTCGAGGAGTCCTGTCTCCTAGTAACCGGTCGGCTTACAACGTGCTTTTACTGCGGGATGTTATTCCATACTCCATGGTCGCTGTCAAAGGTCTATTTTCCAACTCCCAGAGATTAGCCCGTTGCACAATGATGTAGAAAACATCTATATATAAGAAGCCTACCTCCCCAAACTTGTACGCGTCAGTGATTCGTGGGTACTGCTTATTTTACCATTTTGTACAGGATGGTACTCTGAACATCTCTATTTTTAGGAAAGCGCCATCTCGAGTCGGGGCGCGCTCGATATTGTAAGGATCCTCGCGGTGCTTGGGCTTGGCTCGCCTTGGCTTGCACAACGAAGATCTACAACGGAATACTTCTTTCTGATCAGCCCATGCTTTTTGGGATATCTGTATGACATATGACTTTCGATGGGCGCCGAGTCTGAAGCGTATAAAACCGTGAGGGTGTATCCTAAAGTTATCAAAGCATTTTCTGACTTGCCTGGTCTCGCAGTTTCCTAATCCCACTCATTGTCTTACGCTCTCCCTGAAAAGTTTCCTTTCCATTCCGCAACCACTATGATCTTTTCCACTACCGTCGTTCTTTCCTTGTTGGCTATCGCCAGTGCCAGACCGAAGCCCCGCGCAGCAAGCTGCACGTTCCCCGAGCCTGCTACAAGTACTAGTCTCTCCGAAGCTAAGACGATCGCGGCGGGTGAATCCTTTGATGTTCGTGGCTCTATGTGATTTTCGGCGCAGGACTGATTTTTGTCTAGGGTGATAATGTCAGATACGACCGAGGAATCGAGTGCGGTGGCCAATCCGAAGGTGGTGATAGCGACGCCGTTTTCCTTCTTGAGGAAGGTGCGAGCCTCTCGAATGTGGTCATCGTAAGCCGCGTCCGTCAAAGAGCTGCAGCATTTCATTAATATCTCTTTCTTAGGGTTCCGATCAAGGGGAAGGAATTCATTGCTTGGGCTCTTGCACTTTGACTAACGGTGAGCATCTTTTTCTTTCCAGTTGTGATACTAGGTCTGATCCCTCTGTAGTTTGGTTCGGTAAGGTCCTAGAACGTGTTCTAGGATACATTCACTGATATTATTTTATAACAAAAAGAGGCTGTCTGCGAGGCCAGTTCTTATTCCTAACTCGGATATTCCAGTATTCATTGTAAATATTTACATGACAGGACGCTATCACCATCAAGCAGGAATCCGGAACCTCTTACATTAAGGGTGGTGGGGCGAAAGGCGCCGATGACAAAGTGATTCAGCATAATGGAGGTCAGTGAGCTTGTATTTCATTCCTTGCCTTTGCTGACATCTGGGATACACTAGGTGGAACTGTGTCCATTGATAGTTTCTGTGTAGGGCAGTCTCGCCGTCGATTCTACCTTCCACTGACGATATGATAGGTACAAGATTTCGGTAAACTGTACCGAAGCTGCGGCAACTGCGATGAGTACGTTGTTGACCATTATATTTCTTGACGTGCATGGCTGACACATGATGTAGCATGTACGAGAGGGTGAGCTCTTTGGTCTCTGACGGCCATCATCTTTCCCTGATCGTTTTCCTAGCACGTTGTTCTCTCCAACATTATTGCAGAGTCTGGGTCAGTCCTGGCAGGCATCAACTCCAACGTAGGTGCTATACTACATCATCTGTGGAATATCGCTTATTATTATTTCAAGTACGGTGACACCGCAACCTTCGACACAGAGTACGTTCACTTTATTCGAACACTGCTATCCTTCTTCTAATCGTCGACGTACAGTTCGATTGATGCAAGCGATGTGGACAGCTGGTGCAACACCTACGAGGGCAATGACACCGGTGATGAACCCGAAGAACTCACAGAGAACGAGGCCAACGACTACTGTGTGTTCTGATTGGACCCTAATACCTGGGTGGATGCATCTATCAGTTCTATACCGTCCCTGTACTTCCTCGGGCTGCCCGGTGCAGCCGTCTAAGTGGGTACTACAAATTATCATGTTAGTTGGAATATATATTCCTTGGATGCAAGCTGGAGTGCCGACATAGCGACGCCAAGTCTCTAACCGTTCCTTTCTGATAATACGTGCATATTTTCTGTTATACGACGCTAATAAGAGGGTGCAAACAAGCATGCCTCGTACTCCTTATCGCCTATGACCTCTACTGTCAAGCCTGCCCTAGTGTAAACGCAACCCTCTCCCATTGCCGCCCCGAGATCTACTTTGGATGGGAATCCAGAGCAGTGCATAGAAAGGATATATGTAGAAGAAGGTTTCAGTTGTTCGGAGAGAAAATGTACAGTAGGCGCTATGCGGGGAACGAGACCCGGCGTAGCCAGATGTAAGCCACCAACGACCTGCCAGTAGCGACACGGTAAGCTTTCAACTAATAGCATCAAATCATGAATATCGCACCATATAACTTGGACGAGACAAAGTATCGACCACACACTTGATCACGTTTACAATTCGAGCATAAGAGCAGCTTCAGAGAATATGGTCAGCATACCCCATCACGAAGTTAAATAAACTGGTAGGCGCTGAAGATTATCAGTCTCTTCCCAACAACATCAATTGCAGCATATCTTCCGTTCATGGTATGCTTGAAAACCGTTGGTTTGAAAACTGAGCAAATGACGACTACTCCCAGGCTGTTCTGTCCATTTCTCGTCCTTCCACCTCATTCCCCCGAGGATCCCTTTGGCAAGTGATGAGATACAGTGGAAATAGAGTCAGACCTTGTTCAAAGGGGGTGACACGGGGAATCTCACCACTGACATAAGCCATATTTCCGGCAACAACATGCGCCTCAGAATGCCCAAACCCCCATCGTCCTCAATCAATTCGAAAGTAGGATCGGGCGGTAGGGCACATATCACTTTATCGTACTTGAGTCCAGGGGCTATTCCGCGAGAAAAGGGGCTGTCAGGGTGTACATTCACAACGCACAATGTTTACACCGTGTTGGATAATGGAGACTTCGTAGCTGGTGGAAATGATACCGCCAATCGGGGAGATACTTACGTTCAATTCCTATCCACGACCGACTCAGCTGAAGGTATTTTCAGTCTTCTCTCTAACGATACTAAATTATAATGGATTGCAGAGCATTCCGACTTCGTGGCTGTTCGCTTGAGCAGTCAAGTTGCATAAGGGATACGGATTCTACTAGTACTGCTCACATTCATAATCACACCCCACCTCAGCCTCCTATGTCCCAAAATTTCAAACTTCTCAGGGTCAATACAATCACATCGAAGTGCTAGTTTCAAGTTCCCAGCAGTGGTTGTGGATAAATGTAGAAATTTGTTTGAAATTTGTAGGAAACAAAATAACTGAGAGCTTAGTGTTCATTGAACTTTGAAGTTGTCGTTGCAAGCAATATGCGAGAGGGAAAAATGCGCATAGATATGGACAGGTACAATCAGACATATACTCAACACTCCATCAAGGTGAACTGCATTCAAGGGTGTAGTGATCGGGTTATGCCAGTGCCGCACCAATATTCTAAAATAGTTGAGTGTGACAGGATCTCTTTTATATTATATTATATATAAGATGATTTTGTAACGTATCTAGAAAGATGCAATTGCACCACGCATTACTATTTTATCAAAAGCCAAAGCCACTGTGACCAGAACCTCCCGAATTTCCGCCTTGAGGTCCATTGTGATTGTTGCCGGCCTGACCGTTCAATTGGTGACCGCCACTCTGACCATGTTGGCCGTTACCACTTTGCCCACCCTGACCATTTTGGTTGCCACCGCTATGACCGCCGCCTTGGTTGTTTCCGGAGTTCCCGCCTTGATCAGGAGTGCCAGTAGAACCTGAACCGCCACTGGATTGAGTCGGCGTGGCGCCACCCTGAGCTGTAGAGGATGACGTTGCTACTGGAAGAGTAGAGGAAGAGGATGTAGGGGCAGCAGGGGCTAACGAAGACGATGACGAAGTGACGAGAGCGATGGAGGACGAGGAAGAGAACGAGGATTCAAAAGAAGACGATGCCGCGGATGAGGGCTCGACAGATGATCCAGGGATTTCTCCAGTTCCCGAAGGAATAGCTCCGGATTGGATATCCGTCCCGTTTGGGGCCCCACCCATACCTCCACCACCACCCAATGAGTTCTCATTCGCGACTCCGCCATCCTCTGTCAGAGTAGATGCGGCAGAGATGCTGTAGCTCGCTGTCAGATCGATACCAACCGATCCCCAGCTATAAGAAGAGTAATGAGTAAAGTTTTCTCAAGGAGTAGTAGCAAAGGCTTACGCGAGGAGGCCGTCAGAGGCATCGGCGCCGAGGTAGACGTATTCAAGAACAGGATCAACGCCGTTGGTCTCGTCTTCAACAGTTTGAGTCAAAATTTGATCTTCATCGTTGGTAGTCAAAACCTGAGTGTTAGTAGCGTATGGAGATATCGCCTCAACAACGTTAATCAAATCCTGGTCGAAGAAGAGCTGGCCTAATACCGTGGATCAGTAAATAGACATATGGTCTGTAACATCGGCTTACCGACGTGGCGGACGGTGTCGGTTTTGAAGGTGCTGTTGTCGAGGACCGTTCCGTCACTATGTGCGACGACATGGATGTGCGTGGCACGGGAAGTATAGTGGCCTGAAGAAAAGGTTATTGATAATGAAGTGGCGAAGCGGAATATCATCGCGAACCAGGGAAAATAGTCTCGAACTGGGCATATCCCTCGTCGTTGGTCGATTGAATGCCCCGAAGGAAAGTCTTGTCCTGTAGAGGTCGAATTATACGCGTTTCATGTCAGATACACTCGCAACTTACCAAGTTGGTCTCGTCGGATGAATCACCGTTTCCGCTAGCCACTACACCAGCATAAACACCAGTGGCGTTGCAGTGCCAAAAGTCAATGTACACGTTGGAAATGGGTTCACAAGTGGAGACATCGATTAGCTCAACATCAACATAAGTGTAGACACCCTCTTGATCCTCAGTGATATCTGAGCGAACGTATTCACCGTCAACGTAGTACGGGCCTTCCGTGGTTTCGGGGTTAAGGACACAAGACGCGTTTCCCTCGAAGGGGTCGGTGTCAACGGTCAAACCAGTCTCATTGGAGAGATGGCTAGTAGCCAAAACATCATCCAAAGAGAGTCGCTTGTAAAGATTATCTTCATAAAAGGTATGAATTTCCTAAGAATATGAATAGAAGGCAATACGAACCGGTAGGAAGACCACGCTTGCGACGGAGGTCATCTGCTAATGCCTTACGGCGAGCGGCGGATCGCTCCAGGTGTCCACGACGGCGAAGAATATCCTGGCAGTTGCTCAGCGAACGACGAGCAGCCCGCTGGAATTCAGCGCGTCGTGTAATTTCTCCCTTGCTCAGAGGAGCGACAGGGTGTGCAACAGTGGCAGTTGCAGCGAGAAGAACGAAAGACACGAGAGAAGCAAAGTTAACCATATCTCGCAACTCAAGGCAGGTGTATCCAAGGGCGATGGATTTCTTGGCAGAGACTAACCAACCTTTATAGATGTCATTTCCGGTGTGCGCAGCTAGGAAAGTTCTTTCTTGATGTCTTGCGCCATCCTCGATAGTCCTTGGCGTTGATGCGACCAGGAAAAAAATACGCCGCCTGTCATTGGTCCATTCGTTGCTCCTTACGCCTCGAGACTCGCAGCAAGGGCATGTGGTAATCTGTCCGACCGGTCGCGAGCGGTGACTAAAATTCAAAGAAATCTAAGGAAATTGGCGTCTTCAAAGCGGCAGTCAATCAGTGTGAGGCGCGAGCGGTCGGAAGGAAAATAACATACACAACAAGCTATACAATAGCTTTCAGAAATCCTTGAATCATAAACCATTTTCGAACACGGAACCAGTGCAGATTGGGAACTTGTGACGCAAACGTACGATCGTTGCAAATCATTTCGATCTCGGTGACTGTGTTACGTTCATTGTGGCAATCAACAAATGCAGACGAGAACACATTGTATGCAAGCTCTGGGAGCTGCGGCTTGACAGGACGTGATGCGAGGAAAAGGACATCCAAGGGGAACAAAACCGAGCTTGCTCCGTTCTCGCATGCATTGGTTATCATAAAAGGACTGCGCGGCGCAAAAAAAACACCGCGTTGTAAAGTCGGAGTACTAGGAAACCTGTTCTTTTCGTAAGTAAATCAGCTGTGTCAGTGTAGACACATACCGAGTGATCTATGACCAGAGGTCCCGGCAGCCGGGGGCCCGAAGTACATCTCTCCCCTGCACAAATAGTCACATTGGCGCTATGTAACGACTGCGCAAGCCCCTCCGGGAAACGCCTAATCCAAATAGGTTTTGGTCGTAGGACAGCAAATGAGGTCGCCATTCCTGACTAGGGCTTCGAAAAAGCAGCACTGGATGATACGGACGAAAATCGAATCATCGATGAAAGAGCCAGTATAGTATGGTTTGTGGGGCAAATTGACAGAACCGAACACAATCGGGTTTCTACAAACGGTCATGTCAACCTAAACGATGATTGCATTATGCTTCGAAGTTCAAGGGGGTGGCGTCTCGTAGCTAATAAGGACAGGGACAAATGGAATGAGTGATGGTGACTCCAAGTTGGATAATGCGTAGGTTAGCGGTCAGAGAGATCGAATGGCAGTATAACGGAATGTTGGCTGGTCATACAAATGTCGTGGAAGGGCTCTTCGACAAAGACACAAACGGTAGGTGATCAGGATGGTGGAGGCCGCTACTGCGTCTTTTTTGGGCAAGTGAAATCAAGCATCCGTGATTGGATCCGGTTTGTCCCTCCAAAACCTTGCCTGCAATATGACGAGCCTGCAGAATCTTCGGCAGGAGAAATTGTTATGGGTTCTACTATGAGGCATCGTTGAGTCGCTTTTGAAGACCCCAGGGCTAGGCTTGAATTGCTTGACAGGCCATTTTCGCGTCGCCGTTACTATTATTTGCGAGGAAATATCAGAACAATCTGACCGACATAATTGAAGCAAAATTGCAGTTCAGATGTACGTACATGGCTAGGATTATCAGTAACCGCAAGGGTCGATATGCACTGGAAGCATTTACAGCTCGACGCGCCGGACGCGAACTGCCAGTGTATGAACTGCGGAGGACGACCTGCAAGGTCTAGGTGGCCTTTTTCTTGTCATCTTAATCCCGTAAACAAGCGATACAGATGAAAATTCCTTGGGCTTTCCGTGCATCATGATATTTGGCTCTGTAATACCGTAACACTTAGTAGCGAATCTAGCGATAAATGCTAGTTTGAATGGTTGGCTCCAGCCTTCAGGAATGTCCATAGTCATAACCACTCACGCTTGAGGCGGTGATATCGTTGTTGAAGTAGACCTGACCGCAGCAATTTTGCGTCGACTCGGAGTACTTGGAACAAAGCAACAAACTTGCCAAGCGATCGGTGGCAGCCATGAGCGTGCCTGGCCGGCACTCAGGCCTTCGGCCTCTGTGCCATGAGTGCTTCCAAGTCACAACTTCTAGTTCTGGCGACTGTTTTGGGACTCAAATTGAAATGCTCTGGAATCCACTAGAAGATGATAGAAAAGCATGTAGAATAGGTTAAGGAGATCCAGAGTCCAACGTATGAACTACTTTGGGCTACATGATAAGGCAGTCGTCATTCTTCTCACGAGCAGCCTGTTCCTCCTCCGCCGCCAACACAGCCTTTTCCTCTAGTGACAATAACTGCGAAATAATCAGACAAGGATCTGGCAGAACAACGAAATCCCATACCCCCTTCTGTTCACGAGCTCGCAGAGCTTTTCTACGGCTCTCCCTCTCTGCCTTCGCACGTCTTATGGATACAGTAAATATTGAAAGTATGTTAGTGGATACAGATTAAGCAGTTGAAAATACAGGCGGTGGAACAAATGATGTGGACCGAATCGCAGGTTCGGGTTTGTTGTCAATATCGTGTACAGGCGTTAGTGAAGGTGGTGATTTAAGGAGGATGATTGGTGAATCAGAAAGAGACGAGCTAGGGCGTCATGAGTGACTTGGCAGCAGGAAAAAATGGACACCTACCGGTCAGTCTTCGAAAATACTTTGGTAAAGGACGATGAAGGTTTCGAAGACATGGAGGCTGATGACGGACTTGAAGCCTCTGAAGACGATGATGGTATACTCTTCTTCACTGCATCAACAGCCGCCGCACCAACGGCGGATGCCTTGGCGTTAAAGAACTTGGCATTAGCAGTCATGGAGTTGGTATTCATGCTCAAAAGTCGACTCGGGCCAGATACTGGAGTCGGAGAACAGCTGTGATCACTTGGGAAGCGATGAGACGGGCAAAATTGTTTGCGACATTTCTGTGTTAGACTGTTGATCCCATGGACTTAGTAGAGAATAGAACAAAAACGCACGTCGCAGCGAATTGGTGAGTACAGTGTTTTGCCACACTTGACTCTTTGGCAGACAGGTAAAGACTTCGTCTTGGCTTTTCCTGTCGTAGCACTGCATTGTGTGGCAAAATGGGACTCCATTTTGACATTTGGATCCTGCCCCGGAGGTATCGCTACGGGCTCGTTGCACAGGGGACCTAGAATACGACTATGAGCAAAAGGAAAGATATCTGGCTACTGAATAGTACAATTTGGAGCCACACGGTTGTGTTTGGTCTCGTCATATTTGAGACAGTGGTGGTCCTTCGCGAGGAAGTGCTCCTGGCAGTACGGAAGTTCGCAATGCTGGCATTTGAAGGGTAGGAAGTCGATAAGGAGACAGGAAGGATGGGAACACTGCTTCCCGATAGCAAGCAATTGCGCGTCTTGAGCCATGAGAGAATAGAAGATGGTGGAAAAGAATATAGATGCTGTAGCGGTGACCGTTACTTATAAAGAAAGAAGGAGGGCTTACGCGTCCCAACGACGCTCCTGGTCGGAGGTCAGTAAGCACAGCCAAGAACCTCGAAGATTCCAGGGAGAGGCTTCCATAATTGGGGTAGAATCGGACCAAATCATTACGGGCACAGGAAACTGTCTATATTTGGTCCTGATGACATAATTCACAATCTCATTGGGACGAATGCTTGTTTCTCAAACTCTTTCAAGTCCTTGCAGTGAGGTTTGTCGTTAACCGGCAAGCTCACCAGGCGTCATGTCTATGAAAACTCGAAGAAAAACCAAGGCGCTAGCTAGTGCGTCTGAGGATGCTGCGCCTAGCTCCTCCCCGCCACAAGACGACACCAGCCTGAGTGTTCCTATTCCTGATGACCTCGACGTTGACGCTCTTTCAACGTTAATCCCCAATGCTACACTTGCTTACCCTTCACCGGATAATATCCTTGCCTTATATCGTCTTGCCTTATCTCAAGCAGCAGATTTGGATGCCACCCAACGAACAGTCGATGACTTACGTGCTCAGGCCGAGAAGACAGACGTCGAACTCGATCAGGCGCTGCAAGACAAAGAATCACTTTCTAGGGATCTAGGATCTCAATTGGAGGATACACAGACAGAACTGAAGGAACTGAAACAAGAAAGAGACCAGCTTGGTGAGTGACTCGAATTTATGGCTGAACCTGTGGCTGAATGCCATTGCAGTTTCTTCTCAAGTCGAGTTGAAAGCCGAGATAACACGACTTTCTACGACCCAATCTACGTCTTCTACTGAGCTCGACGATGTGCGGCGGCGTTTGGAAGATAGCGAACGTGAAAAACGCGATGTCATGGCTGTTGTCAGTCGATTGAAACAGGATGAAACTCAACGCGAAGGTTAGCCCAATGTTACATTTTTTTTTCATCTATTTGACCTTCGCGTGTAGAGGAGATTCAAACCTTACGGAAACATCTCAAGGATGCACGCCAGGAGCACCAGACATTGGAGAACCAAGTTCGAGAGCTGCGGTCTACGGAGACCTCCACAAGGTTCAAGCTTGAATCTCTTTCCCAGCAACTCGAACTTTCGCAGTCAGAAGTCGAACGTACCAACTCCGAACTCATTTCCAAGTCCGAAGAGTTTACTAAGTATCGACGCGTCAAGCAAGCTGAGGCGGGTACTCTTCAGGCAAACCTTGACACGGTCTCTCAGAGCAACGAATCGTCACAGTCTTCTCTCAAGGCTCTTCAATCCTCCCACACATCTCAGACGCATCAGCTCACCCAGGCCTTGACCAAAGTACAAGACCTCAACGGACAGCTGGCCGAGCAGGAGGCCACGTTGACTCAGGAGATCACCTCGCTGAGACGCTTGGTCGCGATGCTGGAGGAGAGAGAGAAAGAGGCTAAAGAGTTCGTGTCATCAATAGAGAAGGAATGGGACGCTGTCGGAGAAAAGGCTGACAGACGAGAGAGCGCTCTGCGGCTCGAGGTAGAGAGGGAAAGGAAGGGTAGAGAGGATGCAGAGAAGCAAGTGGAGCGGCTGGAGACTGTTATCGACAGGATGGGCAGGGGAGAGTTACCGGTTCCTGGCCGTAGTTCTGGGACTCCAGTCAGGGGCATCGTCGACGAAAGTCTGGACGGTATGATGGGTCTAAGTCCTACCGTTGCAATGGCGAGCAAGGCTCAAAAGACTGGCAAGACTTTTACTGAAGTTTACGCCGATTATGTCCGTCTTCAGGAGGATTATGCGAAGAAGTCGGCAGAGTATGATCACATGGATCGTACATTGACCGAAGTACTTGCACAAATCGAAGAGAGGGTACGTTCCCTCACAAGGATGTGTACCCACTGTCTAACATGTCATTAGGCTCCCATTCTTTCCCAACAGCGTATAGAATATGAACGTCTGCAGACCGAAGCAGCTCAGCTTGCCTCTCAACTTGCACAAGCACTCTCCGACCGTGACAGTCAGGTCATTCTCGCCCAAGAGAACGCACAGAAATTGGGCAAGAGTCAACGTGAAAACGCACTTCTCGAAAAGCAGCGTGATGATCTTGGTCGACAGGTCCAAAACCTCCTCCGTGAAATCGGACGTCGAGATGACCCAACTCTCCCTGCTGAGGAAGAAATTTCTCTTGCCCAGCAAGAATCCGACGTAGACGTTTTGATCACCAACAATCTGGTGTTGTTTAGGTCTATTAATGGGCTCCAAGAGCAAAACCAGAAGCTCCTTGCTATCACCAGAGAGCTGGCGAAGAAGTTGGAAGACGAGGAGAAAGAATATAGGGCGCAGATGGAGCAAGAACAAAATGAAGCCGTTCAGGAAGCTCATGCTATCATCAAACATCTTGAAGAGAAGCTGGAGAACGAGAAGAGGAGCAGTGAAAAACGTTTGCAAACATACATCAAGGAGCGGGACACGCTCGCGGCACTCCTTGCACGTTCTGAGAAAGGCACCGGTGCTAATGGACGTGTCAACGGCAATGCGACTACGGTGGCTCCTCCTTCCGATGTTGCGCGAGAATTGGCCGAAATTCAAAGTCAGTTCGAGGTGTATCGCACTGAAATGGGTATCGACTCAGTCAAGCTGCGGGAAGAACTCCTTCTTGCCCAGAAGGACGTGGGTAAATTGCATGCCGAACTTGCCAAAGAGAAAGCACGAAGCGAGTACTATAACGGTACGGTGCTTTTCAGCTCTAGCTTCTCCAAAGTCTGACGACCATTAGAGCGAAACCAGATCAATCAAGACCAATATAACTTGCATGCTCGAGAACTCGATGATCTCGGCAAACGGAATCAGCAGTTATTCGATCAATGGACTCGAATCGACATCGAATGCGGTCGTGTAACGGAAGACCTTCGACTATCCAACAGCCGAATTGAACAACTTCGCAATGAATGTGCAAATCTACGTGCTGAGAAGAAAATTTGGGATGTTCGTCGTTCTCCGTTTATCTTGAAAAGAGTCTGCTTAATCGTAATGTAGGATATACAATGTCGGCTCGTCGAGGAAAACAAGACCTTGACATTGGAGCGCTCTCATCTCAATGACTTGATGGGCAGCGTCCAGAGAATGCACAATGATCTTGAACGTTCTGGTGAGAACGACCGGCGTCGACTGGAAAGCCAACTACAACTCTTGGAAGCACAAGTGTATGTCTTCTTACTCCTGCAGTTCACGTTTCTAATGTTTATGATGTAATTTAGACAGGATTCGCGCACCCAGTTGACTGAAGAGCGAGACAACGTCCGAAACGTCACACTGCAAAAGGACATTGAACTCAAGGAACTTCATTCTAGACTTGACAAGACTGTAAGCATGAATCTTAAGGTTCGCCGACTTAATCTGATATCCAATAGACCGGAGACCTCTCTAAGACTCGGGAAGCTCTTGTCGGCGCCGAAACTAGCAAGAAGCACCTCGAGGATCGCATTGAAGATCTGACTAGACAAGTTCAGGGCAGCGAGGAGAAGCTCGCGGTATATGAACGACGCTCGGGTGCTCTCAGTGCTTCTCGTGGAGGTCAGGATATGAACAAGGAGCAACAACTTGAGGCAGAGGTCGCGGAACTTAGGTGTGTGAAATCTCTGGACCCAAGCTCTGGATGGTATTCATCATACGACAGGGCCGAGTTGAAGGTCGCCAAGGTAGATCTTCAAGCAGCGAGAGAACAACGCCAGCAATTCGAATCGATTAGTCAAGCTGCTGAGGCCGCACTCGAGAGCTTGCAGTCTACTCACGAACAGTACAGAACTTCAACTGAAGCTCAGTTCACGAGACTCGAGGTATGTCTTCTATCAAGGTTGCCTCATTACACAGTCTGATGTATCGTAGTCAGAGAACAAGGCTTCCCGAGAGAAGTTAGAGGCAGCTCAGCAAGGCGCTGTAGAGGCCACAGCTAAATTGAACGAACTTCAGAAGACATTTGAAGTAGAACGAACCGCTTGGACGAACGACAAGAAAACTCTGGAAGGAACTGTCATTGATTTAAGCACTTCCGAGAAGCACTCTGAGAACGACCGGACAAGTCGCGAACAGGAAGTTCGTTTGCAGGAAGAGCGTGCCAAGGTATACCTCCTGATTTCAGTGATATCCTTCCATGCTTACTTCCCTCAAAGGCTGCTGAGGAGCGTTATTCGAATGAGTTGGTTGCCCATGCCGAATCTAGGAAGACTATCGAAGGTCTAAATGCGCAACTGGCCACTTCCCGAGCGGCGGTTCGTGATAGTCAAGTCGCAGCTGACACGGCGACCGCTAAGCTGGCTGCCTCAGAGAGAAGCTGGGACAAGCAGAAAGAGACTCTGGATGCCGAGCTTACGGAAGTAAGACGCCGGTAAGTTTTGAACTCCCTGGCAGTTTTATGCCTGAAACGTAACTTCTTTTAGCCATCAAGCTCTTCATGATCAAAACAAACTTTTGCATGCACACTTGGACGATGTTAGCGGCCAAGCGGCACGTATCAAGCAAGCAGCGACCTCTTCCGACGCTCCTACTGGTGACGGTGAAGGTGACGGTGCCATTGGAGACGATGCTAAGTTGTCAGAACTGCGATCACTCGTTGGCTACTTGCGGAAGGACAAGAACATTTCCGAACTCCAGCTCGACCTTTGTAAGCAGGAGAATCTGCGGTTATCGAAGCAGGTGGACCATCTGACGGAGACTTTGAACGAGACACGGGCCACACTTTCTGAGGTAGGTTGCACTTTCCCTCTTTTTGTGTTGCCGCCTTATATGAGTATCAGGAACGTGAACGAGCCGTGCAGACTGCAGCATCTGCAACCCAACACGCTGAACTGATTGAACGTATCAACCAGGTCAACGTTCTTCGAGAAAGCAATGCTACCCTTCGCACAGAGAGCGAACGCCATGTGAAACGCGTCAAGCAACTGGATGTCCAGCTTAGACAACTATCCTCGCAACTCGAACCCGCCAAAGAACAAGCACGTGTCGCACAGGCTGAACTTGAGGCTGGCAAATCCCACATCCAACGACTCGAGATGGAAAATAAGCGATGGCAGGAACGGAACACCCAATTGCTAAGCAAGGTATGTTTGTAGTTGGTTGCTGGGCTCAATCTTCAATAACATTTGACAGTACGATCGTATCGATCCCGTTGAAATGCAAACTCTCCAAGATGAGAACGTCAAGCTAAAAGAGGAGATTACTACACTCAAGGCGGAGAATGTCCATTTGAAGACAGTTGGTCAGAAGCTGAATGACAACTTCAAGAAGTTCAAGGGTAATATGGACCGGCTCAAAACTGAAAAGGCAGAATTGCTAGAGGAGAAGAATGCTCTGACTTCCAGGGTACAAACCCTCGAGGCGGAGAAGACCTCACTCCTGTCTGATAAGGCCACCACTGCTCAGTCAACTTCGGATGCCGCACAACAGTTGTTGCAAGAAACTGCCACAATCGTATGTCTATCTCTCGTTCTTCGTGTCTAAAGTGGCTTATTTATTTCTCTGTAGACACAACTGAACAATGAGAAAGAACAACTGATTTCCGAGCGTGATGCACTTCTGAACTTGAAGAAGGAGAACGAGGAGCTGAAGGCAGAGCGTGATAAACTCTTGACAGAGAAAGCGACTGCAGGAGCTACCTCTGTACCTCCTATGGATGGCAGCATCGAGGAAGCCAGACAAGCATGGAGTTCCGAGAAGGCGGAGTTAATTAAAGCCCGGGAAGATGCCCTCGCAAAGGCCAAGGTAAGCCATGACTTCACCACCACTCATTGGCACTTAACTGTGTTTAGGCTTTAGCAGACAATTACGAGACTACGAATAGAAACCTCGAGGCCACGCAGTTTGCCTTGGTTTGGCCCATACCTCCCTGCCTTATAAACACACTAACATACTTTTTAGGAACAAATGAAAGGTCGGGTCAACCTTGTAAACAAGGCGTGGGCAGACGATAAGGCCAAGGTGAAGTCTGATCAAGCAGCCGCCGTTACCACCGCCTTGGAGAAGCAAAAGAAAGAGTTGGAAAACTCAACTACTTCCCCCCCTGCCGATTACGCACAGCAGCATGCTGAAGAGTTGAAAGCCCTTGAGACTAGGCTAGCGGCTAAGTATCAAGAAGATCTAAAAGTTGCCGTTGAAGCTGCGAAGGCGGGAGCGGAAGGTACTCCATCCCAAGGTCAACTCGATGCAGCAGTAGAGAGAGGCCGGATGGAGATTTCAAAGAAACTGGCGTTGAAGGACGCTCAGCTTATTCGGAATCAGAGCAAACTGAAGGATGTCGAAACCCAGATCAAGGCAATCGAAGTCCAGGTCCGTCAGTGGCATCAGCAAGGTTTCATTCCCGAAAAGGAGTTTTCGTCCATCACACGCCCTACACCCAGCGCGGCACCGGCCGCTACCCCAACCGCGTCGTCTTCTCAACCTTCCACGTCCACAGCAAAGCCGACGCCACCGACAGGCCCTGCAGCGACTTCTACGGCATCCGCATCCCAAACAAAGTCCTTACCAAATAAAGCACTTTCGGGCCCGCCTCAGCGTGGACGAGGTGGAGTTCCTGCTCGTGGAGCAGAACGTGGACGCGGCGGCCTGGCTGCGCGCGGGCGGCTGATGCCTGCTGCAGCAGCTGCCCAAGGACCGTCACTCAGTGTCCTTGGTGCTGCCGCGAAGAGACAGAGGGAGGAAGCAGCCAACACCTCAGACGATTCGCTTGCCAAGCGTTTGAAAACAGGTGATGGTCAGGGTGCTGGTCCTGCAGGGGCTAAACCGGTCACCATCAAACGTCCACCACCACCCTCATGATTCTGTTGTCCGTCTTGTCTTGTTGTATCTCATTCAGTAATCTTTGTACAGCAATTGTATCTTTATTTCGCAATACGACACCATCACTGTTCATCATCTCCACCATCATGTGTCTGTCGCCCGTTAGCGGGTTCCGAAACTGATCTTACTCAGGCCTCAGGCTGATGAGTGTTAAAGGCATGACTCTCATGAGGGTATGATCTACAATCACCTGACCCTTTACTAAGAAAACGCGCTCACATCAACCGAGTGTATAGAAACGCCCTGAAAAGCGTGATTCTTGACAAACCGTGCCGCCAAAGTTAGGCCAAGCTTACCAGTAAAATGAAAATTTCACACTGTGCATAAGGCCGTCCGACCCGGGAAAAGACCAGAGAATGATGGCCGGTCTGATAAATCGCTTGCGTGCTGCAGCGGATACCAATCCAGGTAAGATCCACATCCAAAGATGATGTTCAATATCGAATCGGAGACCGATCCGGGCCATGGAAATGAGTTTAAATAGTGGGACATTCAACGTATCCAAACCATCATTCACACCCACAACTTCCAATCCTCTCCCACCCAAGAACCCAATCTCCTCATAACTTGACAATGGCCCCCACAATCAAAGTCGGTGACACCATCCCCGAGGCCACCTTTAACTATATCCCCTACACCCCCGAGCTCGAGAGCAAGGTATGTACCATCTTGGAATATTCCGACTTCGATGCTGACATCGAGGACTAGCTTGCTTGTGGTATTCGTGAGTGCTGCAGTCCCAAATTGAATCCATGGTTGCTGACGACTGTGATCAGCCATCAAGCTCAACACCTCTCAATGGAAGGGCAAGAAAGTCGTCATCTTCTCTGTACCTGGAGCTTTTACTGTGAGCAAGAGCAAGGGGTTGTTACTGTGACGCGCCTGATACCATATTCTCTTTAGCCTACCTGCCACGTTAACCACCTTCCTCCCTACCTCGAGAAGTACGATGAGTTCAAAGCCAAGGGCGTCGATACCGTTGCCGTTGTCGCCGCCAACGATGCCTTTGTCTTGAGCGGATGGGGAAGGTTCGAGGGTGTTGGGGACAAAGTACGCCCGCTGCCATCACCGAGCTTTTCCCGTCGTTTCTGATCGATGATTTTTAGATCATTCTGCTCTCTGATGGTGAGGCCAAGTGGTCCGCCTCCTTGGGTCTTTCCGTGGATCTGTCTGCTATCGGGTTTGGTGTCCGTACCGGCCGCTACGCTCTGATCCTTGACGATCTTGTCGTCAAATATGTTGAGGTACTTATTCAAATTCCCTGGATACTTCATCGCTAAACTACTACACAGCTTGAACCCGGCACCGACGTCACCGTGTCTGGTGCTGAAGCGGTCCTCGCCCAGTTGTAAAGGACTTCCACTGAAACGAACGTCCATGTACCACCAAATTATTTGCAGTAGCAATGTTTATTAGAACGCAATGTTTTTCGTTAGAAGCAATAATCCCAAAAAACCCATTCTTATGCCTATGTGACTTCAATGTCCAGAAATGTTTAAGCAACAAAAGTCGAATAATTGATTGAACAGTCCATGACATGAATCTGCTACGTTATCATCCCCATACTTAGGTTCAAGACGGCACTCTTGTACCATTCTTATCAATGCACCACGTATCTGACCACCACTCGTAGAATGCACACTTCGGCAGCAACCCTTTCGGCTCGTCGCCTGCATCCTGCAATAAAAGAGCCACAACTCCATGTGGCGGAACAGCTTTAGCATTGAAGCTACGGACGGCAGTCCCATTGTTAGTGTGCGTCCATAAATCCTGCGAAAGTTCAGGATTCGTCCCAAAATAAAAGAAATAAACACGTTTACCCTAACGGCATACTGTCTACCAGCACGTATCCAAGGAGACTCCGTCAGGTTGAAGAAGAGGTCTGCGGGTGAGTCCAAAGAATTGATCTGATGGCGAAATCATCATGAGTCCATTATACAACTCATAGCTGATGGCACATTACCAGCATGAAGACAGTCCCATTCTGACTTTGTCCGCTCCAGAACACGGCTGGATGCGCGGGGTCAAAGGTATAATCAGCCTGTCAGGAGATCGGATCAATCATCCTTCTGGCTAAAAACGACCGTCCTCACGTTGATCCCCCATCTGAATGGTACCACCCCAGTGCCGACGACGGGGTCTTGGTTGATAGCAATGATTTCGGTGTTCTTGAAGATACTCAGACTTTGCTCCGACACTGAAGAAAGCTGTGCAGAAGCAAGTTAGCTATTTCATTACCGGCTTCAGGTCGAACCTACGTCAGTCCCCTACATAAACGAGTTAGGTATATTTGAATTGACCTCGAAACTACAACTCACGATGAGAAGCGGCGACTTGACGAAACTCCAAACAGTGAAATGGGTTTTGGATTCTTCGTAGTTTAGGTCGCCGTTGCCACTAATTCATTCGTAAGGATGAAGCACGCAGTGAAGAATTCGCTTCCTTACATTTGAAGCTAGGAGTTCACATTGAGTACGTGAATAATAGAGACCCGTTTCGCTCACCATATCTAAATCGTTATGGCCATAGAAATCGGACGCCCAGGAATGGAAGGATATTCTGAACAGATGTCACTTTGGTGCCTGTGAACGCGTTTTGTTCCCACGTACGAATTGATAATGCTAGCAATGGAAGCCCAGTTCGCGCCTAGATAAATATTAAAATTTGCTTAGGATTCAAGTTATCTATGTAGTAGAAAGACGAACCGATATCGTCTGTCATCTACAGTTCCAATGAGATATATGACCGCGCCAAGAAGTATACAAACTTACCCTCCATGACTGTCCGTATTGTCTTGCCCACAACTGCGGTTGGAGCTACATCTCACGTTAAGCAACAAATACCTGACAGATAGCTGAAGCCATACTCGACCCCATTCGCATATGGAGAACAACAACGGTGGTTCGCCTGACTCGGCTGCAAGGTCGGAAATTGCGTTTGCCATTCGCGAAAACTCTGTACGACATGGTAAGGATGATCAAGTCTGTCGAGTCCAGGATACTTACTGCCAACCATGCCTTCCCTGATTATGTCGTCATAAGGTACTGGGAATAAACTTTTGTATGGTGTACTGCTGGAAAATGAGGTTGGGCTTTACCAGCACAGTTATCAAATCTGATGGAGAAAGTTAAGTGACTGAGAACGATAAACGCAGCTGTTTTTACTGACTTTAGAAGATCAAAGCCCCATTCTTGCTGAAAGAGCCTTGCGTCTCTGTTACGAACGCCGATTTCCAACGATATTCTAGAAAGAGATATAAATACGACGAACCTGGCTTCGTTCTGGAATGAGCCCGGGTATAATTGGCAAGTGAACCATCCAGAGTCGCTGTACTATATACCAAGCATCAGTTGAAAGAAACAGTGCCCTGATGTTAGCCGTACGATTCCAGTTTTTCTGTGCGATGCAAATTAATACGGCTGTGATGTGTAAGTGATGTAACATACAGTCCCAGTGCATGTATTTGATCTGTAAGTTTCTTCATTCCTGAAGGGAACCGTTCCGCGCCTAGGAAATGAACACGGAAATAAGACGGTTCACGTGGAAGGGCTTACTGGCAAGAATATCTCCACTAGAGCTTCGATTCCTCTCAGCGTAGCAATCATCTATGTTCACATACTGATAACCTAGATCCTACTCGACAATGTTGAATCAGTTTGTGATAAGTCTGACGAGGACGTGAATCACTGACGGCGAGGCCCAAAGACACTAAGTAATTCGCAGAATCCAAAACGAGGGTTTCGTTGATGTTGCACTAAAACAGTATTATGACGGGGCGTCCTTGGAGCCAACGACACGCACAAAATACGCATTCCATGCTGCAGAAGCGCTATTCAATAATGGCGAGATAGGGTAGCTGGGAACACGTACTGTTCCAACCCATGACTACTCATGCCTGCTCATCAGCATTGCATATGTTCAGCAGTAAGCCAACACATACACGGTAGACGCCCCACCCCATTGTCCAAAGCGACGGAGGATGGAATGCTGGCCACAAACGCTAGAATAGCTGGCAAACCCAGCCACCAGATCGACATGATGGACGTGTGCATACAAGCTGTTGGGCTAATGCTGTAGTTATGCACCTTTAGTACTAATTCTGAGCCAGAAGCGCCGTCCACGTGAAGGATAAATTACATACAAACGTTAATCCGGACCACACTGTGGAAGAGGCTGGAAAATGAGAGTAAAGTCACAAGGAGTGTCAGTAGGCCCTCTTCTATACGGCACGGGAACGAAGAGCGTATGGCCAATGATGCTGAGGTGGCAATAATGATGGTAATGATCTATGGTGTCCGTGGGAAGATCGTCCCGGAGAAACTGGGTGAGGAGCAGAATATAGCGTGAAGAGTGGAGACAGCCCTCCAACCGTCGTTGCGGTCAGTGAAATTCACTTGGCTTACAAATAGACGGTGGCCTCCAGAAAACCTGGCAGATCTAAGTATATAGTGCCTAAATGTGAAACGTTGTCTTCATTCAGCTGGGCGAAGCCATCAGGGTCTGAGACAGTACAGCATCGAAGACAGTAGCGTATAGTAATGATATTAATTGAAGCTAGGTCCAATTCCCGAGAAAGTGCCACAGAAGACCGGATTGGTTTCCTTCGTTTTAATGTAACCAGACCTAGGTGCAATCGTCGCAGTACGAATCGTTGAGTGCAGCCAAGTCGCAAACCGTCGTGCCTGCGGAGGAGGTGGCGTGACGGCGGCTGGAGGTCGAACTTTCGGACCGCATACCACGTGATTGTTCCCACGACAGAAATGGTTAAAAACTTTTTTTCGCTGTCAAAAATTATAGACCTTCTCCTTCCTCAGCGCCAACGTTCAGAACGGCTGAACTCGAATCCCGTCGCTGACTCTCACTCGTCGCCAGGTGAGTCTACTTTTATGTTGCCTTGTGATGAACAATGTATATATCACACTGAAAAATCGGAATTCTTGGTTATCAATCATTTATTTTGACGTTCTTACAACAATCTGAACTTCGCTTTCCTCGTCGTTTATCCTATTTTCAGATCATACTGACTCTTCACCCTTTCGTAGGACTTCCTCTCATCAAGCGAAGAACCTTCTCTGAGCAGCGGTGTAGATTGACTATCAAGGTTCGTCAGCGTCAGGATTCTTTGCGCAGGATGAGACTATTACTATTCAGTTATCCCTGTCTTAACTACCGTGTCGAGACGTTTTTTTTTCTGATTTTTCTTTCATATCTGTAACCAGAATATCCTTGCTCAATATCTTCTTTGCAGACATCACGCTCAAAGGCTAAGGGTCTTTTACAAGCTATGGTGAGTTAGACCTGTATTCATTTCTTCATTGCTATGTAAGTAAGTATATGGTATCAAACTAAATAGCACACAAATACATTTACTACACTTATTCCACGTCAACGTTAACAATTTTGATGTCCTCAAAAGGTTTGTCCGCTTTGTTTGCTTTAACATTCTCAATCGCATGAACGACTTCCAAACCCGAAATTACCCGCCCAAAGATTGTATGTTTCTTATCCAACCACGGTGTGGCCGTAGTGGTGATGAAAAACTGGGACCCATTGGTATTTGCGCCAGCATTCGCCATACTGACAGTATAAGGCCTGTCCACGTACGTCAGTACATGAAAGTCTGATCAACAAAGTAGTAAACCTACCTGTCATGCCTCAAATCGTCAGAGAACTCATCTTCGAATTCTCGTCCCCAAATCGACATGCCCCCAGTGCCGTCTCCGAGGGGATCTCCAGTCTGGATCATGAACTTGGGAATAACGCGATGGAATATAATCCCCTCGAAGTATGCGCTGCGTGCGTGACCGACGAAATTCTCGACTGCCTTTGGTGCCTGTGCCGGGAACAGCCGCATATGAATATCACCTACTGTTGTGTGGATGGTGGCCGAATTGGCTAGGGGTGATGGACCGTTCAACGCGACGGGCACAGCAGAAGCAATGTTCTGTTCTTCACGCGTGGGTCTTTCGTTGAACACATCTCGCTCGCCCTCTTTGTTGTCCCTAAAAGGCAGTTAGTATTGAAATGGCAGGTTATTAATTGTGCTACGTACGGCTCTGAACGAGTGAAGATGTAGAATCTAGGCCGCTTGTAAGCTGTACTGAAGAGAGAAGGATCTCGCTGGGCTTTGTCGGCCAAGATCGGATTCGCTGAAGCAGCCATTGCCTAGAAACAAAATTTAGGTTGACGACACGAGGACAACGAGTGAAGACGCTACCATAGTTGTGATATTCCGCTTGGCCGGAGCCCCTTGATACACGCTCACATTCAAAAATCGATTGGATTCATCCTTTCCGAGAAGGCGAACTACACGATTGGTGACTGTATTGACGACTGCAAGGGGTTGAGCAAAGCACGAAGATTGATTAAAAGCGCAATACCTTTTATTCCTAACAGCGACGGGTAGATGATAAATGCACCACTTTCGTCCCAGATCGCGTTACTCCAGCGTCCAGGAATCAGGCCGTCTGGGCCCGGGAGCTCAAGCTCTCTTTCTATAGCTAATCGTCGTCCAAACTCCATGTCATCAACCTTGTATACTGCGGTACCAGCCTGCTGCATCTCCTGAACTGCCGCCAGTGATTCATCATATTTGCGATGAAGTTTCCCGGTTAGGAAAGTGAACATACGGATTTGTCGGTCTGGTAACGAGAATGTGACGAAGGAGGAGGAATCAGGCGAAAGGGTTATGCATGTTGGAGTGGATTTTGACTTTTTGAATTCGTATAAATCGGTCTCGCTTTTATAGGCCCAGAGTCCTGGCACATTTTTAGGCAGCGAGAAAGGTTCGGAGGGCTGCCAGTACTCCACAAAACCTCCCTCGTCTGCAGATATCACGCAGTCATAACGGTCACTGTAGGCCATGACATGGACGGGGAATCGGTGGAGGCTTTGAATGGTTTCAAGAGGAGTGCCGTCTCCCCGACCTTCGTAGAGTTTGATTGTCCCTGAGGACGAATCAGACCTGGGAAAATGTCAGTGTGATACACGTAGGCGGTTGCGAGAGAATCAAATTTACACTGCTAGCAATCCAGACTGTCCACGTCGATGTACCCAACAACATGAATGCGGGGTGAAGCCTAAGGTGATGATGTTAATCATGTCTAGATAATTTCATCAACTTCACACTGGAGACCGAGCCACTGTAAACATACCAAAGTTCACAACGTCGAACACTTTGGCAGTGCCATCATCGGACACTGTTACAAAGAGCTGCCCATCTGCACTTGCGGATACTGCTTTGACGGGGGTCAGGTGGGCACGGTAGAGCTTCACAAACTCGATGCCGTTGTCCTGTTTCTTCCAAAGTTTGAGGTGACCATCTACCGAAGTAGTTATGAGAAATTCGGTCCTGAGCACATGTCAGTATATAATTCTGCAGATAAATCCAAAGGCTGCACTTGGTAACGACGCAAAAGTTTATAACGTCCCGATGCATGAAGCTTTTGTAGTATTGCTCCGCGTCGGGGAGATGTTCAAGATATAGTCGCTCATGGGGAAGTACTGCGAGAAAAATTCTATGTTTGTTGAGGCTCAAAAATGGGGATACAAGACGAGACGCTCACCTTTCCGTTTCTTCTTCACGCTACCCTCTGCCTCTGCTGGTATTGGCATTGGTCCCACGTCGTCTTCACTGTCATCATCCTGGTCCTGGGCTTGAGCAGTATCTACCGGTTCTGCTTCGGCGTCATTTTCTGCACCGTTTCTCGCGCGCTTTCCTAGGACAGGCTCTGACATGATGAGGAGAAGTTTTCAGCGCGTCGAAGAGAGTTGAAGTGCTTTGTTTGGCCCAACCATCCTGTGCAAATACGAGATCAACAGTTTGATATGATGTAATTCTGAAAATTGAATGTCAAGGCAATCTTCAGCAGAAATTGAAACTTGCAACGGCGACCTTCATTAGAAGGAGACTGAAGCGTTGTCAATTTGTTCTTTCCGAGGCCAGAAATCCATGGTCTTTCGATGCTTGCACCCTCTCGACTCCAAAAGCCAAGCTCTAATCTTCCACGATGGATTCATTCAAGCTCAAACAAACAGACTCAAATGCAACGAAGGCGACAACCCGCACCAAGCAACATCTCGGTCAAGCCAGCTAATGTTTTCACAAAAGAGAAGCAGGATGCAGAGACAGCGACGCCGCTGCAGAAAGGCCGGCGCAGTGCGCAAACCTTCTACTGTCTTACTGCTATTTGAAAGCTGAATCTCGTTTTCTAGATCAACGAAATGAATTTGGAGTGCAGCTTTTATCACAATCTCTCCACGACCAAGTATTCAAGAACTGCTCCTTCCAACCACCTCCGAGAATCTACAATAATATCGCCAATTCGCATCTAAAAATGCACGGCCTTAGCCCATCTCAAGGCTCCAAACTCCCCTACACCGAATTCACGCTCCCCCCGCTCCAAGGCGACAATCTTCTCGAGCATTTCTATAGGTTAGGCTCCTCCAACGCAGAACCTTACCTCTCGTTGGCCAAATCGTTCGCTACGGCCCAGTTACATCCTCCTCCAGAACACTGGAACGTACAGGCTGGATGGACAAAATACATCTATAAAAGCGACGGATCAGGATACCACGAACATGTACCATACCCCATGCATGACGGAAAACCTGAGCAAATGCTCTCCTTCGACATCGAAAACCTTCCCAAATACCATCACTTCCCTGTCTTGGCCTGCGCCGCGTCTCCTAATGCTTGGTACGCTTGGATATCTCCCTGGATATTAGATCCTGCCAACACGTCGCCAGAACAGCTTATACCTCTTGGTCCTCCCGATGTTCCTCGCATCGTTGTAGGCCATAACGTGTCTTATGACCGGGCGCGTGTTCTTGAAGAGTACCACATTGATGGCACGAAAAATCGCTTCCTTGACACGATGGCGCTGCATGTGGCGGTTAAGGGGATTTCGTCTCACCAGCGGCCCGCGTGGATGAAGCACAAAAAGAACAAGGAGGAAGTTAAAGAGCAGCGACGAGAAGCCGTTGAGGTTGTACGAAGTATGATTCAAGAGGTACAAAATGATCTGGACGCGCTGCGCGAAGCTGAAGCTCAAGGGGAAGTCGACGAGGCATGGAGATCGACCCTTGTAACCCGTTGGAAGGAGCTCCAGGAATATTTGCCGACCCATCAGGCTTCGGTGGACCAGCTGCATGATAACTTCGTACCTGGGCCTCCTCCGGGGAGTGACGATGCCGAGGATAATGTACAAACGCGATGGGAGGATTTGACATCAATGAACTCTCTAGTCGACGTCGCGAAACTATATTGCTCCCTCGATCTTTCCAAAGATATTCGAAATGACTTTATGACCTGCACCCCAGAGGAGATCCTTGCCGGCATATGGGACTACATTGGCTATTGTGCCACCGATGTCAGTGTCACGCATCAGGTGTACGCAAAGGTATTCCCCGGGTTTTCCCAGAATTGTCCTCATCCTGTCAGTTTCGCGGGAATCTTGACAATGGGAAGCGGATTCTTACCCGTAAATCAAGAATGGGAGGCTTACTTGGAGCGTGCAGAGGGCCTTTGGAACAAGATGTCGAAAGGTGTCAAGGATGGTCTGGAAAGTCTTGCTAGGGAAGCTGTTAAGAACCATCCAGTCAGTGCAGAGGGAGGCGAAGACAAGTGGAAGGATGATCCTTGGTTAAGCCAGTTGGATTGGACTCCCAAGGTTGTTGGCAAGACTCGGGGTATATTCCCACCAGAGGTCGAGGCCGAACCGCCCGTCGAGGTATGTAATTTCATTCTGTTCCAAATTCTCGTTCTTAAGAAAGCGGCGTAGTCACAAAATCCTCAGGTCATTCCGCGGTGGTATAGTCGCCTCCTCAGTGATCCATTCTCAACACATGCTATGACCCGCATTCTACCCCTTCTCCTGAACTTGTCTTTTGAAGGTTATCCTATGGTCTTCACGTCAAAGGAACAATGGCATTATCTTAAGGGCAAAAAGAAGAAGGTTCACCGTCTGCCTACCGCATCTGGGGCCACGGCGACTTTGCTAGGACCCAAGCATGCACTGAAGCTTCTGACCGAGGGTCAAATGGGTTCGTGTGACGCCCAATTGGCTATGAAGCTATGCAGACCGGAGGATAAGCTGGAGAAGCAAGTTCTGAAGCTTGCGGCATCCGTTTACAGCAGAAGTCTGACAGAGAAAGAGATCAGTGATGACCCTTGGTACAGTCAGCTGGACTGGACTGAGGTCACAGACAGTGCTTCTCAGGCCGTTTCTGTCGCAAAACCAAAGCGTAAACCTAAACCCGTCAAAGCTCCGTCGGTGTATTGGCCTAAGTGGTTCTGGGACCTGGCGAAGCCAAAGAAGGATATGCCTCCCGCATCACTAGAAATCACCATGAAGAATCGTTTTGCTCCCCTTCTGCTTAGAATGTCGTGGCTCAACTATCCCTTATACTACTCTCGAGAATATGGCTGGACATTTCGTGTTCCGCCACAGCCAGAGGGCGTGCCAATCCCTGAGAAGATGAAGCGACTGAAATCCCTTGATTTCTACGACGAAGCTGATGTTCCCCTTAACAACCTCAAGCTTGATGGCTACACATTCTACAAACTACCGCACAAGGATGGCGAGACAGCAAACGTTGGGAGTCCCTTGACGAAGACTTTCATGAATTACGCCATTGATGGGACACTAAGCTGTGGTGCTGGTGAAACAGCAAACGCGATTGTTGACGTTGCCGTCCAGGGTAGTTATTGGGTCAGCTCGCGGGATCGAATCATGCGTCAAATGGTTGGCTGGCAGGACCCCAAGTCCGAGCGATGGGATATGGGTTTGCCAGTCGAACAGGACTCCGAGACTTGTGTAGAAGGAGAACGGCCGAAGAAGTGGGGCATGATCCTTCCTCAGGTCATAACAATGGGCACCGTCACTCGACGGGCTATTGAGAGGACTTGGTTGACTGCGAGCAATGCGAAGAAGAATCGTGTGGGGTCTGAACTCAAAGCCATGGTTCGGGCACCTCCTGGATATGCCATCGTTGGCGCCGATGTCGATTCTGAAGAGTTGTGGATTTCTAGTTGTATGGGGGATGCCCAGTTTGGTGCTCATGGGGCTACTGCCATCGGCTGGATGACGCTCGAAGGTACTAAAGCCGCAGGGACTGATCTCCATTCCAAAACAGCCAGTATCTTGGGTACTTCTCGTAATCAGGCCAAGATTTTCAACTACTCTCGTATTTATGGTGCTGGTATGCGCCACGCGATACTCCTTCTCCAGCAGGGGAACTCGAACATGAGTCCAGAAGAGGCTCAAAAGCTCGCATCAAATTTGTACCAGTCAACGAAGGGCAAGAACACGTATCGGACAGACATGTTCGGCAAGAAGTTTTGGTTTGGGGGTACTGAAAGTTTCTTGTTCAACAAGCTGGAGGAGATAGCTTTGTCAGATCTGCCTCAGACGCCTGCCCTGGGCTGTGGTATCACTCAAGCACTATGCAAAAACAACCTTCCACAAGGCTTCGGTTCAGACTATCTACCTTCACGGATCAATTGGGTCGTACAGTCCTCGGGAGTGGATTATCTTCATTTACTCATCGTTTCAATGGACCATCTGATCAACAAATATGGTATACAGGCTCGCTACCTCATATCTGTTCATGACGAGCTCCGCTATTTGGTGAAGGAAGAAGATCAGTACCGCGCGGCCCTCGCTCTGCAGATTGCGAATCTATGGACTCGCAGTATGTTTGCATACAAATTGGGTATGGACGATCTACCTCAGGGAGTAGCCTTCTTCTCTGCGGTGGACGTCGACAAGGTGCTTAGGAAGGAGGTAGATATGCCTTGCATCACTCCATCCCAGCCAGACCCCATCCCTCCCGGCGAATGTCTAGACATAACTCAGATTTTAGAGAAGACCGATAATGGATCTCTATGGTCGGATGGTCGCCCTATGGAAACATCGTTCAACGGACCTTTCACAGGTTCACTGGAGGGCTATGTTCAACCTAACTGTTTAATTCACCGCTCCCCCAGCGCCGGCTGGCTTCAAGCGCAGTCAGCTACAGACTTCGGTGAAATCAAGCATTTGGCTAAGGAAGAGTCTGCAAAGAAAAATGCAGGGTCACAGCTGAAGAAGGGGGGGAAATCAGGCCGTAAGATCACCAAGGGTGATGATTGGGCTGAGATGGTGGAACGGGTGTTACAATCGGGTCGCGATCTTAGGCTATGGTAGTATATATTTATAATATTCCGTCTTTATATCCATGTACTTAATGTTGTATACTTATATGGTTACATTATCGCATTCATTATGGTCTCGTCATTTATCCCACTCTAGTCGATCAAATCAAACATTGCGAGATGGCCCGGGGTTCATCAAGGTGAATGATTTTTACGCAGGTCTACTAATGCCGGTCTTCACAGCGTATCCTGATATCACAGTACCCTTCGTCAAGGA
Organism: Armillaria novae-zelandiae; assembly: GCA_030435655.1. Taxonomy (NCBI): domain Eukaryota; kingdom Fungi; phylum Basidiomycota; class Agaricomycetes; order Agaricales; family Physalacriaceae; genus Armillaria; species Armillaria novae-zelandiae. The sequence goes on along the minus strand of JAUEPR010000003.1, from coordinate 2,198,644 downwards.
GTTAATTGTAGATTTAGCTAAGTGAAATTCGGATATAACGGATCACTGGGCTAGTGTCCGATCAGATCGAGAGCTACAGACTCGGGTGTCAAGGGTTGGTCAAGGGGTGACATCCGTTCCCCAACCTTTCCCCCCACAGTGAACGAACTAGTACTGGACATTCCTTTTGGTACTACACAGTGCGGAGCTCCCCGCGCTTATGGACCGAACTCCTCTTCATCATCTTATGATGTATCTTGTCTTCTACTAATTCAAACGGACCACTCGACTGTTTGCAAGCACTGCTCGAGGCCCGGGACCGTACCACCACACAAGGACAGAGGTGCCACTGAAGTTGACAAAGAGCCATAACTCGCTCGTTTTTCGGAACCAGTTCTGTCCAATTTTGAGACCGAAATTCAAATCATATTTCTCTCGAACAAGGGCAGTTTAAATCTTCAGGAAATCTTCAGCTAAATTTTATACATATTGTTTAATCACGCTAGAAATGGGAACCTTTGCTCACTCTTTTATATTTTCCCCACGATCAGTTTCACTTCAAACACCTCTGAGTTGCACTCTTGGTCCTGACTCTAGATGTCCCTAACCCGCGTCCCGGTGAGCTGTTTGCTTCCTACACAGTTCTATTCTTCCCGCATCATGTTCGCCACAGAAATCGGGGGTTGAATATGAACTCAGGTCTTCAAAAAGCCAGATCGCTTCTTATGTTTCGGTGCCAGAGTGCTACCAGAATTGCCGGTATGTCGATAATCTACTAATGCATCTCAAATTCTCATATGGTCTCTCATGCAGTAGCTTTCGCATTGCTTGGTCTCGTATCGAAACTTGGAACGTCCTACAGTTCACGACCTTGACACATTTCTATTCACGGCGTATTCCTCGCAATATCACATTTTGGTCGCTGACATTGACACAAATCATTTCACGCTAAAATGTGTCATCGGCAACTATTATTCCAGCAGTCGGCGGGTTGTGGTCATTTGACGAAGGTCCGAGAGATCAACGTTGACTGTCGCTATCCCAAGTGCTTCATCAGCTCTATACACCCACGCTTTTGTGGACAAAATGCGCCTTGCTCTTGTCGTCGATATTACTCCAACCCAGTGAGGAAAATCACCGCGATAGTCAGTCATGTTTCTCCTTGATATTTTCTGTACTCTTTAACCACTTCCCTAGGTCCCAGGGAGATGTTCCGGTTGCATGGAGTGCTAGTTCATGTTTATATTACATCATTAACAAGTAGACCTTTAAATAATCTTCATTGTAATTTTTTGATGTGAGCCCAAGGACCTCGCTTGATTCTTTGCGCTATCGATTTCTGAACCATCACGAAGTCGGTGAATTTTTGCGTCCGTCGATCGGCGTTGGTCAGAAGAACTTGCCAGGTCACATGATACAATCTCCAAAGGACTTCTTTTATCATCAACTCGGCGAAGGGTTACTCTCCTACTAACTCATTCAAGAACACTAACAGATGGAGATTGCGCTACGGTTACATAGTTTCTTGTTCTTGGACCACCCGCCTTGTTCCTGCATCATGCTATTTTGACAGGACTCCAATTGCACACGAGGTACATCAGCTCCCAACTTTACTGAACTTTACTCGGTGCCACACATACAGCATGACTACCAGCGTTCAACTAGGGTTGATACTCACATAATGGATTACGGTCACCGAGGTTACCGTTATGCGCTATATTTTCGTGCACCGTCTAACGAGAGTTAACGTTGACCTTCGGGAATGCGAGCCAAAAAAAGACGAGCAGACAGGATGCCAGAGAGAATGAATGTACGTTGTCTTGTCAAACACTCCGACCACTTTAGCTTTCTTGACTCCGCCGGGGTCATCAATGCCCATTGAAGATATATCGACTCTTGCATGGAAACTCTGGGACAGTGCCACTACGGCATGAAGAAAGATGCGGAGAGGCTACGTATGACGTAGAAAGAAATCTTTTAACGCATGATGATAGAGAAAGCAGTTCAATAGCCAAAGAATGCTCTGCATTGTATATATTTAGTCTTCAAACGTCAAGGACACTCCAGGTCGGGTTGAACTTGATGTACACTCCCCTCTCCCAAACTTTTGGCCGTGGAGTTCAGAGATATAATCTACAGAAACAAATGAACAGTGAAAATAGTAGTTAAGAATGCAAAAGATATGTGATAAGTAGGCTGAATGCATGAAGGCCAATAATCGATGAAAGTTCCAGCCCTATGGCCGAGGTTCCAGTGTTGTTCGTATCGAGCTTGAGCAATGAACTCTGGTCTCACCTGGGTAAATCATACATCACCACACGACCCTATACCAGCGCGATGGATAGCGCTAGTGCTAAGGGTGATGTGGCAAGTCCAAGGCAAGTCGATACAAAGTCGACGGCGTTGTGCCAATTGCCGGACATTGCCAAGTAAAAACGAATACCGGCTATCGGCCCGGGACCCTCGTGTTTCTCGGACGAAAGGCTTGTCATCCTCGTGCCGAAATCACGGCCACGCGAGCTAACAAACTCTCACAATTCCATCGCATTCACGATGTTGTTCAAGATTACTAGCTAGCGTGTTCCCGTTGCGTCAAAATGTTCTTTCTTATCCTGGAACTTACGTCCCTTTTGCACTTGTCTTTCAGAGCATACAGAATGGTAGAGTAGTCTACGTAGATCGAGGACCAGACAATGTCGTGTCTGAGGATATGGCGTGAAGATTACCCTGGCTGAAACGGAAGGTATCTGACATTCTAATCTGCTGATTTTTGAATATCATGATAGGTAAAATCGAGGTCAGCACTACAGCTAATACTGTGTTGTAGTGGGAATTTTCAGCGAGACTCCCTCATGACATCTTTCACAGTGTCTTGATCTTCATCAAAGTAACCTGGTTCAATGTAGCTGGTTGGGGTGAGTTCACGGCGTCAGTTGGTGTCAACGACTGCTGATGCATCCTCTAGTCGATATAATATTGACACTATATGATATTCTTGGCTTTGATATTGAATTTCCGATGTAGATGGGTTGGGGACTATCGTCAAACATATCCACAACAACTCTCAAGGTGCTCAACCACATCTGATTGTCCTCAAACACAGTAATTCAGAGACAAGTTTTTCCTGTTTCAGATGATTTCCAAGTCGTGATATTGCTCTGCGTGTTGTCCCTGCACAACTTTCTCGGCATCGGCTTTTCCCACAGAGTATGCTGTCCTGAAGCGGGGGTACCCAGCCAATTCTGGTAACACGACAACATCCCGGTGCATTGCATCAGAAATGGCAATGCATCTTTCCCGTCTATGTAAGACAATTCTCACCTTTGGTGCTTCAGCTTCATGCGAAATCTATTCTCATTCTATTCAAAGCAACTGGCAATGGCTTTGCAAGTCTCTCAGAATCATAACGGGACAAAATGCCAGAAAATGAATTGACATCTCCTAAACCTCGCAGCTTTTTCCCTGCGCTGCTTATGCTCTCGGGATAGGCGGAACCCGTGTAGACTGGTGTGCGTGTGAGCACTTTTTAGCATTTACCTCAGCTGGGTCAGACGACGGTATCCTCTCCTATCTTTTCTCAGTGATTGATACTCCATTTGATGTATAGGGCAGGCAGTTTGCATACAAATTCCGTACCTTACCCCGTGCTGCAATACTTATAATCTGTCAATGATGAAAACACGGGTGTGCGAGTTGACGTTGCTGGGATATCAGTGCAACAAGATGAGTTCTTTTGTAATGCATCAACGAGCTTTGTTGAAATTATCAGAGGACAGTTAGCAGCGGGAACATCGGCCATTCCGAAGCTTCGTTAGATATCAGAACATCACAATTCTGGTGGCCCGTATGCACAACATAATCACGTCTATTCCTAAACAAACCTTCGCGGTGTTTTGGATAAATGTTCAGTCAGCGCGTGATTGTGAATGCACGAGAAGCTTAAGCTCTTTGGGACTATGGTTTCCCATGAGATGATGGATAAGGATGAGGAGATAATTGACAAAATTCCAACCGCGACTGGTACGGAACATGCTAACATGGGTCTCAGTTTCATCTTGTACGTTATCATGTGTATTATTCCCCAAAGATTGTGCTTGTCACATCCTGTCGTCGAGGTCGAACAGTCCGGATCTTTGTTAACTAGGGCAAGTTTATTTCTTATCGATTCACTGGTACAACTGTTAAACCACTGCTCATGTCCACACGTTATTCCTTTTCCTTCATAGTGTCTCAGGCGGATGATTGAAGCACGCAACGAATCATCAATCCACCGAAGGAGGTCTATGTTCGTAGTATGCCCACCTGTGGTGCTCTTCACATTGTTCCTCCTTTCAGGAAGGTTCTATTCGTGGCGGAAGCAGTATCGCACCTTTTACGCCACGTATTTTAAGCGAAAATGTCGACTACAAACTATTTTAGATGGCTCCCAACGCTCAGACAGCTTTTGGCGAGCCGCTGATGGACTTGTTTTAGAGAAGAGCCCCGGTGCTGCTGTTTATGTCGGAAAGTTGCTAAATGCCTTATAAGGCCAAATTACTAATAATGCTCGAATAAGGCGCCGATATGCCCCGGATAAGCGACTGCCGACCAAATTATCGGCAAATCTGAGCCGGCGAACCAAATTAGGTGAGCCCGGCTTATAAGCGGATTACAAGGTGCTTATAAGCAACTGGATATTACAGGTATTTTGCTGCAGGAGAGGCTTGTCATAGATAGAAAATCCATTCCATATATCAGAGAGACCCGCAGTAGAATAAAATATCCATTTCCGTGATCAATGGCAGTAATATTATATTATGACTTAGAATTTACAATTTTGCATCATCCAAAGTTCCTGTATTGTCTGAATCTAGCGGAAACCATACAGGATACTTGATTGAAAATGAATAGTATAGAACACAACCTGAATATGTAAGAACAGAAGGATACAACGAGTGTTAAAGGTAGGTAGGCGCCCATAAGAGTACCGGGACAGACATAACATTAAGTAGATTAATGTGTGTTGCTTGGCCGCGCACAGTCAGGCACGAAGGGAGGTTGCCACACTGCAGAGCGTAGGAGGGGGTGGTGGTGGCATCAACGGCGTCGTTCTTGTCATCGAGACGTCGTTCCTGTCATCTGGAGGGAGCGGCAAAGGGGGTGTTGACAGCGCTGTCAAGGTGTTGTTCTTGTCGTCTGCATTGTCGAGGCATCGTTCTTGCCGTCTTTGAGGCGTTGTTCCTATCGTCTTCGAGCTGGGCTTGTACCCGGGCCTGCTGTCTTCGCGCATTGGCCTTCATTGCCTCTGCCCTGGATTCAGACCTCCCTTGTCTATCAGCCCACCTGCAATTCGACACGCCGTTGTCACCGCAGCTCTACCGTTCCCTCATCCATCCATCCGCCACCGCCGCCGTTGTTCTTGTCCTTGTCTTCATCGTCTGTACCATTGTCGTCTGAATCCTTGTTGTCGTTCCGTCGCCTATGCATTGTCGCCAGCACGTCGAAGGTCAAGAAGGAATGGTATCCCCCCTAGGTTGGGTGGGAGATGGGGCGTGTGATTGTGTGAAACAGCGAGGTTGGCGCTGTGGTGGTGGTGGTGATGATGGATGGGTACTTTTGTTCCCAATCCGTTTGCTGACATCAGAACCGGCCCGCCGGACTGTGTCATCAGACATGCAGCCGCTTCGTTTGACAACTTCAATTGGCTGGTGTGTTGGCTTCGGAACGGATGGAGAGTGATAATTTTGTTATCTTCCAATGAAATTCATTCATCAAGCCTTCACACTTCCATGCAGCTGATCTGAAATACTCCGGAACTTGTGCCAGTGATAAGGAACCGGTTAGAAGATACTTAAACCCTATCATCAAGTTTGATCCGATTCCTTTCCTCCCCCTCCCCCCACATCCAAGTTTCTTGACGTATTTTCTCCTCCAATTTTGTTGATCATTAGCTTTTCTCTTTTCTTCTTATGTCATTGATACATGAACGTCCACAATGCCCCTACTGTCTCAAACATTTCCATGTAAATGGCATAGGGAACCATAAAAGGACTTGTAAACAGCAAATCGAGCAAGATATTGTTGATTCGCAGTTTAATCTGGAGCAGAATACGAGTCAGGCAGCAAACACAGCGCAAGGTGAGTCTTTTTCTTTCTATAATATAAATCAACACTGAAAATGTTCACTTTCATCAAGAAGCTATCAATACTCCAAGGCTGCTATTCAATAATCAAGTATCATCAAACGCAGGTCTTGATTCACGCTTCAAAGGTAATATTTCAAAATGCTGGACCATTATATCTTGTTCTCTGATACTCTGTCAGTAGATTTGCACCTTGACAGTCAGAGAGACCTTTCATCTTCACCCTCATTTGAACCTGGCTCATGTAGGTGTATCGACCATATTTTCTATTCATTTTATTAAAGCCATGTTTAGCTGAAGATGAGGCTGAGAATTCATCTTCTGATGCTACAATTGATGATGAAAATGCAATTCTTGACCTGGTGAATCCATTTAATCCAAAATTCTGCATTGAATATCATCCCTCAGCAATCTTGGACCCACATATTTTAACATGTGAGGAGTATTTTCAGATGACGGCTATGGAGATGACGGTTTCTTTTATTGACAAACCATGGCATCCTTTTGCATCTGAAAATGACTTTGAATTAGCTGAACTGATTCTGCGTACTGGCATGAACCGCCAAGAACGAGACAGTTTCTTCAAGGTATTAAAGACTCAAGCAGGGGATCATCAATCTGCATACACAATCAATAATGAGTCTGATCTTAATGATGCATGGTCACAAGCAGAGCATTTACTTGTAACGGTATGCTTTATTTTATATTGTCATATATTAGATGCTAATTTATTATAAAAAATTTAGTTCAAAAAAGAAAAGTTGTCTTTGGAATATAAAGAAGAGATACAAGAATACATGCTTCACTTTCGGCCTTTATGGGACTGGACACTTAATCTCCTCAGTGACCCAACATTATCACCGTTTTTTGTATGGGATGCTGTGAAGATTTTTCAGTTGGATGAGAAAACAAATACAAGAATGCGGATTTTTGATGAACCTTGGACAGGAGATTTACTATGGAAAGTTCAGGTATATTGTTTCTCTATCTTAAATTTTGTATTATTGATCACATTATTAGAGCTCACTACCTCCTGGCGGAAAGCCATTGGCATATATTTTATATGCAGACAAAACACGCCTATCATCATTTGGGACAGCAAAAGGATATCCGGTTATGGCGCGTATTGCTAATCTTCCTGATGCAATACGTAATGGAAAAGGCTGGGGTGGTGGAACTGTTGTTGGATGGCTTCCAATTGTAAGAATTATGCTTGATTATATTTGATATACATCTGACTTTAATCAGGTTGAAGAGGATCCAAAACACAAGGGAAAACCGTCATGGATAAATTTCAAGCGAGTTGTTTGGCATGAATCATTTCGCAAGATCATGGAATCTGTTGTGGAGTATTCATATACTGGATATGCCTTCACATTGCCACATTCGGGGAAAACTATTGTCATTTATCCATTTATTTTCGTTCTTTCTGCTGATTACGAGGAACAGTTAGTATTTAAATTGTCTCAAAGTTTCTATATCTGACTATTTTATACAGTTGCATGATGACATTGATACGCAGTGTCCATTCTGCCTGTCCTTGTCCTGTTTGCTTGGTTCCAGATAAAAATTTAATGGATATTACAGAAGTATATCCATTACGAACTACAGAAAATATGCAGAAGTGTTATCATCAGGCACAAGAAGTGGAAGATGATATTCTAAAATCATCTGGTCTACGAAATGTGAAAGTGAGTATTTTGAATCTGAGATATTTACCTGTTTCTGATTAATTTCAGAATGTATTCTGGAGCATGGATCGAAGTGATCCATATAGAGCAGTTTCCTGGGATCAATTGCATGCATATCATCTTGGTCTTTTCAAGCATCTTCTTTTACGTCTATTGGAGCATGTGGAGAGAATCCATGGACCTGATAAATGTAAGGCAAAAGTTATTATTGATGAATTGTATGTATTTGGTTTTTTTAACAATAGAATGAAACTCATAAATTACAGTATCGCCAACTTTCCAAGATGGCAAAATCTGATACATTTTACCAATGTTACTACTTTTGACTTTTCGGATGCTTTAAAATTTGAGAATATGTCAAAGGCAAGTTTCACCCTTATATTTTACTATGATACTTACTGTTCAAGCAGCAAATACTGTTTGCTGCACATTCTGTGCTAACAAAGGCAAAAAATCCCAATGCCTACTTGCTTCTCAAGGTTATTCGAAGTTACATTGAGTTAGACATGTACACCTCAATGGATGTTCATACGGAAAAAAGTATTGATGAAGGAAGACAGCTATTAGGAGTTTTTGAAGCCAATTTGAAGGTAAGCACAAATCTAATATATTTATACTGTACTAATTTCAAAGCAGGCTTATTCACAAGCCACAGATCATATGGTTTGGAAAAATGTAACATCTTGGTCTATACCAAAGGTGCATACACAGCGACATCTCTTTGATGATATCATTGCAAAGGGAGCTACAAAAAACTACAACACAAAAGTCAATGAATGTATGCATGGTCCACTCAAAGAGGCTTATCAGACTCGGACAAACTTCAAGAATGTTGCCGATCAGGTATGACTTATAATTAAATTCATATAGCATTATTCTAATATGATTTTCAAGATTCTTATGACAGATCATAAATATGGAATTGCCATGAAACTGCGACAAAGAATGGATCGTAACAAAAAACATCAGAAGGAGGCTATGGCATCTGTTGAACAAGAAACAAAGGTTTCATCTAAAGCCAAGCATCATAATTGTCAGATGCAAAATATTCAATCTCTTAACAGTAAAGCTTCACTTCACAGTCTTCGGTTCACTCCAAGAGATCCACGTACACTAGAAGAGCTTGAAGCAGCCTTTCATTCAGATCCAGCTTATGAACACTTTCGAATTCGTCTTGGATTATTCATGACTACATTTCTAAACATGATACAAGAAGGCACTGTAGCTGCTGGAAAATATATTCAATATCAGCCTAATGACATAGTATGTGCTCACTTTTATAAAAGGAACAATAAACTAATTAACAAACAAATATAGATCCGAATTTACCAGACTTTGACTGTTAATTATCAGTCACTAGTCAATTTCAAAAAGTCCACCGATTTATTACGCTGTAGCCCAAGTTTCTACAACCATCCACGTTATGATGGGGTGATTATCAACACCAATAGAGGGGCATACATTGGACAGCTGGTCCAGCTGTTTGAATGTGAATATTTGGAACAGCGATATCCATTGGCATTGGTTCATCCTTTTGATATCACTGTTACCGATGGGAGACAATGCTGGAAACACCAACGTGATAGAGATTTAGGATTTTACCGTGTCCATGCACGTCCTCGAGTTTATTCACAATTTGTTTCAATCTATGCCATTATTCGTGGAGTGTTACTGGTTGAAGATAACAGCTCAGATCTCAGCAATGGGCATGATTACTTTGTTGTGGACACTGTTGATTCTGATATATTTTTCAGGATGAAAAAAATTAAAAGTCTTCTTAAATATCGAAACGTAGATACTTTAAAAAAAGATTGATCTTTGTACTATTATATACAGTATACTGCAATATATTTTCTGTAATTCATTCAATGAAAAATGTTTATAATGACCTACCAAGTAGCTACAAATACGGCTGTATATGCAACCACCATGGCCATAACTATATGGTCCAAAGCTGTCAGCCTCCTTGACTTTATAGCCTTGTACCGTAATGGTATGGTGTGCAGCCCTATGGTAAGACAGAATGGATATGGTACCCGTATGATAGCACCCATATAACCATACCACATGGTAACAATGCAAAGCCCTATGTCCAAGGCACCTCCAGCCTACTTCACCTTGATTGTGAGTGTCCCTTTTATGTATTTTGGGAGATCTTGGATGCATCTGGCTTGCGTTCAGCTTCAAGTCCCATTATTTTTGGACTTTGGTTATCTTCTTTATTTCTCAAACCATTGTTGTCAATCAAGCCATGCCTCACATTCTCTCTGGTAAATCTATATGAGTAAATTCATTTTATACATGGGTACACAGTTGTCAACAGCTGTAAGGTATCCATACCAACACTAACAGAACTTTCAAAATGACTATAGTACTGTACAGTGTACAGATACTTCCATAACTATCTGACAGCCATGGCAGGAAATCCTTCAATATTACAGCATATTTACAAGCATATTAGATATGTATATATTTACAAACAAATTAAGATAATTCCTCAACATCAACATATACTCCTGAACGACTGGTTGTCATCTGTGGCCGAGTCTCTGGAACATAATCCTCTGAAGTTTGATGCAGGAGTTGCCGGGGAAGTACTGGTGCACGCCCAAAATACTGCCAGAAGGTATCACAATAATAATTGGCTACCGTTTTTTCCACCAACAGAAACTCCTTCTCAGTCCATCCTGCCATCCTAACTTCACTCAACAATGAAGGTGGCATATCCTCCCATGTCTGCATTGCCTTCTTCATAGCAAAGATATATGGAGCTCAACGAAGCCACAAAGGATCTGCCAATCCATAATTGGCAGCACCAATGTCCAGTTGCCCAGGCAAGTGATCACCATCAGGAAAACAGCGCATAATGGGGAGATTTTGCACATTGGGGCCTATGGCGCGTCGATGCAGTGCCTTGAACTCGCAGCGGAAGTTTACCTCTGCCAACTCCCAAAGGATCTCCTGGCATTCCTCCTGCCGCAGAGCCTCATAGTTCTTACCACGCCAAAAAGCTGAAGTTGCAGCATTGTCGGTACGCAGCGGCAGCTCCTCCATGAAACCATCCATCATCTTGTGCACCTCTGTCCGTCGCTTCTCAGCCACTGTTCCGCTAGCAGGATCACCACGCAAAAACCCCATCCCAAGAACTGTCCGCCATTCTTGATGATAAAGGTTTGGTGGCAAACACTCCGGAATGGTCAGTCGTGCAAATAGAGGACCTCGCAACCGAAGCCAGGATATGAGGTACGAGTGTACCTTTTGCTCAGTGTTGAGCGTCGCAATGATATCTGGTCGTGGAAATGCGTATTGGTTCTCCCGGGGAATAGCTTTTTTGTTTTCAGGTGAGGGATGGCCACAGGAGTGACATCGAGCAGGATTTGCGTCCACAGCCAACAAAGCCAGGCGCCACGGCTCAATAATCGGAGGCAAAAGCTGATGTTGAACATCTTGCAGGCGATTACTAGCTCCACTTTGAATGTGTTGCTTCTTTTGATCTGTGTGAGTTATCAGAATCGGCATGTACATGCACTAGCACCATAAATAAATACAACTTACATGGAGAATATCTTGACTTGGTTGTATTCACCTCGATGAGAGGCATGTCGGCCCTGTACTTGACTATGGGACTGGAGAGTGCAAACGGATCCACCCAGCGCATGGAATGTGTGACGAATTCATGAATTTTCTTGTACTTTGTTGGATCTCTCGATGAACCAGTGAATATCGTGGGGAGACGCAAGCGAGAAGGCTCTTCAGGATGAGGTGAGTTTGAGAACTCGCAGACATTGTCGACACGCACACCAGGTAGTTCTTTGATGGAAATTATCCGTCAGACTGGGATGCCGGCCTTGAAGAATGACTGCACGGTTGTAGCATCGTTTGAAAATGCCCCAACAAGTCCGTCATCCACAGGCATGGGAGGAGCATCGCTCTCGGGCGCGTCCATCAGCAGTTTGTACAGTGTCATGTATTGGACCAACGCGTGCAATTCACGAGCAACGCGTTGGGTCTCCGCATGGCAGAGGCACATCCTTTGGTATGACATTGGCAGGTCGCTTAGGCGCGCAAGCAAGCGCTCAAGCATGATTATATGGCCACGCATATTGGTGGTGACAACAGCGCTGCATTCTACTCCAGCGACGGTCTCAATGACAGCCTTACAGCCTGCCTGCAGTCTCCGAAAGGTGGACCGTCTCATGCGGCCCAGACTCGTTACAATCGCAAAGTCGTCGATTTCTTGCCAGTCGTACTCTGTAACCCCCAGATACAGAGGTCTGAGAGGGTCATTGACTTCTGGAGTGCGCCAGCACAGGCAGGCGTAGTGTGCGTAATCGGGGACGAAGGCTTGGGGCCACTGCAAGGGATCGTCGAAGCCATACCTGTTAGGACTAGCCCTGAGTAAACCAAACTAGAGTAAACTGCTAGGCTATGCCGGGTAATACCCGAGTCCAACAGAGTCTCAGTATTGTCTGGCTTGTGGTCAGAGACTAGTGCAACAGTCAGGTCGTCGCGAGTGGATCGAGAGAAGAATGAAGTGATATAAACTTTAGCTCGAAGCTGAGTATTACAGCTGAGAGTGTGCTACTTATATACTAAATGATAGTCCTAATAATAGCTGTTGACAACGGTGATGGTGAAGATTTATAGAAGTTGATGCGACCGTTGCCCATGTGATGCATATAGTGCCAATGTGAAGGTTCTGAAGGGTTAAAAGTAAATAAATCGTAACATTACCCTCTCGTTAAGGCAGTCGTCCCGACTGCCATTAGGGTTCCCATTCGGGCTCTTCTTGTTGTACATTTTCCCAGTATGTTTTGACCATTTTTTCCCATTTTCGACGCTCAGAGGCTGCCTCTGGTGGGTAGTCTGGTGGGTCCTTTATCCATTCTTGGCTTCCATCGCCTGCCTGCGTTTTGTAGCTGAGTACGCCATTGTCATTGTACCATCCTTCCAGGATCATTCTTGGGAATTTTTTGACTTCGAATTGATGATTCCCGTAGGACTTGGTGTACGCATAGGCTACAGTAAGTCGGCCTGCGCGTTTGGCCTTCTTTTCGTAGTCTTTGATTGACCTTCTAGCGTTTTCCATGTCCTTTTCTCGTACCCAGCTGTTGTGCTCTCGGGTCCAGCCTTTCCATTTGACGTAGTAGTTGGTGACGACTACTGGAAGCTCTCCTCTCTTTCCCCTGACTTTCCTGGTGCGATGATCTAGGACTTCTTCGACTTCGTACTCCTCCTCATCTTCAATTAAGTCGGGGGGCGGTGGTGGTGGTTGTTCTTGGTTCGGGAATGCGGGTGGGGTGTACGGGGAGAGTAGTTTCTCGTTGAAAGTGGGGTGGATCTTCCAATGAGGTGGGAGTTTCAATTTATAGGCGGAGGCACCGTATTTGTTGAGAATAAGGAAGGGGCCTACTCGCTTGTCGTCGAGTTTCTTTTTGGGGCGGGGAAGACTCAGATGAGAACTATCAAGCCATACTCGATCTCCGACTTTGTAGTTGATTGCGGGTTGCTTTCTCTTATTGTACTGTGTTTTCATTTTGTCCGCTGCCTCTTCGAGTGAGGCCTTTGCCTCAGCATGGATGCCTTTCATCTTGTCGGAGAAGGACTGGGCGGTGGGGTTGGTAAACGGGTTGGGTCGGTGAGAGTCCGGGACGACCCTAGGGTTCCGGCCGTAATTGACCATGAACGGGCTTTTACCTGTGGCGGAGTGGATGTGATTATTGTGGACGAAGGCGCCGATTGCTAGCCATTCGCTCCAGTCGTTCTGTAGGTGATTGACAAATATTCGGAGGTATTTTTCGATTTCCTGGTTGGCCCTCTCTGTTTGTCCGTCGGTCTGAGGGTGGAACGCCGTGGATGCATTTGGGGTTATGTCAAGTAGTTTATAGAGATCTTTCATGAAGTTTGAGACGAATTGGGGGCCTCAATCAGAGATTACTACGCTGGGCATTCCGTAGCGGGCGTATATGTGATCTCGCAGTATTTTTGCGTATCCTTCCGAGGTTAGTTCCACATTGCAGGCTATCGGGACCATTTCTTTTGAGAAACAGTCGATGATCATCAGGATAGCGTCAAACCCATTTGACTCGGGTAGACCGGTTATCATGTCCACTGAGATATGAGTCCAGGGTTCGGAAGGGATTTCATTGGGATGAAGGGGGGCTGCCTTTGCTTGCGTGCTTGTCTTCGTTCGTTGGCACGTTTCGCAGGCCTTAACGTAGGCCTCAATGTCTTTATGGAGTTTTGGCCACCAGAATTCTCATTGGATGAGTTCCTTGGTTTTGGCGATTCCTGGATGGCCAGCAGTAATGTGATCGTGGGAGCGGGATATGATTTCCCCACGAAGCGTGTGGTCTCTTGGAACATATATTCGTCCATCGTAGTAGAGGAGTCCCTTTTCCTCCATCACTCCTCTTTCATGGTTGAGGGACCCCGCGATGCCTTGATCCCATTTTCCATGGTCTCTGGTGGCGTCCTTGATTTTGGTGTGGGTTTCTTCGTCAGTGGGCATGATCATTGTCCGGAAATGTTCGGGTTTTAGGACAACTATGTCTTCGTTGTCCTGTTTGTCTTGGCTATGGTCATCTTGTCGACTCAATAGGTCGGCTTTTCTATTGGCAGTGCCGGCCTTGTGGGAGAGAGTGAAATGATATTCTGCGAGCTCCGTTACCCATCGGGCTTGGCGACGGTTGAGCTTCTGGGGCTTCCTAAAATACTGTAGGTTCTGGTGATCCGTCCAGATTTCGAACGTGTCGGCCGCTCCCATGAGATAGTGACGCCACTCCGCGAGGGAGAGCATGATGGCTAGGAGTTCCTTGTCATAGATTTCATAGTTCCTTTCCATGGCGGTAAGGGCTTTCGATAGGAATGCAACCGGCCTCCACTTCCCGTCTTGTTGTTGGCTGAGAACAGCGCCGATCGCTCCTTCACTTGAGTCAGCCTCCACTCTGAACTTCCCTGTCTCTGTCGGCATTGCCAGGATTACGTCTTCCGCCATCTGTTTCTTCAGCTGTTGGAATGCCTGATTCTGGGCAGCTCCCCATGTCCAAGGTGTGTTCCCCGTAAGTTGAGTCATAGGGCGGACGACCTTTGAATAATTTTTGATAAAGCATCGGTAAAAGTTAGTGAATCCCAGGAACGATTGCAGCTCCTTCTTCTTTGTCGGTGTCGGCCACTCAGTGATTCCTTTAACTTTCACCGGGTCCATTTTAATCGCTCCTTCACTGATTATTACCCCGAGGTATTCCGTTTCCAATGTTTCAAATTCACACTTCTCGGCCTTTAGGAACAATTTGTGTTCCCTCAGCCTCTGAAGCACCCTTTTGACGATCGCTCTATGTTCCTGACGATCCTTCGTAAAGATAAGGATGTCGTCGAGGTAGATGGTGACCTTTCCTTCGGCAATTAAGTCTTTGAAAATGTCGTTCATCATCCATTGGAAGGTGGCTGGGGAGTTCGTGAGTCCGAAGAACATAACGGTTGGTTCAAAGAGTCCCCGGTTCGTCCTGAAAGCTGCTTTCTGCTCGTCTCCTTGTTTAATTCGTACATTATTATATCCCCACCGAACGTCGAGTTTGGTGAAGTATTTGGCGCCCTTGAGTTTGTCCATGAGCTCTGAGATCAGAGGGAGTGGGTATCTGTTCTTGATCGTCATTTCGTTGAGTTTTCGGTAGTCTTGGACGGGTCGTAGGGAGCCGTCCTTTTTCTTGACGAAAAAGAAGGGGGAGGTGAAGGGCGACTTCGATTGTCGAATACGCCCTGAGGCGAGGTTTTCGTCTAAGAACTTGTCAAGTTCCTCCTGTTCATGGCGATTAAGGGGATAGACCTTGCAGTCCAAGGTTGACTGCACGTTGGGGGTTAGTTCTATCGCATGATCCCATGGCTTCCGTTCGGGGAGTTCGTCAAAGTTCTCTTTGGAAAAGAGATCCTTAAACTCTTGGTATGCTGGGGGTACCATTTCTTCGAATGATTTCTTTTCCTTCCCGGCATTTGCTTGCGCGGTGAATTCGTTAGCGTGATGTAAAGCCCGAATTTCAAGGGCTTGTTCAAAGTCAATTGCAAGGATGGTCTCCCCTTCCTCTAGCTCTTCATCCCATCTGTCCTCAGGATCGGCATCAGGTAAAGGGAAGGGGTTCTTGTGGCATTGACAGCAGGCGAACTGTTACGATTTATTTACTTTTTACCCTTCAAACCTTCACATCGGCACTATATGCATCACGTTCGTGACAGTCGCATCAACTTCCATAAATCTTCACCATCACTGTCACCAAGGACTATTATTAGAACCATCTTTCTAGTATATAAGTAGCATGCTTTCAGCTGTAATACTCAGCTTCGAGCTAAAGTTTACAATCCTATTCTTCCCTCGATCCTCTCGCAACGTACTAGGCGTTGAGCCGGTGCTCAGTATCATAATCAAACACAACTGAGACTCCCCTTGACTCGGGTGTAACCCGGCACAGTCAGGCGGTTTACTCTAGTTTGGTTTACCTGAGGCCAGCCCTAACAATTAGCTCGAAGCTTCCCTACATCCTTCTGAAAAAGTGCTAGCCACCAAACAGAACCCATGAACATCACTCCCGACATCACGACCCTAGAACTAAAAGCATTTACCATCGCGCTATCAACAGCCGTTGTACTGCTCGTAATAGTCATCGTCATACTCATATTCTTTGGTACCCAAATTAGAACGTGGTGTTCCAACACCCGCTCACGAAGAAGGCAACCAATCCACTACCCCCGCCAACCACCCTACCACTACAACCCACCCTTCAATGTACCCCCAGGACCCCTCCCGCCGCCATCGACCTACCCCGAGGCGGAGATTGCAGGAGATGTTAGGATTAATGACCTCCCGCCCAACCTCGACCCCCGGCGACTTCCCAGACGACCCAACCAATCCACTGAGCCCGGAAGCCCCATCGCTGGACCTTCCGGAACTTGGCACTCCCTTCATACCCGAACTAGAACTCCCTCCCTCACCGGAGAGGGGGATATCACCGACTACTACCTTAACCCCAGCGAACCAGACGAGGAGCCCGCTCTCAGGGAGAGCAGGACCCTACCAGAGACCGAGAGAAGGAGTCTACGGGTTACAAACCCTAATCCAGGAGGACGACTCTCCCCCAGCACCGCAAGCATCTCCACTGGCCCCACAGAGGCCAGCATTCTTTCCCCCAACAGTGACCGCGAGACTGGTCCTTCACTCCCGCGTGGGGAGACGACAGGAGTTCCAGACCAACAATCCCTTCCGGATACCACCGAGTGGAGAGTCGAGATCGAGGGACGAAGCGGGATCATCTGGACAGCAGATAGTGGAAATCCGAGAGATATTGACCGAGCTCGCGAGCTCCGGAACAGAAGGTTACTGGTCGGCTGGATCGGAAGGCCCCGACCAGAACAACGAGATGGAGAGAGCAACAATCACTACAACCAGAGATTACGGGACCTCAGCAGACATGAGAACCCACACCACTACCGAGTGGAGGCCCAGCTCGGCGCACTCGAGCTTGGGGAAAACCCATTCTCCCTTCTCGGGGAAGACAGAGTCTGGCCGAACCTCTCCCCTGAACAGGAACTACTACTCGGCAGACGAGGGATCGCCTGGCACCTCAGAAGAAGCGACTACCTCCGACGAGGAGGAGTGGACTACGGAACCGTTGATGAATATAGGAGCCTCATTGCTCGCCGACTATCCCAGGGAGAGAGACGATGGGAAAGGGTATATGGCCCCCGACCCGGGCGAATACTACCACAAGGAACCCTACGAGAGAGAACGATCAATGAGCACAGTAGGCTTCTCAACCTACTGGGACAGATCGAGGGGAGCTGGATTGACTCCCATGACAACCTCGACTATGACGAGTGGGCTCGAGAGGGGACCATTGACCGAAGTCGGCCAAGGGCGGGTATTCTCATCCAACAACCCGTTCTATCCAACTCCACTACCAGACTCCCCTCCCCCACGAACTAGGACCCAGGGATACTATCCCTGGCCCACCCAAGGACGCCTCTTCGCTGGAGCAGACCCGGAAAGCAGCAAAACGGACAAATGGAACGACGGGCTCGACCCCATGAAGGAACATGAAGCCGAGGCAAGCAGGACCCTTGCAAAGGAACAACAAGAACAGATGAAACAAGAATACGACAAACTCATGGAAAAGATGATTGAGTCTGCCAGATACTGGGATCTCGACCCAGTAGACGAAGGAAAAGGAAAAGGAAGAGCCGACCCCCCAGTTGACCCCCCTCACGTACCAGCACCACCACCGGCAGACCCCGACAGAGGGAGACCAGGTTATCCAATCGGACCCCCCTCGATCGGACACCGACGAGACCTCTATTCTGTACCCAGACGACCCCCCAGGTATCCGCCACCGGAACCCCCGGACTGGCCCACAGGGTATGCCAGCAATAACGACCAATTCCCCTCCGTAAAACCAGTCCTGGTACGCCCCCCCCTTCCCTTTACTGGGGGCCACGATGATATAGTCCGATTTTTCGGGGACTGTGTTGCGTACTTTGAGGTACACGACACTTACTTCAATCCCACTCTAAAAGTCCCATTTGCCGCCTCCTACCTTGAGGGAGCAGCAGCCAAATGGTGGACGAATAAACGAATGGAGTACTACAGTGAGCGATACGAAAGGTTCCGCTATCCAACTTGGCCACGCTTCATGCGCATCATCCAGGACCAATTCATGGATGCCACGGCAAAAGAACAACATGAGAAGAAAATGTTTGATCTTCGAATGGGAAACAGGTCGGCAGTAGTATACTTCCAAAAATTGGAATCAGAAGTGCAACTAGCCGACAGAATCAGGGACAGCGGGGACCGTGGAGCACTGGTCAGGGCACTCCAACAAGGCGTACCCGAAGACTACATCCGGTTCATTACCGATATAGGAATGAACATTCCCCGCGACTACAGAGAATGGAAGGCCCGAGTAATCACCATGCACGAGCAGCGGTCGAAGTCCCTCACCTACAACCGTACCAATTATGGAGGACGACACCACGACAATCGCCCAAATACCAACGCCAGCAGCGGGCAAAAAGCTGCTGGCGTGACAAGTGGGTCGGGAGATAAAAAGACCAACACCGGAACAACCTATGGAGGGGCAGGGAAACCAATGGATATAGATCGGATGCGAGCAGAAGGAAGGTGTTTCAATTGTAATCAGAAGGGACACCTATCCCGGGACTGCAAGGAGCCGAAGAGGGAAAGGAAGAAGTGGAACTCGCAGGAGCTGCGAGCATTACTCGCCACCGCGGAGAAAGAGGAGAAACAAGTCGAGGAGAAGACGCCCTTGACCACAAAGATCGAGGAAGTAAAAGACGGGGCCGACAAGTGAGTGATTCCACTTGCTCGGCCGGACTTATTAAGAACCATGGTGCGCGCTCGCTTCCGACTGGTCGGACTTATTGTACCTCTGTAGTTACTCCATGTTTACATACAACGCATTCGAATATACCCACCTTAACACCTTTCAAAGCAGCCGCACCAAAAGAATCGCATAACCGTTACGCTCCGCTTGCGGAACCAGAAAAAGATATAAAAGCACCTTCTGAGCACTCCACTCCCCCATCCCCCTGGACCGACCTCCTCCCCCTAGACTCCTCTGACCATTCGAGAGCACCAGCGATCCCCTGCGTGTCTGCTCAAGGTGCAGGAACGCATCCAACTGCGTCGAGACTGAACGATGTTCAATCACCGGACGCAAAGAGAACAACCCTTCGGGAAGCCGTCTTGTCAGAGGAGGGACCCGACAAAGGAACGGACAACAATGAACACCGGGAAGAAGAGCGGCGAAGGCTCAAGACAGCAAGACCCGACGACCGGGATCGTAGGGAAGGGCCCCCCCATGATCATCACCCGGCATTGGAAATCGCAAGCGCCCGCGAGAAGGGCCGAACGGGGGCCTGCACGCCCCAACAGCCACGCACCACCCTCGTTGAGATACCCGATGAGGACGATGACACGGCCTATCGGATGTGGAAAGAGAAGCAGCGACAAGAGGAGGAACGGGAGAGACGAGAACCCCCTATCACCCCCGCTAAAGACCAGATACGCATCCCTCCCCCGGGGTATACCTGGTTCAGACCCTTTGAGGTCGACTGGACCCTCCGGGCGATCCGGGAAGCACGTACTGAGTCCGAAGCCCGAGCTACCCTTTTACTCTGGGTTCATCGGGATCGGGTCGGCGAAATCATAGCTGACCTAATCGATGAGCTTAAAGAAGGAGGGGAAGTTGCGAGGGAACGACTCTACGAGTTACGAAAACCAATTAGGTATAT
The DNA here is from genome assembly GCA_030435655.1 of Armillaria novae-zelandiae. Classification (NCBI taxonomy): domain Eukaryota; kingdom Fungi; phylum Basidiomycota; class Agaricomycetes; order Agaricales; family Physalacriaceae; genus Armillaria; species Armillaria novae-zelandiae. The sequence continues at coordinate 2,178,555 of JAUEPR010000003.1, read as the reverse complement.
TCGTCGAACAGAGGGAGCATCGTCACGAGCTCTGACCCTGCCAATAACCATTGAGACCCTCACCAACCGACGAACCCTAGAAATCACTGGGCTCGTCGATAGCGGCTGCACTGGAAGCTCCATCAATCGAGCATATGTGGAAAAACATCAACTATCAACCACGAAGCTGCCAACGCCCGTCCCAGTCTACAATGCAGACAGCTCTCGGAACAAAGCAGGAGATGTCACTGAGTTCGTGGAGTTAAGAATGACAATCGGAGGCCATAGTGAGCGGATCGACCTCGCAGTCACGGACCTAGGAAAAAATGATCTTTTCCTCGGCCATGACTGGCTCAAACGACACAACCCAGTAGTTAACTGGAAAACGGGAAAAATCACCTTCGCCCGCTGTCAATGCCGCAAAAACCCCTTTCCCCTGCCCGATGCGGACCCCGAAGACAGGTGGGATGAAGAACTAGAAGAGGGAGAAACCATTCTGGCAGTCGACATACAACAAGCCCTAGAAATCAGGGCAGTACACCATGCAAATGATCTAGCCGCCCAGGCAAATGCTGGGAAGGCACGAAAGACGTTTGAAGAAATGGTACCACCGGCCTACCAAGATTTCCAAGATCTCTTCTCGAAAGAAAACTTTGATGAACTCCCAGAACGAAAACCCTGGGACCACGCAATCGAGTTAACCCCCAACGCGCAATCAACTCTGGACTGTAAAGTCTACCCCCTTAACCGTCACGAACAGGAGGAGCTCGACAAGTTCCTAGACGAAAACTTAGCCACGGGACGAATCCGTACATCCAAATCACCCTTCGCCTCGCCATTCTTCTTCGTCAAGAAGAAGGATGGCTCATTACGCCCAGTACAAGACTATAGGAAACTCAATGAGATGACCATCAAAAACAGATACCCGCTCCCTCTTATCTCGGAGTTAATGGACAAACTCAAGGGAGCGAAGTACTTCACCAAGCTGGACGTCAGATGGGGGTATAATAACGTACGAATCAAGCAGGGAGACGAGCAGAAGGCTGCATTCCGAACCAACCGAGGCCTCTTTGAACCAACAGTGATGTTTTTCGGCCTCACAAACTCACCAGCCACCTTCCAGTGGATGATGAACGACATCTTCAAAGACCTGATTGCGGAAGGAAAGGTCACCATCTACCTCGATGACATCCTTATCTTCACCAAGGATCTCCAGGAGCACCGAGCAATCGTAAGACGGGTACTCCGAAGGCTAAGGGAGCCGCCCAGAATCAGGCATTCCAACAGCTGAAGAAACAGATGGCGGAAGACGTAATCCTGGCAATGCCAACAGAAACAGGGAAGTTCAGAGTGGAGGCTGACTCAAGTGAAGGAGCAATCGGCGCTGTCCTCAGCCAACAGCAAGATGGGAAGTGGAGGCCGGTGGCATTCCTATCAAAGGCCCTCACCGTCACGGAAAGGAACTATGAAATCTATGACAAAGAGCTCCTAGCCATCATGCTCTCCCTCACTGAGTGGCGCCACTATCTCATGGGGGCAGCCGACACGTTCGAAATCTGGACGGATCACCAAAACCTACAATATTTCAGGAAGCCCCAGAAGCTCAACCGCCGCCAAGCCCGATGGGTAACGGAGCTCGCAGAATATCATTTCACTCTCTCCCACAAGGCCGGCACTGCCAATAGAAAAGCCGACCTATTGAGTCGACGAGATGACCATAGCCAAGGCAAACAGGACAACGAAGACATAGTTGTCCTAAAACCCGAACATTTCCGGGCAATGATCATGCCCACCGACGAAGAGACCCACACCAAAATCAAGGATGCCACCAGGGACCATGGAAAATGGGATCAAGGCATCGCAGGGTCCCTCAACCATGAAAGAGGAGTAACGGAGGCAAAGGGACTCCTCTACTACGATGGACGAATATACGTTCCAAAGGACCACACGCTTCGTGGGGAAATCATATCCCGCTCCCACGATCACATTACGGCTGGTCATCCAGGAATCGCCAAGACCAAGGAACTTGTCCAACGAGAATTCTGGTGGCCAAAACTCCATAAAGACATTGAGGCCTACGTTAAGGCCTGCGAAACTTGCCAACGAACGAAGACAAGCACGCAAGCAAAAGCAGCCCCCCTTCATCCCAATGAAATCCCTTCTGAACCTTGGACTCATATCTCGGTGGACATGATAACCGGTCTACCCGAATCAAATGGATTTGACGCTATCCTGATGATAATCGACCGTTTCTCAAAAGAAATGGTCCCAGTAGCCTGCAATGTGGAACTAACCTCGGAAGGATATGCAAAGATATTGCGAGATCACATATACGCCCGCTACGGAATGCCCAGCGTAGTAATCTCTGATCGAGGCCCCCAATTCGTCTCAAACTTCATGAAGGATCTCTATAAACTACTCGACATAACTCCAAATGCATCCACGGCGTTCCACCCTCAGACCGACGGACAGACAGAGAGGGCCAACCAAGAGATCGAAAAATACCTCCGAATATTTGTCAATCATCTACAGAACGACTGGAGCGAATGGCTAGCAATCGGCGCCTTCGTCCACAATAATCGCATCCACTCCGCCACAGGCAAAAGCCCGTTCATGGTCAACTATGGCCAGAACCCTAGAATCGTCCCGGACTCTCACCGACCCAACCCGTTTACCAACCCCACTGCCCAGTCCTTCTCCGACAAAATGAAAGGCATCCATGCCGAGGCAAAAGCCTCACTCGAAGAGGCAGCGGACAAAATGAAAACGCAGTACGATAAGAGAAAATGACCGGCAATCAACTACAAAGTCGGAAATCGGGTATGGCTTGATAGTTCCCATCTGAGCCTTCCCCGCCCCAAGAAGAAACTCGACGATAAACGAGTAGGCCCCTTCCTTATTCTCAACAAGTACGGTGCCTCCGCCTATAAACTGAAACTTCCACCTCATTGGAAAATCCACCCCACTTTCAACGAGAAACTCCTCTCCCCATACATTCCACCCGCATTCCCCAATCAGGAACAGCCGCCACCACCTCCACCCGACTTAATCGAAGACGAGGAGGAGTACGAAGTTGAAGAAGTCCTAGATCATCGCACCAGGAAAGTCAGAGGGAAAAGAGGGAAAGACCCAGTAGTCGTCACCGACTACTACGTCAAGTGGAAAGGCTGGACCCGAGAACACAACAGCTGGGTACGAGAAAAAGACATGGAACACGCCAGGAAAACAATCAAGGACTATGAAAAGAAGGCCAAACGCGCAGGCCGACTAACCGTAGCCTACGCATCCTCCATCGAAACCGCGACACTCCAAATTGAAGTCAGAAAATTCCCAAGGATGATCTTGGACCACAAATATGACAACAATGGAGTTGTCAGTTACAAAGCCCAGGCTGGCGACGGAAGTCAACAATGGATCATAGATCCCGCCTCCCCTTTCCCCGAAGAATCCACCAGCGAACAGCGAAAATGGGACAAACTCATCGAAACATACTGGGAAAACGCACACAGCACAGGCGCGGACATACCCTACGAGGAACCCTAATGGCAGTCGGGACGACTGCCTTAACGAGAGGGTAATGTTACGATTTATTTACTTTTTACCCTTCAAACCTTCACATCGGCACTATATGCATCACGTTCGTGACAGTCGCATCAACTTCCATAAATCTTCACCATCACTGTCACCAAGGACTATTATTAGAACCATCTTTCTAGTATATAAGTAGCATGCTTTCAGCTGTAATACTCAGCTTCGAGCTAAAGTTTACAATCCTATTCTTCCCTCGATCCTCTCGCAACGTACTAGGCGTTGAGCCGGTGCTCAGTATCATAATCAAACACAACTGAGACTCCCCTTGACTCGGGTGTAACCCGGCATAGTCAGGCGGTTTACTCTAGTTTGGTTTACCTGAGGCCAGCCCTAACACGAACGTGATTTTTCCCGACTTCCAATTGACTACTGGATTGTGTCGCTTGAGCCAGTCATGGCCGAGGAAGAGGTCGTTTTTTCCCAGGTCCGTGACAGCAAGGTCGATCCGCTCACTATGGCCGCCGATTGTCATCCTTAACTCTACGAATTCAGTGACATCCCCCGCCTTGTTCCGGGAGCCGTCTGCATTGTAGACCGGTACGGGTACTGTCAATTTTGAAGTTGGTAGCTGATGCTTCTCTACGTAGGCTCGGTTGATGGAGCTCCCCATGCAGCCGCTGTCGACGAGTCCATTGACCTCTAGGGTTCGTCTGTCGGCGAGGGTTTCAATGATCACTGGAAGAATCAAAGCTCGTGATGATGCTCCTTCTGTTCGACGGATATATCGGATAGGCTCTCGTAATTCGTAAAGTCGTTCTTTCGCGACCTCCCCTCCTACCTTGAGCTCATCGATTAGGTCGGCTATGATTTCGCTGACCCGGTCCCGATGGACCCAGAGTGAAAGGGCAGCTCGGGCTTCAGACTCAGTACGCGCTTCCCGAATCGCCCGGAGGGTCCAGTCGACCTCAAAGGGTCTGAACCAGGTGTGCCCCGGGGGAGGGATGCGTACCTGATCTTTAGCGGGGGTAATAGGGGGTTCTCGTCTCTCCCTCTCTTCTTCCTGCCGTTGCTTTTCCTTCCATATCCGATAGGCCGTGTCGTCATCTTCATCGGGTACTTCTACGAGGGTGGTGCGCGGCTGTTGGGGCGTGCAGGCCCCCGTTCAGCCCTTCTCGCGGGCGCTTGCGATTTCTGACGCTGGGTGACGATCTTGGGGGGGCCCTTCCCTATGATCCCGGTCATCAGGTTTTGCTGTCTTGAGTCTTCGCCGCTCTTCTTCCCGGTGTTCGTTGTCGTCCGTTCCTTTGTCGGATCCCTCCTCTGACGAGACAGCTTCCCGAAGGGTTGTTCCCTTTGCGTCCGGTGATTGAACGTTGTTCAGTCTCGACGCAGCTGGATGCGTTCCTGCACCTTGAGCGGACACGCAGGGGATCGTTGGTGCTCTCGAATGGTCAGAGGAGCCTAGGGGGAGGAGGTCGGTCCAGGGGGGTGGGGAAGTGGAGCGTTCAGGAGGTGTTTTTATATCCTTTTCTAGCTCTGCAAGCGGAGCATAGCAGTTGTGCGATTCTTTTGGTGTGGTCGTTCTGGAAGGTGCCAAAACAGGTATATTCAAATGCGTAGATAAACACGTGGTAACTACAGAAGTACAATGAGTCCGACCAGTCGGAGACGAGCACACACCCTGGGTTTTAATAAGTCCGGCCGAGCAAGTGGAATCGCTCACTTGTCGGCCCCGTCTTTTACTTCCTCTATCTTCGTAGTCGAGGGTGTCTTCTCCTCGACTTGTTTCTCTTCCTTTTCCGCAGTGGCGAGCAATGCTCGCAGCTCCTGTGAATTCCACTTTTTCCTTTCCTTCTTCGGTTCCTTGCAGTCCCTGGCTAGGTGCCCCTTTTGGTTGCAATTGAAACATCTTCCTTCGGCTCGCATCCGATCTATGTCCATGGGTTTTCCCGTTCCTCCATATGTCGTCCCTGTGGCGGTCTTCTTATCTCCTGTCCCACTTGTCGCGCCAGCAGCTTTTTGCCCGCTGCTGGCATTGTTGTTCGGGCGGTTGTCGGGACATCGTCCTCCGTAGTTGGTTCGGTTGTAGGCCAAGGCGACGGATCGTTGTTCGTGCATGGTGATTATGCGGGCCTTCCATTCTACGTATTGCCTTGGGATGTTCATGCCCATGTCCGTGATGAATCTGATGTAGTCTTCGGGTACCCCTTGCCGGAGTGCCCTGACCATTGCTCCCCTTTCTCCAGTGTCTTGGATTCTATCCGCTAGTTGGGCTTCCCCTTCCAGTTTCTGGAAGTATACCACGGCTGATCCGTTCCCCATCCGGAGGTCCATCATCTTTTTCTCATGTTGTTCCTTCGCTGTGGCATCCATGAACTGTTCCTGGACAATATGCATGAAGTCTCGCCAGTTCGGGTAGCGGAACCTTTCTAGTCGTTCACTGTAAAATTCCATTCGTTTGGTGGTCCACCATCTGGCTGCCGCCCCTTCGAAGTAGGAGGCTGCGAATGGGACTTTTAAGGTGGGGTGGAAGTAAGAGTCGTGTACCTCAAAATATGCGACGCAGTCTCCAAAGAATCGAATTATGTCGTCATGTTTTCCTTCAAAGGGAAGAGGGGTGCGCAACAGGGTAGGCTTGACAGAGGGGAATAGGTCGTCGTTGCCGGCGGGGCCCATTGGCCATCCGTCATCAGGCGGTCTAGGGTATTTCGGAGGTCGTCTTGGGACTGAGAATCTGTCTCGGTTGTGCCCTACCGAGGGAGGTCCAGGGGGAGGGGGGTCTGGGGGTCTCCTTCCTCTGTGGGGTCTAGGGGGAACCGGGGGGGCTGGTTCAGCCGGTTCCTTCCCTTTTCCTTCTACTGGATCGAGGTCCCAGTATTCGACTAGCTGTCGGATCTTTTCTTGTTCCTTTCGGATTACCTCTTCCATGTCGCTTCTTTCTCGTGCGACTGCTTCCCTTCGGATCTTTACTTCTTCCGGGGAGAGGAGTCTTCCTTCTTCGGTGTATTCTTTCTTTGATCCGCTGGCTTCTCCTGACCCGGCGACTAGTCGGCTCCTGGTTGGCCAGGGGTAGTATTCTTGTTTTCTGGTTCGGGGAGGGGGGGAATCAGGTAACGGCCTAGGTTCCCATAGCGGATTCCTGGGTGTAGAACCTTGGAACGGGTTCATCCCGTCGTATCTGCTCCTCTCCAATCCACTCATCATAGGTGAGGTCGCGGTTGATCCTCTCCCAGGTTCCCTGTAGGTCTCCCAATTCTTCGAAGAGTACCTCGAGCTCTCCTTCAGTTCTTTCTCGTAGAGTTCCTTCTCGTACTCTTCTTCCAGGTCGAGGTCCATATACTCGTTCCCTCTCTCGCTGAGATGGGGTGAGCTCATAGCCTCGAGTTCCTCTGTAGAGTTCCACTGAGCCCAGGTCTTCTCCTCCTCGTCAGAGGTAATCCCTTCGTCTGAGGTTCCATGCCTCTGCTCGTTGTTCTCCGAGGAGGCGTCGCTGGTGGTTGGTGAGGTCCGGCCAGACCCTGTCTGGTCCGTTTGGATAGAAGGGGCTCTCGTTGAGCTCGCTCCTTGCGAGGATTTCTTCCACTCTTCGGGGAAGGGGGTCCTTGTGCTGGCTGAGGGCTCGTTGCCTCGTGTTGTATTGTCGTCTGGTCTCCCAGGGCTGCCTTGCCGGCTGGGGCCTTCCGACTCGAGCGATTGATAGACGCTCGTTCCTGAGCTCGCGGGCCCGCTGCTCGTCGCCCGGGGTGTCGCGAAGGACTGGCCAAATGATGAATCTTCCCTCGACCTCCACGTACTCTCCTGGAGTCAGAACTGGTATGGGTTGGGAGGGTCCTGCCCTCGGGGTCTCGTGAATAGGGATGGTCTCCGAGTCTGGGGAGGGAGGTTCAGATGGAGAGTCAGGGGGGAATCTTCTTCGAGTATCGGGGTTCGTAACCCGTAGACTCCGCGGCGGGGGTTCTGTGTTGATGTCTGTGTCGTGGGGGGGGCTCTGCCTGAGAATGGTCTCTCGACTAGAGTTGGATGGGTTCTGGCTGGTGAGGTCCTCCTTGATTCTGGGAGTTCTAGGTCTTGGGCGAAGGGAGTCCCGAGCCCTGGAAGGTCCAGCGATGGGGCTCTCGGGCTCGGACTCAGTGGTTCTTCTGTCAGGGCTCCTGGTATTGTCCTCCGCCGGGAGGTTGGCAGTCTCAGGAAGCCTTGCAATCTCTGTCGTCGGCTGGACCCATGGGGGGGGGAGGGGTCCGAGGGGAACATTATAGATTGGATTAGGGTGAACGGGTTGTAAGGGGATGGGTTGTTGGACTGGCTGAGGCGCTGGCCAAGTGCGAATGCACCAGGCCCGCAGGTTGTTGCTGAAGTAGACTAGGACGACAATAGAGACTCCAAAAACGACGCTAGATGATACTAGTGCGACGATTAGGATGTTTTGGTCAAGTGTCGTGATGTCTGGGGTGATGCTCATGGGTTCCGGTGGTGGCTAGCACTCAAGGGAATGTAGGGAAGCTTCGAGCTAATTGTTAGGACTAGCCCTGAGTAAACCAAACTAGAGTAAACTGCTAGGCTATGCCGGGTAATACCCGAGTCCAACAGAGTCTCAGTATTGTCTGGCTTGTGGTCAGAGACTAGTGCAACAGTCAGGTCGTCGCGAGTGGATCGAGAGAAGAATGAGGTGATATAAACTTTAGCTCGAAGCTGAGTATTACAGCTGAGAGCGTGCTACTTATATACTAAATGATAGTCCTAATAATAGCTGTTGACAACGGTGATGGTGAAGATTTATAGAAGTTGATGCGACCGTTGCCCATGTGATGCATATAGTGCCAATGTGAAGGTTCTGAAGGGTTAAAAGTAAATAAATCGTAACAATACCGGTAATTTTCACGCATATATACCTCGCGATTCCCAAGGGGAGGGCGAGGCATTACCGTGTTGGCATTGGGAGTAATCACAAACATATCCAGGTCATCGAGAATGGTCCCATACAAGCCGTCAAAAGGCCGCAGTGCTGTATGGATCACAAGAAATGTATTAGAATAATATCGAAGTAATATAATAAAGGTTACGCACACAAACTGGGTGCCGCACGGTGCGTTAATAGTTTCAGGTTTGAACGAAGGTGGGACGGCATGAAGTGTTCCGGTAGCGAGTTTTGTGTAATGCTCAGTATCGGGTTCCGTCACAAAATTTGCCGGTGATTGAGATAGCGCGTGGCGAGCTTGAAGAATAGAAGAGTGCGTGCGGTGTCATTCGTCGGTCTGGGGGAGGACCGCCGCCAAAAGACGACGAGAATCCACTGCATATCACACAAGCTACCGACGAAAGACATCAAGTAGCAGTGACGACGACGACGCATCAATCACTCCGCTGAACAAGGTTAAGAAACAAGAAAAGAATAAAAGTCGTCGACGAAAGACGTCAAACGACTGTGGTGACGCGACTGTCAACCACAAAGAAGAATAGAAATAAAATAGAAATAGAAACACTTACCGACATTGTGCTTGAAGGCAGTAAGTGGTAAGTGGTTATGTGAAGCGCCATAATTAGTGAATCACGTCTTTGACTTATTGGTCACGTGATGGAAGTTGACTAAGCTTGGACAAATCCGGCGAAGACACTTAGCTCTCACCACCATGAGCAGCTCTGGGCTTGACCTGTAGGGTCGGCCTATCCGTTTGATGTCTTTCGTCGACGGATGGATGGGCTTGACAAATGCTTGTCAGCCCTGTTCCTTGACGTCTTTCGTCGGGAATTTTCGTATCAATTTATCACTAATATTAATACAATTTCTTTTGTTGTTCTACAGGTTTATCGTCGTTCGTTCTTCCCTGAAACGCATGGTCCTATACTCATTTCAACTACTCCTTGTATCGCCTGGCTGACGACTGCCACCTGTCTACATTCTGGACCCCGTTTATCACCACTCTCCTCGAGGTTTGTGTCACCTCAACGGATTCTCTGAAATTATCATTAAACACCGAGCTTCCTTACGCCTTGGGCCCCGTTTAATATCACATCCCCAATTCTCTGTATCACCTCAGCCATTTAGTTGCGATCACCGCTATATCAAAAACCTCCTCATGTCGTCCACGCGAACGCGGTCTCTGCTATAATTTGTCCACACCCATCGTGTATCCCCGACGGATTTGAATAAACTGAGGATGACATCAGCATGCTGCAGAACAGTGACTAGATGTCCGTTGTCTGGCCTCCACTGAGGTATGTCCAGGTGTTTCGCCACATTCATTGTGTGTTTAACTTGTCGCTCATGCCTGTCCTAGTACGTGTTGCTGTTCAGCTTCACATCATGTTTCAAAGTGTATCCTGCGAGCATCGCAACTACGCGTTGATCAGAGGCAGCTCCCGGACACATAAAAGGACAAAAGAACATTGAAAACGACACCCTACTACCACTATTGTTTTGTCCCATGGAAGAACAACAGCCCTCTTCTTCTACCCAGGACCTCCTCATTCCGAGTCCCGATACAACTCTAGCTCCCACCGAGCTCACTGCGGCGCAAATTCTCGATTATTTTCGGACGTTGGACGGGCTCCTTGATAGTCCACGCTTACTTAAATCTTACCAGGCTCTGAACAAGGTAAGATACCAGTCCTTATTCTCATTTCGGGAGGCTCATCGTTGTGCAGATGCTTCAGTCTACCCAACTGCAAGTAAACGAACTAATCGAGAAGAATCGACTGCTTGAGATGTCGATGCCATCCCGCAGCAAGAAAGGGCACGACAATTCTTTGACGCCAGAACAGACTTCCGACATTAGGCACTTCGCCCACCGCTGTGTCACTACAATCGACCCTTGGGTGGACGACGCCGAAATCTTTCAAGCACGCGAGTCCGTAGACAACACGCTGATTCTCAGCCCCGAGTGATATGAATCTCCAGAGTCAGAAGAGCAAGGACTCTATGCTGAGGTGTACGCCGTGTTGAAGGAGGAGCATCATTTTTTTTTCAAGAGAAATTACAGTCCAGCAGTAAAAAAGGTACCATTTTTACTCTCCTTTCCTTCGTTTGCTGATGATTTTGTTCTCAGTTCATTAGATCTGCCTCCGACGGTCGTTCCGCCTGTGTCAGCCACGTCAAACACGAGGCATTCTACACCATCTTCGGGGGTTTGCTCCCACCATCAGCTGCGGTCAAAGGGTTTGACCCTTTCTCAGACCCCGTTTGCCAGCAACTTCTAGGCTTCGATGCTCAGAAGAAGGTTTACTCTACTCTTCCGCCTATCTTTTGGCTGAACGCCGTAAAGGACAACAATCGATACCTATTTCGAAGCGAGATTTTGATGAATGTAAGGGCTACTTTCTGCACATGCTTCAGCTGATGAATACAATGATCTCAGATACTTCTCGCCATCTTCTTCGGTGCCACAAGTATCAATGAGAGGAAGGTCATCAAGAAAAAACCTACCAATGCTGTCCTCTGGAACTTGGAACGAATTACCCCAGGCGCCATCGCATTTGCGGCTATTATAGTGAGTTTCAGAATCTCCGACTGTCGCTTGTACTATCAGTCATGAGGACTTTGCTAGGCCCGTTATGTTCTCTCTGGGGACGAACGTTTTGATAAGCGTGGTGGGCGCTCGCTCATTCTGTATGCCGCGGACTTCAAGTTTTACAAGATGACGATTATCAAGAACCTGAACAAGACTCATATGATGGAGACCGTCGCCATGTTCAATCGTTGCCTCTTTGAAGGTCGAGGCTCAAATCGTGGCGACCAATCATGCTCCGATGAATACGAGATCATTGACATTGGCGACGTCTTCACTGATTCCTCTGGATCAGATGACGACCCCTTTGATGTGCAGGTAGTCGATGAAACCATTCCACGTAACAGTGAACCTGCGTCGGCCGCTACTGCAGATGTTGCTGTTGACGAGCTTGCCGGCAGCGTTGCAGGAGTCACTCTAGGTAAAAAATCATGCTGAATTTAATAATATTATGAAACTGAACACCTCCCAGATACAGCCACTTCGTGAGAAACAGATCCTACGGCCACTGGCCCCGAAAATAGAAGCGAGATTGATGTGATGGAGACAGGTAGAACGGCGCCGAGCGAGGGCCGGGTAGATGTCATCAGGTTACACCAGTGGCTCCTCAGCCTCAAGCACTGCCTGCTCATCGAAACACTTGTACAACACGTCGAACTCAAGTGCAGGTCCAGAATGATGACATTTGTGAGGAGGATGATATATATGGGTCTTGATTTTGGTGTGCATGTATTCGCGGCTTCTATGTTTATGTGATTCATTCTTTGTGCTCAAATTAAGTTAAATATGGAGGGAATGCAATCAAAGGTACTAAAAAAAAAACATACTGGGTGAGCGAGTTTCGTCTAATATTAACTGAGACGCAACAATATATAAAAGCACTATGGTGTAGCTGTAATATTACTGTAACTTAATGATTATCTAATTGTGTATCACGTGTGTCGCTGGTTCGACTCCTACTATTGTAAATTTTCCTTTCTTTCTGTACTTTGCTTACGTAATGAAGTTGTCATACTTACTAATGTCCCTTAGCTACTGATTAGATACAATTTCCTCAATGGATTAGATTGTGTAATTAATAAGAAAAACTCAACAGATTAGATTGCGCAATTGGATAAGCAAATAAATATCTCCGAAATTTGTTTTACGACCCGAATATTTGGCGTCTTATTTGGTGCCTTACATGGCACCTTATTCGGACCTTATCAGTACTGGGCTGTCAAATAAGCCTGACAACAGCCGGACAAGCCGGCACCTTATAAGTGCCAAATGAGCCAAGCAGCTTCCTCATATGGTATCATATTAGCAAAAGCTTGTTTCTAGTTAGATCGAATAATCTACCGGTCTCGCTTATGGCCTTTTATTACCTTATTCGACAAAATAATCCATTTCGGTGATTTCCGACATACGTCTTCGGAGTCGGGATACTTTCACCTTCGAGGTCACACTCGACTCGTAATAGACCAAATGTGTATCTGGGGTACGAATACATCGCATCATTCATTTGCTCAGATAATCACTGGTCGTTGATTAGCTCTGATTGAGTCTACACTCAAGAACTAGTATGCATAAATTGTTTCCTCAGTGACGGACTCGTATAGGCGTATTACTCGCATCTCCAGCATGGAGTGGAAGGACGAGCAAGGCTTCATTGCTTTTCCTCAGCACTCCGCCGAACCGATCCCAACACTGAGTCAGACTGACGTTCCCTCGCAGTGTTGGAAGGGCAATGACCGAGAGTCGAAGGTCAGGGCCATGACTATGCGACAAGTCGGAAAGTCATTTTCTGCCTTGACTTTCAGGGCGCATGACTAAGCATGACATGTCCGTATCTTCCCATCATCAAGGCGTCGTCGAGTCAACGCTTGTGCAACTAAGGCAAGTCTTCACGGCCAGATGGGCATCCTTCATTTCTTCCCTCTATATATTCACCTCTGCCTTTTGTCTGGCAAATTTTCACACCATTTCTGTGCTCCTCTTCCGGCGGCTTGCATGGCTTTGGCATTACAGTAGGTCCTCTCTTTCAGATCTTTTAATGCATCCATTTCGACTCGAAAGACTGGATTACCATTCATCAGCGCAGTGTGACACAAAGTTTAGTAGAGGAATGGGAATTCTCTGAGCTATCTTATCTTGATGGCGATGGAGACTTAGATATTGATATTGATGATACTTTAGCTTCCGATGTTCGTACTTAGTCAAGTACCGTGGTAGTAATGTTTAAATCTTTTGCAAATGCATTATGAACCCAGTGATGGTTGGCCTCGGCCCCTATGTATAGGCCATACCAAACGCCGTGGGAAAAGGTCAGGGCAAAAAATGCCCTGCCTTTGGCCGACTGCTGACTTTTACCCGGCTTTGTGCCAAGTCGCTGACCCGCACAGCACTGTTCCCTCGTATTTTTTATTTGTACGTGTGATCTCTGGCTGTTGCAATCGAACGACGACGTCAAACTTCATCGGTCAAGCCACGGTTGTCTCCCAAGCCCGTCTCGTTCCTCGTGCTTGTCTTTTGTTTCGATACGCTCGTCGATATCAGTTCGGCGACATGCGGCCGGAGGTCAAATTGATAGCACACAACTCAAGTTCTTCTACTATGATCATTATACTGAATCAAGCATACCTTCCCCTACTTGTCGTGTGTACATTGCCAGTATGTACGGGCTTCTATCATCAAATCTTTCAATCGGATTGTTTCTGTGTCTGTAATCAGTCTTGTACTAGACCTGACCGAACGATCTAGCAAAGACAATTTGTTCAACGGAAGCAGAACTTTTCCGCCGGTGTTCTCAAGCTAGTCCCTAATAGACCGACTTTCCAAGTACCTGGTTGTTATACTTAAGGGCACCAGTCCGACTCGGGACCCATTAATGTCCTGGTGTCGCATCTGGGCGGTAGTAGCCCAGGCTCAGTGAGTATCATTCCTGTCATCTTTGATTTTTTGATGACGCTGAGACATAGTATGACCGGCTGACTGTCCAACTCCAGGCGCGTCCATCACACCTAAATGGACGTTGCATCCTATGGACGCCGATGTATGTGTGTATGTCATTCTCTGCGGTGATCGTTGATGCTGATTTACAGTTTCCCCCATGCGCCACGGCTCAGGGAGTGAAGGCACAATTACTTTCCACGTCTTACATTGTTTCGAAGTTCTGTCCGACCTGTAATAGACCCTTGGGATCAGCGGGTTAGTCTTCTTTTTTTTAATGTCTTGTGGCAACGAAGGCGCGACCCGAAAAAAATAGTATCTGATAGCCATCCCGCTTGTTCAATTCTTGATGTCAATCGTTCCTACAAAATCAGAAGGTAAACAATTCACATCGCAAGTCATTGTTTGGATTGTCTGCCTATTATTCCCATCTCACTGATGGCGATTGACGTTCTCATCACCATTAGGTCCAAATCAAAGTTGATTGGCAACCATAATTCACGCGCATGTGTTCTCAAAGGCGGTCCTTCTGTGCATACCATGTACTGGTCGATGTTTCCTTTTCAAGTGCCCGTATGAGGAAACCAGCAGTGGCTCAATCTTGAGTGCACAGTGATAGACATTCCTTTTGATGATCTCCGCGTCCCGAATTCCGTCTCTTCTGTACACCACTTACTACTCAGCAGTCGCCACCGACTCGGAATACTGTCTCTTTAAAAGCTTACCATTTCTCTCCAATGTTTCCTCAGTCAGCTCACGATGGATCCCAACACGCATACAGTCGAGCTTACCCACTCTGCTTTCACCAGTACCTCCTCTCTCCCAAACACACCCACCGAGACTGTCGTTCATCATTCTTCCGAAAAGTCCACAGATACGATCACCGTCCTCGATGCTGAGAAACAGGTCAATCCATGGGATGGTTATGAAGAGGATGAAATGCCAGAAAAGAAACAGCCGCGCCTGGTGCGCAATCTACGGCTGCAGGCCTTCTCTATCTACCGCCGACTATTCTCGGTCGTGTTCTTGACGAACATAGGCATTTTCATCTCGTACGCAATACGTGGATATCATTCTCAGAAGATCGCACTGGTTGCGGTCGCGAATATCTTCATTGCTATTCTCATGAGGCAGGAACACGTCATAAACGCGCTTTTTGCGGTTGCGTGTTCTGTTCCTCAGTCGTGAGTTCTCTTCTCCCAGTAGTCGTTGGGAATCGGCTAACGAGTTTCTTCAGATCGCCTTTCTTCATTCGCAAGACGGCCGCGAGAGTGTATCACAATGGAGGTGTCCATTCTGGTGCTGCGGTTTCGGGTACAGTATGGCTTATCCTTCTGGCGGTCCAAGCGACTAGAGAACTTGTTCAAGGCAAAGGGGGTATGTCTGCCGGTGAAGTAGTCATCCACCTGGTCTTAAATGACCGGTGTATTTTCAGACTTCAGTGGCTACCGTGACTCTGACATATATCGTCCTTGCTTTCCTGGTTGGGATTGTCGTGTTTGCTTACCCCACATTCCGGATCAAACGTCATGACGCGTTTGAGCGGATGCATCGATTCATGGGGTGGACTGCAACTGCATTGGTTTGGTCGCAGGTGCATTGTTTCTTCATTCATCCATCTGCATTCGGTTTGACGAATTGGTTCTAGGTTGTTGTCCTTACGAACAATTATAAGGGCGACAAATCACTCGGACACGCATTGGTCCACTCTGCACCGTTCTGGCTCATGATGGTCTTGAGCTGGTCTCTGATTCTTCCCTGGACGAAGTTGCAGAAGGTTCCTGTTCGAAGTGTCGTCCTCTCCAACCACGCTGTCCGACTGTTTGTCGACTATGGCCAGTCATTGTATCTCATCTCTTGGAAATCTCTGACTCCGTTTCATTTAGGTCCACATCCTGTTCCCGGCTCTTTCCAACGGTTCTCCACGGATCCGCTCAACGAGTGGCACAGTTTTGCAACCATCGCTGCTCCGGGGGTGACAGGATATTCGATTATAATATCTCAAGCAGGTGATTGGACCACAGAGATGATCACGAATCCACCGAAGGAGATCTGGGTTCGGGGGATCCCTACATGCGGTGCACTTCGGATTGTGCCTCTATTCCGACGGGTCCTTTTCGTTGCTACTGGTAGTGGTATCGCACCGTTCACACCTCACATACTGAGTGGTAAGATTGATCATAAGCTGTTTTGGATGGCACCCAATACGCGTGCAACATTTGGAGACCCGTTGGTGGATGATATTATAGCAGCGAGTCCTGGTGCGGTTGTGTACGGTACGTGGTATGTTTTCCTAAACGCAGAACTGATCTGATAAGATTGTTCAAGACACGAGGAAGCATGGGAAGCCTGATATCATCAAGCTCACGAATCGTATGGTGGATGAATACAAGCCGGAGTGTGTGTGCGTTATCTCAAACCAGAAACTGACAGAGAAAGTTATTTATGGCCTCCGGAGTCGGGGTATACTCGCATTTGGGGCTATCTTCGACTCATAGACATCTTTCAATACTCATCCTCTCTTCAAGTCCGTTGCAGATTTATATTCATCCCGTCTGCGACAAGACGATAGCTGTATAGAAGCCCGTTACACCTATTTGTATATCTACTGAATTATTTACTCCACTTGATTAAAATTAATCACCAAGTTTTCATTTCTTCAATTTGAACTCGGGTGCCTAAAAAGGTCTGCGTTCACTAAAGAACTTTCATTTAAGTACACGCATTTACGTACAACTCATCACAGTTGTGCCTGCTGGACTGGTGTATGTCCGATCTCCTTTATAGTTTATATTAAATAATTGTATCCTGGTCATGCACTATTTCAAGGTCTCATTGTAGAACAGAAACATCTGGCTGACATGCCCTACAGTGCGGTCAAGAATGTCTATGTGTATCGATGCCAATGTCATTCTTTCATGGCGGCTCCGCCCAACAGTGTCTCCAAATTGAGGCCATGATGTGGAACGCGGGGCACTGGAGATTAATTTCCGAGATTCGGATGCCGATCCTCGTAGCCGGTAACACCTGATTCTAGACCTGTCGTGCGTAAAGGTTCGTCTTTGTCCTCTGGCAAAGATGCTTTAGATAAATCAATGCTCCAGCTGGGTTCGTGTGATGGATATATCTGAGAAGGTTTCTTGCACAAATGGTTCCGGCGCCAGAAACACCACACTCTGAGTACGTCCGCTTGGCTTCCGAAGACAAGGAAGACCACTGTACCCACTTTTACACATCACTTCGTTAGAGAAACAGAGGAATGAGAGGACGGGCGGCTCACTCGTTGCCAGGTACATATCTCCGATAAACGTATGTTGGGTATACATAAAGATGAAGTTAGCCCTAGGTCATCAATGAGCATCGCGGTCAGTGACGACGTATGAGGATTGGACATACGCTATGCCGAAGAGAATATACAATCCGAATATCAGAACACGAAGAAGTAATGCCAGATGGAGTCCAGTGGAATGTCGGGCCCGTCGCATTCCGCGGTAGTTGCGGTACATGAATACACCAAGGTAAGCTATGGAGTCGTTAAGATACTGTAGCCTGAAGTTTACGAAACACATACTTTCAAATGCAATGATAGCTACGCAGACTGCAAAGGTAAACCAGTCCATGGCAATGTAACTACCAGATGCCATTAATTCAGACAGGTATGCAGAAGAAGAAGCTTACAGGGGTAGGTGCTCAAGGGAACAATATAATTTCCGATGGTGGAGAGTCGCGAGATCTGGATGGGAAACAGATATAGCGAGAGCCGCAATACTGAACGAGCAAAGTGCGACGTAAGGAGCTGACAACATCTATTTATGTTCAGCATATTCAGAAAAGCAGAAGACTTGATAGACGTGCCACAACCATCCTCACTGTACTTCCACCTGGAAAAGCCCATCCCTCAATAGTAGTAGCCACCATATGATACACAAAAACTAAAACTGCGACCGACCACATGGGTGTGAGCCCAGATATCAGTGACGCCTGTACGATACAGAGCACTTTCGGAGGCTCTGATGGGGCTAAATCATATTGTCCTGTGTAGAATAGTAAAAGAGAGAATATCCCAGAAAATATCCACGTCATGCAGAGGTTAATGAGTGTCGGGTGTCGGGTTGCACGGGTTGAGAATAAAAAGGTGAGGACAAGAAGCGGCAAAAATATGGTGTTCGAAATTAAATTGGGATAGATCCAGGTATTCAATAGCGCGGACGAGATGGGTCCCATGTCAGGAGACTCTGTCCGTTGAGAGACGTTAGCTAACCTTTGCAGGCGTGTTGGACCACGTACTTTGGGCTGCCATAGCACCTTCAAAAAGTAGTGGCGTCCTACGGCTCTGCCTTGGATGCGAAAAGTAATGCTGAAAAGAAGCCTGCCCTGCAGTTGAAAAACGAACGAGGACAGATTCTGCCAGCAGAGGATGGGAGCCGCGAAACTAAACACGAGAGGTCAGGAAGAGGGTACAAAGCACCATCATTGCTTGCGCTGATATCTTCCCATTGCTTTTAGCATTCGTTCGACATCAAGGCAACGAACATTGAAGCCCGGAGACACACAGCCAGAGCGGCGGAATCCGGCCCGATAAGATGGGTCCGTGTTTGCGCAAATTTCCAACCGCAAGATCCTCGTGCTATCGACCCTCCTTGGCTGAATGACAGTAAGTCCCTTCACTCTGTTATCCTCCCTTTGATACGACACTCCCTCCGTCCTGCTTTCTCGTATCGCCATTCAAGATGTAGTCGGCGGCCATCCTTGATGCCTCAGCCGTTACCGGCCGAATCATGATTTTTTTTGAACTACAGAAGCGATAAACGTTGTCCACAGCTGCTCGGCGGCGTCGGTATGCTGACTCGAGTGATCGTGGTTTGAATATTGTATTTAAAGCACCTCATCAGTTTCATCGCTCGACATTTAGACTCAGAACTGTGGCGGCAATCACCTTCAATCTGAATCAGCGCTTATTAACTTCATGAATAGCAGCCATTCATGGTCATGACTATGATCGACAATAAGCTCATTGAAACCATACATGATGAACTCGTTCGTCTTGTATCTACCGGTAACAGTCGGGGCTGGCGCAAGTTTGCTGTTGATCTCTCCTTAGTTGCCCTTTCTGTTAGGTCAGTGCTCGTCTATGTGATGGCGTTACTATGCGATTGCCATAATCCGAGGGTCGCGGGAATTGATGTAGATCTTTTGCAGGACAGGGTATTTAGTAGACACGTACGCTACCAGGATTGTCTTTGAAGAGCTGGTGATCGCTCTTCGCAAGGTACTCCTTTCCCTGCTTCCTACACGACAATTCTGACTCACCCCGTGCTAGAGAAACGCACTATTTAACGACATCATCCATCTCTATGAACCTGCTGCGGATCAATCATTCTTCATCAACGTCCCCCGCTTTCACTCTCGGGCTCCGGACTTCCGTGATACCATCTATGTATCTGTTTCAAATGACCTCGTTTCCCCTCCAGAGAGTGTTCTCAGCACTCTTCGAGGTATCGAGATCCAACCCACCGACATCTCCTGTACGCTCCCTTCTGAGCTTCCTGTGGAAATAACGGTTCCCTTAGCCGCCGTTCTCCTGGAATACCCCGTCGCGTATGTCCCTAACGGCGCACTATCACCAGCACGTCTGAATCTTGATGTTTACGAATGCCTTCTTTCGGGAGGAGTGACGATTGTCAAGTTTTCCTGCCCTGCTTCCTTGGTGAACCGCGAAACAATCACCAAGAGTTTGCGTTTGCGTTTCGGAACAGATGTTGACGTGAAGTGCACGTCCGAAACAGTGGATAGGCTGGTTCTATAAAATTATAGGCTTCTATTCTTGCATGTTACTCATTCCGGAGTAACCGATTCAATCGGTATACCAATTTGATCCAATACTTATTATTATGCATCAGGCGCACCCGTATGTTGCATCGAGCCGGTAGGTCAATATAACAAAATATACTTTTGATAGTTTGATACTCGTAAACCACTTACGAGTCCGTAATACAGCCCCGGCTGGCATCCGTCACGTTCTTGACGTACTTGTACAGTGTTCCCTGAGAAACCTTCAACGGATGTGGCACCCAGGCCTTTTTCCTCTCCTCCAGCTCCTCGGCCGAGACATGGAGCTCAATGGTATTTTTCACCGCGTCAACGGAAATGACATCACCATCCTGGACGAAGGCGATAGGACCGCCCACCTGAGCTTCTGGAACAACATGGCCAATGCAGAATCCGTGGGATCTAGAAACACAGCCATATCTTAGATATCTCGGAAAGGCCATATATGCGGTAATTGCCTACCCTCCACTGAACCGTCCGTCCGTTAGACACGCCACATCAAGCCCTAGGCCAGCACCCATGATGAGACTCGTCGGCTTTAACATCTCGGGCATACCTGGCAAAACAGGGTGATAAACTTTAAATCGAGCCGCATGATTTTACTTACCAGGACCACCCTTGGGACCTAGATACCTGAGAATGACTACCGTCTTCTCGCCCTTCTTGATAGAGCCACTCTCCACGGCGTGGACAAAGTCGGTCTCATTGTCAAATGTCCGTGCTTTGCCGGTAAAACCGAGCCCTTCTTTACCTGTGATCTTGGCAACCGCACCTCCGGGAGCGAGATTTCCTCGCAGTATCCTAATTTGCAAATGTGTTTCATGATGCAGGTCATAAAGGTAGATATTACGGTACCTAAGATGCCCTGTCGACTTGATAGGATTGTCCAAAGGCCGGATAACGTCCTGCCTTGAATCCAGTTCGCCGTATTTATGTGTCCACCTGTCAAGATTCTCTCCGAGGGTACGGCCCGTGACCGTCATATTGTTCCCGTCAATAAATTTGTTCTTGAGAAGGAACGCGAGAATCTCTGTTTGACGAGCAGTCAGCTCATTATCAAACAACAGAAAGACGCCACGCGTACTAGGAATACCACCAATTTTGAACACATCTTCCATCACGTATTTTCCACTAGGTTTGATATCGGCGAGGAAAGGTGTGCGATCCGAGACAGCCTGGAAGTCATCAATGGTTAGAGTGATGCCAACCGAATGAGCGATGGCAATCAGGTGGAGGACGGCGTTAGTCGAGCCACCAAGAATCATTATCAAGACCTACAAGAAAAGAATCAGGATCCATATGCGAGATATAGGAGCTGTTATACATGCCATGGCATTTTCAAAAGCGGAGCGTGTCATAATATCCCGCGGAAGTATGCCCTTCGAGATCAAGTTGTGCATGACTGGTCCCACGGAGGCTATTTCCTCATGTTTTTCTCGAGATTCAGCCGGGAAAGAGGAGTCACCGGGAAGAGACATGCCCATGGCTTCTGTCGCGCTAGCCATTGTGTTTGCGGTGTACATCTACAATAGAGTAAGCATTAGATGACACAATAATTTAACATGAAACGTACACCACCACAAGCGCCTGGACCTGGACATGCGTGCCGGATGGTATCGTAGCGCGTCTTCTCTGCTGCGGGGGTCATCCCATCCTGCAAATATTTGCCGTACGCCTGGAATGCAGAGACGATATCCAGCTGGGGAGAACCTTCACACGAGCCTGGACGTATACTTCCACCATACACCATGAGACCAGGCCGGTTAAGACGGCCAACTGATGTAAGAAGCCAAGTAAGCACACAAGATGTAAACGCAGAAGAAACACTAACGAGCCATTAAGACTCCGGGCATATTTTTATCACAACCGGGTATAACCACCATACCATCGAGATGATGTCCGCCGGCGGCAGTCTCGACCTGGTCCGCGATGAGGTCGCGTGATTGGAGGGAATAAGACATTCCGTCTGTACCCATACTAATGCCATCACTGACACCGACGGTACCAAACTGATACCCGATGAGATCTGCATCTTGCAAGGACGCCTTGACTTCTTGTCCGAGACCCAAAAGATGTTTGTTGCATCTGACAAAGGGAGGTGGAGACAATGGACAACTCCAAGCAGGTGAGATGTCTTACGGGTTTCCTTCGTACCTATCAGAGGCCGCGAATTAGTCACCGCGTAATTATGAGTGAAACGCAGGGCTCACCAGACACTAGCTACTCCAACCATTGCCTTGTTGAAGTCTTCATCAGATTTGATACCGTCCGTCGCGTAAAGCATGGCCTACAAAAACTTCTGAGATTTTCTATTCTGACTCATAATTAGTTTGAATGAAATACCTGGCTAGCACCTTGGTCTTTTGGTTGGGTAACAATCCGACTGTACTTGTTCATGACAGGTTTGTCGCGACATGCTGCCGACGACCAGAACGACCTGGTAGACCGACTCAGAGAAGGTCTATGTCTGAACATCATCGCGTCGAGAAAAGTCGAGTCTGAGTCTGAATTTGGTCAAAAATGGACAAGATCTTTAGTTCATTATCTATTACGTAATATTTGCACCAAACTCTACGTAATTTAAGCTTCCTCGGCATCAACTCATGCTCCGGACTTCCTTTTTGGTTTAATATCCCCTGTTCGACAAACAATTTCATCCTTTTGTCTATAGGTCGTCCGCTGTCGTTCCTTCTTCGGCTTGTGTATATTCTAGACATGAATCTTTAGTTTGTTAAATTGAATATGTGAACTGTGTTTTCCGTTCCGAACCCTTGTCGATCCTTTTGACTCCACGGCTTGGCAGAAGCATCGAAAAACATCCACGGTGCGAATAAAGTTGAATACCAATCTATGGGGCCAGTTATACTGAAAAGAGTATCAGGGGAGCTTAGATTGGATGAACGATCCCCCAAAAACATCGATCGTGTTTCAGCTACAAACCAATCAGCATTTATCGCGAATTTGAGGGGCCATGAAGGAAAGACAATGACCAACAAATGTGGGAGATATGGTCCAGAATTTGGCAACGAGGACGCGAGAAAATAAGCAGGAATTGCAAATGATTTTTCATGAGGGTTTTTTTCGTAGATGAGAGGTTCACCTTAACATCCGCGACATCCCTTTTTTCCTTTTTCATTCGGGCGGGCGACATCGCGCGGAAGCATACGTTGGGTGAGACGTATGGGATTGTCAGGCTGCATTTAATTGGTGCCTTTATTCCTCCGTAACCGTGATCGTCATCCGACTCCTGCAAGTCAAGCGGCAGTATATGAGACGCTTCGATTATTTATTTCTGCTCTTTCGACTCTCCCAGCTCTAGTCTTACAGTAGTCCGGTCATTAACTGCGCACTCTCTTCCACCCTCCTATGGATGGCAAAGACCGAGGCGACAATTCTGGCAAGCGAAGTTCTCTGCCAAGCAGTCTAATTCCCCACCTCTATACAAGCCCACAGAAAGCCCGGAACAGCTCTACCAGGACGACACTCCCTGAAGCTGGTGACGACGAAGACATGGAGTCGGAGCATCCTGGGCCCTCACCGCCGCCCCTTTCTCACCGTTCTGCCACTACTCCTTTACCGTCTGGATCATATCCCCCGAACGTACCACGGACTGTACACGCATACACGAGCTACGAGGCAGGCTGGCAAGGTGACCCTTCCATACAGCCTGGCCTTGGTGGCTCTTCTTCCATTCCACATGGTCCGCCTGGTCGACGAGCCGACGAAGGCCAAGATACGGCTGCTGCTCGTCGTGGCACCCCGACTTCGTTCACTGTCCGGCCCGGCCCCCCTCTTGTGCCACCCGCGCCTTACCCCGCCGACGTGCACCGTCCATACGCGGGGTACGACACGACAGTGTGGGAGGACAGCCCTCCGGGACCAGCTGGTCGTCCCAGCGGCTCTTCACACGGTCAGCCCATTCGAAGTGACCCGGCGTACTATGTCTCCAGCTCTAGGGGACCCTCTGGCGGGTATACTCTGCAGCATTCACCTGACTATGCTCCTTGGCGGGAGGGGGAAGCTGGACCGTCTCACATACACTACGACCCCAGAGGTAGAATAAGATATCCTCCTGTGTCGCAACCTAGTCCGTCTCGTGGAATGGGACACTATGAACAGGGTTACCGAAGGGATTCCGTGCCTCGAAGTGAACCACCGGGCCCGTCTCATGGAATGAGTCAATACGACGAACGCGCAGCGGGGTATCACCGAGACCCAATCGCTCGAGATACATATATGGGCGGCGGGCCTCCGGTCTCTCATTGTACGTGGTTAGCTTATGTCGCCGCGCGTCGGGTAGAGCTGACTGATATTTAGACAGTCCGTATAGTGTGAGGCCTCAGTATCCGGAAATATCACCCCCGCACGGAATGCGCGCCGGATCTGAGAACTTATACAGTGAGGTGCTTCCTCCACGACAAGGGCCGGCTTACACCCTCGCTCCCCTTGCTGTGCCTAGTGGACTGTCTGAAGAAGTCTCTAGTAGCGGTACTGACGACGACGGTGATGGCGAATACACCCCGACTAAATCTCGACGAGGCAAAAAGCGTGTGCGAAGCACGAGTCCCGGGGGAGACGACTCGAGGCGAAAGAGTGTCAAAAAGACATTGATAGCCTGTGATTTCTGTCGCGGTGAGTGGCGATGTGAAGAAGGTTGCTGTTATATATTCAATGCAAGTTATGTTAGGACGGAAACTACGCTGCGACGGAGCGAGACCATCATGCATGAACTGCACGGCCCGAGACAACCGCCCGTGTGTGTACCAGTCCACACCGAAACGACGTGGACCGGGAAAGAATCCGAAGCCCAAAGCGCCCAAGCCGAAGAAAAGAAGCAGCACGAGGGGACGAACGAGCGAGAGCCTACGCGCCGAGGGACCATCATCGGTCGAAGACTTTGATATGGCAAGTCCGGTGTCCGAGCGCCAAAGAGCGACGCCATCTCCCGAAGAAGTCAATCAGTCGAATCCGTCTGAGGTGACGGCAACGGGTCCGAGTCTGTACCTAACAGTTGATAGCACCATGGCACCACGAGGATCACAACGGAATATACGGCGTGGAATAGCAACGCCGTCGCCACCAGGGAGGGGGGGCAAGAAATAGGGAGAAAGCGAGATAGGCTGGCAGGAGACACTATTATAGGCTGGCAGGAGACACTATTATAGGCTGGCAGGATCCCAATGGCAGTACCGCGGTCGGTAGAGGCGGCCTGGGAAGCGCTCTCGGGGAAGACTCCCGCTCCCGTTGGTTCTGGATCATTTGCAAGGGCCGCTAAGGGCCATTACAGTTGGTTGCAGTTTCGTCCAGTTTCCCCACATTCATATCCCCCTGTCCACCAATGACAGATCCTCCCGATTCTTTTTACGTATTCCGTTGCCATCCGCTCTTTTCTTAGCCATTTATATGCGCACTCCGGACGCATGCCTACGGCTCTCACGATATGATTACCCCGAAAAAGCGGTTGTTCACAGATTTACCTTAGTTCTGGCGGCAGTATTGTAGTGTCGCTGTATATTGATTAGGATAGGCGCAGCTAATAAGATAGAAATGCCTGCACTGCAGGAGTAATGGAATGTGCAAGGGGAAAGCAGGCGATTGGATTTGGACCTTGGTTTCCTCCGATTGGTTCGGTGGGAATTAGCATGTGTCGGTTCTTCATCAGAGTTTTCAAAATCACCGCGCTCAGCAGGGACCCTGGGCCGTTGTGGTCTGTCTCCGTTCCAGCGTCACGTAGCGCCTCCGGATCGCTGCGAGCACTGAGGACGGCGCGATGCTAGCTGAGCACCGGATACAGGACGAGCGGGCGGGGGCTGCCGCCGGAAGCCACCTCCAGCCCAGCCTTGCCCTTCCTAGTCATGTCACTCACGTCGGATCTGGCCTTGATGCGCCCGGTACGCGGTTTGCCTCTCTCCACCATCTACATGGTTGCTTACAGCCATGGCTGACCCAGCCGGCCCTTCCCTAGAATTTGCCCTGCTCGTCGCTGGCTCCCGTGGAGGTCAGTTGCTCTCTCTCCTGCTCGCCGTGCTCTGATTCCGTCTCGGATCAGGCAAGACGTCCTTCCTGCGCCTCCTGCTCGATACCTTCAATGTCTCGCCCAGTGCGTCCCAGGACCAGCTCGCTTCGGTGGCCAAGTTCGTTCAGGGGTGCAGCGGCCGTACTTCTCACATTCGCTCGGCTTCTATTGATGTAGACCTTGACCTCGACGGCAACGGCCCGCTCCGGACGCTCACCTTGCATCTTGTCGACACCCCTTCCCTCGACTATAGAGACGAGCAGCCCTCCGAGAGGCTCGTCGCGGACACCCTCAGATACGTGGAGTCGCGCTTTGCCGAATCCATTGAAGACGTGAGCGCCTATTCTTGCTCGTATTTGCTGGCAGTTCTTCATTCTATCCTGTAGCCTCGCAGCTCCTCCACCACCGACCGCTATGTTCATCTGTGCGTATTACTATAATTGTCCGTCGACGCGTCCTGAACGCCACATTTACAATATGACAGGTGTCTATATTTTCTTGACCCGGATCAAATTGTTCCATCACAGATACCTGCGCCGCTCGCGCCGCCTCGTGCTCGTGCAAACAGCTTTTCACAGCCTGACCATGACCCTCTTATTCTCGAGCTCCCCGTCGCCAACAATCCGCTCCTCACACGGCCCACCCTACCCATTTCCGACATAAACACCATTCGCCGTCTGTCAACACGAGTTAATGTCCTTCCTGTTGTCTCGCGCGCAGACATCCTCTCCAATGACCGCCTGGCCGCGGTCAAAATGGCTATCCGCAGAGACCTAGCTGCGGCTGGCATTGGTTTCGGCATATTCGACGATGCCTACCACAGCCATCCTGGTAACATCTCGCCTAGCAATGGTGAATTGACCAATGGCTACGTAAATGGTACTAGCTCTGCCACCAGCTCCCCTCCTTCTTCTCCTGTTTCATCCTCTTTGAGACTTCCCTACGCTCTGATTTCGCCGGATATATATTCCCACAGCGACGGAGTTCCCAGGATACCCTTGTCACGGCAGCAGCTCGTTCATCAGTACACTCCTTCGTACCATTCCCCTCCTTCAAAACTCGTCCGAGGAAAATACGTTCGCACATATCGCTGGGGTTCTTTGGATGTTTTAGATCCATGTCACTGCGATTTTCTACGTCTACGTAATGCTATTTTCCATCACATGGAGGTAAGTCGCTCGCGCCTAGGTCCCTGCATTGTTCTGATGTAATCTCAGACGTTGCAGACGTATACGCGGGACTATCTATTCGACAAGTTCAAGCTTGAATACCTGCAGACCTCACGCCCTTCTCTATCCCGCCACCTCGTTCAAAACCAGGGTATACCACGGAATTCAGCTATATCCTCACGGCCTATATTGGCCATAGATACCGCAGGTCCCCATAATTCCATCAGTCGGCATCATTCACTTTCCGTTTCTCGCGATGCCTCTGCATCGGCTGCGAGAGACATGCGCTCTCTTCCTCTTACCCGCCCTTTACCTGATATCTCTGTCAGTGCATCGACGAAGGGTCTGACCAGTACGTCCAACGGCTCGTACTTCGCCACGTCTCTAACCGACTCGCGTTCAGAAGCCAAACAGCGCACGAAAAAAATTACGGTGGCGTGCAACTTTTGTAGATGTGAGGCCGCCTTTTCTCCCTCGTTGGCTTCCTTGACAAAGATTCTTACAGCTCGCAAACTTAAGTGTGACGGTGGGCGACCAGCGTGCAGTCAATGTGTGAAACGGTCAAATTCATGCGACTACATGCCTCAAAGCAAGCGCCGCGGGGGTCTGCGCACCAGTCGAGACCGAGATAGCGGTAGCGACAGCGCGGACGAACCGTCTCCTGATGCTCTGGATACTCCTGTTTCTGAAGTGCCGTCACTATCTCTTTCTCGCAGGACCTCGAACGCGGGGAGCATGACACCGCTGCCTTCGATAGGGGTATCAACAGATGCGTCCACGTCTTCCATTCGATCGAAAGGTTCCATGAGTGAATCGCGTTCGTACTGGGCGGATAACGAACTGCCACACATAGCAACCCTATCTCTGCCTGAGCGCTCCCCAGCTACACCGGTACCCATGTCCGCACCCCCTCTCCCGCCCATCAGACCGGCCTCAGAACACCAAGCGGCCCAGCGCAAACGCGCAGCCACAGCACCCGGAAAAAGCGGGCGTCAACCATCAACTTCTGGACCCAAGGTTGTGGCCTGCAACTTTTGTAGAGGTTCGTTGGTCGGAAACCTTATATATATATTCTACAGCTTCTCACCGGGTGTTATTCTTTTGTTCTAGCCCGGAAGACGAAATGCGACGGAGCACATCCCGCATGTTCGAGCTGCGTCCGACGGAACTTGTCGTGCAACTATGTTAATGATCGTAACGGAGGGGATCCTCTGAGGAAGGGGTCGAAACGAGCGTCTAATGCGCGTCCTTCGCCTCCATCACCGCCTTCCTCAAGGATGGTGCCAACACCGTTGAGTGCGAAAGAAGGTAATGATTATGTCCTCTATGTGGATGGAGGAGGGGAGTACGAGATGAAGAGGATGATGGAACATCCTGATATGAATCGCCCCACAAAGAAAATGCGTGTCGAAGGTTCGTCCATGGCCATTGATGCGATACCCTGACACCTTTTTGTTGGATATGTTCATGGATCAATATCTGTAGAATAAGTATTTTTTTGCCCATGCTTTCTCTCCGTTTTTGTTGTGTTACTTAGGGCTGGACGTTAGCAGTCATGACTTGGGGCATTGGACTGTATCTGTATTTGTTTTCTTCAGTTAAGCAGTGGAATTTAATCGGTTTTTTTGGATATGTTCCATGTCGTCTTTAACTTATTGGCCTGCTCCTATTTTCATGGTTGTGAGAAAATATCGTGGCCAACTCGCTTCTTCTTCTGGTAATGACTACTAATTGCGACCCTGATTTGATTTGCCCTTTGTTGTACCTTCTCTCTTTCGACTTTCGAGTCGCCTTGACCTGTGCCTTGTGTAAGACCAAGTGTCTCTCACTCCAAGGCAGATATTTCACTCGTTCCATTCAGAAGCTCACTTTCCCCTATCCAAATTACTTATATCCCAGCCCACTTTTTTCTCTCGGGCATATCCAGCCATGTTCTCGTTGCGACGGAAAAGCACCAAGCCGGTCGAAACTCCCAGGATACGTGGATCGCCCTCTCTTCCCGAGCTTAACCCTCAGGGAATACCATGGCCGGAGGATCTGGTCGACATAAACAGCATACGCGACGACCAACCGCCGGTATCCCCCACCCACAACGGGCCAACGAAGACATCCTTCGGGATGGAGGCGCATTCACCAATACCGTTCCACAAACCATTCCGTTCAGCAGGCAAACCAGCCGAAGGTGCCCCCATCTCGTCACTATACATGTCCCCGCCCTCCGCCTTCAGGACGTCCACAACAAAATACAGCCAGCGCCGGGCCCGCCTGCCCCCCACGTTCAATTTAATGGTACGCCGATCGTTGTAGTGTTTTACGTCAGAAGGCAATCTTAAGTCCGGACAGGTCGTCGGGGGCCAAGGGACGGGAAAGACCTCGCTTCTGCGTCTTCTTTTGGAAACGGCCGATATATCGCCCGCCGCCACTGTCGACCAACGTGCTGCGGTTGACCAGTTCCTCAGGGGGCCTCCCAAGGCTACCCAGAGCGTCCATACTGCCTGCGTCGAGATATGCGAGTCGAGGTTCGACCGTGTGTTGTTTTCGGTCATCGACACGCCTGGTTTGGATTTTGTAGAGGGGAGGGAGCTCAAGCTGGAGAGACAGGTTAGTGCGATCTTGAAGTATGTGGATGCCCAGTATTCGGATACAATGAGCGAGGTGCGTTTGGCTTTTTTAGTCATCCGTTGGTTTTTTCTGACTTGGGTATATTAGGAATCCAAAGTGATACGGAAAAGCAAAGGAGATCAACACATCCACTTGTGAGCAAATAAAGCATGCAGGGACCGGTGCGCTACGCCTTCGATTTTCGAACAACATGGCCGATAATTAAAGGTAGGAAATCGATTCTCTTGGGAGTAGAACTCCGAATTCAACTGTCTTTAAAGCCTGTTCAAGCTCCGTATCACAAGGCCGAAAGCGTACCGGTCTCTGCAGTGCAATTGATAAGTCTTCAGTTTTTCTAACTTTTATCACAGATGCATCTACATGATTGACCCTTCTTCTATCATGACCATTGCCGCACGACGCGCACAGTCATCTTTACCCATTAGAACACGCTCAGAAGCGACTGTCTCCCCACGTAGTCCCCCCGACCTCGTCCCGGATACGTCCTCTGGGGACGAGTCTGACGACGAGGAACAAACTGCTCTCACAATGTCCCCCGCCGAAATCCGCGTCATTCGGCGTCTCTCTGCTCGCATCAATGTCCTTCCAGTCATCGGCCACGCAGACTCTCTCACCGATGACAAGCTCGCAGCCGTAAAAGCAGCAGTTCACACCGGGCTTGCAGACGCGGGCCTGGGATTTGGGGTGTTCTCACCTCACGGAGACGAGCCAGAGATACCCAAGAAGAAGCGGGCCGTGCATACCAAGAGCCAGACAGAACCGAATGGCAATGGCAATGGACACGTCGCAGAGGAGAGCGAAGGGGAGGAAGAGGGCGAGCGGCAGTCGCGCCCCATCATCAAGCTCCGCACCTCGCGCCATTCCAGCACCCCACGAGCCATGTCACGCTCGCGCTCCCGGCGACGTGACCTGTCGGTTGCCGCTGACGACCACCGTCGACCCACTTCCCCCGATCTCGCCGACAGGGAGAGCGTTGCCAACGTTCGCTTCTCAGCAGCCGTGGTTGCCAAATCGACGGCTGACCTGGCTTCGCTCATGCCGTTTGCCCTCATCGCACCAGAGTCGACCAAGAACAGACATCAGGGTCAGCTGTTGAACACCGCTCCTTCGTCTCCTGCTCCGTCCTCGGAAGACGAACACGCGCCATCTATCGAGTCGACGGCGTCTTCCGTCCCACAGACACCTGCTTCCCTCTCTAGCGCGCGCAATCCTACCTTTCTCCATGGACCCCCGGAGGATTTGAAGGGTGTATTCGTGAGGAGGTTTAGGTGGGGAACCATTGATGTCTTGGATCCGAGTCACTGCGATTTTGCCGCTCTGAGAACGGCGGTGCTTTCTACTCACTTGAATGTTTGTGTTTTGTTTTGTTTCCGTCTGTGTGATCTGGCTTGACATTTGTGATCATAGGTCTTGAAGACTCATACTAAGGAGGTTTTGTATGAGAAGTACAGAACGGAGAAACTTCTCGCTCGCAGGGCGACGCGTCAAATTACAGATGGTGAGAGGGATAGGTTACTAGAAGGTATGTGTGTCCCAGTTGAATAGAAAGGACGCGTGCTCATCCTGTCATAGAGATGGGATTGTGATTGGGCCTGGTGTTCTACATTCATTGCTTTATTTTGTTATCATCTATACCCATTTATTTTGTTTTTGCTTTGTATAGTAGTAGTATGCCACTTCGATGGGCTTCGTAGCGTTGTGGTTTGGATATCATCATTGAATATTAATACCTCTATTCCTCCAGTAAGCGAGATCGTGGATTAGGAAGCACTGGGTTCTCAACTGAGGGGATACTAAGGTGTGAAGATTTAGTGTCCTGATAAATAATAGAGCGAGTAGGACTTGATCCGTGCACTATGTATCAGCGTTCCCTGCCTTCGGCACATGATAAATAAGTTTCGCAATACAGGCAACTTTAAATCTGAAGGTAAAGGTTCTCGATCTTCCGACTTGGGCCTATGAAAAAGAATCCTGTAATACAGTCGGGGTACAGACACAGTACACACACAAAAGTTAAGTCCAAACGCATGATAAGCACAGAAGATTGTAAAAAGGATTTTGGGGAGAACAGCTACATAGAGCACAGTCAATTAACAGTGACGAGGAGCTTCGCGTATCAGAAAAGAGAGGAAAATGTCCATGATACACGACCGAATGAGAGCATTTACAGAGACAGATCTGACATCTACCCTTAATTATAGTAGAAGTAGATGGCAGGTGATGGGATCTCTACCTATCAATGAACTGTCATGATGAGGTGCCACTCTTCTTGGCCAGCATGTCGATCTCTGCATCTGATAGCCCAACTAGGCGTTGCAGAAGATAATCAACCTTGAACAAATCAGGACCGGGTATGTTCCACGGATAACAAACAGACTTACCTCGACCTCCTTCGTCAGCGGGATGATAAAACTCTCGTAAAGTTCCACCACACCAGCGACGTCAATTTTGGATGCCCCATTCGCAGAGCCGTTGGCCAATTGAGTAGTGCCATCGGAGGCAAAGTCCTGAGCGTACGTCTCCGCCTTTTTCTGCAGCCGGATCAGCAGCTTGCGCTCGACTTCCGGTTTTGTTATGAGTGCCTCCAATGCCGGGCGGTTGGGTTTCAGGATGTGCGGAATGAACGCAGCAGGATCCTGGATGAACTTGGATTCGGAGACGAATTTGCCTAATCGGAGGTGTCAGGACGAAAGGAGGCTACAAGCTAGAGCGGTACCGTAGTGAACCCTTTTGCTGATTGCCTGCAAAATTTCGATATCGATTGTTGCAGCACTTCCATAATTGCCGTCATCTTCATGCTCTTCGTCTCCGACGATTCCCTTGGCCCGTTTTGAGGCCGCGAGGAGCAAGGTAGCGTGCCGAGTTATTCGGGGAACGATGGTGCGCGTGTAGAACGAAAGGATTGATGGATTAACGTTGATTTTATTCGGGTATAGGATTTGCGGGAAGGATAAGGGTGGTATAATGGGTTCTGGCAGGTCGCTTGTGAAGGGGTACTCGTCTGGGCTGAAGGGGAGAATGGGTATATCGCGTGATGAGAACAAGGGGGTACGGACCTAGTATACCTTCTTGCTTTTGCTGATAGATTGATGATGATAAGCGAGTGGAGCCCCTTATGGTAACACAGGTGCTCACCATGGAACGTCTCGGTCTCCTTGAGGAACCACTCCAGCCAGCTACCGTTAAAACCGATATCCTGCAGTTCCTTGAACGCACCACGCTGGTACATGCGAGCATTGTGAACAAACTGGGCACGCTCGATAAGGGAGAAGATGATGGTGTCCTCTAGTCTGACCAGGACCGAACGAATGCGGTCCAACGACAATGGATTGCCGATGGTGAGGTTTGACTGCATTTTCGTGGAACTGAGGACACATTAAACAACAAGCTGACCATGAGATAATAGTGACTTACAGTTCGAAATAGCGAAGTCGAGGTGGCCTTGTACTCCAGTAATCCAGCGTATCGGAACGATATAGAAATAGTCAGTTGGAGCCGAAATTACCGTGAGCGCTGAGGGGGGAGTTGAGAGCGGGCGTTTCGGCCGCGGCTCTATCGGCCGTCACAGATCAGAGAACGCGATCGAGAAAAGTGCTGCGCGCCCACTCTCAGTCTAAGTACCATACAATGCTAGGCTCGCGATAGAACTGGCTGACTTTGAATACGTCGGAGTCTACAATTTCGGGGTCCACGGCTGCGATTCTTACGGTACCGTTATTCAGAGTCAATTGGGTGTAAGGCATTGGCGAGAATCGAAAGTTACCTCCCTCACAAGTATTCACTATGTAATCCACTAATAAAGACTGTAAGCCTATTATGGGATTTTCTTAACGATTGTGAAGTATATTGTTACGGTTTCTTCCATGGGCGGTTATGGAGACAGTTCGCTTAAAATGTTTCATCGTAGAACTAGCTAGTCCTCGCTAGTATGTTCGCACTTATGCCGAATGGACGGGTGGAATTTTGGGTGGAATTTGCTGGGAATTTGTCCAATTCGATTCTTGCGGGTTTTGTGAGACATAGTCACGGTGACCGGTGATCTACAGTGACAAGCGTTTGACGCGTTCAAGTGCGGCGTACTACAGAGCCCAGACGGTATTCGGTCCGATTTCCGATGCTTGCTAATGTATCGCAGCAGCCTCCCTTTCATGTCAACCGCCACTGGCAGGCAACAATTCACTATCCTTCATCATCTTCGCGTGTTTTGCCACCAAGGATCGCCTTTTCTTGTACATTTATCTCACCCAGAAGCATAATGAGGCGGTCCCAAAGTGTACGGAACCAACCACGGCCATCTCTAGCCCTAATCTCCGATGATCTTGGTATCCTCAGAGAAGGCGACGAGTCGAATGAGGATGTCCTCCGAAAGCAGCTAATTGAGAAAGACAGAGAGTGTGATCGGGTTAGTCGCATTTTTGTCACCGTATAATGTGTCAACTTATTTGTGTTCTCCAGTTACAGACCCAAGTCCAGCAACTCCAGGCTCAGCTTGCTCAAAGACCATCATTAGAAACAATTCAAGAGCTACAAAAAGATCATAAGAACTTGGAACTACTTCTTCAGGGGACACAGAGAGAGAATGAGCGTTGCATGGCTGACATCGACAGGTACGTTTGCATGCAAGGTGCATCGTCCTCGCTGACGCAGCTTCCAGAGGAAAGACGCGTGAAAAAATGCTGGAACGCGAGCTGGCCCGGTTGGTGGGGGACAATTGGCAGGTAAGGGATCTTTATCTTATATATAAACCATTCCCCGTGACTCATATTTCTGCAGGCGACGCTAGACATCACGCCGAGTTCATCGTTCCAGCCACGCGCCACTCTTCACGGGCATCGTCATTCGCCTGCCCCTGCCGCATCCGATGCCAATGGTGACACAAACAATGCGGCGTTGTTAGCGCGTCTTGATCAGATTCGTTTGACCGTTTTGGGAATGGAGCAGAGGACCTTGCTGAGAGAGGAGAAACTCAACAAGAATATTGAAATGGCGGAAGCAGAAGCTCGAAAGTATGAAGATATATCCAAGTCTTTGGCTGCGTAGGAAGGTCTGTTGCTCACGATTCATCAACGATACTACACGACACTGTTACACTATCATTTCAGGCCATGGTATATATGTATTATAGCATCCGCACCGTTGGATTCAACGACAATCTGTATATAAGAAACCCTATAGCATATTTGTTCGAGTGACCGAAGGGTAGAGAGATCAAATTTCTGGTGTTTCCTGACCGTCGTGCCCATGGAAAAGGCGTTGAGTAGTCATGGATGTGTGTCAACCGTTTTCAAATCACCCTTCATCTAGTTCTGATTGAAAGGCCAATACCAGGACCGGGATTATGACAATATTATGAGTCATTGGATGAATTGCTTGAAATATAATCCCTCCTTTGGTAATGTCTCGATGGAATTTATTGGGGTTCCTTCCTATGGCACTCCGATACTCCACCGACGTGGGAACCGTATTTGTGTTGATCTCAACTTGCCCCGGGAAATTCCTTTGACTGCCTATATAACCCCGGGATACGTCTTGGAAAAGATCTCACCATGGCTCCCGCACCTCTTCTTCAAACTAGTGCCCCCGCACCTCCCTCTTTCCCACAGAAGGCTTTCATGGATGTGTCTGAGAACTATGATGGACAGTATCGGTTTGCCCCCATCCAGGAGTCCCAAGTCTCAAGGGCCATGATTAAGCGGTAGGACGGTGCCCCTTCTGGCAGATCTTCCACCAAAGTTGAATTTCCGGTTTTCCACAGGTACTTTGAGACGATGTACGACAGGGCGGTTTCTGACGTCGTTATCATCGGTGCTGGAAGTGCAGGTCTCACTTGTGCTTATCATCTAGCATCTACTCGCCCCGATCTTAAAGTCACCATTATCGAAGCCAATGTCGCGCCTGGAGGTGGAGCGTGGCTTGGTGGGCAGCTTATGTCTCCAATGGTAAGTTAGGCCGTTAATATCGCTTTCTGGGGAGAATGGCTTGATTCAATCTCTTCCAGATAATTCGTAAGCCAGCCGACGCATTCCTTAGGGAGCTCGACGTTCCCTATGAGGATGAAGGTCCTTTCGTCGTAGTAAAACACGCAGCGTTGTTCACCTCTACACTGCTTTCCGCCGTCCTCAAACTTCCTAACGTCGTATTGATGAACGCCACAGCCGTGGAGGACCTCATCATTCACGAAGACTTTGCAGGCAAACAACGCGTAGCCGGTGTGGTCACCAACTGGACTCTTGTGGCTTTGAACCATGACACCCAGTCGTGCATGGATCCCAACACCATCACCGCCCCGATCATTGTTTCCGCTACCGGGCATGACGGACCCATGGGTGCATTTTCTGCTAAGAGACTCGTCAGCGCAGGTCTGTTGAAGGAGTTGGGAAACATGCGAGGCTTGGATATGAACCGTGCTGAGCCAGCTATTGTGAACAATACCCGCCAAGTGGCTCCGGGCCTCGTCATGACTGGTAAAGGAATAATGCTGCACCCACACTGATTTTCTCTGATTGGTGTTCACAGGAATGGAACTCTCGGAGCACGACGGATCCAACCGAATGGGTCCCACTTTTGGGGCTATGATTGGTAGTGGAATCAAAGCGGCCAAGGAAGCTATTCGTGCCTACGACGCTGCCAAAATCGTAGATGGAAAGGTTGTTGGATAGGCCGAATGAATGTATAAATGTAAATTGTACTACTTGTACCGAGATAAACACGTTCGATCATCACACGCGATCGTAATCGATGACGCGTTCACTCTTACCTAACTTGATACAGCACTACCACCATGGGTATGGAATTGCCTTCGCCCGACAGCCCTAGGGAGCAAGTCCGTGTCCTGATGGGCCGGAAATCCGACATTGAGGCGGAACTGGAGGCTCAGTTGTCTATTCTAAAGGCAAATTCGTCGACACTGCATTCCCCTCTGGTCGACCCAGACGGGTTCCCTCGAGCCGACATCGACGTATACGCGGTACGGGGCGCGCGGATACGGGTCATCGAGCTGCGGAATGATCTAGAGGCATTGATGAACGAGATCGGGAAGAAGTTGGAGAATGTATATGACCCAAGCCTGACCACTCAAGAATCGGAATCGGTTGTTGACACTCCGTTTGCAAAAGTCGATGGAGTGGCACCAGGAAGCCCGGCGGCGGATGCGGTGCGCGCGTTCTCTCTGTTCAGGTGTGGTTCCTTGTTAACTGTTGTATTCTACTAGGGTTTGAAGCGTGAAGATCTTATCGTGAAATTTGGTTCACTCACGAGTCCGACATCTCTACAAGCTATAGCAGAAGTCGTAGGAGCCAATGAAAACGTCGGCTCTGATTCTACTCTGTCTTTATGTTATCTGATGCCAAACTAGCGGAGTATTTCGATCAGAGCTCTTCGAGACGGTCAGCCGGTTTTCTTAAGCCTAACGCCAAGAAAGGGCTGGGGTGGACGAGGGATGCTCGGGTATGTTTTCATGTTCTTTACTTTTTTTCAGTCCATAATAATTCCCTCAGATGTCACATTGTGCCATACGCAGCGTCATGATATTAACCAAGTTGTCCAGTAACAATTGTACCACCAACATTTCAAATGAAACTCCAGTCAATTCATAGAGTTGTGTTATAGCCTAGCTGAGATTGACAAGGACTGTCAAAAGTTTCACATACTAGGCAGCAGATTCACAGTAAGTGCTGTTTGGTTTTACTGGTTACCCAGGACTCATGAACAAGGAGCTTTCATACGATCGGAGATACTAATACATATGAGCTTTGATAGCAGTTGCCAGTAATTCTGCGTTGGATTTAGTTCATGCACTGGCTGCACTTGCACTCGCCGGCCTCGCAAACGCATCTACACCTGATCGTCAGCGCGATTTTTGTCAGCCTGTATAAAATATTGCTCACGCGTTGCAGTTATTATTGGCTGCAGAACATTGGCATTGTCCGCCCTCGCAAGAACAGCTGTTTCGACAAGAAAATATTCATCGGTATTGGTACAATGCAAAGCGTGTCACATTTTCACCAATATCTTATCTAATCGTAACCAACTCGACCTCACCAAAACCTCAACGGTATCGTTCGGTAAAGGCTCGTATTACAACCTCATGAGTATACGTCTGTACTATCGTCATTCATTGCTAGTTCGCGCAAGGCGCTCACTAAGACATTCTAATAATAGTAACGTAGTCAGTAGTATATAAACCCATGTATTTAGGAGGATAATCCTCAGCTCGGACTAAAGTCTAATAACACTAGTCTTAACTCAACTGCTCGCCGCTCTAATCCACGGAACCTCTCTTCAATATCGGAGACTTACAGCTTACACGGTGATTGTCCGAACGCGAGACAGCCGGGTTAGTCAACAGTCTTACGAGTTGAGTTGAGCCCTGACAATTAGTCCGAGCTTTACCCTACCGACTATCTCGCTGAACCTGAAGAAACGGAGGCTTCACCTCCGCCTTCATGAACACCGCAGAACTTTCCGTACTATCCATCGTCGCCTTCGGGCTTTTCTCCACCATCGTATACCTCTTATACCGCTACCTAGGAAACCGCTATGAACGAGAGCTACAGCAGCGGACCGTACGCCGGACCCCTCGCACCAGGGGCCCAGTCATCCCAATCCCTCCGCCCATCCATTATCGGGAGACCCGCATCCCGTACCTCCCAGGCTTCTCGCAAAACGCTAGGACTCAGTACCTCGCTGAGGAAGATCTTTGGGAAGAGGAGAGCGTCTACTCCGTCGCTGAATACTACAGCAGTAGCAGCGGACTCGACATGGGCAGCGGCAGCACCCGAAACCCCGCTCCCACCCGTACTTTTACCATCCCTAGGACTAACCATACACTCGCCTCTACCCCCGATTCCGCAAACACCACCACTCTCAACCATCCTATCCCCAACTCCACAGAGACCCACTTCGACGCTCTCCCCTATATTCCTCAACCGCCAACCGACACCAGCGAGTATCGCTGGAACCGAATCAGAAACCGGGCGACCCAGCTCAGTCGCCAGCTCATACAGATCGCACGCGAGCTACGAACCGAAGGAAGCTCCGACACGATCGGAGCGTGATTGGACCCTAGAAGAATGGGAAGAACGATTCGAGGCGGAGATTCCCCAAGAGAACGGGTGGCTGGCAGGAACAGCGGGAATGATATACTTAGAAAACGAAAATATTAACCCGCTTTACTCCAAGCACATAGTCACCATGGAAAGCAGGAACCGAGCCACAAACATGTGGAACCTGCTCCACCCGAACCACCAAGTCCCCGTCTGGCCCCCATGGATACAACCGGGACCCATGAAGCGAACCCCGCCACAAAGGTCCCCGCTTTCCGAAACCCCATATAGCTACGAAGGGAAGCTACCCCCGATCGCGCGACCCTTCGCCGGACAAGGCGGAGCAGAAGCAGGTGGGAGCGGAGCCGGAGGCAGTGGATCTGCACCGGTACCCCCATCAGGACCCCCCGCACAACCCGGAGCAGTACCACAACGGTGGTTGCTCCCAATATTCCTGGACCCACCGGGACCACCGCCACCTCCACCACCAGGAGACTGGAACCTCCCAGCCGGACAAGCCGCCCCATGGGACGACCTAAAACCGAAGATGCTCAAAGACCCGGACTCCTTTAAAGGAGACTCCACCGATATTGCACGGTTCTTTAACCAGTGCGAAATACATTTCGAAGTGTATAACCGACACTTCCGACACCACCCCCACAAGGTGGTCTTCTGCGTCAGCAGATTCGAAGGAGAGGCCCAAAACTGGTGGAACCTCCAGTTGATCGGGCTCCGACGACAAGACGGCCGAGTAGGATACCCGGCCTACGAAGACTTCAGAACGGCCGTACGGGCTCGATTCTGGAAGGACTCAAACGCGCGCTTGAAGCAAGCGCAATGGGAAAAACTGCGCCAGACAAGTTACTCAGACGGTGACTTATTCTTCCAGAAGTTCGAAGAACTGGCACTAGAGGCGGGAGTACTCTACGAAGAAAAGATGATGTACTCCCAGCTCGAAAAAGCGGCGCGCCAAACCTCGAAAGACAAGATCTACACCGGGGATGCGGCGATCCCGACCACCTACCAGCAGCTCAAGGAACGCCTGCTGAGGTTGGACTACAACTTCAGACTAAACAAGGCCCAGAACGCTCCCTCCACGAGCAACAACCAAAGCCGAAACCCCCCGCGGAGCAACGACCACCGAGGCAACAACCAAGTACCGGAACAGAAGACGAGTTCCGGGACCACCTACGGAGGGCAAGGGGCCCCGATGGACCTCGACAAGCTTCGCAAGGAGGGGAGGTGCTTCAAGTGCGGCGAGAAGGGACACATGTCTCGCGCCTGCCCGAAGCACAAATTCAACCGCGCCGATGTACGAGCAGTGATGGACGCAATCAAGGAAGAGAAGGAGACGGAGGCGAAGACGGAACCGACTCCGCCAACAACCAAGGTAGAGGAGGTAAAAGACGAGGCCGGGCAGTAGATTCGTCTGCACCGGCCAAAGGACTAACGGGCACTCGCGCAGGACGCATATATACTAATAACGCAGTTGTAGGTACAAGCAATAAATATTCCATTCTACCTGTCGACGAGTGTGAACCCGAAACCGAATCAGAAACCCCAACCACCGGAAGGACGACACCGGTCGAAACACAAGAGGGGAGAGCCCAGCGCAAAACCCCTAAACGTTCGGAAAGTAGCTCATCGCGAGTGAAATCGTCGGACGAAAAGGTGACCACCACATCACCACCTGCCATAACGGAATCCTTCGGATTACCGGGTGGGGCATTGGATAGGCGCCCACGGGAGAAATCCTGGAGGGTAGTCCCCTTTGAAGAAGCGGCTCAGGTGGGAACTGGGAATACCGCGACGCCACCCGAAGAAACGCCACGAGGGCGCAGAGCTCAATCGCCGCCCGCGGACGCCAAGGCGCCGGGCGAACAGACGAGTGTCCCAGGAACGGCGGGGCGAGAAGCTACATGCGGATCAAGCAACGAGCCGAACGGTGCGGACAACCTGACCGAATTCCTGGGAGATACGCACCCACAGGACGAGGACGACTCATCCGACAAGGGCGGCTCAGACTCGGACTCAGCATCCACGCTAAGCGAAGATCAGCAAACGTTCTCAATCGCTGGGGCACAAGCGCCTCATCGGGCACAAGAGTGGGTAGCCCATTCAAGATCTAGTTCGGTAAGCGCCCCAACAGTCACCCGAAGCTCACGAAGCGTCTCTCTAGTTGAAGTACCAGACGAGGAAGACGATACCTCGTTCAAGAGATGGTTGGCTGCCGTGGCCAAGGACCCAGTCCAGAACACGGACGCATGCGGGCCATCCCCGAAGCGAAAAAGTCCTCAGGCAACTGAGGCAAGACGCCCTACCGGGAGTGCCAAGAGTACGGCCACTACCGGCGGCAACACCCTGCCTGCAAAGGTCATGACTTCCTCGGAAGCTAGACGGGTACCCCTCATTTCGGTCTGGATGAAACCCTTTACAGCCGAATGGACTCAGCGCGCGGTCCGAGAAGCCAAGACGAGAGAAGAACGTATGGCTATCCTGCGCGACTGGGTACACCCTAAGCGACGAGATGAAGTGTGCGACGCGATGATAGAGGACGTCGCTGGAACAAAAGAATGGAGGTCGGAACGTTGGGATATGATCCTAGACTGGCTGCATGACTTAAAGGGAGCCCCGAGGCGCATAAGGGGAAGAACCGGAAAGTCGGTCAGCGTCAAATTGCAGCTCGAAGCAATAGACACCAGAAGGACTTTCGATGTAGAAGCCTTGCTAGACAGCGGCTGCACCCACAGCGTAATAAGCTCCGCGTTTGTACGACAACAAGGACTTAACACCGTGAAAGCAGCGTTCAAAAGCCCCGTCTACAACGCCGACGGAACCCGAAACAAAGAAGGAGACATTGAAGAATATGCCCATATGCGAGTAAAAATAGGAGACCATACCGAACTATTAGAACTCGCCGTCACTAATATTGGGACCGCCACGATGTTCCTCGGATACGATTGGCTAAAAAGGCACAACCCGATGGTCAATTGGCAAACAGGAGAAATATCCCTAGTACGGTGTGATTGTCGAAAGGTAGAGTTCAAATTACCAGACGAAGACCCAGAAGCCAAATGGGGAGAAGAGGTAGAAGCAGGAGATCGAATTTTAGCCATCGACTTCAGCGAAGCCATAGAGATCCGGGCAATGGGAACGAAGGCAAACGACCTAGCCGCCCAAGCACACGCCCAAAAGGAGGGCAAAACCTACGAAGAAATAGTCCCAGAATGGGCAAGAGACTTTGAGGACGTATTTTCAAAAGAAAACTTTGACGAATTACCGCCAAGAAAGCCTTGGGACCACGCAATTGAATTGGTACCCAATGCCAAAGCATCCCTAGACTGCAAGGTGTATCCGCTAAACCTTGCCGAGCAAGAGGAGCTTGACAAATTCCTCGACGAGAACCTAGCCACCGGTCGAATTAGACCATCCAAATCGCCGATGGCTTCACCCTTCTTCTTCGTCAAAAAGAAAGACGGAAAACTCCGACCGGTACAGGACTACCGAAAGCTAAATGAAATAACGGTCAAGAACAGATACCCCTTGCCGTTAATCGCCGACCTCATGGACAAATTAAAAGGCGCGAAATATTTCACCAAGCTAGACGTCCGGTGGGGATACAACAATGTCAGGATGAAGGAGGGAGACGAGTGGAAGGCAGCTTTCAGGACCAACAGAGGGCTGTTCGAACCACTAGTAATGTTCTTCGGGCTCACCAATTCCCCGGCTACCTTCCAAACGATGATGAATGACCTATTCAAAGATCTCATAGCCAGCGGAAAGGTTACAATATACCTCGACGACATCTTAATATTCTCCAAAGACCAAAACGAACATAGGAAACTGGTCAGACAAGTACTGGAGGTATTGAGAAAAAACGATTTGTTCCTTAAAGCGGAAAAATGCGAATTCGAGGTACTAGAAACCGAGTACCTAGGGGTCATCATTAGCGAAGGAAAGATCCAAATGGATCCCGTAAAAGTAGAAGGGATCATGAAGTGGCCCAAACCGGAAAAGAAGCAGGAACTCCAAAGCTTTTTAGGTTTCACAAATTTCTACCGAAGATTCATCCGAAATTACTCAAAAATAGTAAGACCGATGACTCAATTGACGGGAAAAGGGGAGTGGCAATGGGGAAAAAGGCAAGACGAAGCCTTTGAAGAAGTAAAAAGGCAAATAGGACTAGAAGCGGTCCTAATGATGCCAGACGTAACCAAGAAATTCCGCGTGGAAGCGGACTCTAGCGAAGGGGCAATAGGCGCAGTTTTGTCCCAAAAACACGACGAAACGTGGAAACCAGTCGCGTTCATGTCCAAAGCGCTAACCCAAACGGAACGAAACTATGAAATCTACGACAAAGAACTCCTAGCAATAATGGTCGCCTTAGAAGACTGGCGACACTACC
The DNA here is from genome assembly GCA_030435655.1 of Armillaria novae-zelandiae. NCBI lineage: Eukaryota > Fungi > Basidiomycota > Agaricomycetes > Agaricales > Physalacriaceae > Armillaria > Armillaria novae-zelandiae. The sequence goes on along the minus strand of JAUEPR010000003.1, from coordinate 2,135,527 downwards.
TAATGGGAGCCTTAGAAGATTTCGAAATCTGGACAGATCACCAAAATCTCCAATACTTCCGAAAACCCCAGAAACTCAACCGAAGACAAGCACGGTGGGTATCAGAGTTAGCGGAGTACCACTTCACACTCTACCACAAACCCGGGACAGCAAACAAAAAGGCCGACTTACTGTCCAGGAGAGCAGACCATGACATGGGAACCAACGACAATCAGAACGTCACCCTACTGAAACCAGAACACTTCCGAGCCCTGACCATGCCGGCAACGGAAGAAGTTCATCAATCAATCAAACAAGCAACCAGGGACAAGACGTTATGGGACCCCAAGATCGGAAGCTCCCTAGCGCACGAAAGAGGGATGAAACTCCATCAAGGAATGATAGAGTATGACGGGAGAATCTATATTCCAAAGGACCAGAGTCTTCGCGGAAACATCATTGCCATGAGCCACGACCACCAGACGGCAGGACATCCCGGAGTAGCAAAAACTTTGGAACTAGTACAAAGGGAATACTGGTGGCCAAAGGCAAAGAAAGACGTAGAAAGGTACTGCAGAGGATGCGAAACGTGCCAACGAACCAAACCAAGAACGGCGAAACGAACCGCACCATTATACCCCAATGAAGTGCCCAAAGAACCCTGGGAACACATCACGGTAGACCTAATCACCGATCTTCCGGAATCCAAAGGCTACGACTCCATCCTAGTGGTGGTAGATCGATTCAGCAAGGCCGTAATCTTCGTCCCCATCAATAAAGCTCTAACCGCTCAAGGATGGGCCAAAATCCTCCGAGACGAAGTATTTTGCAAATACGGAATGCCCACAAAAATAATCTCCGACCGAGGACCCCAATTCGTATCAGGGTTCATCAAAGAGTTTTACAAAGAGCTGGGAATAACCGGAAACGCAAGCACGGCCTTCCACCCCCAAACCGATGGCCAAACCGAACGGGTAAACCAGGAACTCGAAAAATACTTGCGCATGTTTATCAACTACAGGCAAGATGATTGGGTAGACTGGCTCCCTATGGCAGCTTTCGCGCACAACAACAGAGTCCACTCCGCCACGGGTTATTCCCCCTTCTTCGTCAATTACGGAAGGGAAGTAAGAGTCAGACCAGCAGGGAAGCAAAGAGTACGCCCAGCCACCGAAGAGTTTGTAGAAGAAATGGAGAAAGTACACGCAAAAGCAGCTGCCCAAATGGAAAAGGCCAACCAACAGATGAAAAAGCAATATGACTGAAAGAACGAACAGTCTCTCCAATACGTAACCGGGGACCAAGTCTGGTTGGAAACCACCAACTTACGAACCGAACGACCCAAGAAGAAGTTGGAAGACAAACGAGTAGGACCATTCACCATCATCGAAAAAGTAGGCGCTTCCGCATACCGACTAGAACTCCCACCCACGTGGAAAATCCACAACGTCTTTAACGAAGCACTCCTCACTCCCTTCCATCCCGCGCAATTCCCCAACCAAGAATTACCGCCAAGACCCCCACAAATACTAGTTGAAGGCAATTTGGAAGACGAAGTCGACCAGATCCTAAAAGCAGAAAAGAAATGGGGACGTTGGTATTACTTCGTACATTATAAAAACTGCCCGAACGAGGAAAACGAATGGTTCCGGGATGACGAAATACCTCACTGCCAGGAACTCATCCAAGAATTCTGGAACTCTCACCCTAACTAGACAATCGTCGGGACGACGATCTTAAGGGGGGGGTAATGTCACATTTTCACCAATATCTTATCTAATCGTAACCAACTCGACCTCACCAAAACCTCAACGGTATCGTTCGGTAAAGGCTCGTATTACAACCTCATGAGTATACGTCTGTACTATCGTCATTCATTGCTAGTTCGCGCAAGGCGCTCACTAAGACATTCTAATAATAGTAACGTAGTCAGTAGTATATAAACCCATGTATTTAGGAGGATAATCCTCAGCTCGGACTAAAGTCTAATAACACTAGTCTTAACTCAACTGCTCGCCGCTCTAATCCACGGAACCTCTCTTCAATATCGGAGACTTACAGCTTACACGGTGATTGTCCGAACGCGAGACAGCCGGGTTAGTCAACAGTCTTACGAGTTGAGTTGAGCCCTGACAAAGCGTAGAGTACTCACGCATTGCGGGCGCACTGGGTGCAGGTGCAGCTAAGGTCCAATGAGTATATAGTTCTTGCGATGAGAAACAATAAGGTGCTCACGCAGAACAGCTGCACGAGGCGGTTGCACAAGCCCGAGTAATTGGAACTGGGGTGATCTGGGAAACAGTGCCAGTGAGGTTAAGGCAGAAGACATAGATTGAACAGGGCGCACAGTGAACATGAGTATTGTTGTTGATGGTGGGTTTCGACGGTGAATGTTAGTGGTACTTTTCTGGGACAACCTGCAAGTCGAGGGGCCTTATATATGATTTTTGGGACAATAGTAATCAATTCATCCACTAAATCGCGCATGGCATAACTGCATCCATAAAATCACGCAGTTACTAATCAAGTGACGCGCGTTGACTCGAGCCTCCTTGGTGTTACTAACAGCAGTCCAATAAATCGCGCATGTCATTTGTGTTCACAAAAGCGGAAATACCTACGTAAGTAGCAATTCAACAAGGTTCAGAGTCAATCCCAAATGTGCTTGATGGCGAGACGCTACATTTTAGCTCTCGACTTTGCAGTATCTTTCCCAAACACAATTGCAGCATTTGCATCTTCTCTTTCAGCGGTTGCAGCCTGGGTGATCTTAACATCGTGTGCCGCCGTCAGTAATCCCCCCTCCAGTACCCATCTTGTGAACACCTCTGCGTCTGTCTGTGCTTCGTCCTGATTAGTCTCGTGTGACCATATCGCGTGTTCCAGAAGGAACAGACTGGATGCTACGTTTCCGAGTAGAATCAAAGCGTGTCTAGGCACGAGAGACGCTATTGGGGGCGTGTAGGCAGAAACTACACAATCCACAGAGCGGCGCAGCGTATCCAAGGCATCCAGGATACGGAATCTAAGATCATCCGGACAAGAAGTCATTACCGATTGTGCCCACTATTGAATTGTCAGCACTTCTGCTTGTATACGAATCTGTTGTAGCTTACCGATGTGAAGGCTGTGAGTACCAAAGGGTCTCTGACCGCTCGTACAACATCAAAGGACAGCACTGTCGCAGTCCCTTCCCATATCCTATGACAGATATAAGTAACGCGAGTATGCAGCTTGGCGGCATTGTATGACTGACTTTTCCACTAGACCATCTCTGATAAGCCTCCCTATCTGGTTCTCTTCCATATAGCCTGCACCGCCAAGGGCAGCCATGGCTTCTTCCATCGCCCCACATGCTCTTTCTGCATTGAAGGCCTTCACTGTCGGCGTCAACATCCTCAGCATTCTCTGTTCTTCCGACGTAGCCACTTGGCATTCGGCTTTGCCCATCAACCGAATAATGCCAAAGGTGAGATGCGTAAGGGCTCTGTACGTCAAGCTGATAGTCACTAGCTGCGCAACATGCAACGGTGTGTCCCGCAAGAGTCTTGTCCCGCTTTGAATTCTACGTACGTCCGCGTAAGACGTAGCGATAGAGAGACACCGTCGCAAACCACTAAGAGACGCTATAGAAGACCATACACGGGTGATGTTTAGGACAGGAGTTATGTTTTTGACGCCTTGGTTAAGTTCACCGAAAAGATACGCCTCTGAGCCTTCAAGCGAGAGTTCTGCAGTGGGCAAGGGATGGGTGCCAATTTTTTCCTTCAAACGATGCAAGAATATCTTATTGCTGGCTGCGTCAGGACGATGAGCAGAAGGACGACGGAGCAAGGGTACACGCAGGGGAACGAGAAACAGAGAAAGGCCTCGTGATCCATCTTCGGGTTGGCCGGTTCTCGCAAGTGCGACAGCAACGTCGCTTTCCGTAGCACTAGAAAACCACTTAAAGCCATTGAGGGAGTACTGTAACCCGAGCGTATGCTCGGCCCCAGTAAAAGACGCTGCAGTTTCTGTTTGAGACACATCTGAGCCTCCTGGTCGCTGAGAATGCCGCCGCTACATTAGTCGAAAGACGGAAGCGGACTGAAGTCTGGGCTTACCTCAGTCATCCATTGACCGGATACATATGCTAAGGAAGGGTCCCGGCTAATAAGACGCGGAAACACATGCTTCTTCATGCCCTTTGTACCTATCAGTTCGATGACTCTGGCTGCACCATCGGTCATACTCAATGGACAAAAGACCTTTCCAAAACGTTAAGGGTGCTCGACGTCGGAGAGATTATATATACCATGTGTCCATCTCCGCCCATCAATGTGGCTTTTGCGAAGCCATAAATCCGACTGTATTCGCCATACGCGCGTTCGTAAAAGATGCCAGGAAGTCCCTCGCGCTGGGCGACAGCCGTGAGTTGGCGAAATCCCTCGCTGGTTCGAAGTTCGTTAACACGGCGACCCCATTGATCATATTGAACCAGCTGGGGGTTAGATACACGAGGGCCCCATGCTCTTATGTCTGTCAAATATCGTAACATCTCATAAACGATGTTAACAAGTTAACGTACTGGTAACCACTTCTTTACCAAAGCGAACAAGATCAGGTTGAATATCCTTCTGTACACTGAATATCCATGAGCAACGATAAGACGAGGCTTAAAATATGGGCTCACTGTACGGGAATAATCCTTTTCAAAAGGGAGGGCAATACTAGGTCCGTGAGGAATGCATTTCCTTCAACATAAGGAGGCTTAAAAAATGAAGTGATTGAAACAAGGTCGAGGAAACTGCACAAATTCTACAGACCTGCTGGAATCCTTCTTCAATACGCATGGTATGAGTCCGGTAACAAGGTCAGATATCAAACATATGACAGTGCCTGGCGAGGTCTTTCCATGGCCACGGTCCTGGCTACTTCCACCGTATCAAGGGCGCCGGCAAGAATGAGAAAATGACGTCACTTTCTACAACTTTTCCTTGTGATGCTAACTCCTCCCGGAAATTACTATCAGCGATGTAAGGGTGTGTGACGAGGGCCTGATTGAAAAGAAAGAAATGATGCCAAGCCGAAGGTTCTATTTTTGTCTATATTATTTCTTATATGATACGAACACATCATAATAACCTATCTACATCTTGCACGATTATGAATCGAAAATAGCGCCAAATGCGAGTATACCCCGACTCCGGAGGCCATAAATAACTTTCTCTGTCAGTTTCTGGTTTGAGATAACGCACACACACTCCGGCTTGTATTCATCCACCATACGATTCGTGAGCTTGATGATATCAGGCTTCCCATGCTTCCTCGTGTCTTGAACAACCTTATCAGATCAGTTCTGCGTTGAGGAAAACATGCCACGTACCGTACACAACCGCACCAGGACTCGCTGCTATAATATCATCCACCAACGGGTCTCCAAATGTTGCACGCGTATTGGGTGCCATCCAAAACAGCTTATGGTCAATCTTACCACTCAGTATGTGAGGTGTGAACGGTGCGATACCACTACCAGTAGCAACGAAAAGGACCCGTCGGAATAGAGGCACAATCCGAAGTGCACCGCACGTAGGGATCCCCCGAACCCAGATCTCCTTCGGTGGATTCGTGATCATCTCTGTCGTCCAATCACCTGCTTGAGATATTATAATCGAATATCCTGTCACCCCCGGAGCAGCGATGGTTGCAAAACTGTGCCACTCGTTGAGCGGATCCGTGGAGAACCGTTGGAAAGAGCCAGGAACAGGATGTGGACCTAAATGAAATGGAGTCAGAGATTTCCAAGAGATGAGATACAATGACTGGCCATAATCGACAAACAGTTGGACAGCATGGTTGGAGAGGACGACACTTCGGACAGGAACCTTCTGCAACTTCGTCCAGGGAAGAATCAGAGACCAGCTCAAGACCATCATGAGCCAGAACGGTGCAGAGTGGACCAATGCGTGTCCGAGTGATTTGTCGCCCTTATAATCGTTCGTAAGGACAACAACCTAGAACCAATTCGTCAAACCGAATGTAGATGGATGAATGAGGAAACAATGCACCTGCGACCAAACCAATGCAGTTGCAGTCCACCCCATGAATCGATGCATCCGCTCAAACGCGTCATGGCGTTTGATCCGGAATGTGGGGTAAGCAAACACAACAATCCCAACCAGGAAAGCAAGGACGATATATGTCAGAGTCACGGTAGCCACTGAAGTCTGAAAATACACCGGTCATTTAAGACCAGGTGGATGACTACTTCACCGGCAGACATACCCCTTTGCCTTGAACAAGTTCTCTAGTCGCTTGGACCACCAGAAGGATAAGCCATACTGTACCCGAAACCGCAGCACCAGAATGGACACCTCCATTGTGATACACTCTCGCGGCCGTCTTGCGAATGAAGAAAGGCCATCTGAAGAAACTCGTTAGCCGATTCCCAACGACTACTGGGAGAAGAGAACTCACGACTGAGGAACAGAACACGCAACCGCAAAAAGCGCGTTTATGACGTGTTCCTGCCTCATGAGAATAGCAATGAAGATATTCGCAACCGCAACCAGTGCGATCTTCTGAGAATGATATCCACGTATTGCGTACGAGATAAAAATGCCTATGTTCGTCAAGAACACGACCGAGAATAGTCGGCGGTAGATAGAGAAGGCCTGCAGCCGTAGATTGCGCACCAGGCGCGGCTGTTTCTTTTCTGGCATTTCATCCTCTTCATAACCATCCCATGGATTGACCTGTTTCTCAGCATCGAAGACGGTGACCGTTTCTGTGGACTTTTCGGAAGAACGATGAACGACAGTCTCGGTGGGTGTGTTTGGGAGAGAGGAGGTACTGGTGGAAGCGGAGTGGGTAAGCTCGACTGTATGTGTGTTGGGATCCATCGTGAGCTGACTGAGGAAACATTGGAGAGAAATGGTAAGCTTTTAAACAGACAGTATTCCGAGTCGGTGGCGACTGCTGAGTAGTAAGTGGTGTACAGAGGAGGCGGGACTCGGGAGATCATCAGTAAAGTCTATTCATGATTACCCGTGTATTGCGAACAGTCGCACTGCTGACTTCATCATCCAGACACTAAAATAAGGAAAGCTTGGTCAAAAAAAGATGTGAGCAGTAATGTAACGTCTGTAAATCCCTTGGCAAAACGTCTTGATACAGGATTTCGTTGCCTGGAGCAAGGGCAATCACTATGATGGAAACATCAAGTACACAATCAGTGATTTACTGAATGTATGGTGCATGTCGGCGTGTGACCGCGTTGACTCATAACAAAACTATTATAGAATCCAACGAAGAACGCTAGAGAGTTTCCTGACCCCGATTTTTTTTACGGTTTATCGAAGCTGAAAGTTGTCTCTCTTGAGAAAATGCAAGATAGAACGAAGTTTTAGCCTGCAAAATGTAGTGTCTCGCCGGTGATTTAATTAACCTACTGACCATCGCATCAGGGCTGGGATCAGGAGATCACCGCAGAGGATGATTGATATATACACACACCTACATCGGCGCCCTCTGCGGCGGGAGACTGCGGGAGACATACATGCACGTAAAAGTCAAGACTGGTACGCATCAGTGTATCATGTGCACACGTCATTGGCTAACCGGGTATTCCCGGATTGCTGAAGCGCCATCAAAAAATGAAGCGCGGCGGCGTACTATAGTGACAGGACTGATACGAGTGCTTCATGGAATCCGAGTCGGATACTCCTGTCTATGGGCGAGGCGCGCTGCGTAGACATGCTCGACGTTTAGATGCTGAAATTCATTTACTGCCGTTCTAGGATTTGTTTCTATACCAAGGCTAACTGGCATGAAGAAGTCTGAAAGAGCGCATGGACGATTTCCAGCTATAATGCGTTCTTACAAGACATCGAAGAAGTATTAGGCGAAGTGAGACGAGCCAGCGCAACATCAACATTACGGAAACAGCACCCGAAACAGTCCCCAGCCGGTTGTTGCATGCGCTGGCCACAGCATCAATGTGCTGCAAAAAGCAACGAGTCGGCTTCGATAATTCACGCCGAAAATAACATGTGGAGGTGTAGGAAAGAGATTCATAATAAGGATTTATTGTCTATTGATCACAGCGTTCCCATGGATCGTAGTGATAGGAATCTATACAAGTGTTCATGCATGTCCCGGACATGCCATGAGTCTATTACGAGTCAAATATGGCCCCAAAGGCGAGAATACCCCGACTCCGGAGACCATAAATGACCTTCTCTGTCAACCTCTGATTAGATATTACACAGACACATTCCGGTTTGAACTCGTCTACAAAGCGATTCGTGATCTTGATGATATCAGGTTTACCGTGCTTGCGAGTGTCTGAAAGAAGGATCGAATTACAGCAAGCCAACAACGAAAATACGAGCTGACGAACCATAAACAACAGCCCCCGGACTGTTCTCTAAAACCAAGTTGACCAGCGGATCGCCAAAAGTTGCCCGAGTGTTCGGAGCCATCCAAAAGAGTTTGTGGTCGACTTTTCCACTCATAATGTGGGGCATAAAGGGTGCAATACCGCTTCCAGTCGCTACGAATAGCACCCTCCGGAAAAGAGGAATGATGCGAAGAGCACCACATGTGGGCATACCACGAACATAAATCTCTTTCGGTGGATTGGTGATCATCTCGGTAGTCCAATCTCCCGCCTGAGAAATAATGATTGAGAAACCCGGTTTTCCTGGCACAGCGATGGTAGCGAAACTGTGCCATTCATTCAAAGGATCGGTAGAAAAGCGTTGGAAAGATCCGGGAACAGGGTGTGGACCTGGGCGACGGTTTAGCAGCCATACGAAAGAAGAATGGGAAATAAACTTACCGTAGTCAACGAAGAGCTGGACAGCGTGGTTCGACAGCACAACACTCTCAACCGGTACTTTCCGGAGATGTGTCCAGGGAAGAACCAAAGAAGAGCTTAAGATGATCATCAGCCAAAAGGCCGCCGAGTGCACAAGGGCAGAACCCAAGGACTTGTCACCCTTGTAATCGTTGGTTAACAACACAACCTGTAGATGTGTTGAGTGAGGCGAAATTAATCTTCTTAAGTGAATACTAACCTGTGCCCAGACGAGTGCAGTTGCCGTCCAGCCCAAGAAACGATGTATACGCTCAAATGCATCATGGCGCTTGATTCGGAGTGTCGGGTACGCAAAGAGAACAATTCCAACCAAGAAGAATAGGATGATGTAAGTGAGCGCTACCGTTGCTGTGGACGTCTGAAGAAAATCAATGTCAGTCTGTATACAGTAACACACTTGATGATCAGACTCGTTTACCCCTAGGTTGTTGACACGCTCTCGGGTAGCTTGTACGGTGAGGAGAATGAGCCAGACTACCGCCGAGGAGCCGGCGCCAGAATGTATGCCCCCAAGGTGATACACTCTTGCAGCGGTTTTACGAATAAAGAAGGGCCAGCTAAAGATGAAAACATGTGAGCAAAAGGGCATAAAGGCTGATGCTGCGAGAAAGAACTCACGACTTCGGGACTGAGCAAAAGATCAAGAACAGGGCGTTTATCACAAGCTCTTGTCTCATGAGAATAGCAATGAAGATATTCGCGACGGTAACCAATGCAATCTTCTGGGAGTGGTACCCCCTGATCGCATACGAGATGAAAATGCCCATGTTCGTAATGAACACCACCGAGAAAAGACGACGGTAGATCGAGAAAGCCTGGAGACGCATGTTCCGTACAGGCCGAGGTTGGACCTTGTCAGGCATCGCATCGTCCTCATAGCCATCCCACGGGTTTCCCAACTTCTCGTCGGCGAGACTGCCTGCTTTCGAGGACGTCTGGGATACCACCGTCTCCGCAGGACTGGGAGGAAGAGCAGAGCTGCTGAAGGGAACGGGGGCGACGCTGCTCATGGCTGGACAAGCTAGAGATCACACTTGAGAAACACCCCGCTTTTAAACTGCAAAATAGTCCCGAAGAGGTTGAGGACCTTATACACCAACGACAAGGTGTGAACTGAACAGATCTCCAAGCCTATTCCCGAAGAGGCGTACATGTGCATTGAGTACATCTCCATGCAATCGTTTTCTGATCTGAAAGAGATCCGTCCAATTTACTTTCGGCAGCTCTGAGGGCTAGATTTCAGCCACTACTTGTATGGCTTTCAAAAAATCTTTCTGAGCACGTGAAGAACTCACCTTGCTGAGTGATACAATACCAAAAACGCGAGGAAATTGCATATCCCGGTCGTTTTATTTCTGTTTGGGGCATGAAAGACTATCATTATTCCATTCAGACAAGCCGCCTCCTCTATCACGACCTTACAACGTTCGTTTATGAAGCACGCAGTTAGGCACTGGCTCGGTGGTATCAGTCGGATATCAAGACGTCGGGGTGGGAGAAATTTATATCTGTATGAACGATAGTGAGGATATGAAATTGCCCAACTACAGGGCTTACCTGTCCAAGTCCGGCATCCACTTTCTTCACACCCGGTGTCTCACCTTGAACAGGATCAAGACACTCACACCAGTCGAAAGGCGAGAGCAGGAGATTGGCTGATTAACCATATGTGAGTCGTGGAGTGGGAGCAACCAATTCTGAGGCGATACCATCCAATTGTGACGTGAACGGCTCGCGAATTGATGATCCTATTGCTATTCTCGAAAACGATGGCAAAAACTCTAAATTGCTGAGCCTTCGTCCTGTTAAAATGAACCAGTGTGAGTGATAAGCAAGTAATCAATGTTTTACATTTACTTTTAGAATGCATTGAACAATTTGATCCGCCTCATGAATGCAAAAGATATGGACCTGAGGCGACCTGAGGCGACCTGAGCCAACATGTTTGAGAGGTCGGGCCAAGACTAAGACCGGGATAGGCCGGGTCAGGACACGAGGTGTTGAAAACATGTATTTTGACGTTAAATCTTCAATTTCGAACATCAGAGTCGCACTGATCGCCCTTTTTGTTCTCCAGTGTCTCCATATGGGGGTCTGTACCCTTTCGAGTGTGGAGCGGCAAGTACGCACATCCGCATCGGAAAGTATTGAATTGCCATCACGAGCGTGTCAAAATCATAACCACCGACTCCGTAGCCAGGAGCATCAAAGAACACTATGCGGGGTATCCCAAATTGACGGGCGCCGGATTAAACGAATCTGAGTTGAAGTAAACACGGTATCCGGAGAAAGGGAAAACACCCACAAAATGGCACAGATGGATATCAACAGGTGCCGAGCACAGAAACCGTGAACGAAGCAAGTAGCCAGTTGCCCTATGAGCATGCTATTATTGTCTGGACGTTCAACGCGGTTCGTCATTTACCAATGCATGAATTCCAACGGCCATGTCCAACACTGATAGACATTCCTACGCGCCGAGTGCATGGTATTTCATAGCCTCAAGGGCCGCGATGCTTTCCGTTCCTCGATCTATACCATCCTGGATGCTCTGAACTACGAATATAATCACAGGTGTGACACACCACCAGGCTACCGGTGAGCCCAAGAAAAGACAGAGCGTCGGCGCAACCAATGATAGAGCGTATGTCAGCGGGTAAGAAACTTGGGCAACGTGGTGAATGTGCAGTATCAGATTCACGTGGATCAGCAAGACCAGGAGAGTGAGCGCAGGAGCGGGCGTGAAGAGGAGAAGAAGGTGGGCAATAGCTGACAGAACAACAACGATTTGAATAGTACGGATGGCCTGAACATCGGATTGGGCGTTCTCGGTGCGCAATTTGTTGATCAATTCCTCCTGCTCTGGTATCGGGTCAGAACATTTTTACATGAAAAGCGTACAAAGCAACCTTGTTGGTCAGGAATATGATTGTCGTCATCCTCGTCGTCATCGCGGAATGGCCTGGTTATACGTTGTCGGAGTGAGTTCATCGTGGGCGAAGCCAAGGTGGAGGCGGCCGAACTTGTCCGATGCTATAAACCGACTTCCGCTCGGCACCGAACCTCCGGCATACTGCGACCATGGCTGCTTGTCTACGATTTACTCGTCGAGTAACGTCTGCAGTTTATTCCTTTACTGAACGTACTGACTGGAATACCTAGGTATGGAAGTCTTTTGTTGTAAACAAAGGTTGCCATTTCTTCTCTCATATCTTATTCATTCTAAAGCATTCCAACAGGACACGACGCGCAATGTTTCCCGAATGTTTGTCTCATCCATTTCACTTGTCACATTTTTTACAGAATTTGAGCCAGCTCGTCGTGGAACACGCCAAGCCAGGGGTCGTACAGGCCTCGCTCAAGATAGAACCTTATAATAGTATGCTGCTTATCTGACACCTATTCTTGTTTTACTCCAACTGTCGTGATTCAACAGTCAATCGAGTTGGGGTAAGTTCTTTATTGAATACTCCTAAAATTTGATCTAAGTTTTATTGCTATACCAGACTGGTATTTACGGTTTCTTCACTTCATTGATCTATAGGCTAATCTCCTTTAGCCCACGGTGGTCTTATCATGTCTCTCACAGACACCATGGGGTCCTTAGTCGTTGCCACTAAAGGATATTGTTCGATTACTATATTTCCTCCGTGTTGCATTACATTGATGCCTTTTGACAGGGATGACCGGGGTAAGCACCGACATTGGCGCATCCTTCGTTCGTCCAGCTGGAAGGCCGGGCGATATAGTATATGCTACGTCTCATTTGACTGGTATGGGTACGTATCATATATCCTCATCTTGTACAACACATGATCGTTATATTCATACCTCTCCAGGTAAATCCTTAGCATACACACGGACGGAATTCAAGAACGCGACAGGGGATCTTGTTGCATATGGATGTAAGTAAAAGGTATCTATGATGCCATGACTATCCATCTTATCCGTTGTACAGACCACACCAAGTACATTGGTAAGGCACTAGTCCATGAGGTTCGTTCCATTGTCCTGGGTGCTGTAAATTTTGGGATTAATTTATTTCTCTAGAACAACGTGAAATTGTCGGAAGATGGAGAAACAGTGCTGGAAGGAAAAGATCTTGAAGTAGACTAGACTAGACTTCTTTTAGAGATAAGGTATGTACTTGACTGTCCTTGATCTACTATTCGTTATTCTTAGCAGTTCTAGGATCAAAATAAGCACCCTAGAGCAGTCGACGCTGAGGTCGTGGTGATGTTTGTGTCCTTCTGGGATGTGTTGATATCTGCGAAGAATGTCTTCCACTTTTCGTGATTTCCGACTTCCCTGCCCGACGATAATGCTCAGGCTCGCTATCAAAATAACAAAACGTCTACCAAGAAAGGTTCGGTTGGTGTGTGGACTCGAACTGTTGAACTTGAGCTACATGCGTTATAGTCAACAATACCTCAATGGCGTCGGAGACCCGCCCGAAAAGTGGTTGTATCCGTTTCCCAATGTCCTTAAGGAATTAGTTTAAGGAGGAACCTATTTGTTTATTTATTTTTATATTTACTTGATCCAAGGAATAAACCGAAGTCTAGGCCTCTGGGTTTTAGGCGAGGGCTGCTTTGCGGTACTAGTTGAGAGCGTACTGAACGGAGCCCACTGTTCACAGCGCTCATTCAACTGAGCTCAATGCTCACAGGGCCTTTCTTTTTCCCCTTCTGTCGTCGGACATCACCCGAATTGGCCTAGGCTACCTACTGATGATGGCGGTGTCACCCGAGTCTCCAAGGCCTTTCCATGGACCCCATCTCAATTCTCACTACTGTCATATCGACAACCTCTTTTCTTCTGACTTGGATAGATCAGCACCAGTCCAAAGAAAAGGCATTTCGCGACTTGCGCGCGACCCTAAACGATGTCCATAATGGCATACTATTGCCTCTATCGTCAGTAGGCGCCAGTGGAAGTTCTCAGCTTGAACCCAATGTTGTGGGGTGTTTGCGAACCGTACAAGAAGTACTCTTCCGGACGGGAGATCATTTAGTCGTATGGGAGGACAGCCGCAAAATCACAAGCGGAAAGAAGCTATGGGCATTTCTAAATCCTGCCGTGGTCCTGGATGAGCTGAAGGACGACAAGACTCAGCTGGTGTCCAGCGTACAGATACTGTCGGCTTCTATCCAAATATCATCTTTTATACGACCACCGAGCGCGCTCAGCCCTCCTGTGGAACCATCACAGTCCCTCGTAACTGATTCGAGTAATTTACGAATGGCCTCGAATAGGGATGTCAAAGAATTCTGGACGGCTGAGATTGGGCCTGGGGTATGAACCTATATTTTCTTTCTTCACTCTCAGGACTTATTATCTTTAGACATCTTACTGCTCGGCCGAATTCTTACATGCCGCCCTTAGCCGCTACTTTAACAAGGCATTAACACCAGAGGCAAAGGAGATTCTTTCTCTTCGACTGGATGAGTACGGAGTAGGATGCACTACCTTGGCAAGCCTTGACCGGTTTGTTGGGCAGCGGCCATTATTAAATGCACTTACGGCGCTTGGTGTCATACAAGTCAACGAATCCCAAAGATCTACTATCGAAAACGCCGATCCTACTTCTATCAAATCAATCTTAATCATGGTTGACGACGAGCCTGAAAATCATCGCTATACGATCGATTTAGTCCGATCATATAACGTCGATCTCTTTGTTTTCACATCGACAGCATCAGCGAAAACCTGGATAGATGCCAATGAAGGCAAGTCAAAACATCTCGCCATGTACAAGTATTATTAACACATCAGTTTGCATTGTAGCTATGCTCCGCATCGCAGATAAGTTTGGCCGCCTGCGGTGTATGTCAGATAATGCTCGCTGGGAGCAAGACGCATCCGTATCGACATCCTCATCGTATCAAAGCTCGAGAACTTCCCTGAACATTTACGCCGGGGAAACTATCTTACGCTACCTGCGTGGAAGACAGTATTCTGCGCCAGTCCTCATTTCCTCTACGAGTATCATGAAGACCTCGTACGTTCTCGATTATACCCAAGCCGGCTCTACTTGCCACCTTGATGTCATGATGGATTTCATCCACCCGGTAATCGCGGACGATAGCGGGGATGAAGAATGGTGGTTAGACTTCAATGTTCAGCCTAGAGCCCGCACCACACCGATGTTACTTTGGGTCAGAGATCCAGGTTCAGATTCTCTTACTATCTCCGGGCACAGCCTGCGGACTGTTGTTGTCACCTCTTTCGAAGAGGCTCAAGAAGAGATGAAAAAGAATCGACGTGAGCTGATGTGTTTCGTTCCTTTCCATCCGAGCTCTGACTTTGTTGCTCAAGATTTGTATCGTCGGCTGGCAAAGGCAAATATGCTCCGAGTATTGTGTTGCGAAACCCAGAGAAGCCTCCTTCCGGCTACGCGGAACACTTCGACGGGTCACGCTCTGCTTCAATATATCAGGTCCGATGGATATGACTGTCCCGTCCTTGTGTTCTGCCGAAGTGACGACCTGCCGCGTACTGTGTATGTCGTGAAGTTTAGTAACACAGGATCCACTGTGTACCCGAGTGTTGTCTACGCATTTTTAAGGTCCCTTTCTGAGCGGAAACAGGATGATTACGCATTATGGGCAGTGCAAGGTGCCTCTCCTGTCCCATAAATTATGCTTACTTGGTCTTAGTAGTTGTTAAATATGTTCGATAAGTACAAACGTGTGCGCCCCTCATTTCAGGTTTTCACCCTTCGAAGAAACTAATACTCCGACCGTGTATCTTTTTGCCTAGGAATACATTGCTCGATGGAGGCGCTGTGTGAGTCGGGTGAGCGGGCGCGGGTGATGGGCGTCACCGAGATCCCTGAATCAGACATGTCATGTGATGCAATTATCGATCGCGTCAGACCGCGACTCTTGCTCACTCATCTGCCCTCGATTACTTATGACAGTTACTTTTCTAGCTCTTTTTAAAGACTCGCCCACTGTATTACCAAGCCTCAACCTTGTTTCCAAACGCCACCAAGTTGGAAGCTACCCGAAGACCGCGGACTATAAGTTACCGTTGGCGCCACGGGCCAAGCGACCGAAACGCGCTGTGGATTATTCTGGTGATGCTTTCCCAAGGGGTGACTAATAAAGATCAGACAAACGCACTCTTTACGACCTTCCCCGACTCCGTAGCCTGGCCATTTAGAAGCGGACGCATAGGACCTTGACACGTAGACATTATCAAGCTCGGCGGGCATCATTGTGAAAGGTTGGAACAGTCATCCAGCGTCAACTTTGAACACATGGTGTCCTATAAATGCCTCCCCATTCAATACGCTAGGATTCAATTACTTTGCTTTGCCTCTCGACTATGTCCGATACGTCCTCTTCATCCAAGCACCAGCTACCTAAGGGAAGCGCATGTATCAATTGTAGGCCAGTACCGTCTACATTCTCTACTAATGATGTTTCTCAGATTTTTTTTCCAGGCGCCGTAAGATAAAATGTGACGGGTTAAGGCCTGTGTGCAGTCCTTGCTCGTCGTCAGACGCATTTCGTGACTGCGAATATGTCGAGAGAGGGTCGAGCAGTAAAGCCCAGGCTCTAGAGGCCCAGATTGCGATCCTTGAAAATCGCATTCAAGAGTTAGAGCAACAAACAGGTCCGGCGCGTCGTTTGGTGAATATTTACCAGTCTCACCAAAGCACTCGGCTAGATTTTTCTCAATTCCATCAATTCCATGACTCTCCATGTACGCAATTTTTAAATGATAAATTTGGTTTCCTAACTTTTTGCTCAGCTCTAACCGATCCATTTTCGTTTCAGCTGCATGAGATCATGTGAGTTTCCACTAGATAGAAAGAACACTTGTGTGGCATACTCAAGTGACTCTGTTAGCTTGCGGTCCTTCTTACACCACTGTTCGGAAATCGGCTTTTTCCTCGATCAGGCTCGCTTTGCAGATTCTGCCACGCTTCCAAACGTTATGAAACCCTCCGCGGCCCTCCTTAGCACCGCCTACCTATGGGGAATTCATCTTTCCGATTCGGCTGAGATTTTAGCCTACGAAGAGGTTTTTCTTGCCCGTGCCCTCCAGAGTACCGCTCAAGAACTTTCCAGCAGTCATCCTCAGCGAATCATACAGTGTATCCAAGCGGAAGTTCTGTTGGCACACTATTTCTTCCGTAAGGCGAGAATGTTGGAAGGAAGGTACCATACTGGCTCAGCCGTTTCATTGGTCCTGAGTGCACGCCTACACAAAATTCGCTCAGTCGAAGGAAGTGGACCGTTAGTACTCCCGCCTCCTACGGATCACATAGAAGAGGGTGAAAGAATAAAAGCGTTCTGGACCGTATTCGTTTTGGATAACTGTTGGACAACTGCAGATGGCTCCCCGTCCAACTTCTTATGTACGTCTCCTGATAGTAGGATCGACCTGCCCTGGCCATTGGATACTCAGGTATGTACTTGGTTGAATAGGAGATAAGACGTCACCTTCACTGCGGATTTGTGAACTGATAGATTCAATTTCCTCGGAACTATCGGACGAGTCATACCATTCAGAGGTTTCTAGCTAATCAAAACGAGGATCACGGAACTTCGGTCCTAGCGTTACACGCGAAAGCTTCAATCCTCTTTGAGCAAGCATCTCGCGTTGGACCACGCTACCGACCTGGTACGAGTATAGGCTCTTGTTATTAGTACACGTTCCTTACACGTCTCAGGAATGCTGCCACAGGAAGCTTCTCGTTTCTTTGCTGCTTTCACTTCAATGGAACGCGTTATCCAGAGTTTTATTGAAAGTCTATCTTCAGTCCAGGCTACGCTAGCTTCTAACGCTCCTTCTCCTTCGTTCATGACGCATATCTTAGCTCATGTTTCGATGATACAACTTCACGCTCCGTTTCTTTCACGAAATCCCGCTTCTCGTGGGCGGATCTTGTCCCATTCTCGTGCAGCCATTCAAGTTTTAGGCAACGTTGATGTTTCCAGCACACCATTTCTGGATTCTTTTATTGGTGTGAGTTCTATGTAACGCTACTCCCCGCATATGAAGGTCTTATTGTCTCAATAGGTACTGTGGGGCATCATAGCTGAAATAATGATAAAAGAATCCCGCAGCCCCACCTCTGCATCAGAGTCGACGAGACTTTTAGGTGAAGTTATGGCTTTAATGAACGCAACAGAATCTCGATCACCGTTAATAAGTGAGGTTCCTATCAATATGAAGCGAGAAGTGTATTTGATCCCAGCTGTAGATGCTCAACTAGACAGAATCCGTCACTTATATACCGGATCAGTCAATTAGCGATTAGTGTTGACTTTTACCAGACGACAAAGATTACTATAGGTTTAATCCTAATATCCCGAATATCCTTCTTGTAATCAAAGTATAACCCTACCGTAATAGTCAAATAAGAAATTGAAGGAAATTGATATCTTATTGAACCATATATGGTATTAGTCATGAACCACAGCCGTGATCGTGGTATTCCCTATATAGTGTTCGTTTCGAATAGAATAAATGATACAAGATGTTACTATGAACATACATAATTTATGATAAAATATCAAGTATCGCCATACCAGTATGCGATCTCAAAAACACGATAAATAGAGATTCACTGGACGGATCACTGCAAGAACCCAGCCAATCCGTGGCATCTAAGAGTCGAAGATGGCCCCAAAAGCGAGTATACCCCTGCTGCGGAGACCATAGACAACATTCTCTGTTATTTTCTGATTTGAGATGACACAGACACATTCAGGCTTGAATTCGTCCACAAATCGATTCGTGAGTTTGACAATGTTAGGTTTGCCATGCTTTCGAGTGTCTTCAAATATCCGTTAGTAAATTTCAAGAAGGTCAAAAGGTTGATGCGGACCATATACAACGGCGCCAGGACTGTTCTCTATAATCAGGTCTACCAACGGATCACCGAAGGTGGCGCGTGTGTTCGGCGCCATCCAGAATAGCTTGTGGTCCACTTTCCCACTCATGATATGAGGCGTGAAGGGAGCAATGCCGCTTCCGGTGGCAACAAACAACACCTTCTTGAATAATGGAATGATTCGTAGGGCACCACACGTGGGCATACCCCGCACATAAATCTCTTTGGGAGGGTTGGTGATCGTCTCTGTAGTCCAGTCGCCAGCTTGGGAGATAATAATAGAGAAGCCTGACTGTCCCGGTATCGCAATGGTGGCAAAGCTATGCCATTCATTCAAGGGATCCGTCGAGAATCTCTGGAAGGAGCCAGGAACAGGGTGTGGGCCTGAAAAACGGTCAATACGAGTCGAAAATGAGAAAAACACAAGTATACCATAGTCAACGAAAAGCTGAATGGCATGACTAGAGAGTACTTCACTGCGAACAGGGACCTTGCGTAATTTCGTCCACGGGAGGACGAGGGACAAGCTCAGGATGATCATCAACCAAAAGGCCGCCGAATGCACAAGGGCAGAACCCAACGTCTTGTCGCCTTTGTAATCGTTGGTCAATAACACAACCTGTAGGTATGCGTTGAGCAAGGAAGATTGATCTTCTTGAGTAAAAACTGACTTGTGCCCAGACGAGTGCAGTTGCTGTCCAGCCCAAGAAACGATGTATACGCTCAAACGCGTCATGGCGCTTAATTCGGAGTGCCGGGTACGCAAAGAGAACAATTCCAACCAAGAAGAATAGAATAATGTACGTGAGCGCCACGGTTGCTGTAGACGTCTGAAGAGAACCAATGTCAGTCTAAATACAGCGAAACACTTGGGAATCAGTCTAGCTTACCCCTAGGTTGTTGACACGCTCTCGGGTAGCTTGTACGGCGAGGAGAATGAGCCACACTACTGCCGAAGATGCAGCACCAGAATGTATGCCCCCAAGGTGATATACTCTTGCAGCGGTTTTACGAATGAAAAAGGGCCAGCTAAACGTGGCGCGTATGTCAGCAAGAGAAAAGGCTGATGCAATAAGCAACTCACGACTGCGGGACTGAGCAAAATATTAGGAACAGTGTGTTAATCACCAGTTCCTGTCTCATCAGAATAGCAATAAAGATATTCGCAACCGTGACCAACGCGATCTTCTGGGAGTGGTATCCCCTGATTGCGTATGCGATGAAGATGCCCATGTTCGTAATAAACACAACCGAGAAAAGACGACGGTAGATTGAAAATGCCTGAAGCCTCGCATTTCGCACCAGACGTGGCTGAACCTTCTCGGGCATCTCATCCTCCTCATATCCGTCCCAGGGATTTGCCTTCTCGTCCACCGATTCTTTAACAATGGAGACGGAGCGTTCGTCGGAGTGGTGCGCTGCCATCTCTACAGGACTGTGAGGAAAGGTGATTTGGCTAGACGAATGCGAGGGTCCGCCGTTGGTCATGGGGGGTACGAGAGATACGATGGAAGGGGAAACTCTGTGCTATTTATTAGAAACAGAGTCTGCATTTGGTGAGGTACCCCATTAACTAAGAAGGATGGAAAGCGGAGAACGAAACACGACAACGCGTGCAGAGATGATGGCGTCAACTATCTTGACATGTTTGATAACTATGTTGTTGGGCTTTCGGCATTTTGGCTTAACGAAAATTGATGTTCTGATCTACAGAAGGCATTCAGAGGTGTATGTTTTTCCGGGTCTCAACGGACGGGTTCTATAACATGTGCGGCATGAAACATCAGCCTTAGCCATGATCGATATGGAAAGCGCGTACCTCGCCTGGGCTCACTGGGAGCATCTGTCAATATTCCAAAAAATTTGTGCTAAGAACTACTATGTCCCTTGTACCAATGGTGTCCATATCTTCGCCGTGATGCCTGGACAAAGGCAACTGATGATTAAGTTGATGTACCCGATCATTGCTCATGCTCACTCATCTAGAAGGCCCGAGGACACACGTCATGTGCACTCCCCGACGATGACGATAATGGCATAATACTGAGGATGACTTTTGCACTTACTCTTGTCTCAGCTGCCAATCGACTCCTACTCGTACGAAGCATCGTCTGGGCACCGGGTTCGAAGACTAGCACAGTGGACGCCTCTATATTCAGTCCGCAGATCGATAAGGTTTTTCGAGAGCATCACAACATGCATGACTTCCTTAAGCAGCCGCATAGTTCAGCACGCCGAACCTGGTGGATACTAATTCTCGATAATCAAATCCATTCCGGGACCTTCCCTCAGGTTTTGATTCGCAACCAGGCATATTCTGTCGGATTGATGCTCTTCCCAAATGCAAAGTTGTTGCACTAACAAGGGCACCGACGTACCGCAACTGGGATGAATGGTATTGATAGACGAGACGAGACGCTCATGATTGTGACCCAGGACGACAGTAAACTCCAGAGAAGACGGAGTAGAAGCCAATCTCGACCGCGACTGAGTAGGAACAAGATCACAGATAGGGCTGCGAAACGTCAAAGTGCTAGCAGGGAGACCGACAAGGTGTGAAACTGAAGCGAAACGGAACGAATTTAAAATTGAACGTGAAGATCATTATTGATCGGATCTCTCCGAACGCCACTTGACTGCCTCGTTTTTATGTCAATTTTATGTACTAGTAGATGAATAGCGCCTGGAATCGGCGGTCGGTTAGGACGTAAGTAACTATGTGGCAAAGACCATAGGCGCGTGTTCGTCCTAGGGTAGTGGAATCAGGTAGATGGTAGTAGATTCATTGATAGATATCATGCACATGGACCGCTTCGACTAAAACACGAATTTGAAGTGACAGAATTCATTTCGCCTCCCTTAACTTGCGATAAATAGGCAGCTTCGAACGCGCCTGGGTCATCGCATCAGTAACGCAAAACATGAAGATAGGCGTCTATCAATGTGGCACCAAGTAGAGCAACCGGGGAGCTGTACCCTCAGGGTGCCGGGTGTAGGATAGAAACGCGATAGAAGTCCGTGCAACTGCGCCAAATCGGACAAGGTTCATTGGATGTGCACGGCGGTAAAAGGATGGTGAAATCCGCTCCTCCGTAAGGTTTCCTCCCACCATCCCGGCGCCAGTCACACGGGGCTCGAGGTGAGGCTAGAAATTTGCATGTAAGCTCAGAACTCTGACAGAAAACGACGGAGTTCGCAAAGACATACTGTCAAGCCTGCTGGTACACGTAACATTTGGAGGTAGATATACAGGCTCTGAGAAGAACTTCAAGTTTGACATGATTGTAAGGCACTCCGTCGTGCAGATCATTACGCCCACATGTCCAAAGCAACAGGAGAGTAGAACGGCAAAGCCCAAGGCTCAGGAACTTGAGGGTCAGCGTGAAGCATGGTCCCGGCGGTCAGTGCAGATGAGAACGACCCTGAAATGTTGGTCCTGGCTGGCAGGACTTGGCATTAAAGGGGCTAAGAACGACATCCCAGAAGCACAGGGAAGCTTTCGCTGACGATAACCTGCGTGCTAAGCGACAGAAGGGAATGTCCGTTTCAAGGAATGATTTCAATGTATTAGAGGCTGTGTTGAGAATTATCACAAGACTCCGGGAACTCATCCGGTCGAAGAAGAAGGACTAGTACGAATAATAAAAGGCAGAACATGGCTAACCAGGAATAAACGGCTCCATATACGATAGAAGATTCATTGCCAGCCGTCGATTTAAAGATCGCCGCGAACCAGGCGGTTCAACACCGACAAGCCCGCCTATACCGAACTTCGACTGGAGGTGGCTGTTGAGATTTCAGATGGTGATAGGAAAGGACCATCAAAATGATGGTACCTCCTCCGTGTATCTGTCCAGTTGAGTTGATGGCGCTTGGCAAACGTGTTACTACATGGGAGAAACACTTCGCCCGTCCATCAGAACGACAGTATCAGCCACGGAGAAAAGACAAAACCCTGTGCAAATCTGGAAGACGCTCCGACCTAAGTAAAGTAAACGATTGGGTGGATCATCATGAATCATGATGCGTTGTAGCTATCACCCTGAGTTGGATTACACAGCGTTCTCACGTTCACGTGCATGACTTCTCACTCTGGGTCGAATCAACTTTCAGGGGTGAATATATAACTTGTAAAGGTCGTATTCCGACTTGTAAGTATAACATATCATGACAATTCAACAGCAATTCAAGTTAACCTTGCGAGCGGCTTTATGGTTACTCCCGGAGCCGTATATTTTAAGCTAACCTCAGCTTCGACCTGGTACGTTTACACTAGTTGTTACAAACTCCTTCAGGTACTACTTATTAAGAAAAGTAGCGAGAACTAATTGATGTAGATTCGGAGTGGATCTAGTCGTAGCTCCGAGAATAGAGGAAGTGAGTTTAGCGAACGTTCTTACGTGAAAAAGGGACCAAAATTTGAGTCTATACCTTGACACGCTGTATTGTCCTAGTAGGCACATATCCGGCGACCTCAACGTAAGTAAGTGTATATCAACAATCAAGCAGGAGCTGTAGCAATACAGAGTCGATGTAGAATTAATAAGGGACCGCTGTAAGTGTTACAGCGCGATGACAACGTCCGAACAGCACAATATCAACTGCGTCTAAAGGAGATGGTTCTGATACAGAGAATGCTAAGTTTCAATGCACATTCATAAACCCCACAAGTTTCTGCTTCCAGTTTAGCTTCAGAAATGATATATATATCTAATAACCACTCCGCCTGGAGTCTGGGCGTGTAAGGCCATTCAGAATTCTTTTATCTCCATGCACTTACACAGATACTTGATATTTCATCTATAGTCACCGTGATAAGTTTTGCATGAGAAATTTATGAAATCGCGCAAAATTTGCCAGTAATGCCATTTATTGAACACTCAGGGCGATACCATGCTTGTAAGCAACCTACATGAACCGCTCCTTGACCTTTTCCAAGTCCATATCAGTAGAGTTCCAGATCTTCTCAGTCCCTTCAACATTCTCTTTGAGCCGACCAAGCCTCTTCAGCATACGGGTACCGCAATCGGATCCGAGTGGTATTCTCGTCCAACTCTGGTCCAGCTTCACCTCACCTGTGACAATCTCAAATAATCGTGCTGATAGTTTCTCGGCATCGCCTACTTGACCGTCTTGGACATGCCTCTCATGGTATAGCTTCGTCAGGCCGTCGTATTCGGGATACATGGTAGACGAAGCAGGAGAAGAAGTGTTGAACGCAGTGGTGAGGAAATTAGTGGGGAAGAATCCGGGTGCAACGCTGCGAACGGTTATCCCAAATTTAGAGACCTCCTGTGCGAGTGAGTCAGTGAATGCTGAAGGACATTTAGTAAACGTGGATAAGAATAGGTCATGGAAAGCATACCATCCAGCGCGGCTTTACTGGCGTTGTATGCATCAAAAGGCGGGGAGCCATCGAAACCAGCGATGGAAGAGAAGTTTAGTATCCATCCCGAATGAACCTCGCGCATAAGCGGAATGAAGGCTTGGATTAAGGATATGGGCCCGAAGACATTGGTTTTAAATTGCGACTGGATGTCACCAGCCCTGCCAACACATCAGTAGATACCAATAGTAGTGGTCCGAAAAGACCCACAAGAGAGTTTCTACAGGGCCCGTGAGACAGTACCCAGCATTGTTGACAAGTACATCGACGCGTCCGTAGATGCCCCACGCAGTGGTGGCTGCCTCCTTAATTCGAGAATCTGGCCAGTTGAGATCAAGGGGCAGGACCGATATTGTCTTGAGAGAGGCGGGCAATTTGGTAGTATCGCGAGCACATGCAATTACCTTTGATACCAATGATTAGGATACTGCAAAGGCCCACAAATAAGATCCTACGTACCTGATGGCCTTTGCCAAGTACATATTCAGCAATCGCCAATCCTAACCCAGAGTTAGCACCCGTTATCAACCAGACTTTCGATGTGGGCGACATGCTTCAAACCAAGTTGTTAGATGTTGGTATCTCCTCCGTCTTTATATACTCCTGCACCACGACGTCATAGATAATGTGCTGAATAATGGTTTCTCCTCACGAGTCAGAAGAAGACGAGCCGGTGCCGGGGAATTGACCCACCTGAGGGTCCCGCTTTCATTATCAAAAATCCTCTTCCACTGACCTCCGTGACATCCCAGGAAGAAGAAAATGTCACGGCCGGATCTGAACCACTGTGCTTTTTTTTCAAGCATCTACGTAGCCTGACATTGGAGAATGACGCTGACAGTCGAGGATGAATGAATCGGAGAACACGAATGACACGTATTTCGGCAGTGACGGCTAGTAGCCCCGGATCCACCTGTGGTACTCAAAATCTATCTTTGGTATGAACTCTTTCCCACATTCCCCATCGTCATCCGTTGGCCACTAAGCTCACCTCCCACATTACCAAGACCTTCTGTACAGTCCATCGGGGAGCATTCAACAAATATCTCTATGCGATAGACATTGCATTTATGTTCTTAGCTTCTGTCCTGGCTGAAGAATGTCAATTACCTGCACGTCATTCATCTGCATGGCCAAGTACTTCTCCTTTAAAAACTTTTGGCATGGCGATGCTTCCTGCGAATTATGATATAGAATATACGGAGGAAGGGAAGTGCAGCAGTGCAAGCACATACAACTGCGCGACTGAAACTGACTGCGCCATTATAGAAAAACGAATAGGATGCCGAGCAACAAATAAGTCGATCATTGACGACCACTCAAAAAATCCTTTTCGACAGGACATCGTATTCATCAGGATCAATACGAGTTTGTATAGTACTCTGATTATCTATCACAATCTATATAATATTCTCTGAGAGTTCACACCATGTGCACGCAACGTTTAGGTTGCTCGTACCCTCTGCCCGCCTCTGTTTTCGGAAGATGAAACAACGCCATCCTTGAGAAATACATCGACCTACTATGGACGGTCATGGCACTTGCTCTCGGGAAGGGGTGTAGGGGAAGAAGCGATGTCAGGAGATATGGGTACCGAAACAAACCTAGGTTGAAGCCGCCCGTACCGACGTGTATCTTCAGCCGCTCTGGACTATCCCACACGAGACCAGCGTCTGTGATCTCAAGCATACCACCCTCAGCCACCGCCTTTTGAATCAAATCCAGCTCTTCTTTCTGCCGATAACACTCCACCTTGTAGGAAGTAGCAATTCCGGTGATCTCCTCATAGTTGTCCGGGTGCCCCTCAAGGGCGGCCTCGATGGCACTGGAAAGGAAGGATCGGAAACCTGCACTCAAAGCCGTCTCTGAATTTGAATGCCAGATGCAAGGTGCGCAGGAGGACAGGCTTGAGCGGTGCGATATATGGGTGAAAGTAGCTGAGTGCAAGCCCTTGGAAATGTTCTGGGTCGGGATTGCGAAATAGCATCTTCGTCTTATTTAGGATGACGGTCCAGGAGCATTAAAGAAGGAATAAACGAGGGAACTATTTTTCTCCTTTCGTTGTCAATTTTGAATAGATAATCGTACACGTTTGTCTAGTAAAACGAGCTTATATATCGCCCATCATCCTTTGTCTGCATTAAAGTGAGTCGGGGAGTATGGCATACGATTAGAAAATGAAACTCACAAAAATGCCGGTGGCTCGCTCAAAATACTGTCACCACCGAGCATTTCCCTCGCCCACACATCTCGAATGAACCACGCTATATGCCCCACCAAACATCCCATTAAATCCCCGGCAGCCGCCTTCCATGTTCCATTGAGGACCCACGAAAAAGCAACCAACGCGAACGGCAAATATGGAGCGGTTATAGTAACCAGTCCGAAAAGGCTGATCGGCGTGGATGGGTGCCTCCGAGACCACACGTATATGGGAACAAACGCTAATGACGAGCTCAGGAATGGCAAATTAAACAATGGGCTGAGAACTAGGAGCAGCACCGCCGAGAAGGTCAAAAGATAAAGATAGCTGGCCGGACGGTGCGCGAAGCTGCTCTCTTCAAGCATTCGGCTGTAGCGCATGAAGAAGAAGAGATGAAAGATGAGGTCGAGGGAAAAGGTGCCAAAATAGAAGAACGTTGTGAGGGAACGCCAGGGCTGGAGGTTCGTGAAGGCGCTCTTCGGGGAGAAGTATAGCTGAAGTGGAGTCAGCAATTGGCATTGCACGGCGAGGGAGGTCAGCACAGCGGCGAGGAGCCACGACCTGGTTATCGGGGGTATCTGCGTAATCCAAGCCTCGATTCCGACAGGCATGGTGGTTCGAAGGAAACTTGGAAATTGTTGGCACGACGTGTAACGTGGCGTGTCGATGAGGTCATTATTTGGCTGAAGCTTTCTTAAAGAGCAATTGTATTCATTTCGGCTGCTATCTCGTAGATACCTTAGATCCGTTCTACGTATATAGCATCCCTACTTCTGCAGTCGTTATTTTCAATTATCTATACAGTGGTGGAACATGGAAAGGGAAGTGGGTATTGTTTGGCAGGGGCGTCGGAATGACCGGAGGCAAGTAAATCAACAAGGATTTACCGCATCTTCATCAACATCTCCTATACCGCGTAGCTCCTCTTCGTTCGTTCTTTTATTTCCGTGCTTTATCTATCTTCTTATCTCTCTATTATGTGTCTGACTCCACCTCTCTCACCATTATCGACTATACCCATTACCCGTACTGTCGCCATCATCAAGAATCATGCGCTCTCGCACCGTTTCGACATCGAGCCCCGCATTCAGGAAGCCGGCTTCGAGGTGCGTTCTACGTTCTAGCCCGGTTTAGCCTCCTACCTTACAATGGAAACAGATCGTCAAAGAGCGTCAAATGGAATTTGACGTCGACACAGACCCCGAGTACCTCTATGAGCTCTTCGGAGACGACGCTGATTCTCTGGGAGAGTGCGTAACTCTGTCCGATGACAATAATTTGCAATCTTAATCGAAATAATGCAATTAGAGGTCCTGTCTGGGTCTACGTACTTGAGCGCCGCCGCGCTGTCGAGGTTTTCCACGCATTGATGGGTCCTTCTGATCCGGCCGAGGCTCCGCCCAACTCTCTTCGCGCCCTCTACGGTCTCTCGGCAGCGCAGAATGGTATCATGGGCTCTCCAGATATCCCTGCCGCTGAAGCACAGATTGCCTCCCTGTTTGCTTCCTCGCCACCGTTCCCTATTTCCGACCTTCCACCTGTGGATGGCAGCGTAATAGCCAGCCCCACCAGTGATAGCCTCAAGTCACCACCTTCAACCATTGGCAGCAAGTCCGGGAAAAATACTCAGTTCAAAGCTCGCGGTCTCCCGGCATCCCATGCATCACCAGACATCGTACCCCGGACCACCAGGGCGGCCTCATTGCGAGCTGGGATCGTTCTTGCACCTTCGGAAAACAAGCATCGAGTCCCTGTGTCCAAGGAGCAACTTGCGAAAACGTTTGCTAATGTACCGGGCCATAAGCGCACTGAGACTATCCAGGTAGCTTCAACGAACGCACCAGCAATCAAACCTCGCATGACGAGGGCGGCCTCATTAAGGCTGGGTTTACCCCTTCCCGAGGCACCTAAAAAGACTACACCGCCTACGGCTAATGGAACAAAACCGAAGACGGATGCTATCTTCGAGGGCGTACCAGGCCATAAGAGGCGAGAGACGATTAGTGTTCCTTCGCTGGCTAGTCGACCTTCTTTGGCCCCGAGGACAAATCGGACCTCATCATTGCGAGCACAGAAGGATAGTGCGCCGCCGACATCGTTTATGTGTGAGTTAATCAATCGCTTGGATGTCCTAGGAGGAATCCTAACCATTTTATGCAGTTCGACAGCCAACGACACCGAAACTACCAGGATCTGCGAACAGTCTCTCCAGGAGCACCTCTCGAGCGTCGCTGCACTCACAGCCAGGGACGTTGTCTCGTTCTACGTCTGCGATGTCGGTGAACAGGGTATCTCACGGTACTGCATCAGCGGAGACATCCAAGACCTCCGAGTCAAAGGTCACGGAGCAAGCGAAGAGGAAAGCACCTCGTCCTAGTAGTATCTCTGCCCCAACGATTGTTCCGCGCACAAATCGGAGCGTGGCGCTAAGGGCTGCCAAAAAGGAGGCCGAGGCAGCCAAGATGAATGGAACAGGGGTGAAGGTCCGGGCAAAGTCTGTGATGGTTTAGGCCGAGGATTGGGTCATTTTAAAGTTTTTGAGATTGCGCTGGTCGCTCGTTTACGAAGAGGAGCAAACATTTCTCGGACTCCGAGTCCAATCTTGTCATATTATGTTTTCTGTCTTGCGATTTGCGATTTATTTATGTGCTCATCTCATTTATAACGCCAGGGATACAATCTTTTTATGTTGCCCATTTCATATGTTATTATCACTCTATGTCGATAGCAAGAGTTGTTTCTTGTAGTTCTGATGTACATTGGTTGCTTTATCATTATTGGGATGTTGAAATTTCAGAAATACTTTTGGAAGATCACTGCGTTCTCAATTTAAACATGGAACAAAATATGTCTGCATAAATTACGATAATATTACAAGAGAAGGTAGTAACGAACGTGGATAGTATGTCAAACGAGTGATACGAAAACAAGGTACAACATCCAAAGGAATGTCAAGCAGTACATTGAACAGTCCCCCTCAAAACGAGCCACAGAGACTCGAACCAGTCATGAAGAAAGAAAAGAGTCCTCAACATTCTGATATAGGCCCCATGGTCGTCATATACCGCCGATGCTTGTTCATGCCTTTCTTCTGCTTCTCCTGCGCAGGGGGCGCAACTGGAGGAAAGACATAGTGTCCTTTCAAGTGTTTCATCAGCCTGTACATCTCATACGGGGCCATCTCCATCGACGTTGTCGGCACCTTGGGTGGCGGCGGTACGTCCCCCTTGAACACGGTCATCGGCCGCGATGGGGGTGCAGTCAACTCCCGCGTCTTGACATGCATCTCTCTCGAGACGACAATAAGGAGAAGAATGATTATGCACATCCCGACGATGACCATTTGCGGGAAGAACCCAATAGTATCTGCAAAACTCGGTTAATATGAGGATAAGTGTTGGGAAGGCGACGAACGCACCAATTAAAAATCCGTCCAAGCCTGGCGCATCGGGCATGCTGTTCCTCAATTGTGGGAGTGCCACGAGCATCGCGCCCACAGAGACGAGATGCTTGAGCACAGGTTTTGCGGTATGTAGTCGGCGGGCGAGGATAACATGACCGATGCAGACGTGTGTTAAGATCCATGAGACGATGAACAGCAGGAGGGTGATTCCACGGGCGTCCGTCGGGCGATTGATGTACATGTCCAGATCCCTCGTAGGAAGTCTCGTGCCATCAGCCAAGTCCGAATAGCTCTCTACGTCAGTCGAGTGGATGTCGAAGTTTGCTGTCAGTGCCAATGTAGCGAGTTTGGTGATGGTCAAAGTTTGGTTAGTAGTCCCTGATACGGCATGAAGGGTGCTTGAGAGGTAGTATTTGTCAAATGGATAGAGCCGGGCCTTGCTCACGTCGAGGACGTGGTCACTGTCGAATTGTACAAGGTTTTGTATGCTAGAGATTCAGGTGAGCGGAGTTTTTTTTTGAGGAGAACGGAACGAACTTTCTCCGTAGCCCGGTATTTTTGTTGAATGGTATCTCAGCAGGATTGTATGTCGCTGTTGGTTGTGGATCTCTGTACGCTCGTATTATAATAAGTTCTACACTGAAGACCGAGAAGATACATACCCATCGACGTATATATACACAAGCTCGTTGGGAAGCCCGCAGTTCTGGCTACCATGCGAACCCTCTGAACCTGGGAGCACACTCCCCTGGCCACACGCCATGATAGACCACCGAATGGTAATCGAGGGCTCGTCAACGTCTACATCGACGTTGTCGCCGATTAGGACGATCTATAGTTCTTGTAAGGAATGGCTGCAATGTATATCTAAGAGGAATACATACACCTGGACCAAGACTGTCCAACGTTTTTTTGAAAGGTGGATCCCCCGCATCGGCGCCGCTGAATACGCATGATATGGCGCCAATAAAAACAAGGGAAAGAATGATACACAATGCCAGTTTGAAGCCTTGAGGTATCGAAGTCGACGCCTGTCCGGGGAGTAAAGGCATAGTGGGGCGGGATTTTTCGGAGGCATGAGGAGACAGGGGAGGAGGAGGAGGAAGAGGCGTAGACGGACGAGCTATCACAGCAGCTGGCGGGGACGCATCGCGTTGTTCCTGAGGAGTTAAATGAAAAGAGCGAAGTCTCCGAAACGAATGGCTGAGGTGCCCGCGATGACCAAAGGAAGCCATCCTCCAAGATGTCGCGAGAATGGAGACGAGATAAGGAGGGGGGTAGGGTTGGGGCAGGCGAGAAGGCCTGTGTATATAACCGATTTACGGGACCGCCCCACCGCATTACCAGGCATTCAGAACGGAAGTTAAGTCCATGGAGTATGATTTAATTGAGATCGACATCCGAGACGTCACTGGCAAATCGAAGTGGGTTTAGAGCGGCAGTAAACGAGCTCGAAGGCTCAAAAGCTGTGAAGATTTGAATGCCATTTGCACTTAATTGTGGGAGACATCGAGGGTCGCACGTACCTCGTATCAGAAAGTTCATCTGTTCCAGTGAAGTTCGCAGAGCAGGGAGTAACCCCGATACCTGGCGTTTAAAGCATTGAAATTTCGCTTCCGCATCAGTATTGTTGAGTCTATTTTCATGCTGCCGTAACAGAATGGACCCTTGCCATCGAGGCGTATGAAAAAAGAACCTGTGAATTGTCGAGATGGCATATGGTTGGGATGAGACGGCGGGCCTCTGTATCGTATGTCTATGTCAGAGATGTAGGATACTGACCTTCCATCAGAATCGGCGGAGTGAGTCTAGCGTACCTCTCCACTCTGAGTTGCTGTCGGGATCAAAAGGCATGATGCTTTTGATGTTTCTTCAGCTATTGTGAATGAGGGGATGGCGCAAATGAGGATTTCAAAATACATGATGAGTAATCATACATATCCATGTGTACAATCCTGGCTGATTTTTTGCGTGTGTGGCACTTCTTCTACACTTCGCTCGACCTTGTGGGAGACCGAGTCTGACATGCCAAAGCTACCGGGTGTCCTTGAGTCAATGCTCCGTCGAAGGCCCGCAGATGATGAGAATATCCAGATGGCATACATCTGTCAATCAAGGGTGAAGCCGTACTAGATTCATTAGAATAAGTTGAGAATAAGTGCTAGTGAGCGGCGTTGCGGATTTCAACCTTGTTACAAAGCATGTCATAATATGATTGCCGTGATCCGTAACTGCGCCAAAAGGAATTACATTAGGTCTTGAGGATACCGGCGGCAAGCTTAAGATGCCGATGCTAAGCCGATCAAAGTGTGTTGACAGAAAATAATGCATGCATCGCCTTTCCTTCTATAATAAATTCATTTGATGCAGTATGAGACTTTACATCGTGAATAAATATCGCTCTGTAGCCTTAAAAGACATTCCAAGACCTGAATATGAACAACGACGAAATGCTCCGCCATGCGCTGCCGGATTTCCATCAGATTAATAATAACTGGGTTGCAAATGCTCAGTCGTCTGGCTACGAACTAAAAATGTCAGAAATCTCCGAAAGGCCTTAAAACGGCCTATAATGTCCATAATAAGGGACAGGCTCGGCAGATAAGTACCCGAAATGGACCTTATCAGATATCATAACTTATCGCAATATTGCAGCTTGCTTTCCAGATATTCATGATGAGATTGTATTATCCTTCAAGGACGAGATACCTGAAATGGAAGGCATGTCTTCAGTATTCTATATATATGCCCTTCTCTCAATCTTTTCAGACTGGACAAAGGTTCACGCCTACTCTTCTATCTTGCAGATTGTTTGTAGAGCCACGAATCGAATGTTTGTTGGCCTTCCGCTCTGTCAGTTACTTTCATTCTTCTGTTGATTACCTATCAGTGATTTGACACATCGCTAAGGTCGAAACACTGAGTACAGAACACTTAACATTGAACATACCATGAAAGTTGTAACGTCTGCCCACGCAATCAATGCCTCTCCGGAGTTTCTGAAACCGCAAGTTATGCAATACTGGTCTGTATTTGGGCTGAGTATACTGTATCTAGGTTCGTCGCCAAGTTCTTTACACCTATAACTCGTAGTATGCGCAAGGCCGAGGAGCTCTTGGGTCCGATCATAAAAGACCGGTTAAAGAAGGAGAATGAACATGGCAGAGACTGGTATGGAAAGCCTGTACGTATTTCGATCGTCAGAAATACCTTCCATTTATTAAATTTACAGAATGACGTTATATCTTGGCTTCTTGAATTGGCTGACGGAGGGGAAAGACGCACTGTTACCGACTTGACCAACCGTATTCTTGCTTTGAATTTTGCTGCTATCCACACAACATCGATGGTGTATGCAACATTGTTCTGCAACTCGTAACTGTCTATTCATTCCTGTGCTAGGCATTTGCTAGCGCGTTATATTACTTGGCTGCATACCCGGAGTGTGCTCAACCGCTTCGAGACGAGATCGAGGCTGTCATCGAAACAGATGGCTGGACGAAACAGGCCATGGGGAAAATGCGAAAGTTGGATAGCTTTCTCCAAGAGACAGAGAGGATATATGGAGTGGGCTCATGTAAGGACCAAAGTCAATGCTTCGGGCCATATCGACTTACCGTGAAAGATAGTGGGAATAAGTCGTTCAGTTCAGAAAGACTTTGTCTTTTCAGACGGAACTGTAATCCCTACTGGGGCCCACGTATCTGTTGCTTCTGCTGCCACTCATTTCGATGCGGTACGTTGAAATTTGTCCATGGTGACTCTCTCTTACAGGGATCTACAGGATAAATACGAAGATCCTTATGAGTTCAAGCCCTGGAGGTTCTCTGAGATGAGGGAAAAAGACGGGGAAAGCATCCACCACCAAATGGTTACCCCAAGGCTTGATTATATTCTCTTTGGCATTGGACGCGAGGCTTGGTAAGCATCGTCAAAGTCCACAATACCTAAAGCTCAATAGTACCTAGTCCTGGCCGTTTCTTTGCAGTTAACGAACTGAAAGCCTTGACGTCACACGTTCTTATCAATTACGATGTAAAGATGGAAAATCCTGGTCAAGTTCCACCACCGGTGTGGTTTGGCGGTTCACAAATACCTAACATGAAGGCCAATGTGATGTTCAGGAAGCGTAATTTTTCATAAGTGTTGATGCTGACTGTACGTAATGGGAATCTTTAGGTTCAAATATAAGTAGTATGCGTAGTTAAATTCTCTCGTCAGACACTATAAAAATACCTCATCTCCTTGGCCTCAAGGCGGCATTGCGGATTTCGTCGAAGCTTCCCGATCGGTCGTGACGCGACATTGTTACTTTTCGCGAATTGTCACGCTTCTGCTGATCTCTCCAGTTATTGATACACGCGTCCCACTTCCTTTTGCCCACTATGGCTGCCTTGAACAAGCTTGCCATTCGAGGCATTCGGTCTTTTGACGACAAACAGATATCCGTCATTGAATTCTTCACCCCAGTGACCGTCATCGTGGGGCACAATGGTAGTGGAAAGACGACAATCATCGAATGTCTCAAGTATGCTACTACCGGAGACCAACCTCCCAATACTCGAGGGGGTGCCTTCGTCCACGATCCGAAAATGGCGAACGAGAAGGAAGTGAAAGCCCAAGTCAAGCTACGATTTGTTTCTGCGAGTGGGACGCGCATGCTTGCCGTTAGGAATCTCAGCGTTACGGCGAAGAAGACTTCTGGTTTGACGATGAAAACGCTTGAGGGTATCTTAGCGCTGGCGGATAGCAATGTAGAAAAAGGTAGCAAGGTGCGCCACACTTCGCTGTCACTTATATGTACTGAAGTCAGACATTAAGAGAGGCGTCATTTCTACGAAATGCGCCGAACT
Organism: Armillaria novae-zelandiae; assembly: GCA_030435655.1. Taxonomy (NCBI): domain Eukaryota; kingdom Fungi; phylum Basidiomycota; class Agaricomycetes; order Agaricales; family Physalacriaceae; genus Armillaria; species Armillaria novae-zelandiae. The sequence goes on along the minus strand of JAUEPR010000003.1, from coordinate 2,100,990 downwards.
TGATACAGAAATACCTCAACTATTAGGAGTTTCTAAGGCTGTCCTTGAAAACGTCATCTTTTGCCACCAAGAAGATTCCTACTGGCCCTTGGCGGAGCCTTCGACGTTAAAGAAGAAATTTGACGATATCTTCGAGGCTACGAGGTAAGTGTTTTCGTCATAGGCTATCATTGAGAGCATGTCGCCTTTTGCTTGGACGAGAATGCTCGGTCTTCATTTCTTTAAATGCTTCGTGAGCTTGAGGACGCTTGGAGAAATGGGACAACTCGGATGCATTATCACTGCCCATTTCTATTCCTAATAGTCACGAACAGAAAGCTCAAGAGAAACGAAACTCGCGTCGCTAAATTCCAACACTGATCTGGCTCCACAGATATACCAAAGCTCTGGACTCCATCAAGACTCTACGGAAGGAACGTGTCGCCGATCTCAAGGCCGAAAAAGAACACCTTGAAGGTTTGCGTCGCGAGAAAGGCCATGCAGACAAACTTCGGAAAACGGTGTCCGACCTGAATTCTACGATTGCTAGCAAGGAGATCGAGTACGACGAAACCAAGAAGAGCTATGATGAAATCGTGGTTGCAAATACCAAATTCTATGAATACTCACTCAAATTTCGTGAGGTCTTCAGCGAAGCCGACTCATCAACAAAGAACATGAAGGTACTGGAAGAGCAACTCCGGGATGCCAAAATGAATCTCCAGAGTGAACTTCCTGGTATGTGTTCGCATCTTTAATCATCTCCATATTTCACATTGAACGTCCGAAAGGTAGCGAAGAGGACCTGAAGCAAGAGCGGAATAATCTCTCAAGCCAAATCGAGGCCCAAAAACGAAAGAGAGATCAAGAGCAGAATAATCTTCAAGACCTTGAAGATGACGTGGCCAACAAGCGCAAAGAATACACTAAGTTGGCCAGTGAACGGGGCCAACTCATTGCCGAAGCTGAAGTAAGTCTCTTCACTTCGTTTCTCTCCCGTCTCAACTTCCTACAGAGTCAAAAACAACGCATTGCAGATCGCGAACAGCTTATCTTCGAAATAAGCGATAAGCACGGAATAAAAGGGTTTAGCCACTCCCCTTTGCAAGGCAGCGACATTCAGGCTTTTATTTCTCGTTTGACAGATCTGCAGAGGTCGCATAAAGCCGCTGTCAATAAACTCAAGGTACGATATGCGCGTGGTGATATTGAGCCTCGTACTACCCATTATTTAGACCGAGCTAAATGAAAAGCGCGATGAGTACACGAAGAAGCACATGCAGCTCACAAGTCAAGCGGAACAACACAAAGCAACGAAAAGTAGTTTGCAGGAACAGATTGTGCGCAGCTCCCTCCTTTTCTTGTCTATTTCTTTTCCTGAGTCTCGATAGGCCGACCGGCAGAAGAAAATCAGGGAGGATGAGAAGTTCCTGGACAGTTCCGAGAATTATGAGATAGAGCTCAGCACCATGAAAGACAACATCGAGGACAAGAAGCGACGGTTGGAGAAGTTGAAGAAGAGTCTCAATGAAGCCGACTATGACGGACAATTGGCAGAGAAGGCCGCACAGGCACAGGGTCTTGAGCATCAGCGCGAGACTCTCAGTGGAGAGCTGACTTCATTGAGCAATCAGGCCGAGGCACGTGTTGCCCTGGATCTCAAGAGAGGGGAGGTCAAGTCAAAGACCTTTGACATGGACCATGCGTAAGTCAATACCGAACCCAGGCTTCATTTATTTGATTTCACCTACTAGGATTGACAACATCACTGAAAAGTATCGTGCTCTTACCAAGAAAAATGTAGACACAGACACGATAGGGACCGATGTAGACCGACTATTGGCGTGCGTTTTGCCGTTGATTGACAAAAACGTTCCATTGCTGACCGCATTTCTCTAGCGAGAAGGAGGCTGAATGTGTCGAATTAGAAGCTAAAGCTAGCAGCGCCAACCAAACACTGCAGCATGCAGAGGCCACACTGTCCAATTTGCAGACCCAATTGGATAGGAAGGAAGCTGAGCTGAAGAGTATGTCGATCACGGCTTTTCGTCAACAGACGCTGATATACGTGTGTTATATGCAGGGGTTGAGAAGATTCTAGCAGAAAATCTTGATCATCCACTGGAAAAGGCGATCGCAGATGTCAACGGCGAGCTACGGTTCCGAAATTCGTAAGATTCCATTTCGTGTTAAATTTTACCATGACTTGATGGCACACAGACAAATTGGATCCTATCAGGTATATGAGAGCCTGTATAACATCGGAAAGGAGACCCAACGGTGTTCGGCTTGTGACCGCCATATGGATACCAAGGTATTCAAAGTCTTTGAAACATTTGTAAGTTTATACAATGATCGGTTTAAAGCTCGACTAAAGACGTCAATTCTTTTTAGCTTAAAGATCAGATGACCAAGAGCGCCGAAGTATCCATCGAAAATGAACATGATCAGATCAAGGAATGGCAAGGCGAGCTGGAACGGTTGCAAGCTTTAATGCCCATAGAGAACAATAAGAAGCAGCTGAAGATGAAGGATATCCCCGTATTGCAGGATGAGATCGAGAAGGAGGAGGACAAGGTGGCCGAGGCCACCACCAAGGCCGAGAAGGTGCATACAATGCTCAAGGAGAACGGCACCTACTGATGTACGTGTAGGCTGATCAAGAACTCGCGGCCGTCAAAAGGCAAATAAAAGACATCCAAGGTCTCCAGATTACGTCCAGGAACGTCTCTCGCCTCCAGAAAGAAATTCAGCGAGCAGACGAGGAGGTGGAAAGCTATGAAAAGGAGCTGGCTGCCACAGGCTCTACCAAGACTATGCGTGACGTTCAGAATGAGCTGGATGAGATATCCACGAAGATGTCAGTAACGCACCTCCTCTCTAACTCTGTTTGTCTCACGATGTCATTCCAAGCCATGCGCTCGACCGGGAGAAGTCGCAGATAATGAAAGAGAAGGACCGCCAGAATAACCTGTATCGTGCTATCGAGGGAGATGTCCATAAGATGGAGAAAGATGAATGGGACCTTCAAAACAAGATCAAAGAAAGGGAGGATACTCGGAAGCGGGTCGAATCTATGAGAGAAACCATAGATACGTTCAATAAGAGAGTCAAGGTATCCAGGTCTCAAAGTCCTGCAGCTGTAAAATCTCACTAACGTTTCGTGTTCAGGACGCTGACGCTCAACTAGCGGAAGCTCAAGGTCCCATTGATGCCCTTGAAGCTGACTTCAAGACGACTGAGCAGGCCCTGAACGCTGAAATCACAGAAGCCCAGAGTAATGTGCAGGCGTCCAACCAGAGCAACGACAGACTGGAAAGCATTCACAAGGACGTCGAGAGGTATGCAGCTCACATATCATCTGATTTTCGTTTTAATTCGAGTCCAATTCCCAGGTATGTCATGCAGAGGAGAGCACAGAAGCTTGCAGAGAACGAGAGGAGGAGCGAACAGGCCGATCTTGAGATCAAAGAGTGCATGGACAGCTTGCAGAAATGCCGCGAGTCGATCACCCAGCTTGATCGGGAAATTGGTGGTGGAGATGCCAAGAGGGCGAACTTGCAGGAGAATATACGTATAAGGCAGCTAGCGCGTCAGGTTAAGGATATTCAGGATAAGATCGATGGACTCGATTTGGAGGCGGCTGCTAGAGCACGAAGGAATTTCGAGGAGAAGTATGGGCCCGAAAAGGAGAAGGAGCAAAAATTACAGGCATCAGTGCGTCGTTTTATGACCGAACTTTCTTTTTGTCGTTCTGATGATCTGTGATTGAAGTACTCTCATATTGCTGGAGAGTTGAGTTCGCTGAGAGCCCAGCTGAAGCAATCGGAGAAGGATATGAAGGAGTTCAAGGAGATTGACATTAAGTATACTGATCAGTTGGTCAAAGTAAAGGTGCGTGGTTATGGCAGTGCACGAATTGAGACTCATCGCTTCTGTCGTTAGATGTCGGATGTAGCCAACAATGACTTGGAGTTGTATGCCAAGGCTCTGGACAAGTACGTGTCTTTTCCGTCGTAGCCACATCTAATGTCGGTTCTATGACAGTGCGATCATGAAGTACCACGGTCTGAAGATGGAAGAAGTCAATGACACGATGAGACATCTTTGGAATAGGACGTACCAGGGAACAGGTATGTATTCAGCTCACCTCTCTGACCGACGTTAACGGAACGTAGACATTGACGGCATTAAGATTCGCTCGGACGTTGAAGGCGGCGCTTCAAAACGTTCCTACAACTATCGTGTATGGCATTCCGCCCTTTTTCCCGTTAGTATCGCGATCTTGACTGTAATGACAGGTGGTAATGACAAAAGACCAAGTCGAGATGGACATGCGCGGTCGCTGCTCCGCTGGTCAAAAGATGCTTGCATCCATCATCATCCGTCTGGCCCTCTCCGACTCCTTTGGCCAGAATTGCGGTATTCTGGCGTTAGACGAGCCGACGAATGCTCTGGATAGAGAAAATATTGACGCGCTGGCGGATAGTCTTGTGGAGTGAGTCGCTGTCGTAATTTGTGTCGGTCGATGCTGAATGTGAGGGTTAGCATCATCAATGAGCGGAAGCACCAATCAAACTTCCAGCTTATTATCATTACGCACGATGAGACGTTCCTTGCGAAGCTCGGACAGAATAATATTATGCAGCATTATTGGTATGTGAATTGAAATGCTCATCTTGCTGCCATTCTCATACTTCGTAGGCGTGTCTCGAGAGACGCTCGGCAGAAATCTATAATCGAGCGCCAGAATTTCTCAACTTCATAGCATGATCTTTCCTACTCTCAATTGCCCTGTGCTCCCATTGTATATTAGTCAATGATTATCGCGTATTTGTCCGTAATAGGCCCTGGAGTATCATCAGGCCGGGCACTTTCCATACTGACTCCGTCTCGCCTTCGACTACTATAGTTTGAACTATGCCCACCACAGCTTTTCAGATGGTTTTACTGTTTTCCCGCCGCCATCTTCCTTGGAGATATGGGGCAAGCCACATTGAGCAAACATTCATAGAGTAGTGGTGGGCATGTGCAGGGGAACCCAGGATTACACTTAGTATGCTGGACAATTGGCTGAGAAGCCCACTCAGGTGCGGCACCAGTGTGAGACGGGTTGCGCTGGTTAAGCAACCAGACTCGTGGTGCTCTGGATTGTACCACGTGTAGTTTATAGCCAAATTCTATACTTCATTTATTGGTTTCATATACGACAAGTATCGTGCTCTTAGAGAGAAAAAACACGAATACAGGATGCAAGTTCAACAACTGCACAGAGCACGTTCTTACAGCTGGGTAAACCTTACCCCACACGACGTCGAACCGGTGTTCTACTTTAATCCTCGCGGTCACAAGAATGAGCAGGCGTAAAAAACGCAGCAATCGAGGGTTTAACCAGCTCCTCGTGTCTCAGAATAATAGAGCTCGTGTAACCCTCCATCAAGTTCCTCCGACAATATTCATGAATGCAATGGTCCACTTTATAGACGTCATCTGCATCGAGCTCCGAGTCCACGAGGGCTATAGCGCGATTCCGAAATAGCCATACGTGTGCAGTGGTGTGTCGTGGGTGCGCTGTTGGTTTCATCGATGACGGACTGAGGGCCGAGAGATCACAGTCCTTCATCTTCCTAGACTCACCGCCGGTATAGAGTTAATGATTTCCAGCGAGGTTTTGGCAGGATCTGCGTTCCTCAGCTATGGGCCACCCGATGGAAGCCCAGTTTAGTCGCTCTGAGTAATTTGGTACGATATAGTATCATTCAGACCCTCAAAGCGTACAATGAGCGCCCGCTCAGTTGAAGATAATTTAGGGATTTCCTGAGGGCTGAACCCGCATTTCCCTGAACGATCAGCGCCCTCTTCACCATCAGTCCAGATCATAGCTGCCCAACACTGATCGGGTATAGCATATGAACCGTAGGACACGGGGGTGCTGTCGAATAGCTGATGGTTATGAAGGTACTGGTACACCTTGAGCTCCTTCTCCATCACATCGAAATGCCGCCACTGGGATACATTTTGATCATTACTGGAGAGCGGTCACTGAGAGTGCCACGCCAGCCCCGAGAAAATTTGCCGCGAAGATAGTCACGGACCAAGTCGAAGTCAACGGAGTAAGAGACATCGCAGAGCTGAGCACACCAGAAGACGAAGGAGGCAGCGTGGTGTGTCAGTGGAAGAGAAGGGGATAACGAAAACTGCGCGAGAAGCCGCAGATGCACCAGAATGATCTACATAGAACAGTAGCTGAAAACCGCGTCAGAGAGGGCCGAGACGCCGTGCGATCCTAAAATGAACATACAGCAGCTGGTATGTACGCGATCTTGTTTTGTCCGACGTCGACGATCACGGCTTCTTGAGGTAGACTGCCCTGTTTCGGGGACCCGGTTGAGAAACTCGAGGAGCATATCTTGAGAGGTTTACCAGTGGCGGCAGAGTGACAGTGTCTACAACGACATTAGGTAAGAAAGAGCAAACTAGTCAGGACAGCCAGAAGTGGAATTCCGCCTTCGTTGTGAGGAATGCCGCGGCAGAAGTCGTAGGTCGGAAAATTGTCGTCATTGAAAACATTGGAGGGCGGGGACATCAGCAAAGCGCGCTCCCCGCTATCGTACTTACTTTGAAACAAATGTGTCATCAAACTCAAACCAGACCATCAAACAGAAAATGGCGCACCGTGTTCAATCAAGATGGCGGATATCCCACTGAAGAATAGACCACACTTTGCCCGTGGTGTACATGTGTTCCATTGAAGCTAAAGCTAAGGCCGATCACTTTAGTATAGGTGGTATAGAGGCGAAAAACACCAGTGCGAGACTGACTTCAGGAAAGTGCGATTCAAGTTCTGGTGGTATGTTGGCGGAATAGGGTGACAGCCAATCTGCCGAATCAACCTCCTTTGCTAGGGGAAGACTGGCCCAATATAGTTTTTAGTCAATTGCGGACACAAATAATGCCCAGCCAGTCTGCCGGTTTAATCTCTTTCGTTAAGGGAGCACATCAGGTGATGAGAGTGTCGTTTCGATTTCAGTCCATCCGAGCATAAGTATGGGGAAGAAAGCCAGTGCGGAGCGCCAGATGCGCCTCCTCTATCAGTCCAAGTGGCAAATTTCACCGTGGGAAAAATGTCTTGGTGAGTTCAAGGAGCGGCCCGAGCTTCAATTCAGTAATTCCGTTATCAACAATCCGCCAGCTCGTTTCCTTTCTCCAAGTATATCGAATTAGTTGGGCGTCTAGCTGCCTACAAAGTCCATCAGACGCCTGTCTCATCCACTGATATCTCGTCAACGTCTCTGTGTTCGATAGGTGCCGAGTGCCTCGATAAATAATATGTTAGGTTTTTCGCTGTATTTCTGGTGTAATCCACCTCTTAAAACATCGGTTCCAGATGATCCCTTTAGTAGCTTGGATAGTGCGCGCCTGTGGCTCATAATGGAAACAACCCTCATTTCCCGGCCGGATATCCCAGATTTAATTATGTGACTAAATTTCTCCCTGCGCACTATTATTACGACGAAACGCAGAAACGCAGAAATCCTTGCCCAAACGCACGATTCATGTTGCCTATTCTGATTGTTACTCCAGCCTCTACTATCGACTGCTTACTGTTGGTTAACATGCGCTAGCCTCCCGGCAGCATCGTGCCTCCTGAAAGGTTGCTCTGACTCGCGACTTGAGTTTGTTCAGGTTGCTGGTGGAATACCGAAATGCCTGAATCATTTGAACAGCTTTTTCCCGGAAACTCCCAGAAACCCGTTTCGAATATGCTCTACTTCACTTGTATCCCTCAGCGCTCGGGAAGGGCCTATAAATAAGTCAGTGCCATATAGTACTTGGCCTATATATGTTTCCCGTCAACCCTAAAGCTCTTTCTCACTTTTTCACAGTTTGCCAGCACACATCACATTTTAAAGCATGTCGTGTCCATTGATTCCAGGTGATAGCTGGAACCTCTCGAAGTTGGACGGTCCAACTTTCGAAGCGCGCGCTTACAGTCAGGTACTAGCCTGGGAAACTTTAATAGAAGTGATGCGTGCCCATCGGCTAGATTGTGTCTCGGGATTTCTTATCTGAACTCTTTGCTACCTCCCTTGTCGACCTTTAGTAACCCCCCAACATGAAGAACTTCTTGGCTCATTTCAAGGGCAGGAAGAGCAGCAACAGTGGTAGCCACATGACCATAATAGGCAGCAATGTCGACCAGCCTGGTAAGCAACAAGCATATACACAACTACTTCAATTTACGAAAATTATCCTCAGATAGTGCCTTGAACCCTATCTTTCCTTCTGACATACCACTTGATACCAATGTGGGCAGCGAAGATATATCAAGGCCATCAATTGCTATCGAACACAAGGCCGATTAGTGGGTGACAGACTGTTAATTTTGAATTGTGGTGACAGTGTGGGATAGACGATCATACGAAACCCAATGATCCTCACGCGTCCTTCAATGCGTGGTTAAATGCAAATGAGGACATATTTGAAATGGTATCTAAGGCCGTTGCCTTACTCGATGCGCCTGAAGTCGACGTACCATCACTCGATAGGACGTTTTCTTCATACGGCCATGCCTCGAAAATATTGCTCAAGGGTCTGAAGCTGTGCGCCAAAGTCCATCCAATCGCGGAAGGTCAGTTACCTAGTACGAGCATATGACTTCCCATTAAAATTTCATCCAGTGGTTGTTGGGACCTTCGAGGTCGTATTCGCCTTCGAAGTGATGCGCCAAGAAAATAATCGTAAGGTTGGCATCTTAAGACTACGAATGCAAGACTTGTTAGTTGCAATTTTCCAGTAAGCGCCGTTCAGTTTCCGTTGCTTTTAAATTTTACTCTATCAAGACTGCGCAATTTGCAGGATCGTGAAGAAATTTCCCCAGACGGGAAGAGGGTGAATGTATTGCGTTCGGTAATGAAAAAGATCGCAGAAGACATTAAAGAAGCTGCCTCTGCCTGCGATTTTTATATGAGCAAGAAGTTAATATGTACGTTTTCTTCCTCGTATTGGTTTGGAGCTTGTCGTTCATATGCGATATAGACCGGGTAATTAAATCCCTACAGTATGAATCTGTCTTCGCCGAGCATATTGCTATGCTCACAGAAGATCGCAAGAGGCTTGAGATGTCATTAAACACTCGTACAGCCCAAGTTAATGAGAGGATGTTAGCGTCAATACATGCTGACATCAAAAAGATGTCAGAGAGGCAGCTCATATGCCTGGATACTACCCGAGAGCAAGACCTCCGAAAATTTCTCAAGACGAAGGGTGGGCCAGACACATGGATAGAGGATGAGAATATATTGCGGGAACTTCTTCAAAAATGCGGTGATAGTATCGAAAGCGTACTTGGGCGTCAGTCGGGTTCAAAGGAGTCTTGGTCGGAGGTGAAGAAGAAGGTTCAGAAAGAGATGGCTGAAGATGTCAAGAAAGCTCTCGGAGAACACTTCGAGCATTTCCAGACCTTACTTGACCTACAAGGACAACAGCTGACGGACATCAAGAAAAACACTGACGAAATCAAGGCCGCCCTGGACGCTGGCCCTCATGATCGTATTGTCGATGCTGTAAGTTCCATAATCTAGTTCGGCATACTCTCTGAACTCCTTTCTTGCAAGGACTTCAAAAAACTTTGGAAAGACATGGTAAATCTGGTCATCTACTTCGTACTCTTTACAGCATATAACGGGACTCTTTCATAGGCTTGGAGGAAGAGTGTCAATGCCCAGCGGTTCGTGTCTGCGCTATATGAGCACCTCATTGAAAAGCTCGACGCCGGCGAATATGATCAGTGGGTACTAGATTACCTAAATTCCGCGTATCTCCAGCCTCTTCTTGAGGCTGTAGACGATGATGCAACGGGATTTGTCACCACCAGAGAGATTAATACATTCGTAGAGTCAATGCCTAAGAATTGGACGTGAGTCTTATCCAGCATACCTCCGTAAAATATTGATTGCAAAGGTATCACAGACTCTTGCAATGGATTGCATACTGGGCTGCAGGTAGGTCTGCCTGCTTCTTCATCGACCCAGTTAACGAATCCTTTGGCAGGGTGGCAGTTCAGTGTAACTCGATATAAGAGGAGCATCTATAAACTCATGTCCGAGATGTATGGCATATATCCTCAGGTACTCCCCACCAACCGCAACGCGGTTATCAGATATCTTCGAGATGATGTCATATTCCATATCGACAAACTTCTTCAGTCTACACATAGTCCACCATCAAATGCCTTCGAAAGCGAGGAATTACGTAAGCTCGTCACAGAGTTCACTGAAGTCGAGGAAGAACGTCTGCACACTAAACTTAAACGTGTTCGATACAACATTGACGCGCAATACATTGTTTCTCTAGTGACTGGGCCTGGGCGCATTGAACGGGTCAGTCGAGTCATCCTTGTTCATTAACTCTCCCTGAATATTCTGATAGTATATATATCCGATACTCTATCTTCTTCTTAGGCGTCATTATGGGGTGCTGGCTTTAGCTGCTAAAGAGACCCTCCATCCCGAAGAAATTGCTGACTTGACAATATCCCTGGGCAATCTCTTCTCGGTGGTTAACCAAAGATTGGAAAATCTGACATGTACGTTTGCCAAGTCTGTGACGGATGAAATTTGGCGTTAACCGAACTGTGTCAGCAATATTCCAGCAAAATAATGTCGATGTCGAGGAGAAGCTCAAAAACTTTGCATTCGGCATGGTAAGACCCGCTGTTCCTTTGTTTTGTACAATTGAAATCTGATCATAACGTACATTAGTTCAAACTTTATCATGAATATCCCGAGAAGAACGTATCCAACAACAGAATTTCAGAGTACATCCACAAACAATCATTCTTTGATGAAAATGTCGAACCGCTTGAAGTCAGACTCGAGGATCTGGTATACTACGATCAGCCCAGCGAAGCTACACGCCCCTCCTCCTTCCCTGCCGGTACTTCTGAAGACCCGATACAAGGATCCTGGGCTGGTCACGCCTATGACAGGGGTATATCAAAGTTCGGACTGATACAGCTCAGTATCAAATCATCTCCAGAGGGGACCTTAACGGGGGAAGCCGTGACATGGCAGTTTACCCTGAAAATTTCGGGCAAGATTCGGCGTAATAATCAAGTTATAATTCATCTCGACTTTGGTCGTTTCAACTCGAAGGACCTCATTGGCCAATTTGATGCCGAAAAGGGTATAATCGAGGGCCGCTGGGGTGAATACTACGTGCCCGGAGGTAGCGAGGAAGAGGACGTGAAAAATAGTGATGAGGAAGCTCTGAAAGATGCGGAAGAGAACAAGGATGAAGATCAAGTGCTCAAAGATGTCAACGAGCTTGTGGTCGCTTATTCAGATGAAGAAACAGCCACCCAACCTGTTAAACTCGGTGCGATCGAAACACTGCCCGACGATGCCACTGATCTCGAGTTTGCTGCGAGCGATGATGACGCCTCCCAAGGTCCCCAATACACCTTTGTTCTTCGTCGAATGCCCGCCTCCTTGTGGCGATTCCTGCCTAGCGGTCTGCTTGATTCTCCCGTGGCTGCAGGGAGCCTCGCCCGTGCACGATGGAGCTTCGCTTTGAAATGTGTGTTAGATCGGATCAAGAGGGAAATTTCTCCTGGGGGATACTTTGTCGAGCAATTCATTGAAGCAGTTCGGTTTATTATCTTGGCCCGTAGAGAACTCTACGAAGACGAGAAATATTGCCCTCGCCTTGGCTTGTCTGCAGAAGAGGAGGAGGAATTAGAACAACTAAAATGTGCAATTTTCCCGGAGTTTATTGGACCATACTATGCGCTTGTGAAGGATACAATAGACCAATACATATATCCGTGAGTTGTCAGCTTCAGATTTTCACTGTTTCCCTCATGCTCAACGTTTATGCTTTTGCTAGTGGCTACGGCTGTGATTCTTGTGATGGCAGAATTGTGGGAACCAGGTGGGCGTGCCTCACCTGCATGAATGATTCGTTCACAGACACTGTTGACCTATGCGCGAGTTGCGTCAAAGAAAGTGTCGAGCTACGTGGATTTATTCATAACGCATCTCATGTTCTACTGAAGTGCGATACCTATGTTATGGATGCCGATTGGCAATGGATAATCCCTCGGGCCCGTTTGATGGTGGTCAGGATCAAGAAGGAGTTCCGTTCTCGTTCCAAATTACGTACAGAGCTTGCCGACGAGAGTGACAATACTCAGTCGAAGGATAAACCATCATGCCAGGCTTGTCACAAGGAGGTGTCACTACCTTGTTGGGTGCGCATAATCTACTGTACGTCCTTTTTTTTCTTTTACATACTATATGTATATCTCAGTACATATTCACAGGGTCCTCAAATGAGGGTTGCTATCTCTGCGCCAGATGCGGACGCGAGGCCAAAACACCAGCAACCGATTCTTTTGAGTACGGCCTGCCGTTGCTCCAACTTGAAGATAATGATGCCCAGGTAGAGGCCGTTACCACGGAGTTGCGGCTAGCCACACTTGAGAAGAAAATGGACCAGCAACTAGCTGTAATGACAAAGCTGCTGGAGAAGTTCTCGCCTCCTGTGGTTTGATGTCAAGTAGGTATATTTCCAGGTGAACAAACGCTGGATGATTCGACATGCGTGTTGTTCGATTTTGTACGTTAATATATCAATGGGTTGCTCATATCGAAATTTCCCGACCAACGGCCGTGCTCTTCCCTCTTGCGTTAGCTACAGTGCTATTGGAAGCGCAAAACCTTACTCCGTTAACTTGAAGGAGTATGGCTCGTAAGTTATCAGGCATGTGACGGACAAGCCTCAGCCCTTGGTCGAAGTACCAGAACATCCGTTTCAACGTCCAACGTTCCTCCACATGCTCTAGGAGAAGCGCATTACCGCTTACAGTGAGAGGGGGTCTCGCTAGAAACTGGAATCAAGATGTTCCTTCAACCCACGATATAAAAATAATCTCTGTTCATGCTTTGAGTTCTTACTTTCAAGATTCCAAGCTACCTTTTGAAAAATCTACTTCGCTCTATTCCGCATATCTCTGGTCTTCTGAATAGTCCTCCATGTATGGAAGATCACATTCGTGACTTGACTGCAACATCAATTGGTCATTTTGCCACTTGTGTCTTTGACACCAAATTTCAATCATTCCCGGGAAAGGTGCCCTTCCCTGTATCCAAGCCGGTCGTTTCGTCTACCGCTGCAGAGGAGTACCATCTTCCACGGCACAATTCACAAACGCAGGATCCCGGAACCCACGAGGCGTACATCATAGCTGGCGGCCCCTCAAGGGCGGCGCGGCTGACATCTCTGCTTTGGCAAGGATACCTGTTTGGACTACGAACATGAAAAGCACCCGTCTGCACTCAAGATATGAGAACATGGCTGAAAAGCCAAAGGGATGCTAAATTCAAGCGGCTGGATGACTGGTATTCATACAGATCCTTGAGTCGAGTTTACGAGACTCCCCTTAAGTGCCCCAAGGATTGTCAAGGATGCCGTTGACGATTCAGAGAGAACAGACAGTGGGTCAGGAAAGAGCGGACCTTCGAGGCGTCATCAGTAGATGGAATTGATGATGTCTGCGTAGAATGGATTTACCATCTAGGAAGATCCCCATGCATGTACCCAATGAAGTCTTGGCAAACACAGTCTCTTTGAGCACAGCGAGCTCGTAAAGTAAACCTAAATTCTCACTCTGAGCGGAGATGAGTGACAAAAGGACCTAGTATAGTAGTAATCACCTGAATGTACGAGGATTCTGCATTCATGGTATTTCCCCGCCCAGAAAAGACTGCTCTTCCGAAGACACACCCCCAAACTCGTATGAGGCCTTTGCGCATTCGTGGATGTCACTGTACATGTTTATGATGACCTTGTACTCTACGGGAACCTCGTTTAGGATATGCGATGATGGATATGAGTATCGGAATTTGCCGAACAATGCCCAGAGCTACGCCACATGCTCATTTACGTAAAACAACTACGCCTTGTTCCCAGACGCATCGAATTTGTGGCCCGTACGTCTACTGTCTTTATAGGCTCCACTGCTCTCTAAAATCTTCTATAGTATGAAGATCATGTTGCTGCCTCTTCATACCCCCCGAGTCGGTCGCCCCACAGACAACTTGTAGCTCATGGATTAATCGTTTCACTAAAAGATATACTGTTATACTGAATACTCGCCATTAAATTCGTATCAAGGATGCATACACTGACACACGGCTCGTCTATTTCAAGTACATGGTAGTTTTTCAATGACTTGGATTCATTGACTATCACATCCCCCCTTCCGCGCCTTCTCCCATTCATTCAGCACCTCACGTACCGTCTCGATATGTTCCATAGATAACGGCGCCTTATATTCCAATGCAATGGACTGTGCATTTGCCACGACATTCTTGATCTGTTAGACATTGTTAGAGTACACGCCTTGTTTCGTGACAGGGAAAGGCTCACTTGGCGACCATTAAGCTGCAGCTGAGCAAGGCGGTCGAGGTTGAAGTCACTCAAGCCTCGGGCTGGGTCCAAGGAACCTTTCAACAAGAACATCTCCCAGATCCTCAAGCGTGCATTGTAGTCCAGGTCCGGGTAGTAAATGCAGAAGTGGATTCGACCTAGATCCCAAGGAGTTTTTAAAACATCCGGACGCGTAAAGTATCCAATTAAACCTACTTTCTAGTGCTTTATCACATTGGCTTGCCAGATTGGTTGTCAAAATCAAAATGCCTTGATAGTATTCGAGCTGTCTGAGGAAGATTGATACCAGCGCATTCCGCGTGACGTCCTGGGTGCTGCGCTCTTGGAGGAATACCTCTGCTTCATCCAGCAGCAACACAGCATCCCACCTATGCGCCAATTCCAAGATCCGCGAGAGCATTTGGTCTACGGAGGATGGTACAGTGCCTAGTTCCCCGGCGCTGACGACATATAGAGGTCTGCGGGTGATCTCTGCAACAGCTTCTGCGGTAAGCGTTTTCCCGCAACCAGGTTTTCCTGACAGAAGTCCAATAAGACCTTTTCCCTTCCCATGCACTATATCATCGTACTGCGCAGCACGAGCAACATGCTGCTTAACCAAGGCATGGATAAGGATCTTCTGCGTGTCGCCTAGAACAAGGGAATTGAATGCCTCGTCAGACCAGACAACGTCTTGGAGACGATCCATCGCGAAGCCACCTGGAGATATACGGTCACTAATGACGATAAAAAGCTGAGAATAGCTGACCCCAAGACTTTGTACCAAAACAAAAGCCGAGAGCAACAGGGTTGCAGATCATGTAGTCGCTATCGGTCAGTGAATTTCTGCTCAGTCCTTGGTGTACAGGTGTGTTCATTTTGTCAGCATTTGCCTCGTATGTGCGGAACGCACTGGCATCGATCATTACGCGTCCATGTACCTGTACATGAAAGACATTCAGTCTCCAGTTGCAACCACCGGTACGATGTGGACCTACATTAGATTTGCGCAGCTTCTCCTCAACCTGAATCATTGCGGGTCCGCTGATGATCTCATGATAAGATGACTTCGCGAGTTGGGCATATTTCTTCCCACGGTAAATGGCGTCTTTTACAAGAACAGCCCTTTCTGGATGGATCCACAAAGGATAGACCTCCAGATCCTGTATCCGTTTCCAGCCCTTAAAATGGTTGATTTCAAGGTTCACTCGCGCGACGCCAAAAAATTCACCATCATTGCTGATGATGTCGCACAAGACGTTCCCGTACGAAGAACCATCGAATCTTGAATATATGGAGAAAGCCCGGGCCCATAGAATCTGGTCTTGCCCCGTCTGCGGGGTGCGGCAGTAGACATGAATGTTGGGAGATATGAGTGCCCAGAGGTGCTCAAATAGAATTTCGGTGCGACCAGAGAATACGGCGCCCAACTCAGCGATGGTGCTAGAGAAGTGATCCTTCGTGAAATCACAGGCGGTCTGAAGATCAAATATGAATGCCTCATCTGGAAATTCTTTTGCTTTTTCTTCTGCCAGTCGATTACACATACCCCTCAAAGAATGATAGAGAATCTTTGGGTCGACCTGATATCAAGATTGTCAGATGGAAGAGATGGCCGTAAGCTGAGGATCGATGTATACCGTCGCTCTATCTCCCGCAAGTCTGAATCCTAAAACACCCTTGTTGATCTCTGTGATAACCTCTTGCAATTTGGTGCTCATAATATCGATCTCTGTGTCGCGATGGCGTCCTTTGTCGTCAATAATACGCCGCACGAGGAGGACTGACGTCGATTTTGTCTTAGATTTTGCTGACTTCTTGCTTGTCTTCCGAAGGGTCTGAGAAAAGGTTCTCCTGGACTCAAAGATCAGCAAGCTATGACCTTCGGGCTCCAGTTAGCATAGGGAGGAACGCACAGGTCGAAACTAAGAGGATAAGAGGTAAAAGAGAAGTTGCGAGAAATTTTAAAACCTTAACTTACTATTCATCGTATCTCAATATCGCTATCCGACGGGAAGGCTCTGGTGCCGTAGTCTGGGGAGTTGCCTCTTCTGCGGTGGACTCTGGGGGTGCCATTTGCATCGATGGGATTGAACAAACGGAAGAGTGGACTTGGTCATATATAACTTGAATCGGGCGATGGGAGTCTATTAGACACTGCAATCGAGAGTCGGGGATTCTGCCAGCAACTAGAAGGCAACTGAAATGAATCATTTGGACAGCCAGCAGCCAATGCGACAAGAAGTGCTGTAAACTACAGCACGAAGGCATACACTGCAGCGATCAACAGCAGGACATTGATGCAATCAGTCCTCGACATGAGACGTTCAATGCGAACCTTAACTGCACGAGATTTTCCTATAAGGCTGGAAGTTCAGAGCCTTCCAATCAGTTCTTGGGAAGATGTTAATGAAAGACAGATGCTATCAAGACCAATGAATGTGGGCGGTATCCGAGTCAGTGACTCCTCGATCAAAATATAAGCTTCTCCTCCGTGAACCGCAGGAAGCGCTAGAAGTGACTCTTAAGTCCAAGCCCGCATTTGCAGCCAGGGATCTAGAAATGTGAAGTATTTCCCATCGGACACGATGTAGTACTGGGAGCTGTTGCATCTTCTAAGGTATAAGCTCTGGAGCTGTGGTGGAAGACTGATCGAAGTTACATGCTCTCGTAAGTCCAAGCTCGCATTTGCAGACAGGGATCTAAAAGTGTTGAGTATTTCCCATCGGACAGGACATCCGATGAACCGCGGGCTATGTTGCAATGATCCTTTAAGGTATAAGCTGGAGCTGTGGTGAAAGACTGATCTGTTGGGAATACATGTCGGCAGGTACCATGAACGTGGGGGGTATGGTTCGAGCGGACGTATATTCGTGGACAGATACGTAGGTGATCATGGCGCAAAGCTAAGCGGTAAACGGTCGGTTATGAAAATCAAAATAAGGTAAAACAAAAGACGGCGGGCCATCGGCCTGGTGGCTGTGAAACCATAATTTACATGCTCTCGTAAGTCCAAGCCTGCATTTGCAGCAAGGGATCTAAAAGCGTCGAGTAAAGTTTCCCATCGGACATCTGATGAACCATGCCCTGTGTTGCGTCTTCATGAAGATATAAGCTTTGGAGCTGTGGTGGATGACTGATCGAAGTTCTAGTAGGCTGAGCTCATTGCATTATTGATGTCCCACAAGGTTCGCAAGTTTAACAGCAAATTTGACAGCCCAAGTCTGCTCATCTGACTTAGTCGGTGCCTTATGAGCAGTGCCCTATACCAGCTTCTCACACGTTCGGTTGATGCTCAACGTTCACCTGCCCTGCCCAGCCCCAATTTGATCACTATTGCTGTTAAGAAGCGCCTACAGCTGCTGCGCATATATGCACGCCATCCTGTGCCTAATGATCTTTGTGATGGATACTTATATCAAGCAGATACTATGACAATGGCTCCCAACTCTCAGCCTAGCCGATAACATATCTTGCCATGACCCAACCTGCTGAAGCCGTCGCCAGTGGGTGAGTAGCTTGATTGCAAACAGACAGATACCCTTACAATCATATTGCCAGTGAGGACTCTGCCGATGACTCTATTTTCATGTGCGCGTTACATCGGTACATGGAGCAACTGGGCAAAAGAAACTGCACAAGAGAAAGTTTCTCACAGACTGCATCAAAATGAGTAGGGGTGACAGGCCAAATGCTGGGACAATCAATGCATTGATTCAAGAGGCTGAAAACAATAACACGCAGCGTAGAAGGCCACTGATGACAGTCCTGAAGCCCATCGTTGATGCCTTGAACGGATTTGATGAGGTATTGAAGGCTGTTGGTGAGCGTTCGATTTCTGGTTCGAGTCATTTCTTTACTCATCTTGCTACTCCCACCAGCTGAATCCGTGCACCCAATACCGGCTTCGATCATTTGGGCAGCACTGAGTCTTATTATCAAGGTACATTCTAATGACTTGGCGATATTCGACAGCTATTAATGGTAGAAACCAGGGTGCTCATCGCTACTTTGGACTTTTCGATGAGATACGAAAGGAACTCAACAACCTTTCGCTCGAGCTTGTACGCATGACGGAGTACGAATCCTTGTACGGAGACTCTAAAAATATGCGTAATCTCCTATGCGATTCATATGTGAGCATACTTCGATTTTGGAGTGTTGTTGAAAAGCAGTGCGAGGAATCCTGTATGTGCATATATCTGTTGTCTCTGCACCGGCCCGGTCTGACATATCTCAGCTATCAAGGGGGTTTTGAAGCAGACATTTTCGTTCAATTCTGACAAGTTAAACAAGATCATAGAGGAGATAAAGGACAACAGCGATGGTATGGGAAAGTTGGCTGATATTACTGAGGCGAGGTTAGCAAAGTCTGCACGCGAGGACGCAGATCGCGAATGGAATGAAGCTCAACTCGAGAGGATCGAGAATAGGAAGGAGCGTCAAGCAGCGTCCAAGTTTCGCGAAGAACAGCGACAGGAACACCAAGGTATTGTCGCTATACTCACAATGATTATACGGTTAAATATTCTTTCAGATAATCATTATCGAAAAGTTTGCGCCTGGTTTGGTTCTCAAAAAGCAAACAGCTATAATACCGACCGTCACAAGCGAAATGTCGACAGCCGAGCCAACATGACTTGCCAGTGGCTTCTCTCAAACTCTGACTATGTCACATGGAGAGGGGACACCGTATCTGGTTCGGTACTAGAGCCTATCTTGTGGGTGCATGGCCCACCGGGGTCAGGGAAAACGTTTCTATGCTCGCGCGCAATACAGGACATCCAGGAGGCCGATCCAGATGCTGCTGTGGTTTATCATTTCTTTCGATTTGATAAAAGCCACACCGTCGCAGAGACCCTGAGCATCCTGGCAGATAGTCTCTTCCAGGTCTATTGGGATCGTCATCGGCGAGTTTCGGAGGAGCTCCACAACAAGACGCAGAAGAATTCACACCTGCCCGAGAGCATCGAGGAAGTCATTAAGCTACTCGTGGAGGATTCCGGCTTCTCAAAGGTCTTCTTTTTCCTTGACGGGTTGGACGAAGAATTGAACAGGGAAACCCCGCCTCCGAATTCCAGATGGGATGCAGCATTAAAGGTGCTGGGATTTATCATCAGTCTCATGGAAAAGTCCCCCCGTGCTATTCACTTATGGTGTAGCAGCCAGAACCATCTCCGCATCCTCGAGTTTTTCAGTACGCACAAGGTCACTGTGCTTGACACTAAAGAGCATATCAAGGAAGATGTCAAGGCTTATCTTACCGCCAAAATATCCGAACTTGGAGGACAATATTTCACCGATGAACAGAAGCGGGAAATCATGTCAAAGCTCGGAGAGCGCGTGCATGACGAAGGGAATTTCCTTTGGGCACGTTTCATGATCTTCGACATCCAGGAGGTGGCAGACGACTGGTCAAAAGTCAATGCATTCATCACGGAAAGCCACCCTTCCAGCCTCGACGACCACTATCAAAAAATACTCAGCCGTATTGATAAGTGTCATAAACCTCTGGCCTGGTATGCATCATATATTATGGTTGTTTGATATATTCACATCTGTTCCATCAGTGAAGTCTTTTCGTTGATAACGTTTGCACGTCGTCCGCTTCGAATTAAGGAAATACAGGAAGCGATCGGTATTTTGCGGAATCCCGAAAATCCGAAGGAAAACACGCCATTCAGTTCAAAAATGAAGCTAATTTTTGCTCCATTGATCGAGCTACGGGGAGACGTGGAAACTGGTGACGAGCGCACCTGCCATCTATTTCACTCCTCTGTCCGAACTTTCCTGTATCAGCAACCCGCAATCTTGGGACGATATGAACTCCAAAGCAGGGGATGTGGCATGATTCCCTGCTGTTGTATCACACCTAATGCCATCGCCAATGCTTGTCTGCATTACCTTTCCCAAGACTGTTATGCCCAATTATTACAACAATCTGACAATGGCGAGTGGAGGGTTCAAACCGACAACTCGTACGAGCGGGTGGAGGATCATCGATTTCTCATTTACTCTGCAAAGTATTGGGATAAGCACCTTGATGACTTGGAGAACCTCAGATCTCCAGATATATTAAAAGAACGTGTCAGAGCTTTTATGACATCGTCCAACTTTCAGACTTGCATCCAGGTGCAGAGCTTATGGGTGGCTTCGCAATTCGATACCATTCGTGAGGCTTCAGCCTTGACCCAAAGATTCCTCCGTCGGGTCTTGCCCGAATGGTTGAGGGAATCGGAAGACCAAGGCTTCAAGGCGCTGTGGCAGAATTATCGGTTGTTTCTTCGAGAATGGAGGCGGTTCTTATGCTGCATGAAGTGCAATAACCCAGAGTGTATCCTGTCACTCTATGCGGGCCAAGTTGATAGATGTTGGTGGGGTGCTCTTGGACCAAGCAATTTTTTGTCAAAGTTGCCCGGACGCTACACAAGCTTTGCGTTCAAGGAGATTGGTGACGGAGTCGTAGATTTGGAGAAGGATCATCTCTGCGAGGGTATATGCATCTCAGGCAACAGCTTAAAGATTTTGCGACTCGAGTAAGTGACCTTCCCCCCCGTTTCACTATGCGACTGAACTGGTTTTCTAAGACACCACGATCACATTTCAAAATCTCTCAGTTTTCTTTGTGAATACTGGTCTTTGCAAGGTGCTTCCCTGCCGGTATTGATAAAAAAGCAGAGCATCCAAACAGATGAAAGGTCGACTAATTGGCCAACCTATATGACCCATTCCGAAGACAACACCAGGACACGCACTGGTCGAGCGCTACCGGCTGCGTTCAATCCCGATTGTAGTTCGCTTCGACTTGGTGCCCAGATATTCATCCTTGATGAAAATGGGGACTTTTCTCCCGTTAAAGCTTTCGAATCACTAGACACTGATGCATCATGGCGGCCCTCGTACTTCGACGACTGGGCTATCAGAGGAAGCTATGCCGTTCTCGCCAATAGGAGTGTGACTGGCAACAGCAAAGGTGAAAAAAGGGAAGGACAGGAAGGAGGCGGTTCAAACTCGGGCGACGAAGATGATGACGAAGACGATGGTGAAGACGATGGTGAAGACGATGGTGAAGACGATGATGAAGACGATGATGAAGACGATCAGATTTCAGACGACTCTGATGATGAAGCTTACGAGTCCTGGAGTGAATGCTCAACAGAGCATTCTGAGGATTACAATTTTGAGGACGACGTGATCACGCCTTGGGCAGGACACGACTCAGAATTAGGCAGTGATATAGACACTTCTGAAAGTCAGAGCGAGGTGGGGAGCGACGACGATACCGGCGACAAGACGGGAGACGATATGGACTCCGAGTCTGATTACAACTCTGACGAGTCCGACTATGTCCCCCCTTCAGCTGTTGTCGGATATGGTGGACTGTACAATGACGATAATTATGATGATGACGATTCCTTCTCCTGGCAGAGGAGAGGCGCCATCGATAGCGACGAAGGGGATTCCGACGATGACAGGCCTATAAACTATTATCGCCGCCATGGTTCTAAAAGCAAGGATCAAAAGGGGATACATGCCTCCATAACCGTCTTTGATACTAGCTCGCTTGCAACAACAAAGGTTTTCCATTTTTCTCAGCAAGTGCGTCACGTGCTGTATGATTCACCGCCCGTCATCCATCCCACGACCTCCCTCCTTGTCTGGCCACTCGGTTGTGGAGACGTCCTGTTCGCAGATTTTCTCAACAACACATATTTTTCTCGAAGGCTCAGGCCCTCAACGGCACACAGTACGTTTTCATCTTAGTTTCCAAAAGCAAAATAGGCTTATTCTAGTTGCGAAATAGCGGGTCAGATTTTCATGAAATGTCGTTTCTCCCTGTGCGGACGGTACCTGCATGTGGCGTGCCTCGAAGGACTGTCTAAGCGTCGGAAACGCAAGGACAGTAACTTCGTCCGACTCGCCCTCATGGTGTTTACTTACCGTCTCTGCGGCAAGAAGACTAGCCGAAGCCCTCCGACTCTCATTCATCGTGCTAGGATATCTCTGGGTACAGAGCCATGCATCCTCGTGTCCAATCTACCTTACACGTTGACATGGACACTCAAGGAGCTTTACTTCACCTGTAGCGAAACCAAACTGAAGGTATACCGTGTCTACCTGTTCGACCCCAACAAAGGCAATCCGGACGGCAGTATTCCATCTGTGGTGGTACCCAAGGAAGTCCTTGTCTTACCTGACACTACACAGAAACGAAAGGTTTACTTTTTCCCTCCTGATGATGACCGCCACCCGAGTCGAGTCATTGTTGGAAGCGAAATTATGCCTGAGGAGGAACAAGACGAGGATGAGGAACACCGCTCTCACGCATATTATCACGATTCCTATGGTCTCAGCGGAAGTGTCTTATCACCTCCAATTGGTTGTTACTTGCAAGAGGCAGACCTCGGCGGCTGGATTGAGTCTCAAAACCGTTCGAAGATTCCCGAGGACCAGGGCATCGGGAAATTGGACTGCCTGTTGGAGAAATTTAATCCAGAAGATGATTGCGACTGTTCGTGCATTCTTTCAGCGCAGAGGATCTTTTACTTACCCTTCTTTCATAGTGGATCCTTACTTGTTCTGATACAGAGTGTCGTGAGCACACATCCTACGGTGCAACTACATTTCGAGATAGAACGGATCACAGATCATT
Source organism: Armillaria novae-zelandiae (assembly GCA_030435655.1). Lineage (NCBI taxonomy): Eukaryota > Fungi > Basidiomycota > Agaricomycetes > Agaricales > Physalacriaceae > Armillaria > Armillaria novae-zelandiae. The sequence goes on along the minus strand of JAUEPR010000003.1, from coordinate 2,077,925 downwards.
TCTACCGCACGGATTCTCGAAGTTACCCCTTTGATATATAAGACTCGGGAAAGCACACCCTATGTATAATACAGTACCATACTTCAGTTCGAACGTTATTCCATTGGGTTCCCTCAGTTTGCGACGATAAGTAAACTTGTTAGACATTGTCAGCCACGGGTGAACAGGCCTTTTTTCGACCAATATTTCTATGTGTTCGTAACAGAGACCTGTAAATTTCCAGGTGAGGTATCAAGGGATGTCCATCATCCTTTGGCATGGATAGCCCGATCCCTGCATGCCTCGTGTACAAGATACCTCTCAAGAATAAACACCCCTCAGGATGATTCCGACTGCCAACACTTGATAGACACCCACGAACGCAAGATCACCCGCCTCTAGCAGTCATAATTGGGTACACGAGCCGCCGATAATCGCCTTTGGTGAGGATATATCTGCGCGTATTGAAGAACCAATGCGGCCAGTGAAGCTGATGTAAGTGGTTTAACACCTTCGAATGTGATGGAGCGAGACATGTCTGATGACCTGTATAATGCTCGAGGACCACCTCCACGAGGAGTAGGTTGCCGGAGCGTTGCCCCTTCTCCAAATTTGTTCAGGAAGATACCGGCACCCGAGCCATCCACTAAGCTGCGACTGGCAGTATTCAATTCGTATTTACTATACGAAAGCCTAATTCATTGTAGTCACTGGCAGGGCGACAAAATCAAACTTCTCCACAAGGGCGCATGGTACGGAGAAAACGTGTCTGCTGCTTCGTCCTCGAGTACGTGCCCCTCTCTTCAAGCAGATGACACGTCCATACCACAGACATCGACTCGATTTACCGGCAGCGCGTTGAAGACACGCTCCCTCCCAGCAGTCCGTCCTCTCTGCGATCATTGACGGCGCTCGAGTATGATTAGCAGGATATATGAAACGATCAATTCATGAGCGAAAAGTGGTCGGTGGAACGACTGCGGAGGGAAGAAGAGACCACAATAGGGTCTTCATTCTATGGAATATGTTACAGAGTGCACTTGATACCGACAGTGGACATACAGGCCACCAATTTGACGTGTCTGCGAACAGGGCAACATGGCGAAGGCGACATAGTCGTTCTATGGCATCAAAGCCAGACTGAGACCTGGAGCCCTTGTCACAGGTAAATGTCTTTAGTGGGAGTAGAGCTATTAACGGTACGAATGGACTCCAGTCCGTTGCCATAGCAAGGGTGTTTGTCAGACTAAAGTGCTCGATGGACTCGGGGAGCTTGACGAGGAGTGGACCCATCACAGGGAGACTCGACAGGACAAATTCTTTGAGGTTGACGCAGGATCGGAGGATGGACACGGCAGTGTTGGAGAAGCGGAAGATGCGGAGGGAGTGGATGTACGGCCCGTGTGCCGAGGACGTCCTTCATATCCGCACCCGGGAGGTCTATCAGCTCCAGGATGCGGAGAGACCCCACAGAGTTGGCCAGGATCCGCGTGAGGATGTCAGCCCGCAAGGATCGCTTCAGGGCCAGCTCGTACAGGGCGGGGGCGGGGCGACGATCTCCGTGCTGATGGTGAAGAGGCGGACAGTGGAGAACAGGGCGAGGAGGTCAGTTCGATAGCAATTCTGGAGATTCGAACATGAATGCAAAGGGAGAAAGTGGGAGCCAAAGCGTTTCGGCAAACTCCGCCGCGTCGTCATTTCCTCTCCGAACTTGCTACCAATGACTGTTATCGACATCAAAACAAAATAAAACATCTAGGCAAGAGAAGGACCAGTAGGACACACATTCAGGACTAGTCATGCTTATCCACTGGAGTGGCGAGCCGCTCACTGCCGCTTTATATATTCACTATTTCTGTCTGCGCGGATAACTTTGCAACTCTTCTTGACCGCAATTTCTACAGCGCTTTCACTCTGTTCATCAGCGTAGAGTCCAAGTGCACATAAGTTATGCCTTCTCTTTTGGTCCTATCCGACTTGGATTTGGTGCGCGGCGTCTCAGCAACTTGCCATCACGTTGATCAGGATGGTTATAACTGTCTTTACTGCAAGAAAATGTATACGCATGATTGGATGGGCGCATGATCTGTAGTGAAAATGATGGATTGTCAGGGTAAGAGTATACAACGACATCATAGATATTACAGCTGAGCAAACACTTGCCCGACCATAATCCTGGCACCAAAGACTGAGTGAACGCGCCAACCGTCAGATGAATCGATTCCTTGTAGTCTTAGGACGATAGGGTTTGTGAAGACCTCGTTGGTTAGACGGCAAAAAATGGTCCGCTTGGAATAGCTATAGCGTCGGGATGGGCGTCGTCGCGATTTAGAGTGCGACACTTTTTCAGGTCTCCGATTTTACTTTGAGGGCGCCGCGTCGAGAATATAAAGAGGTAACCAATATTTGTGGGAGATGGTGTTGAAAGCGTTTATAAGTACACAGGCCAGCTATGGCCACGGTGTCACACGAATATTAGTAGCCCGGGCCAATTCGCGACCCTATCTTCTGAGTGATATTCCACCCGTATATCTGCCCGGCAATAAAGATAGGCGAGAGCAGAGAACACTGCGACTGGGAGCAGTGAGAAATTTGGCCTTTTCTATGACGATATGATTCGTGTATCCATTCCATGGGAGACGCGAATAGCAGGTATTGAAGAGATCATGACCGGCTTTGTCCACATTGATTTCGCTGAGTACGGATCCTAGAAATGAGAAGACTCTTTTTGCCAAAGTACGCACAATTGTGTCATGTTTTGTCGAGGACGTCGTTTATGATTGCTGAGCGGGCCAAGTTTGAGGCATCGTCGGTGGATAGAATTAGCGATGTCCACGTAGAACGGACATAGCGTCAGGGAAGATATATGCGCACGTACATAATGAGGTCTTGGCAGACCGTTTTTCTAAGCATAACGAGTTTGTAAAGCAAGCTCACATTCTCACTCCTAGCAGAGATCAGCAACGCGAGGACCTAGTATAAGTAGTTACACACCTGGATGTCCAAGGATTCCAGATGCTCCTTGCGCAGCAGTCGTTCCTGTTCGTATGCCTCATCCTTCATCGTCTTCATCTCCTGCCGAAGCTCTGATAAATCTTTCCCGTACGAGACCTTGAGTCGATCATTTGCGTGTTCGTGGATGTCGTTGTACATTGGACTCTAATAATGTTTAAAAGATCAAAAACATCGCGGCAAGCACACAGTCCAGTGCATTGGAATATAAGGTGCCGTTACCTATGGAACATATCGAGACGGTACTTGAGGTGTTAAATGAATGGGAGAAGGGACGGGAGGGGGGATGTGAGGGTCAACGGATCCGGGTCATTGAAAAACTGCCCTGTACTTGGAATAGACAAGCTGTCACTGTTTGGTCAGTACGTGTGGAATATTTCTGGAAGAGCGCCAAGGTTAGTATTACCTTGAATAAAACGGTCTGTGGAGACCACAGGGGAAAGACAAGATAGTAAGTCTTCTTTCTATGGAAGAAGTTGAAGAGAGGAATTTATAAAGACAGTGGACGTGCTTTGACATAAGAAATCCTCCAGTTCCGATGGTGTGTTGGCGGAATAGGGGACTGTGTGAATTGGAGCGGGGTCCACAAACCGGGATGGGAAGGAAAGCTCAAAACTAGAAATTCTCGCCGAGATAGGTACAAGGCCATGGCGGAAATAAAGAAAAAATTGATGCTGTCCAGGAATAACGAGGGGTATCGACAATAAGTAATGAGTATCGGCTATTGCCGATACAACTCCCTCCCACCCGCATTGGCGCTCATAATCTTTTTTGAGACCTTCACTATCACAGGGCGTCAGACTATGCCGCATTGGTTGCATGTTCGATTATACAATATTAATAGTATCTCCTCAGCCTGTGCTACTTGCTCTTCATAGAATAGCTAATGTTGGACTGGTGTCCATCCAAAAGCGCGCACATGGAATTGGGGGACAGACAGAACAGAATTTTCCGAATGACTGATGTTGTTTGAATGTAATCGCTTGATATAGTCTTGATACCATCACTCGCAAAAGTTTTCTACATGGCTGGGTGGGTTACCTCAAGGTTATATCAACGAAGGTATTTGCCTACTATTCTAATCAGGTGTCGTGCTAATGCAATACTTTTGTTTTTATTAGCGCGGCGCCACCGTATCCAATACTCTTGTTCCTGTTGATGTCATGAATCGTGCCAGCTGTAGTGCCTGGACTTTACTACAGCTGTAAGTGATTTTTCTCAGAAGCTGAGGCATTGCCAGTGGGTCCCATGATTAGAACGCCACGTTTAATGACCCTCAGCCTCAATTCAGTAATTCCATTATTAGCTTGTTTCCTTTCTCTGAGTATTAGTATATCGAGTTAGCTGAGCGTCTATCTGTCTACCAGGTCATTCAATAGATGCCCGTCGCATCTGCCAGTGATATCTCGTTGATACTCCTGTTCTTTTCGTCACGTCTCTATGTTCGATAGGTGTCAAGCACTTAAAAAATAACATGTTAGGTTTTTCGCGGTTTTTCTCGTGCAAGCCACAGCTCAAAACATTGATTCCAGATGATTCCTGGAGCTTCTCGCAACTTGAATATCGCGTGCCTGTGGCACATCAATGGAAACAACCCTCGTTTCCCGGTCGTGTACAGACCGAATTATACTGGCTTATGACTAGGTTTTCTCCCACCAACATATCAACACTTCTCCGAACACTGCTTGACATGAAGAGAATACGTGCTATATTAAGTTTCGAAGCGCGCGCATGTGGCTAGGTACTATCCTAGCGCCCATATCAATAAAAGGCATCTTTGGTTACACGCCGGATGTTGAATATCAACGGAAGTCTGGGTCAGGCTTTGATGTTATAGTGGGAGAAAACCTTCTCATCCCGTTCGTTTCCCCCAGTCCCTCAGGCATGGAAATTCCCTCCACGGATCTTGATGGCGGAGAGCGTAGTCCTGGTCCCGATAGCAAGGGCGTATCTGAGACGTCAAAGATGAGTAAGTAGATGGCAAAATGTTAAACGTCTTGAGCTATAATGTCAATATTTAGATGACGCCTCAGACCCCTTTCTTACCTGGTTTGAAGGCAACGAAGGAATGCTTAACTCGGCATCCAAATACATTAATCTGCTTTACGAGCCTTCAATCGATAAACAGTCGTTTAATCACTCATTCGACTCCTATATCGATGTATCAAACATGGTGCTCGACGGTTTAGAGCTACTTTCTCAAATACACCCGGCTATTGGCGGTCAGTTACCACTCTCAGCTCAGCTGTGTAGAACCTCTTAGAATGAAATCTATTAGCGGCTGTTCTTGCGTTCAGGCTGGTTGTAGCGATAGAAGCAAAGCGTCGAGAAAATGACAAAAAGGTGCACATCCTGAGGCTGCATATGCGAGACCTCATGATCGCAATCTTTCAGTAAGTGTTACAACTGCTGGTGTTGTCGAGATATGGCTGACATGTTGAATATGCTAAGACTGCGTCATTTCAAGGATCCTAAAGATGTCGGCCCAGACAACTTAACAATCAATGATCGGATAGGTGGCTTGATGAGAAAGATCGCGCAAGATATCGAAAAATCAGGCTCTGTCTGTGAATTTTATCTGAAGAAGTCAACAATATGTATGTCTACCATGCTAATTCGTTTTATCAAAACATCACTCATGCGCCATCCAGCCAGGGTAATGAAATGCATGCACCATCAAGGCCTCTTTGGGGAGCACATTGAAATACTTGTCAAAGATCGCGATGATCTCGATAGGGCATTACAGATCCATATCGGTGTGGGCGTTGACTCTGCCAATGCCAAGCTCGATGGCCAGGAGGCAAGGTTGAATTCCATAGATCGCAAGATCGAGAATTTGACAGCGATGGTGGAGAATCTTTTCAGACAGTTGGAAACTAGCCGTGAGCGAGACGTACAAAGCTTATTCGTGGATAAAGGTGGTGCGCAGAAGTGCATAGACAACGACGACTCACTACGCTTGCTTATCAAGAAAAGCGGCAAGGGCTATGATGACATCCTTGGCTCTCAGTTCGAGTTGAACAAACCCGAGTCCGAAACGCTGGAGAAGGCCCGAAAAGAGTTGCGCAGAGAGTTGAAGGAGGACGTTGAGAAAGCTTTCGGAAGAGACATGAAGTATTTTGGGAGCAAGCTTGGACTCCAATATCGGGAGCTCAAACGCCAGCGTCAACAATTGTCTGACATCGGCGATGCTATGCGAATGGGACATGACCAGATCTTGAGCGCGATGAAGTCTGGTGCTCATGATCGTATCATCGACTATGTGAGTTGTGTGAATTTGTCCTGCTGATCGTCTAATCTGTTTCTTTTCTCCTCAGGACTTCAAGAAGCTCTGGGAAGGCATGGTATGCCTGATCTACTTACGCTCCTTTATGATGGGCAGTTTTGACCTGTTCCTTTTCCAGGCTTGGAATAGGAGCGTGAAGGCTAAACACCTTGTGATCGCCCTGCATGATTATTTCATCGAGAAGCTCAGACCCTTCGGTCGACCCGATGATCCGATTCCTGCTGAATACAAGAATGATCAATGGACATTGGCTTATTTGAATAGCCCACACATCCAGCCTCTTCTTGAAGCCATAGATGATGATGCAACAGGATTTATTACCATCAGAGAGATTAATGCATTTGTAGAGTCAAAGCCTAAGGAATGGACGTGAGTCTTGCCTATGCACTTCCTCTATATATCGGCTCAAGTATTACAGGCTCCTTCAATGGATTGCATACTGGGCAGAAGGTACGACTGGCAGTGGCTTCTATTATCAATCTTATAACAAATATCTTAACAGGGTGGAAGATCAGTGTCCATCAATACAAGACCGACATCTATATGCTCATTGCCGCAATGTACAAACTGTGGCCTGATGTGCTGCCTGCAAACCGTCATGCAGCCCTCAGATATCTTCGGCATGACACCATATTCCAAATTGACAAGCTTCTTCAGTCTACACAGGATCCACCACCAAATGCCTCTAAAAGCACGGAATTGCTCAGGCTCACTCAAGAGTTTAAGGACCAGGAAAAAAAATGTCTTCAAGAAAACCTTGAAGCTATTCGGTACGATATTGATGAAGAATACACTGTTTCTCTATTGACAGGACCCGGGCGTATTGAGCGCGTAAGTGCAGCTACTCCGTTTTATCAATAATCACTAATCAATTCCAACAGTTTATATATCCAATGCTCTATCTTCTTCTTAAGCACCACTATGGGGTATTCAAACTAGCTACTACAGCGATCCTCGATCCCAGAGAATTTCCTGACATGACAGATTCTCTGTGGATCCTTTTTGCTTTAGTCAACCAAAGGTTAGATAGCCTGGCATGTACGTTCACCATTGTTGCGGCCAGAAGATCTGCTGACAATAGAAATTTATCAGCAATTTTCAAGCAAAGCAATGTCGATGTCGAGGAAAAACTCAAAACTTTCGCATTTGGCATGGTAAGGACCTCAATTTTTCCTTGGATCGGATAAGAAAAACTGATTCTACCATACCATGTAGTTCAAGCTTTACTATGATAGCCCTAAAAAGGACCTATCCAGTAATGGAATTGCCCAGTACATCTACAGACAGTCAGCGTTTGACGGACATGTTGAACCACCCATAATCAGCCCCGATGATCTGGTGTATGGCACTCTGAGTCTGCCCAGTGACGCCTCATACTCTCCCGACTCCTCCACCTTCCCTGATGGTGCTTCCGAAGAGCCAATACAAGGACACTGGGCCGGTCACATCTATAATGCACATACATCAATGCTCGGCCTAATACAACTCAATATCAAATCATCTCCAGGAGGGACCTTGACGGGGAGTGCCTTGACATGGCAGGATATCATGACAGTCTCGGGCAGCATTCGGCGGAATAATCAAGTTAGAATTCGTCTCGACTCTGTTTACTTTGAGTCAGAGGTCCTTATTGGACAGCTTGATGCTGAAAGGGGTATGATCGAAGGTCGCTGGGGTGAAGATGTACTCCATCGTGCGGAAGAGGACGAGGATGAAGGTCAAGTACTCATGGATGTTGATGGGGTTGTGGTTGCTGATGCGGATGAAGAAACAGCTACCCAGCGAGATGAAGTCCGTGTGATCGAAACAAAAAATGTGCTTCGTTGTGCGGAAGGTGGCGGAGAAGAGGAGAATGATGGTTTTGAGAAAGGTCAGGAGGAAGCGGACGAGAACGACTTTGGGCTGGAGGACCGTCGGGAGGAAGAGGGCGAGCATGATGGGCTCCAGGAGCGTCACGAGGAAGAGGACGAGGACGAGAACAATGGGCTGGAGGACCGTCGGGACTTGCACGAGGACAAGAACGATAATCGGGAGGAAGAGGACGAGAATGACAGCGTCCAGAAAGCTGTGAGAAACATGGAAGAGAACGAGGATCAAGATCAGGTACTTAAGGATGTCGATGGGGTTGCGCCTGCTTCTAAAGATGGGGATGGAGAAACTGTTACCCAGCAAAATGGACTCGGTGCAATGCCCAGTGATGCCACTGACCGCAAGTCTCCTGCCAACGCTGCGAATGATGACCAATACACCGTTATTCTTCGTCGAACGCCCGCCTCCTTGTGGCGATTCTTGCAGAGCGGTCCGCTCGATTATCCTGCGGCTGCAGGAAGCCTCGCCCGTGCGCGATGGAGCTTTGCTTTGAAATGCGTGCTAGACCGAATCAAGAGGAAAAACACCCCCAGGGAATACTTTGCGGAGCGATTCAGCGAAGCTGGTCGGTTTCTTGTCCTGGCCCGTAGGGAACTTTACACAGAGCAGGGTTATTGCCCGCGCTTGAGCGACTTGTCTGCGGGAGAGGAAGCTGAATTTGTTCGGCTGACGTGTGTGATTTGCCCCGAGTTTAGTGCGCCATACTGTGCGCGTGTGGCTGATGCAGTAGATCGCCAAAAGTACGGGTGAGTTGTTGGTTCCAGATCTTCACTGTTTCCTCGAGCATTCAACATATGTAGTGGTTACACCTGCGACTCGTGCCGTGGCACCATCGTGGGAAGCAGATGGGCCTGTCTCACCTGCATGAATGATTCATTCACAGATACGGTTGACCTATGCTCGAGTTGCGTCAAAGAGAGCGTCCAGTTACGCGAGTTTGTCCACGATGCTTCTCATGTTCTGCTCAAGTGCGATACTTATGTTCTGGGCGCCCATTGGCAGTGGATAATTCCTCGAGCTCGTTCGATGCTGGTTCAAACCAAGAAGAAACTCAGATCCCATTCCGAGGATCGTGCTGAGCCCGCCGAGTCGAGCGCCTCGACCATAGCTGGGTCTCTAAAGTGTCAGGCTTGTTCGGAAGAGGTGACATTACCTTGTTGGGTGCGGGTAGATTCTTACTGTATGTGTTTTTTTGGGCACTTTGTACGTACCTGACATCGTTAATAGGGGCGGACAGTGAGAATTGTCTCTGCAACAAATGCGAATCCACGAGTAAACCACCTGCAACCGATTCCAAAGAGTTCGGCATGCCGCTGCTACAGCTCCGAATTCACGATGCTGATGATGTAGCAGCGGAGGCCGTTACCGAGGAATCCCGGCTGGCAGCTCTGGAAAATAAGTTCGAGAACATCGACCAGAAACTGTCTGTGATAATGAACCTCCTGGAGAAGATCAACAAGGCCACGGGTAATTCACTTTTTGATGTTTGATATCAAGCGCAAGTCGAGTAGGAGAATCGAGATTATGGTTTTAGTGTATGAGGGGAATGGCGCTACTGTGATCATGAGCATGAGGTGAGGAATTCTGGAGGCGACATATAATAGCTCGAGAAATTCGAGCTGGTTGATGGCATGTCGTCGGTTTGGTACAAATTAGTATGTCCATGCAATTGTGTTATAGATTTCATGAAACGGACACACCCTTCCCTTCCTCTTGTGTTAACTCGTTAGCTACATGACCCCACTAGCCATTGTAAAGTACGAGATGCGATACGATGCTTGAAATGCCGAGCCTGGTAAATTCATAGAGCACTAGAATGAAATGACCCTTGTAGTTGGAAAAGTTATGTATATGTATATCTGCCTGTCCGACGTCAGTGTCACTTTTTCGTTGCACACCAAAAAACAAAACCACATTGTAGACGGCCGAGGTTATGAAAAAAGTCAAATCGTAAACGAACTCTGTATACGGAGTCGGTACTTTTTACCTTCTGACACAAAAGTTAGCACAAACATTTTTAAGAAGCAAACGAAGATTCCTACGAGAGAGAGAGAATTAGGCTTCCGCATGAGAATTACGGTCAAGATTTATTTGGTTCGAGGAAGGGGGCTACTGCGTAACGGCCTGTCATGTTCGCTGCCTTCGCTCGTGCCTCGCACTGGACGGTTCGCTGAAATCTCGAAAAAGGGATACGCATTGCGAAAATATGCACCAGGCATAACAGGTTGGCGGCAAGTCGACTTGATTGGGCGGTGGCGTGAGCTATAATAGCATGTTCGCCTCGTAGGCTCCATCAGGAACTGACAGCAAATTGCCAACCGCGTAGAGAATAGCGGAGCACAACGAAATGGCCGCTTTGTGTTTAAGTGAGTGCCGCGATAAGCTGGATGTTTCACCCGAGACAGCTTGGACGAGTATGTCCATCATCACACCTCCAGGACTTATACGAGACCCAGATGTCACCGCTTCGACAAGAGTTGAAATGCCCGCGGAATGCCAAACTCAATTGAAAAAGACGAGAGAAGCGGAAAGGACGAAAATGGGGGGATCAAGGCTAAGCGGAAGTAACAGGACCGACAGGAATCGGAACCGGAGCGAGAATAAGGAAGGATTGTTGATAGTATGGGTTCTCATTGTTTGGAACGCGTCTGATTTGGTGTTACACAGTGCGATTAAATCAAAGCGTCGCGCGAGGTCGCCAGGCCCAGGAGAGCCGTGTCTGCTGCTTATTCCTTGCGTACGCGCTTATCTCTCCAAGCAGACGCAATGGCGCCTCGTTTAGACCTCATCGACACACACTCTGCCGACACCGCCTCGACCCTCCTGGCTGTGCTCAACTTCAAAAAACAGGACAGCCAGTCATCCCGAGGGAAAGGCAGATTTCCTTGACATCCGTCGCTGCGTTTTCGCACTCGCACATTGGTCCCATGCAGAGATCTCGGTGGATTATTTATTGAAGAGCGGCGGGAAGCGGAGACTGTTTTCCCAATCCCCAGACACGCGTTCGTGGTCAGACTCAAAGGTTGATGCCGACTCAATTCATGAGGATTTTTAGCCTCTTTGACGATTGTTGCCGGTCTTTGCCATAGAGGAACTCCACTCAGATGTCTCCAACAAAGGGGGACAGTACATCCAGGTTGCGTCTTCTTGGAGAATTTTTCCTGTCAAGTCTTTATCAGCCTGAGTAGAGATTAGCAATGCGATGACCGCACACCTCCATGTCCTTGTGTTTAGTTAAATTCGCCTATGATGCATGCAATGCCTTGAACATCGCGATTGGCCATTTCCGAGATGCACTGAACGAGTTGTCCATCATCGCTTTGGCACAGATACCCTGTGCACCTCTTATGCGTTACCTGTCAAGAATAAACGCGCCGCAGGATGATTCCGACTGCCAACACTTGATGGACGCCCACGAACGCAAGATCACGCGCCTCCAGGAGTCATAGAGAACGGGATCGAGAAGAGTAGCAAGAATGAGAATAGGAACGGGAGCGGGAACAGGAAGAATCCGCGAGGAGTCTTGAAGGTGTAGCTGAGGGTGTTTATTTCTTTCTACTATGTAAAACACCTAAATCATTGTAGTCAGCACGACAAAATTGAAGTACTCCACAAGGTCGGATGATAAAGGGAAACCTGTCTGCCTTGGATACGCGCCTATCTTTCCGAGCAGATGCAATGACACCTCATTTAAACGTCATCGATTCTCACCATCGTGCACTTACACCTACTCCCAGCAGAAAGCTATCTCACTCCTGGATCCTACACTTCAAACGAACAAAGTCACGAAGCAGGGCATCAGTTGTACAGCCCATCGACCTGATAAAGGCCAACCCCCCCTCCCCTCGGTTGCTGCGTATTCAGCATGATAGTATGCCTTCTATTGAGATGCTCAATTCATGAGCGAAAAGTGGTCGGTGGAACGACCGCGGGGGAAAGAAGAGACAACAATAGGGTCTTCATTCTACGGAAAATGTTAGAGGGTGGAGTTTACATAGACAGTGGACATACAGGCCACCACTTTGACATGTCTGCGAACAGGGCAACATGGCGAAGGCGACATAGTTGTTCTATGCCATCAAAGCCAGGCTGAGACCTGGAGCCCTTATCACAGGTAAATGTTTTTAATGAGAGTAGAGCTATCAACGACATAAATGGACTCCAGTCCGTTGGCGTAGCAAGGGTGTTTGCCAGACTGAAGTGCTTGATGGACTCGGGGAGCTTGACGAGAGGGGGACCCATCACAGGGAGGCTCGACAGGACAAACTCTTTGAGGTTGACGCAGGACCGGAGGATGGATGCGGCGGTGTTGGAGAAGCGGAAGATGCGGAGGGAGTGGATGTACGGCCCGTGTGGACCGAGGACGTCCCTCATATCCGCACTCGGGGGATCCGTCAGCTCGAGGATGCGGAGAGACCCTACAGAGTTGGCCAGGATCCACGTGAGGATGTCGGCCCGCAGGGATCGCTTGAGGGCCAGTTCGTACAGGGCGGGAGCCGGAGCGGCGGTGGGCGGGGGCGGCGCGACGATCTCCGTGCCGATGGTGAGGAAGCGCACAGCGGGGAACAGGGCGAGCAGGGCGTACAGGACCGGGGACTCCACGCTGCACTCGACGAGGCGGAGCGCGCGGATGTTCGCGGCGGGCACAGACGGCGGGAGGGAGAACACACATTGGGCAGTCAGGCCGAGCTCGTACAGGCGCGTGCAATGGGCGAGGAGGAAGGCGAGGTCGGGGATGGACTCGGGCATGAGAACCATGTCGAGGATGCGGATGTCGTCAAATAGGCAGATGGGGCGGACACGTATCGGGATGTGTCTGAAGAGCAGTCTCTGGGCAGGGAGATGCCATGATCGTTGGGTAAGCGAGCATGCGGCCAGTGTAGCGTAGTCTGGCTCTCTCGTCCATTCCTCTGGGCGGTAGTAGAGCCTCTCAAAGATCACCTGCACCAGTTCAGGCGGGAGAGAGTTGATCGACATTCAGACAAGGTGCGGCGGAGTTTGCCGAAATCCCTTGTTCGAGTAGGCTCGGTTTATTCCTTCTCCGCACCACCCAAAATAAACGATCTGCTTTCCGCCGACACAAATATATTCCTACAGAAACACCACACTCGGACGAATCTCTCTCACGGTGCCATATAACCGTAGTCGAATCTTTTGACCTTTGGAACTCTTTCTCGACGGCCAAGACCCTTCTGCTGCGACCTCGAAAATCCTTTTGAGGAACAAAATATGGAGATGCTGCATCCATCCACGTATCATCCACCATCTCAGCGCTCTGAATCGACGAACACCTCAAGCGCGTAGATATCGCCTTGTCCACCCATCATGATGGACTGTGCATTCTCTGGATAGCCGCATTCTTGGAGGTGAAGAATACCAGCGGTGTGGGGATGTTCAGTCTATAGCAAGGTACATCTTTTCTAAAAGACAGCCTGAAATCTTGAAACTATGAATTCTCAAGCATGCACAGAGATCAATTTTCCATCGTGGGCTGAAGGAACATCCTTGATTCCGCTTTCTGGCGAGACCCCTCTCTCATTGTCAGCGGCAATGCGCTTCTCGTCTGTATACACCTCTATAGATGTCAACGGCGTCCTCGCCAAAAAACTCTCGTCGACGTCAGAGCTGACCCAAGATACCTTCCAATCGATCATGAAAGCACTCTTTCATCCCCCAGTCGTTCTTGCGCGTGAACAAGGATCTCGTGAAACAGAGGTTCGAAGAGATCTCGGCGTCCTTCCGCTCGAAGAGCCGTGTGGGCCGCGAGGTCGGCTTCGCGTGGATGGATATCGGACGATGGAAGGACTGGATGAAGAGTGTGCATGGAATAGAGGCGCAGAGCAGAGCCTTGGATGATGCCGAGGTGGTTGTGGCTGATCATCTTGCGTTGATATGTTGGAACGTCGACGGACGAACTGCAAGGCGATCGCGCTGCGACCACACCATCGGACCTTGCCATGTACTGGAAAGGGAGGAAAAAAGATGTTAAAATTTTTCTAAAAAAAAAAAAAGATACAACGTCGCAAAGCTATCGTGCTACGACACGGGCATACAGAGAGTTCATCGACATCAGAGACGAGGCGCGGTGGAGTTTGCCGACAAACCCTTGGCTCCCGTTTTGCACCACACCAAAATAAATGATCTGCTTTCCGCCGACGCAATTTCTATTCTGCAAGAAACACCACGTTCAGACGAATCTCTCTCACGGTGCCAGTCGGATTTCTTTTTTTTGTGGTGGAACGGTGTCCCGGGGGACTCGCAGGACGTGGAACCTCTCACGTCTGCGCCGTTGGCTTGCGAAGCATGCTCGCTCATGCCAGTTTCACCTAGTGTTGCCGCGACTCGGCTAAAAGTCGCTTAGCCGCGTAGCCGAGTCGGATTAAGCCCAGTCTGAGCCTCAGATTGGCTCAGGCTAATTACGAGCTCAAGCCCCTTTTGGAGTCGGCTTGAGTTCGGCTTGAGCCGACTAAGCCGGTTATCGATGACCAGATTGGTCATTGATAAACAACTTTCGTTCTTGCCTTCCTCCCTCACTAGCCGTCGTTCCCTCAACGTCCCTTCAACGTAGGATCAAATTATGATCACCTTCGAACCTTGGGGCACCCTTTTTCATCCATCACCATGCTTTATTCATCTCCGCTGTGGCAAATTCTAGCCGATGACCTCAAGCAACCTCAAGGCAGTTTCAGGGTGAATGATGGTAGAATGAGCGGTTTTCATGAAGATGGTGCGTTATTACACTTCTTATTTTGTCTAGCTCTGCTCATTGAAGCTCCCATAGGTACCGATAGCCGGCTGATGTCATTGTAGTTACTAATGCGCTGTATACAATTTATGGAAGATATACCTTCTGTTTTACCACCCCACGTCGCGCGAATTCCTCAAATACCCCTCACTGCAAGTGTATTACTGACCTACCCATCTCGTTCATCCCTTCCTCTGCTTGTTTACTTGATGGCACCAACTGGATGACCTCATGGACGACCTCGCAGGAAAGGACGTGGCCCCAACGCAGAACCTACGGCAGCAGTCCCTGACAATGCGGATACTGGTCCTGGGCCAACTGAGACTGTGACCATACATCCGGGAGGTGCATTGAATGCGCAGTTTTTTATACCAGGCTTGGGTATGTATTCTATCTTCAATAGCTACCACATGCACTTATATTTCCGCGATAAATAGATCACTCTAGTCCAGCTCAAGCTAGTCCCCCTCCAACATCACACAGCACACCTCCGACGCCTCCGCCACCTGTGACACCGGTACCCCAACAATCCGCTTGTCGTAGGCATCAAGCTGATCCTGCTGATGCTGATGGTGACAACCCATTCACATCCCCCACCGAACATAGTTCCAGCCTATTTGCTCAACCTCGCTGTACCGTGCAGTTCTCTGGTGCCGAAACCTTCAACGTTGAGGACTTGTCTGAGCCGTCAACACCTACAACACCTACACCGGTGTTGCGGCCAGTGGCTGCCACACCAAAGAGCAACCGAAGGTGCTGACGTACTAAGCACACAACAGGTTCGGAGATGCCAGATATACCTGACCTTCGTCCCTTCTATCAAGTCCGTGAAGGTCGAGTACACTGCATCTTTTGCTCGTGAGTATCGGTCTTTGAGATGCAGTAATACTGACTCTGGGTGGGTATAGTGCACAGAAGAAGTCAACGTTGTTTGGTCGTGCAACAACTTCCACAAGCAATTGGCGACGCCACCTCCTTACAAAGCACTTGGGGCTTTGGGTAGAGGCTTGTGACAAACTGAAGGTAAAGATTACTGCTGACAATGCTGAGGGTCCTGTCGCTGCATACCGGGAGTCGAAGGGACAGGACTCGAGACAGAATTCATGCATTCCTGATGGGGTTGATGAGGTGCCAGGCTTCTCCTTAGAAGCATTTGCCGACGGACTAGTTGCCTTTATTGTTAGCAATGACCAGGTAAGCTTTTCTTGTCTTAATCAGGTTGCAGCCATAATAATAGCAATAGTCTTTCAATGTTGTTGAGTCTCCGGAGCTCCGCCGCATATTCTTGATGCTCCGTGAGGAACTTACCGATGATGATATTCCCCGCCGAACACAGATTCGGAAGCGTGTTATGGAAATATGGGAGGATCATTTAAAGCAACTTTCTAAGGAAATGCAGGTGTGTGTGCTGTTAAATACTTGAGGGTCTTCTTCGCTCATATATGTGCAGGGTGCATTAGGTAAAATCTCCTTCACATGTGACATGTGGTCAAACGCCAACCTTGTGCCCTTCATGGCCGTCACGGCACATTGGATTGAAACCAAGGAGGTCCGTCCTCCAAATGGTGGTGATCCACATTTAGCCCTTTCTTTGCGGGCGGATTTGATTGGTTTTCATCGTGTACCTGGCCATCATGATGGAGAACATTTGGCACGAGCCTTCCTTTTTATTGTTGACCGGCTTCAAATTGCATCTAAGGTATATCATTATAATGATCATTACTTTGTGTTTATATTGTTCACAGATGGGTTGGATAAGCCTAGATAATGCATCAAACAATGATACAATGATGGCTTTCCTTGAGACGCTACTCGCACAATGTGGAATTGAATTTGATGCGATCAAACGTCATATCCGGTATGTCAATCATTTCAGCCCTTATTTTGTACTCTAATAATTGTCAGGTGCTTTGCCCATATTGTCAATCTGGCTTGCAAGGCTGTTTTAACAGCTATCACAAATATTGATTATGCCCATGATGATGCTGACTTTGTTCCACAACCAGGACGACCAACAAATTTCATGGCAGCATGTAGACGTGATCCAATTGCTACTGCTCGTTCCATTGTACGGCTTGTAAGTCTTTGGTAGATTATGACAATTCTAGATGGTCTGACATTTGCTTTTCAGATTCGTGGCTCATCTATAAGGCGACAAATCTTCTCAGAGATCCTTGAATCTCTGCATGATGTTAATAACCTTCAGCTACTGCGAGATGTCATTACACGCTGGTCATCAACCTTACTCATGATTGAACGTGTTCTATACCTGCGTCCAGTTAGTTCTCTTCTTATATTATATTGGCAGTGCTCTGACCAATTGATCAAAGGCAATTGACAGCTTCCTTAGCTCTCGAGACTTTCTGGAATTCCACAAGTATCAGCTGAGCAGTGCAGAGTGGGGCGCTCTTTCCGATTTCCAAAATATACTCGCAGTGCGTTTATTTTTGTTGAGGGACCTCCTAGCTGATATTGCTTCCCAGGTTCCACATGCGTTTCAGCAAATTCTCTCATGTGAAAAGACACCTTGTATTTCTGATACTATCCCAGCATTTGAAGCAATGCAATTTACATGGGAGGAACTCCAGAAGGAAATGCCTCATGCTACTGACATTATTGCAAAAGGTCTTGAGAAACTTGCCGAGTACCGCGATCGAGTGGATATTGTTCCAGTCTATTCCTTGGCAATATGTATGTCATTCTCTAGCTTCAAATTCTTCACTCACACCTTTGCAGTTATCCATCCTGCATACAAGCTTCAGTGGTTTCAGAGAAACCTGCCAGGAGAAGCCCTTGAGGTTAAGAATCTATTTATAAACACTGTACGAGAATTGGCATCATTTATTATTGATCCTCCCTAACATGGTTTAATAGCTTCGGAAATACAAGAACACTCCAGATCTTCAAATACCAGCACCACAGACAACCTCAGATTCAACAAACCCACTTACTCGTGCTAGAAACATTTTGCGTCTGGACAAGCATGCTAATGCTATGAGCTTGGAACCACAGCACAGCCTTGGTGTTGAGGTTGAACGATACCTCTCAGATCCGCTTAGAAGTGACATACCAATTCTGATGTTCTGGCAGGTAAGCATGTAATGATCTATTTAATCTTCACTATTGATATGTTATATTAGGAAAATCAGAAGTGTTACCCTACAATCTTTGCATTTGCACTAGATGTTCTGCCCATACAAGGCACTTCTGTGCCCTCTGAGCGGGTATTCTCTAGTGGGAAAGAGACTGACACTCTGCAACGGAATCGGCTAGGTGCTGATGCCATGGAAGCACTGCAGATGTTGAAGTATTCAGTAAGAAAAGGACGTGGCTTGAATTTCACAGAGGGAACAGATGAAAAGTCAGAGATCCGGGAGCTGGAGTTATTAATTGAGCAACAGACATCCATTCCGGAGGACATGCAGGCATTTATCAAAGGTCTTGTCTTAGAAAACGGTTGTGATACAATTTAATACATCAGTTGCCTTATTTATACATTAGTCTGGACTCAAGCCGACTAAAGCCGGAGTCTAGCCTGAGTTCAGGTAATAATTGTGACTAAAGCTGAGTCGGCTAGGAGGAATTACCAAAGTCGGCATTAGTCTAGCTGAGCTGAGTTTAGCCGAGTCGCGGCAACACTAGTTTCACCCCAGGGAAATGCATTACGCACTCAGTGTGGGGCTCGGTACAGCTATTTCTTCATCTTCCTTCTTTCGCATTACTTACCTTCCCTTTTCATAGCCATATACCCACTAAAACCCCGGTCGCTGGGAAGCTTTTCTTCGTCCTTCAAGACACCTTTCCATGTCTCCCTGACGATGTTCTGTTTTAGAGCCCTTCTTCCAAGATTTTGGTGTGTCATCAAGTGGTCTAAATCAAGTCTGTCCTTTATGGCTTGTACCCATGTGTTTTCTATCTTTGTTGCTGGGAATGAAGTGTTGTTGTTGTTGTTGTCCACTACTCGTTTGACCCTTAGGCTCCATATTAGTTAGATCGACGTTGTCATTATCATCCGGTAAAATCTTTCCTTTCCAAAATCCCTTGTTGTACTGTTATCAGACATGAAGACTGGCAATCTGCTCGCAAGCAGGAGACCCATTGTTGGTGTTCTCCATTCAATGCCTCATTTTGTAACGATTGCTTCCGTCTTCGCCCATAATTCTTTCTGTCCCGGGGTATGGCATTCGCGATAGTGAGTCGACTTCCCCTCTGCAGTGTTGGCAGTATGCTCGTCCTTGGAATTCTGGCTTGTAGTCTGGTCTGAGCCAGTTCGTTCCCACCATGTACGCGTCATGCGCCATCATCCATAGGGTATATCTGACGTTTCTTGTTATATCCTTGTGTCTTAGGGATTTCCACAACCTCTCGTCGGTTGGTCTATCCCCAAAGGGCGTCTTCCGCTATAGCTTTGGCATATCCTACCTGTTCTGCCATACGTCGTCGGGGTTGGAACTTCCTCATTTTCCTGATTCTTAGTATCGCTCGATAACCTAGTTTTTGTGATATGCTCTGAAGGCGCGCTCCAGTTATTTTCAGTCTTGGGTTTATGTCCGGTGCGAAGGTTTGGTTTGTTTGACTCTTACCTCCTTCATTGGCCAGTTCATAGGCTTGCCAATCGAATCTTTCGACCTTCGACAAGGCTGGAATTCTCAACGACCAGGTCCCAAGTTCTGCTGCAACTTCAAAAATCCTTTTTTTGTCCGAGGAACGAGGAACAAAAGATGGAGATGCTGTGTGGATCAGTGTGTTATTCACTATCTCAGTGCCCTCTCTGAATACGAGATTGCAATCCCATTCCGATGGATTCTGAATATTACAAGTTAATCCTAAGGTGTCTGTGATTATGGTCCAATGCCAACATGCAACCATTAGTTGACAGAAGTATAGGTACCAGAACTGTGTTATCAAACCGGCATCAAACTGCTACATTACAACTGTACGAACCCTGTCCGCTCAAGCAAAATCAGTGAGTGAAAATTTCTCCAAGTCAAACTCTGAGGGATCAAGTGAATATTGGTATCTCATGGATTCGAATTGCAGACCCCGCTCTTTACAGAGTTTTCCATCTTCCTCCCTCCGATCCATCAAATCCATGCTATGTTCTCACTGGGTTCTTCGCATTAGTAAAGGTACCCTATATTGACTATCGACAATGGCCTACATCCTCTCTCTGATATGTGCTTGCTGCTGCATCTCCATCTGTGATGACAAGACTCCTGGTTCTTGACTGCTCTCTGCTCACTCAGTCTCTGGTGCCTCCCCCCCGCTGATGCTCAGGCAACAATAAACACTGTGTGCATAGCGCCGACACATGTCATGATGCCGCAACACGGTAGTATGTATCATTATCTGACCACTATGCCCGGGCTAACTGTTCGTGCAGTGCTACAATATTGCTGGTGCCTTTTTCGGATGTTCAAAGGAGCTAATGATGATGATAAAGAGGAGGAGGAAGGGCAGGATAGCGATATATATAGGCATTTATCCTGTACATCCGATTTTCACTAGTATATGAATCACCCACTGTTGCACAGACTATGTGTGCGACACTGTAGGTAGTCTCGTAAACTTGACACAATGATCTGTTATGAATACAAACCATTCAGCTATTTGAATTTGGCATCCTTTTGGCTTTCAAGCTTATCCTCGTATCTAGAGTGAAGGCGGGTGATTTCGCGTTCGTAATCCAAAGAGGTGCCAAAGCAGAGATGTCTGGCAGACTTGGAGGCTGATCACATTGACTTTGAGCAGCTATGCCCAGATATCATGATGTATGCCTCGTAGGTTCCAGGATCCCACATCTGTGCCAAGGAAGATGGTACTCCTCTACAGTGGTGGGCAAGATGACCAGCTCAGACACAGGGAAAATCACCTTTTCTCGATGATGATTGAAACTTGCCAGTATCAAGGACACAAGAGGCAAAAGGACCAATTGATGTTGCAGTCAAGTCAACGAATCCATACATAGAGGACCATTCAGAAGACCATAGAATTCTGGGACGGAGTGGGATAGATTTTTTTAAAAGATGGCCTGAAATCCGGAAGGTATGGACCCAAAAGCGTGCACAGAGACTAGTTTACATCGTGGGTTGAAGGAACATCTTGATTCCGTTTTCTGGCGAGACCCCTTCTCACAGTCAGCGGAAATGCGCTTAAGGTCTCCTACAGCATGCGGAGGAACGTTAGGTGATGAAACAGATATCCTGCTTCGACCACGAGCCGAGGCTTGGTCATCACATGCCTGACGTGAGCCACATTCCTTCAACAGTGTACATAGCTTTCATTCATAATGGAGTAAGGTTTTGTGCTTCCAATAGCGGGACGTAGCTAACACAAGAGGGAAGAACATGACTGTTGGTCAGGAAAATTTGATGTGAACAACGCATTGATATATTACTGTACAAAATTGAATGACACCCATGTCAAATCCTCCAGCGATTATTCACCTGGAGATATACCTACTTGACATCAAAATGCAGGAGGCGGGAACTTCTCCAGCAGCTTTGTCATTTCAGATAGCTGCTGGTCCATTTTCTTCTCAAGCGTGGCTAGCCGCAACTCCGTGGTAACGGCCTCTACCTAGGCATCATTATCTTCGAGTTGGAGCAACGGTAGGCCATACTCAGAAGAATCGGTTGCTGGTGTTTTGGCCTCGCATCCGCATCTGGCGCAGAGATAGTAACCCTCATTTGATGACCCTGTGAATATGTACTAAGATATACATATAGTATGTAAAAGAACAAAAAGGATGTACAGTAGATCATGTGCACCCAACAAGGTAGTGACACCTCCTTGTGACAAGCCTGGCATGATGGTTTATCCTTCGACTGAGTATTGTCACTCTTGTCGGCAAGCTCTGTATGTAACTTGGAATGAGAACGGAACTCCTTCTTGATCCTGACCACCATCGAACAGGCCCGAGGGATTATCCATCGCCAATTGGCATCTATAATATAGGTATCGCACTTCAGCAGAACGTGAGATGCATTATGAACGAATCCGCTTAGCTCAACACTTTTTTTGATGCAACTCACGCATAGGTCAACAGTGTCTGTGAACGAATCATTCATGCAGGTGACGCACGCCCACCTGGTTCCCACAATTTCGCCATCACAAGAATCACAGCTGTAGTCACTAGCAAAAGCATAAACGTTGAACATGAGGGAAACAATGAAAATCTGAAGCTGACGACTCACGGATATATGTGTTGGTCTACTGCATCCTTCACAAGTGCATAGTATGGGCCACTAAATACCGGGCAAATTGCACGTTTTAGCCATTGCAATTCCTCTTCCTCTTCTGCAGACAAGCCAAGGCAAGGGCAATAATCCTCGTCTTCGTAGAGTTCTCTACGGGCCAAGATAACAAACCTAACTGCTTCAATGAATCGCACGATAAAGTATCTCCCAGGAGAAATTTCCCTCTTGATCCGATCTGACACACATTTCAAAGCGAAGCTCCATCGTGCATGGGCGAGGCTCCCTGCAGCCACAGGAGAACCAGGCGGACCGCTAGGCAGGAATCGCCACAAGGAGGTGGGTATTTGACGAAGAACAAAGGTGTATTGGGGACCTTGGGAGGCGTCGTCATCGCTCGCAGCAGACTCGAGATCAGTGGCATTGTCGGGTAGTGTTTCGATCGTGTCGAGTTCAACAGGCTGGGTGGCTGTTTCTTCATCTGAATAAGCGACTACAACCTCGTTGACATCTTTGAGCACTTGATCTTCATCCTTGTTCTCTTCCGCATCTTTCAGAGCTTCCTCATCACCATTTTTCACGTCCTCTTCCTCGCTACCTCCGGGCACATAGTATTCATCCCAGCGGCCCTCGATTACACCCTTTTCGGCATCAAATTGGCCAATAAGGTCCTCCGAGTTGAAACGACCAAAGTCGAGATGAATTATAACTTGATTATTATGCCGAATCTTGGCCGAAATTTTCAGGGTAAACTGCCATGTCACGGCTTCCCCCGTTAAGGTTCCCTCTGGAGATGATTTGATACTGAGCTGTATCAGTCCGAACCTTGATATACCCCTGTCATAGATGTGACCAGCCCAGGATCCTTGTATCGGGTCTTCAGAAGTACCGGCAGGGAAGGAGGAGGGGCGTGTAGCTTCGCTGGGCTGATCGTAGTATACTAGATCCTCGAGTCTGACTTTGAGCGGTTCGACATTCTCATCAAAGAATGATTGTTCATGGATGTACTCTGAAATTCTGTTGTTGGATACGTTCTTCTCGGGATATTCATGATAACGTTTGAACTAATGTACGTTATGATCAGATTTCATTTGTACAAAACAAAGGAACACCGGGTCTTACCATGCCGAATGCAAAACTTTTGAGCTTCTCCTCGACATTGATGTTATTTTGCTGGAATATTGCTGACCCAATTCGGTTAACGCCAAATTTCATCCGTCACAGAAGTGGTAAACGTACATGTCAGATTTTCCAATCTTTGGTTAACCACCGAGAAGAGATTGCGCAGGGATATTGTCAAGTCAGGGATTTCTTCGGGATGGAGGGTCTCTTTAGCAGCTAAATCCAACACCCCATAATGATGCCTGAGAAGAAGATACAGCATCGGATATATATACTATCAGAATATTCAGCGAGAATTGATGAACAAGGATCGATCGACTGACCCGTTCAATGCGCCCAGGCCCAGTCACTAGAGAAACAATGTATTCTGAGTAAATGTCATATTGAACACTTTCAAGATTGGCACGCAGACGGTCTTCGTCGACTTCAGTGAACTTTTTGGTGAGGTTACGCAATTCCTCGCTTTCGAAGGCACTTGATGGCGGACTACGTGTAGACTGAAGAAGTTTGTTGATATGGAATGACTTCATCTCAAAGATATCTGATAACCGCGTTGCGGTTGGTGGGGAGTACCTGAGGATATATGCTATACATCTTGGATATTAGTTTATAGATGCTCCTCTTATATCGAGTTACACTGAACTGCCACCCTGCCAAAGGATCCGTTAACTGGGTTGATGAAGAAGCTGGCAGACCTACCTGCAGCCCAATATGCAATCCATTGCAAGGGTCTGTGATACCTTTGCGATCAATACTTTGCGGAGGTATGCTGGATAAGACTCACGTCCAATTCTTAGGCATTGACTCTACAAATGTATTAATCTCTCTGGTGGTGACAAATCCCGTTGCATCATCGTCTACAGCCTCAAGAAGAGGCTGGAGATGTGCACAATTTAGGTAATCTAATACCCACTGATCATGTTTGCCGGCATCGAGCTTTTCAATGATGTGCTCATATAGCGCAGACACGAACCGCTGGGCATTGACACTCTTCCTCCAAGCCTATGAAAGAGTCCCGTTATGCACTGTAAAGACTATGAAGTAGATGACCGGATTCACCATGTCTTTCCAAAGCTTTTTGAAGTCCTTGCAAGAAAGGAGGTCAGATAGTGTGCTGACCAGATGATGGACCTTACAGCATCAAAAATACGATCATGAGGGCTGGCATCCAGGGCGGCCTTGATTTCGTCAGTGTTTTTCTTGATGTCCGTCAGCTGTTGTCCTTGTAGGAGAAGTAACTTCTGGAAATCCTTGAAATGATCCTCGAGAGCCTTCTCGACATCCTCAGCTACCTCTATCTGAACCTTCTTCTTCAACTCCGACCAAGATTCCTTTGGTTCCTTTGAGCCCGACTGACGCCCAAGTACGCTTTCGATACTATCACCGCTTTTCTGTAGAAGTTCCTGTAATACTTTCTGATCCATTATACATGCGTCTGAACCACCCTTTATCTTGAGAAAATTTCGGAGGTCTTGCTCTCGGGGAGTATCCAGGCATATGAGCAGCCTCTCTGATATCTTTTTGATGTCGGCTAACATCTTGTCGTTCACCTGGGCTGTATGGATGTTTAATGTCATCCCAAGATTTCGGCGATCTTCTTCAAGCCTAGCAATATGGTCGATGAAGACAGATTCATACTTGAAGGAATTAATTGCCCGATCTATATCACGTATTGATGACAAGCTCCAAACCAATATGATGAAGCAAACGCACATATTAACTTCTTGCTCATATAAAAATCACAGGCAGAGGCAGCTTTTTTAATGTCTCCTGTGATCTTGCTCATTACTGACTGCAATACATTCAGCCTCTTGCCGTCTGGTGAAATTTCTTCAAAATCTTGCAAGTTGCCCAGTCTTGATAGTGCTTCTCAAAATTTTTTGAAAACAATGGAAAGTAAACGGCGCTTACTGGAAAATTGCAACTAACAAGTCTTGCATTCGTAGCCTTAAGATACCAACTTTGCGATTGTTTTCTTGGCGTGCCACTTCAAAGGCGAATACGACCTCGAAGGCCCCAGCAACCACTGGATGAAATCTTTAATGGGAAGTTACATATGATTGTACTAGGTAACTGACCTTCCGCGGCTGGATGGACTCCGGCCAACAGCTTCAGACCCTTAAGCAATATTTTCGAGACAGAGCTGTATGAAAAAAATGTTTCATCGAGTGATGCTATGTCGACCTCAGGCGCATCGAGTGAGGTAATCGCCGTAGACACCATTTGAAGTATGTGTTGATTTGCATTGAACCACGCATTGAAGGACGCGCGAGGATCGTTGGGTTTTGTACGATCATCTATCGTACTGTCACCACAACTCAAAATTAATAATCTGTCACCCACTAACCGGGATTGTGTTTGATAGCAATCAGCGGCCTTGATATGTCTTTGCTGCCCACATTGGTATCAAGCTGTGTGCCAGAAGCAAGGATAGGGCTCAATGTACTGCCTGAAGACTGTTTTCATAAATTGAAGCAGTTCCATATACTTGTTGCTTACCAGGCTGGTCGATATTGCTGTCTATTATGGACGTGCGGCTAACACTGTTGCGGCTCTTCCTGCTCTTGAATCTAGCCAAGTATTTCTTCATGTCGGGAGTTGGCTTGGGGTTGACATGCGAGGTAGCAAAGTGATTTAATAAGAAATCCTGAGACAGAATTAGGCACCGATCACTTCAATGGATGTGTCCCAGGCTAGTACCTGGCCGCAAGCGCGCGCTTCGAAAGTAGAAACTCAAGATTTCGAGAGAAGTTCCAGAGATGATCTGAAATTGATAGTATCAGCATGGTTTAAGCGGCTCCATGCACTAAAAAAACCATGTAAAAAAGAGGAAGAGGTGGTAACTGATTGTAGGAAAGGTCTGGAAATCGTCGGACAACACACCGGGTCTATTACGTGCGTCTAGCGCGCCATTTGTTTGTGTACCTGGCGGTTGTCAAGAACAGAGACGAGGCGGGGAGACCAGCTTTGTTGCCGAGATGCCAGCGGATGAAGTGTGCTTCTCCGTGAGTAGACGGAACACTCAACTAGCTGGATTTGGAGAAAAGAAACACACTCAACGGTCTTGCTGACAACGGTCTTTGCCGAAATGAACAGGAGGGACTTGACTTGGAGATCCGCTGACAATGTTCATTGTTGTGTAGTTAAGTCCAGATACTATAGCTGGCATGATGGCGCGGCGGTTAGTGTGGTGAAGAGAAAATGATGGGGTGCACGGAGTATTGGTGGAGACATTAACGACAAGAAGTGTGTGACGGAGCATAGAAAGTCTGGTGGCAGGAACTAGGCGCGTGCCTTGGTTGGCAGCCATGTCACTCTTCAGTAGCCCAGGTTGGACCCTTGGAAGTAAAGGTATAGCTTTTCGTTAAAGTTGCCCACACCCAGCGATATACTGATGAACAAAGTTAGGCGGAGGAGGATAAGCGTTGTCGAAATCATGGTCAATAAGGATTGCAGACAAATAACTATGCAGACACCATGTTGGACTGGGTGACTTGTTACTTCAACGCAGCCTGTCGAGCCATCCCTCACTTACGCATGCAACACTATACGCAGCTTTAGTTGGATAGGGAGTAGAAAGGAATTAAGTACCTACTGCCCAAATCCTCATCATAAGGCAACAATTGCACATCTGACCTGTATGTCTAGGAGGATGGCACAATACTCCAGTAGACGGCGTCCTTCTCAGACCATATACATCGTACTAGTCCAACTTATCACTGTCTTGCTTAGATGTAACTTGTTTGATGTCAAGTGCAGTATTAGGAGGTTTTCCGGAGAGGACATGGGAAGAGTCTGCGATGAAATCCTTATTTGGCAAACGGCACAGCTCTCCGAGCGGCAAACGGCACCAGCGATCCCTAATACACAACAACACCAACACGCACACCGACAAACCACGGGTCACACCACTTCATCTCTCCCAGGACGCAACATGACATTGTTAGAATCTGTACACAAAGGAATACTCAGTCAGGTTGATGGAATGACTGATTTATTGATTCAAAGTACCTGTACACAAAGGAATACTATGCAATGTGTCAGATAATGTAGAAAATACGTAGTATAAAAAGATCTTACCTCAGTCAGGTTGATGGAATGACTGAGGTATAAGGAAGGAAAGAGCGGAGCTATATGCGACGCGTAATGAGCACGTGACCTAGAGTGCCTTGCTCCTCAATACTCCTCCTCAATGCGTGAATAGGTCAAAAATTAAAATAAGAAGAAGGGAGAAAATAAAGAAAAGAAAAAAGATTAATCAAAACCAAAATCTCCTCCTCGCACGCATTACACCAGGCCCAAATCATCACGGCAATGTAGGAAGTCGACACGAGGCAAAGGCTTTGTGAACACATCAGCGACATTCTCTTTAGAAGAGATGCGGTGAAGAGCTGTCTAAGTGCACAGAGCTAGAAATGCAACAGCGTCGAAGACACTGATCACACCCACACCCAACACTACACACACAAACACGCTCAAGTTCGTGGGGGGATTCTAATGTGATGAAAGTAGCGAACCAATACAATTCAATTCTCAATATCTCTAAGATACACGTGCAGCAATAGCGCTCGTATAATATCTAGACTTCTCTAAGTCCAAAGGCTTTTCTCAAGAACAAGAGGGTGCGACTTCCATCGCCGGGCCTCAAGGCAAGGGTGTATAACACAATACAACTTCGTCAATCGTCTCCACAAATTTCTAGCAGTCGCTCGGGACTCTAATAACCACTGCACACAATCAATAACACCCTAACCACCACTTAAACGACTGCGCTCGAAGCAGAAACCAATTCCTATTAAATTCAACACACTAATAAACCTCGCGCATCGCACGCTAAACCAAAACCTTCACAAACACATGGAGAAGTGTCTACACTGACACAAAACTCCGATACTTCCACAAGAGCCACAGGGTTTGAACCTATGCGCTCAAGCTTCCAACCGATTATAGATTCACAGGGTTCAAACCTATGCAATCCAGAGAAACCCCGTCCGACAAGCCAAAGGGTTTGAACCTCTGCGCCTGTAATGCCTTGCGTCACACAAATGCCCTCAAGAACTCAAAAGGGTGACCTTCAAGACACCGTACTCTTATTCTCTCACAGAGCGCAAGTCAAACCGAAACCAGACTCTCTGCACGGAGTGCCGCGCTATTTTCTTGTCTAAGCGCACGACTTAAATCACACAATAGATATCTGATATGGGTTGTATTCTCTCTCGAAGTTACTAGCTACTCTAAGTGCTAGAGCGTGTGGCTGAAAAGCTTTGCACTGTTACACCGTGGGCTCGAAACTTGTATTCTACATCTACACTACAGTATTTATACAATTCTACATCATACATGTCGATACAACTTAATACAGTACTGTTAGAACCTCAGAACATTATTCCTCGCAATGCGCGCACGTTGTTATAGCATGCCCGGGGCTGGACACTTGGTTGGAGGTCTATCTCAAGACCAGACTCTGTTTCCTCATGGTTGAGACTCCACTCGCACTGCGCTCTTTGCGTTGGCATGTCACTTGTCATTTCCTCGGAGTATACCTGGACTGACAACCAATCATATAGGCTGTATCCTATTCTAAGGTTGAGTTTCTAGGTTTCTCTGGTTGGTGGGGGATACCCATGGTAAGCCTAGGCACTGCGCTCTTTGGCCAAACTGGGTTCTCTTGGAGTTATCTATACTCAGGTATTATTTGGGACACGCGCATGCGTGCCGCACGATCAGGGCCCTGTGCATCATCGATCACTGTGTCACGTAGTTCTTCTTGAGATCAGGCATGTCGTTTATTACGGCTGCAGAGCATGTATGCAATCTGTTGGTAGTGCATTCAGTATCGAGTGCTGAGCTCTTGTACTTAGTGTGACCTCAATGAAGTATCATACTAAGTTAGAGCATGCACTCTACCAATAGTCACTTCAGACTTGCGCGCATTGTTATACCGCGTGCAGTGTTGATATCACTGCGCTCTATGTCTACTTTCATACACGCATGCAGCGCGCATGGCAGATCAATCCTTCTCATATCATGTCTGTCTCTCATCAATTCATTGGAGCACGTATCTGATCTGCCTCTAGTGTATTCAATATCAAGTGCTGAGCTCTCATACTTAGTGTGACCTCAACCAGTATTATTCTAAGTTAGAGCATGCACTCTACCAATCATCACTGAAGACTTGCACGCACGCGCGTTGTTACACTGCGCGCTATCTTGGTTTGTTCACTGCACTCTATTGGTTTGACACTGCGCTCCATGTCTATTTCCATCTACGTGCGCGGCGCGCGTCTCTTCATGCACTCTACTTCTATGTTTCTATATGCACGCGGCGTGCATCATAGATCAATGTAGTTCTCCTTGTATCATGCCTGTCTCTCATCAATTCCTTAGAGCGCATGGCTAGTGTGACCTCGACTAGCATCATTCTAAGTGAGAACATGCACTCTACCAATTGTCACCCAAGGCCATACTGCGCGCGACTCGGTATCGTGCTCCATACGTATATTACTGCACTCTGTGTGTTTGACACTGCGCTCTATGCATATAGCACTGCACTCTACCTGTATCTTTTGTTATCTCAGTACCCAGCCATTATGCAATGCATGTATTGATACATTTCGCAAAATTACATGCGTAGACACGTTGCGAGCGTGTCAGCGGTGGATGGAGACTGACCCTTCAGCTATACGTTCACGGATGTAGTGGTATCGAACATCCAAGTGCTTGACCCTGGCATGGAATGCAGGGTCAAAAGCCAGACAGATGGCGCCGTTGTTATTGCATAGCAAAGGAGTTGGATGCGGCTCTTCGAGTTGGATCTCTCGGAAGACTTGGCGTAACCACATTGCTTCCTTGACAGATTCGGAGGCTGCAATATATTCAGCTTTGGTGGTGGAGGTGACAATCGTCTTTTGTTTTTGAGAGCTCCAAGTGATGACTCCGAGGCTGAGGGAAAAACAATAGCCCATCGTCGAACGATGATCATCAATACAGTCAGTGTAAGATGAATCAGAGAAGCCAACGAGGGAGCATTTGTCGCCACCAAGAGTCAGTCGAAGAGAACGAGTGCCCTTCAGGTAACGCAGGACAGTTATCGCAGCATTCCAATGGTGTTCACGGTAGCAGTCGAGAAACTGGGTAAGCCTTGAGATGGTGAAAGCAATATCAGGTCATGTGCCAATAGCGACATACATAAGGGAGCCAACAAGGGAGCGATATGGCAATCGAGCAAGAGAAGTAGTCTCCTCCTGTGTGAGCACTACGGAGGAATCAGGATGGGCCAGTTTAATATCAGGATCCATAGGAATGAGTTTCAGATCGGCAGCAGATTGACCAAATTGTGAAATGATTTTGTCAATGAGGGCGGTCTGCGATAGCATGATTCGATGATTTGCACGATCCCGTTCAATAGCGATGCCGACCACAAATTGAGTGTCCTCGACAGAAATTTCCCACTTGGAACGTAGCTGGGCTAAAAACAGGTCATTCTCATCACGACTGCTGCCCACAGATAGGAAATCATCGATGTGGACGGCACAAAGAATGATACCAGAAGCTGTCTTCCTGTAGTAGACACACCATTCACATTGTAGATGTTTGAAGCCCCAAGATATCATGGCCTGGTTGAGCGTGCGATTCCAAATTCGACCACTCTGTTTCATCCCATACAAGCCGCGCTAGAGCTGCCACACCCAGTTTTCCTGACCAGGTTCGGCGAAGCCCTCAGGCTGTTCCATCCATTGGGTTTTGTCGTCACCAAGTAGGCCATACAAGAACGCAGTTCGTACGTCGAATTGCTGGATATCCCAATCTCTCATAGCGGCAATGTGTAGGAGGAGACGGAAGGACTCCATTCGTGCAGTAGGGGAGGTCGTTCTCTCATAGTCACAACCGTAGATTTGTTCGAAAGCTTGGACAACTAGGTG
Organism: Armillaria novae-zelandiae; assembly: GCA_030435655.1. Classification (NCBI taxonomy): domain Eukaryota; kingdom Fungi; phylum Basidiomycota; class Agaricomycetes; order Agaricales; family Physalacriaceae; genus Armillaria; species Armillaria novae-zelandiae. Next base: position 2,046,794 of record JAUEPR010000003.1, on the reverse strand, counting down.
AGCCTTGTGACGGATGGGGATATTAGCGCTGTCTCATTTGAGCTTGAATACCCATTTGGCACGTAGAATTTTGCAGCCAGTAGGAACAGCAGAACGCGGAACAAGCTTGTAGACACCCATTTGTTTGAGACTAGAAAGCTCCTCCTTAATACCATTTATCCAATGGTCACAATCAGGTGAGGCAAGCACATCGCGTAGGGAGACAGGATCGTCGTTGTGAAGGTCATTTGCAGCGTAGATCTCAGCGGCAGCAAGTAAGTCAGCAAGTACAGTATCCTCGTCGTCGTCATCACTAGCAAGAGAGGGTCCCACCAGGCTGGAGTCGTCAAGGAGAGCGGCACGGAGCTCCAAACGTGCACAACGTCGGAGGTCCTTAGCATCAGCATGCTCAGCCTTGAGTCGTGCCCCAGCTTTGGTGGAGGCCAGAGTTGCAGCGTGAACAGCCGGGATATGATGTAGTCCTAGAGATTGAGCGAGACGTTCAGAGGGAATAATGGTGTGAGACGGCCGTGGAGATGGAGGGGGATCAGGAACAGTGGGTGGAAACGTAGATGGAGTGGGTGGAGACATAGATGGAGTGGGAGTAGACTGAGCCAGGGAAGGAATTGCAGAATTTTCGACAGAGTCAATTACAATTCCAGGCTGAAGACGATGATCAATAGAATCTTTTCGTTCAATGAAACGTATGTGGAAAGATTCGACGACTTTATTTGTAGCCTTATGATAGCAGCAATAAGCTTTTGAGTTTCGAGCATAGCCGATGAGAATACATTCGATAGACCTAGGGTAAATCTTGGGATTCTTGTCGACAGGCTGAACTAGTATGAAGGCTTTACAGCCGATTTCGCAAAGGTGGCTGATATTTGGGAGGCGACCGTGCCAACATTGAAAAGGGGTGACAAATTTTGCACCAGCAGCAGGGGTACGAGCGGTCAAATAAGCAGCTGTCAAACAAAACTCATCCCAACGATTAGGCGGCAATCCGGTATGTATTCGCATTGTGCGAGCCTTACTCATGATAGTCCGATGAGTCCTCTCAACTTGACCGTTGTGTGCGCTTGTGTATGGGGCAGTGAACTCGAGAGTTATACCTCAGGAGCTACACCAAGACTCAAAACGAGCGGACTTGAGCTCACCATTATTGACCCTATATTTCTTAGGTCGTTGATTTGTTTCCTGTTCAACGAGCAACTCCCAGGCCATGATCCTCTCAAACGTGTTGTCCTTCGATTTCAAGGGTTCAACGAACGGCATGCAAGTAAATTCATTGATGATGGACATCAAATATCTGTTTCCAGATGCTGATATGACATCCTCAGGTCCAGTCAGATCTACCGAAACCACATCCAACCTGTTCAACGCTCTATTTCCTTCACAAATCTTGGGGACAGAGGATCTGGTCTGCTTTCCAAGGATACAAGATTTGCATGAGGCAGGAATAGAGGACAGGTCGATGGGCATACCTTCAGCAAGCTGTTTGGTAGCCATGAGGTGGATGGAGTGGTTATTCGGGTGGCCAAGTCTGGGGTGCCAGGTATCGATGGTAGGAACGGTGAGAGTAGAGAATAATGCGTGTTGGACGATGAAATGAGAACAATTGAGCTTATACAAGTTGCGGTTGGGAAGACGGGAGCCAGTAGCGATGATACGGTTGTTGTGCAGTATACGAGACGAGGTTGAATCGAATGTGATTTCACAATTTAGTTTATGTGTGAGGACGGCGACGGAGAGAAGTCAGACAGATGATGTTGGAATATAAAGCACATTTTCCAATACGAGGGTTGTGCCACGAGCGAGATGGAGTTTTACTGTTCCCATTCCTAAAGCAGTTATAGTACTGCCGCCGACACCCTTGACAGTGCAGGGAGTGGTCAATTGTTGCAGGGAAGAGAAGTCATGCTTGTCATGGGTAATATGGACAGTGGCACCGGTGTCTTGTAACCAGGGCAAAACCTCAAATGAAGTCTGAGATCCAGAGCCGCAAGCAGAGAACACCGTGAAATCGCTAGGGAGTGTACGAGAGTCGCAAGTCCAGTCTACAGACGCCTTGAGATCATGAACATCGAAAAAGGCTATGAGCTCTTCGTAATCTGCAGCACACATACTTGCTGCGACATCTGGAGATATCAGCATTTGCACATCGTCAGTTGCCAAACCAACGAACGGAGCTTCAGGAGCAATGTCACTGGCAAGGAAGAACGCTTGACCGGAGACGGCGTCAACGACAAATGCTCGGCCGGACTTATCCTTCATGTGAGCAACAGTATTGGTGGTAGGTGCAGTTGCTGGAGGATTGGGTGCAGCCACAGAATGCGTAGGTTTAGACGAAGGAGGGGTCTTGCCTTGGTCAATTTGACGTTTTGCACGAGCAGCTTGTATGGTTTGCCTGGCCATACGTCCACCAGGACGAATGCAGTAGGCGGCGGAGTGTGTAGAACGGTTGCATACCGTGCAGACCTCCTTGACAGGGACACGAGAATGTTGCGTGGTGAGTGCAAAAGGCGAAGGAGTATTTGTGGTGAATTTCGTGTCCAATTCGAGTATTTTCACCAATTGTGTGGACGTGCAAGGTTTGCAAGCGGTACCAGCAGCAAGTTCGCGAACAACGGCTAAACGGTGATCAGGGAAATTAGGCGTCAATGCACGAACAATTGCTATGCATAAGAAGTCATCACGAGTGGGCGTTCCCATATCCCATATACGGTCTTTCATCTCACGAAGATGCTCAGTAGTGCTGGCAAAAGAAGCGTCCTTTGAATATACGATCTGCAGGAGTTCTTCAATGAGTGCAGCCTGAGAAGCTACGCCTTGAGATTTGTGCCGTGCACACAAAATTGTCCACAATGTAAGCACGTTCGTCGCAGCGACAGTATACGTCCGTTCATTCTTCGATAGATGCAAATCGAGGAAGGCCATAACGGCCTGATCATTTTGCATATAGTTATCGAAAGCTGTAGGTTCTAAACGTGCATCCGGGACAGAGAAGGAAGCGTCCCGTATGACATGTGGATGTAAGCCTGTGAGATTTAATACATTCACCACCGCTCAGGACCAGTCTTTCCAATTTTGGGACGTCAGGTCCAGGGCAGGGACGGATGCAGGCCATGCGGTATCACGTAGCTGAGCGACACGTATACGAGGGTGAGTGCGATTGTAACGAACAATTTCAGCTCGAGAGTTTCACAGATCGTGCAGCAGGGTGAGGCACAATGGGAGGAGGCGCAAAGGAGATGTGACGAATGGCAGGTGCAGGAGGTGGAGCAGGAACCGGGTCCTCATACAAGTCATCCTTGGGTTCAGGTTCTTCCTCATAATCCTCATGTTCAAGATTCTCGTCATCATTGTCATGCTCGATGGGGGCGTTGTCGTCGAGTTCCGCATCGAAATCAATAATGGCGGGTTTCTCAACCTCCTCGACAATGATGTTGGACCGATTACCAGGGCGACGAGAGGGTTTGCGACGGGAAGAGGAAGCAGAGGGCGACCTAAGGACCGACATGTGCAAAAACCGGGATGTATGCACCGAAAAATACAATGAAAATGTAAACGCCTAGCGTAGAATGCAGTAGAAACGAGGTGTACAGAACGTTGAGAGATCTGGGGCCCATAACCTGTTAGAATCTGTACACAAAGGAATACTCAGTCAGGTTGATGGAATGACTGATTTATTGATTCAAAGTACCTGTACACAAAGGAATACTATGCAATGTGTCAGATAATGTAGAAAATACGTAGTATAAAAAGATCTTACCTCAGTCAGGTTGATGGAATGACTGAGGTATAAGGAAGGAAAGAGCGGAGCTATATGCGACGCGTAATGAGCACGTGACCTAGAGCGCCTTGCTCCTCAATAGACACTGCAACCCACTTTTATTCAGATGCCACCCTCTCTCCACATAGCATAGTTACCCCGAGCCACATAGCATGAAACACTCCAGAAACAGAGCAGATTGAGATACCACACGACGAGTAATGCATAATAGACACCAGATTGTATACATACGCCCCAAAGGCGTGAATACTATAAATGGGATTTATTCATCCATTCATTCACCCTGTTTATCGAAGAAATATTGAAAGAATATTGAAGATATTATCTGTAATATATAAAATTATTATACAGTTATAATTTCAATATTATAGGCTAGAATATTGAATTCTCCCGTCACTAGAATTTGTGGCAAAAACAGACATTCTTGCTAGAGAGAACAAAAAGAGCTTTTGCTTCTGTAAATGCTGATTATCCACAACTTCCCAAAAATACAATTGACCTCAATCATACATGTTATGTCCTATCCGTAAAATCTAATGCATGTTCTGCAAAGCTTCAAGCACCTTCCGTGTTTCCCCCTCCGACAGCTCAGAATCATCACTAAATATCTTCCTAACACTCTCCGGGTCTGATGTAAGAAGCAGCTCCAGAAAGTCTCCATCCACAAACCCATACGATGCCTCGTCAACGGGTCGGGGTCTCGTATTTTTCGGAGCACGATAGCGCGCGTGGCTGATGCCCCCTACACCCGAAATCACCTGGCCCATACCCACTTGGAGATTTTTCAGGTCTGTCGCAAGCCGCTCGTCGCTTACGTCGACGATTACCCCAATACGCCCGGAGCTCGTGCAGAATAAGTGTGTTGGTTCTAAAGCCTGCATATTCTCGTCCTTGGGAGTGATGGAACCTAGTCATCTATCCTCAGCATGATGCCTGACAAGTGGGAACTTTCAATTTACCTCGTAGGAACTTGGATACAAGGTCACCAACATGATAGAACCCGTCACGTTTGAGGACTGGTCGAGCATGTACCGTGTCCAACGAGAACGAGAACAGGTTGAACGCGTCCTAAAATGAAATATCCTTAACTGGCACCGGCTCAGAAAAGGGAGTACCTACACTAGCCCCAATGATTCCCTTCCGTTCGCACGTCTCCACAGCTAACGGCCATAGTGGTTCATAATCCCTCGCAACGATGTCCAAACGCGACCCGGGTCCTGGCGAAATCTGGAGTAGAGAGACGGACTGTATACAGTCACACGCTACGAGGCAGTCCTCTCCCCGTGCTACCACGTTGGCTACAATATAGTTGTGGTTCCAGACAGATAGTTTTGTTAAGGAGAAAGCAGAAGGCTCCGAATCGTTCTGTGTGATTGTTAAGCGATACAATGATACCTGGCGTCAAAGTTGTAAGAAAAGAACTGCGCAAAAACAAGGAGCAGCATACAGAAGAGTTGACCGCGGCAGCTATGAGACCACCTGTAGTGGTCGCTAGCGAATACGGGCACCCATTTATCTCGGCCGATGTAACAGGAGAAAGCGTCGAGTCTGGACCAGATTTACTTGCCTCGAGGACAATCAACTTCCCCCGAGTGGGCTCCCGTTCTCCAGGTTCGTAGATATATGCCCCGAGGCAGAAAAACGTCCTCAACTCGCCATTCACATCCATGTTTTGTGTCGTCATCGAGACCACTGTCTCGTTATTTTTGGCGGAGAATTCGCTTATCACTGGCCAGACTTTAGCAGCACAAAAGGGGGAAGAATTGTAGGGTTTTACCTTTGAAAGTCGTCTCATCCAGTAGCTTGAAGAGGCTGCGAGTTGATTCTGGATTTCCAACTCGGAAAGGTTCTGTACGAGTGCAGACGACACCGAAACATCTAAGGGCCGGAACGTGCGAGATTTTTATAGGATTGTCGAGACCAAGAGGTATCTGCAACATCCCGCATCAATATCCAGGCGGAGCAGCACCGAACAAGCACGGACCGATTGTATATGCAGCTTATCAAGGTCTTTGACTCTACCGATAGCTAATCCATTCGCATTAGCCAGAATGAGTGTCGATGGATAATCGTCAGAATTCAGTAAAGCGGCTGCGGAAATATCCTGCGGAAGATGTCTCAGTCTCCTGTTGAAATCCTAGTAGACGAGAGAAACAGACCCGGAGGATGATATGGGAATACTGCAGTCGTCCCTTCGGACATGAAATGACCATCGTTTTGTCGGCAACCGCCAGTACCGCGCGCGTCCCATCACCGATTTTATTAGGGGAGAGCTCTACCGGACCGCTCCCCAGCGCCACGAGCTTCATCTCCGTAAACTGATTCCCTGACCACACAAACGACACCACAGTCCCATTAGCCAGGCCAGCCAGAAGGTACGGCTTGTAGTTATCCCCATTCTTCTCCGTGGTGCCAAAGTTATAGAAGAGAATAGATCGGACGGCTGCAGGGAGTTGAGGAGTTTCGTATTGGAAAGTGAACCCTGATGGTGCGATGTTGTATATCTTGATCTGGTTGGTGTGCCAGAATGCAACGGCTACCTGGATGGAGAAGTACTTGGATTCATTCATAGGAATGCAAGAAACGCATGATATCTCCGTTGGTAGCCAAGGGGGATAGGTGTCGGGGCCATGCCTAAGTTTGTGTTGTCAGTTCATGGGTATGTGGCACCAACAGTTGAGACTGACTTGGGTTGCGGGGGAATTGCATTCTGAGCAAAATACAGCTTGCTTTGTCTAATGCGTGAACGTGGTGGTTAATCAAAGTCAAGAACACTTGATATGAAGACTCACACGACCTGCACCAATCTCTTATTGTCAACCTTGAGCGTAAGTAACTGACCTGCTGCAAGCGCCAAGAGAACCTGGCTAGCATTCACACTAGCGGCAACGATCTCGACACCACCTGTCGGCTTCCAGTGATCTATTTGTGTGAATTTGTCAAGTAGGAAAACACCGCGCGGTGTAACTTGAACGATCATTGACGAGCTGTTATAAGACGACGTGCCGACCTCTCTTGCTGTTATATTATAAACACAAAGCGTAAGGGTGTCGGAAACGAAACCGTTCAGGGCGGAATTCTCCAGGACGAGCGTCGAAAAAGAATTGAACCTTAAGAAATGAGTCTCTTCCAGTGTCGAAACAACTATTCCAGTCTGCAACGTGTCTTTGTATTCATCCCGAACAGGCCAAATTTTGACCACATTCGCGAGACCAGGGATGGACGCGAGTTCTTGGAAATCCACATCTGTTCTGACGATATTGATTGAACCCGTGTTTTGACCACCTGAACATGTTACCACTTGGCGCTGCGCAAAAGGTGAGACACAAGGAGTGAGCTATGAATGAGCACTCACATGGCCACCGTCGTAAAGGTCCACCAGGACTGCATCCAAGATAGGTGCGATGTTTTTGAAGGATGAAAGTAATTCGAGGTAGGACCCTTCGGTCCTGATCACCTTCCCTTTCTCTTTAGGTAGCTCATCACCCGTGGATTTTTGCTTCCCTTTGCCAGAGGTGACAAGACCAGATGTAGATATCGTCGGAATATCACGGGGGATATTTATGGAGGATGATGCCACTGGCGTATGATGGATTTTAAGAAGCTGGGAGTCACCTTTGAAAGACCCCACGTAGACCACCTGATTGGCGATGTATGTAAACGTCCTTGGAGATGAGGTCTAGAGAGCAGCTTAGCAAGGGATGTCTATTACGTAGCGACGTCAGAACTATACCTCTCCGAGAGGGATAAGAACAAGACCGTGCTCATCGAATGTTGCCAGGGATAGTAAACATAGACGTCCGAAGGAGTCGCCGATTAAGAATTTGAGTGCATCGTCTCCGACTGAGGAGACCCTAAAGCTCATATTAGCATACGGACGTCCCCCGTCCAGGCGAAAGAATGCCTACGCAGTGACAGCACCAAACGGCCACAAAACCGATCCCTTGGCTTGCCTAATCCTTTCCTGCCTTTCTTTATCTTTTGCCATAGCTTCTTTTACCTGGTTTTCGTCTTCGCTCTGCTTCATAGCAGCCGACTTTCGCCTCTTCTGTTCAACTTTCTTTTGCGCCAGCACGTTATTCAACGCGTAGAATATGATCTTTCTTCCACCAACAACGAGAATTCCGTCATTAAAATCGGCGCCTTCGGGCGTTGTGACGGAAATTAGTTGTGGAATGTCCTCTTCAGGATAAGGAAATGCGTCTGAAGAGATAACTGTCTGGTGCAGAACGACAGATGGGTCGTCAGATAGATCAGGGATGCCATCCCAGTCGGTCCCAGTCAGGTCCCGTGCCAGGAGCTGAAGCCGATTGTGATTATCCATATGAAGTATTGCCAGCGCGAAACCCTCGTCAGGCAAGGAAAGAAGTGCGACGCTGAGAATGTTGTTTTCGGGTATTCTGGTTCAAACTGAGCCTAAAATCACGAACGAACAGGTTTAGATACGCACGAAACATCGACATCCTTAACATAGACCCCATTCTCGAGCGTTAAGACCTTGAGTTTCCCTTGATAACAGCTGACAACTGCTAACTGACCCGACGGGTCGACAAGGATATCAGTAAAGAACTCGGCTGGCCTAAGGCTCGGACTTCGCTCGGATAGTGACAGTTGCTTATCCAGCTTCAGATTTTGCTCCCTCTCGGAGAACGATAAGAACAGTAATTCTGGTTCCGGCTGATCAAGCAAGACCACAACATTTGACCGAGCTGAATCCTACAAAGAATCTCACTAGAAGGGATCATGCTGCAAACGTAGAACGCACTGTTATCGGTACGTCCTTCATCGACAAGACCTTGCCCCAGATCTGGAGCGTACAAGCATGCCTCAATCCCGTGCTTTCAATGGTATGGACTTCGATAGCATTAAGCTTGGCGACGACAAGATGCTCAGCAGTAGATGAAAGTCGGCATTTGCATGAAGAAATGACGGCCGACGGTTGATGGAAAGTCGACACGATTCTTGTCGGGCTCATCGTCGCCTCCGTTCAGCTTCGTGAAGCCTTCGACGGACCGGCACGATCACAGTGGTTGCCTGACAAATGTCTATGACGTACGCCGCACGTGAGGCGAACGCGTCCCTCGGGGAACTCGGCGCGCCTACGTCTTTCTTGCTTCCCTCATGAGCAGTAGATGAACTTGGTCTTATCATGGCAAGAGCGAAAAAATCCGCCTCACAGAAGGTTTCTAGTATTTCAAAGAATACCATGCCCAGCGTGGTGAGGACTCCGGGCTACAAGCCATGGTTCTTCTGGTCTCTAATAACTGTTTTCGTCGCCATATCCGTCGCTCTCTTATATGATGTCTATTTCAATCAAAGAAAACACAGTCCTCTATTTGAGGTAGTTGATCTACCTGGTAGGGGTAAAGGTGCAGTTGCCGCACGGGATATCCAGGTATGTCTCAAGACATCTTTGCTCAAAGGGCTAATTGTCCAACGTTCACAGCGAGGTGAACTAGTGATTCGGGAGAGGCCCTTGTTCATTGTCCCTCACTCCAGTCTGTATTTCATTCCCCCACCTCGAATGGTTTCAACATCTGATGATCATTTTCAGCTTCCGATTCGCCTACTACTCTGATTTCACGACATGTCCAGTCGTTGAACGACGTGGACTACTATGCATTTTTCAATCTCTCTTACGTCAACTTTCCTAAAAACATGGATCCAGAGGCGCATCCGGACGCGGTTGCATTAGCTATATTCCAAACTAATGCTGTTGCAGCGGGAGAAGGTGTTGGTATATTCCCCCGCATGGCGAGACTGAACCATGGATGCTCCAGCGCGTTTAATGCCGTCTATTCCTGGCGTCAAGCAGAAGGCGAAATTGTTGTATATGCTTTGCAAAATATTTCCAGGGGCCAGGTTCGTAACAAGTTCTGTCGTATACTAGTAAACTTTTTATTCACATATCACGCGTGCAGGAGCTTTTGACGACGTATACAGATACCAAGCGACCCAGGAAAGTACGAAGGTGCGCCTTTAAAGCTCCAAGTTGCTACTGTAACAGAGCCAAACCCTTCCTAGGGAGTTTCTCTCAAAACACTACGGGTTTCACTGCGCGTGTTCGGTCTGCTCTCTCCCTCCCTCTCAATCCCAAGCGTCAGACGAGCGACTGAATTCAATTTCTGATTTATTCAACCTATTTTCAACATGGGGGACGCACAGCATCAGCGGCACAGAGGCGATCGACGTCGTTCGGCGCATCTGGAGTTTGACGGAAGAAGAAGGGTATCTTAGCGAACGCGGGCAGTTGTTTGCTGATGCTGCCCTGGTGTCGCTGTCTCACTCCGAGTAAGTCAGTAGCTAATTTCCTGGGTAGAAGACTAACCATTTTTGTCATAGTGCTTCCGCTGCACGAGTATGGGCTAAGGCTGCTGCCGAATGGTATGGGTACGAGTTGGGAAAAGATTCTGAACAGGTGGCCAACATGGTTGCCATAATTACAAGGCCTGAAGCCCACTACGCATGGGGAGCAAGAGAACCCTTAGTAGTCGGAGGGCCATGATAGGATTCAGCTATCGTCCACTGCCTTGTAACATGTACATTTATTTCCAAACAATATGATGGTTTGTTAGATTTGCATCACCGACTGAAGCAAAGCCAGCTGATAGCTGCAGCAGCAAATGCGCCGACCGCAATCCCGCCCGAACTCCATGCTTGGTCCCAACTTGGATTCAGAGGACTTAGCTCGACATCGTTTGTAGCAGCATGTTGCCCCCGTTTGGCAGCCTCTTCTCGCCCCTCCTCCAATCTAAGGGTATTCTCTGCAAGCACGGTCAAAATCCTGACCTGCTCCTCCAACTCCTTCCTAATCTCCGCCAACCCCGCTTCCGTAGCCTCCTTCGCCTCTCTACTCAACTCTTCCGTCTTCTTCTCGAAGGTCTGCGCTAGCCGCCGTCTCTTCCACGGCTCGACAAACAGAATGGCCAGGATGAAGACCAGCAAATTGAGCCCGAGAACCGTGAGCTGTCCGTATGTTGATGCACTTCGGATTTTATCGGACCAAATCTGCTCCTCGTGGTACCTTCCCAGAATCGCCCGCATGAGCTCGCTAAACTCCCTGTCTAGCGCTGCCTCCGAGTCATCTACATCTGCCTTTGCTCGCGCCTCCTCATGCTCGATCGTGTGGTCCTCCCGGACAACCGCAGTAAACCGGAGGACGTCGTTGTCGTTCCACGTATGTTTACGCTGTAGCATGTCATTGACTTCGCGCTGGGAATTGGACCGCTGTGCCACGGCTTTGTCGTAGGCAAGCTTTGCGTCTCGACGTGCCTGTCGCGTAGCTTTGATTCGCGCCTCTAGAGGAACATACAAGTTAGCTAATGGAGCAGAGATATTATAGAGCTTGCGCGCGACTTACACGTACCTTGTTCTACCACTTGACGTTTAAGGACCTCGATTTCTTCATACCCGGTGACTTTGTTCAACTGTGCGCCCAGCTGCGAAAATGTGGATTTCGTTGTTTCGGTGAAATCGTCGGCCTTGGTGCGCAGTGTGATAGCAGCCTGGTCTGACCATTCAACAAGGCGATTTTTCACCTGTTGCAGGTCAATCGGAGGTTCTGCTTTCGAGGACGACGGATCCAACGGTTCCTTGGCTGGCTCGGAAGATTCGGGTTCATGACGAGGTGGGGTGCTGCCTGGTGAGGGCGGTTGAGCTGATTTCCATGAAGGCGTGGTCGAGAAGGGGCGAGTGGGAAATGTTCTCGACGCACGAGACGCCGCACGGAACATGAATGTGAAAGAACTCAAGAGAGTAAGCGAGGCATACTAAACACATTCCGGGCCGAACTCACATCAAATTTCATATACAGCTTTTCTTTTTCCTTCTTTGTATTCTGGCACTATTCCAGTATTAAGTATGGTGTGTTTCCGTCGTTAAAGCTGAAGAATACTCCGGGACCAAATACTTATTTACAGCTAGTTTATTGGCTATCGTGAGTTTCTGGCAGTCCTGACCAGTTTACACTGACCCAATCTCATCGTCAGCACAATCCCTCAGTGCTAGCTGGTAAACCCTCTCAGGGTGCGCTCTCAAAAGGGTTAAGTCTTCTCAGTCGAAATAGGACATGCCATTTCCCACTGAAGGAAGCACAATGACTGTCGACATCGGACAAACTCAATGTCTGAAGATTGCATCCATACCATTGGCGGTGCGTTAATCATAAAGTCATTCCCCCCATCTCCCGTTGACCCAATTTTCAGTTGTTATTTTATGTCGGTCATACTGGCGCATCTAGTGCTGCTCCTCGCACAGTTTTTCATTATGAGAGTCTATCCCTGAGCTAGTGATGGCTCTTCCATTGACACAACGCCTTTGACTCTCTCTGGTGGTACTAGCAGCTCTGGTACATTCAACCCTGTGGTATCTTATCCTCCATTGGCCTCGACTAATCCAATATCTTGCCAGTCCATGACCATCTCACGAGAAAATCATCAAGGCAATTATGCTCGGGTCTGGCGTAAATAGGAACGTCATCTGGAATCCTTACCAGGCCCTTCATTCTACTGGCATAATCCGTGATGACTTCCAGCCCAAGAATATCACGAGAGATTCTTGGCATCATTGGCTTCCAGGATGTGTCCTTCAACCATTCTTTTGATCCTGTCTCTTGTTTAGAACCCAGCTATTTAGCTCGTGAATGACTCTTGCCGAAGGCTAGCGCAGGGAAACGCACACCCAATTTGTACTTTCTATCTGCTCATGCATTTATTTGTTCGAGACTGGTAGAGACTATACAAGAGTATTATCCGGTACACCTCCGCTTCCGGAGCACTTGGACATCTTTCTTACTAGTCTATTCTCTTCACAGTCCTTGTGAACTAGCATGCTCATCAACCAGTAATTGGCTCGAAATTCAATACCTATAAATCTAGATGTGCTAAACACTTTACGGGCATAATTCGCATCTAATTCCGTAGAGTAGGTGGTTCGTATAGAATATAATATTCTATTCCATTCTATGTGGTCAATGCATCCCGTTACTAAGTGGATTATAAAATAGTGAGCTTCGGAATGTCGTCGTTAGAAGGGAATAATGCAGGCATCGCGGGCCATAACTGACTATGAAATTATTAACACAACCTCTGCCTGTACACCATCAGTCGTCTAGCTCCAGACATCCAGCAAGAGTCTTGACCGCTCTTTCAGCATCTTTACTTCCGCTGTACCTTCGACTTCGGCCGACCCACCCTTGGCCTCACCCAAAATTTTGGCCAGAACTTCCTCGACAGCCTTGCTCATGTTCTTCGCCTCGCCGCAAATATACACGTATCCCTTTCCAGCAATGATAGAATCAGCAATGTTCTGCCGGTCTTCCCAGATCAAGTCCTGCACGTAGATTTTACTGCCATCGGGCCGGTACTTCTCTCGCGAGAAGGAACAGTGAAGCGTGAATTTACCCTTGAGTTCTTCTTGGTACTGCGGCCACTCTTCCTTGTACAGAAAGTCCTCTGTCGATTTACGGCATCCATAAAATAGCGTAATCCTGCCCCAGTCAGCGAGAGCATCCGGCCCGTTTTTCTCTAAAGTGCGGCGCGCGAGAGCCACGCGTTCCTGTACGAACCCACGGAATGGTGCAACACCCTGACAAAGAAAATTCGCGTAAGAAACGGCCGGGGTATGATAGTTGAGCACTCACGGTTCCAGGACCAATCATGATGACGGGGCTCTTGGGGTTGGTAGGCAAACGGAAGGTGGACCGGCGAACGTGTATCGGTGATTTGTAGATGGTGTCCAGGCGATAAGCACCACGGGGGCCGTGGATGGCGTAAGTAGGGAGAGCCGCATTGGCGATACCAGTGCTCGAAATCATTGGAACTGTCTCTCCATTGGCAGCGTACTTGAGGTTCAACAAGAAATTGGAACCAACACCGTATACCCAGCGAGTAGGGACCTTGTCACCCTCCGACTGGTACTTCAGAGTAACGCAAGTAACGTGGATGGAGTTAGGGTAGATCTTGGGGCTAGAAGAGATGGAGTAGTACCGAGGTTGTAAGCGAGGGATGGAGGACACGATCAAGTCGAAAGGAATGTTCCAAACGGAAGTATTGCTTGTTGAGGGAATGACGGTAATGTCGTTTCCGGCGGCAGTCTGAAGAATTTCTCCCACCTTGAGGCATCCCTTGGCGATAACATCTGCGTAAGTCTCCTTGTTGGAATTGACTTCCTTTAAGAAAGCCTCTGCCTCGGGAGTGGGAGCGAACTTGGAGAAGGCACCGAGAATTTGACGGCCGGCCATAGCACTTATATCAATGTAGTGGCGAAGGACCGTGGAATATGTAGTCGGAACAGGGAATGGAACTTTGGCGAGAGCGGGGTCGAGGGATTCAATGCCAATGACAGTGTCCCTCTTGTCGTAAAGACCGAGAGCGCAAAGAAGACGGTCGACTTCGACTTCAGCGTTAGTGGGCCAAACGCCGACGTGATCTCCATGCTGGTAAGTAATGCCTGAACCCTCGATGTTAAGCTCGACGTGAACGCAGTTCCTGTCACCGATTGACGAGAAAAGTTCCCGAGCAACAGCGATCGGAGCGGCGTAAGGGTTCTTGGCGTCGTGAATGCCCTTTGTCTTAGTGAGAGCGCGCGCGGAAAGCTCGCCTGAGCAACCTGTCAGTACGAAATGACTGATTGAGAATAAGCTCCGTACCGAGGTAAACTTTCTCCTCCGGGTGAGATGCCAATTCCGAAACTGCGAAGTCAGCGCTGTCGCCACCTTGACCTTCTTCAACACCCAGAGCTTTGGCGAATGCCTCCCACATGCCATCCTTCCACTCGAGGTAGTCCTCTTCCATGCTCTTGTCGTCGTCACCCTCACCGCGCTCGCCAATGCGAGTAGCACCCATGCCAGTCAAGTATTGGTCGACCTGTCTCGCGACCAAGTTGTAGTGCTCGTACGTCTTGTTACCCAACCCGAAAATAACGTATTTGAGATTCTCCAACCTGTGAGAGCCTTGGCTGAACTCGAACGAATCCTCGTTCAAGTTCTGCAAAAGAGTGACGGCGTTATCTGTAGGCTCACCTTCGCCATAGCTAGCCATGACGAAGATAGCAGCGGTGCCTTCCGGAAGACTGTCTAGTGTCTCAAAGTCGTATTCCTCAGGGTCACAGACCAGAGAGGTCAGACCGAACTTGGCTTTGGCTTCTTTGGCGAGACGGATGGCATACTCTTCAGCGGTACCAGTTTGTGATCCGTAGAAGATGACCAGACGCTTGTTCTGAGGGGTTGTAGATAAGTAACCAAGTGAGAGGAGACCCAGTGGCCACGTACCCCCGCCTTCATTTTGGCCGCAAAATCTCTGGGATTCACATCACCATCTTGCGAAGCTGTCGGGACTACTACTTTTTTCGGCTTTGCTACAGCGAAGAGTTGGTCGCGAAAGAGGTATGCAGCAGCGAGTACAACGCCGATGACGAGGATGAAGACGTCGGATGAGGACGTCGAAGACATGCTGGCGGCCAGGAAGTACGGCACTGCGGAACGGGATGTGGTGTTGAGCTCGACGTCCATGGCGGCAGAGGTGTAAGAAAGAGACTGACGTTACCTTTGTAGATATATAGGTCTAGGAAGAGCCGTGGGTGCAGCGGTGATGGAAGTAAAAGGAAAGAGGCCCAGGAATGCCCCACGCTTCGACGTGGCTCCGAATTTACCAAATGGCGTGTTGTTGCTCTGTGTTCTTTCCTTTTCGGTTTGCTTTCAGGGTCCCATCTGACAATATCACGGTGCCCTTTCGCGTCGCACCGATGTTTCTTTGCCCTTCTATGATCCAACTCATCACTTCTGTATTCTAGATTTTGCTTACTTGCTCTGCACTACTCATCCGACGGCCCTAGGAAGTGACTTAGCATCGTTTTCTATCGTAAGAGCATTCCTCTGTGATCGCAAAACCGGCCACCGCTTTCGGTCTTACGCTACTCTGCTCCCGTTATCTATCCCGAGATCCACTTTTGATCCCTTGAATGCTGTGTCGGACATCTTCGTTTCGGGCCCATTTTTCACGTTGTATCCTCAACGCCCGTTCATAGCCGACGGTATTTGCTCATCTCCAACAAGTAACCAGAGTACGGGCCGCAACCGACGTGGAACTTTGCCCACAATTTAATCATGTGCAGCTGCTTTGCGACTCGCCGTCGATAATACCTACTTGCACCGTCCGTTCATCGACAAATTTTACTGTCGCGTTGTTCTTGTGATTTCCTGCTCGTATTATTATATCCCTGCCTTCCCACACCTTCCGATCCAGGCGCAGCGCACGTAAATTGACGATTCCAGACCATTGGGCGCATCAGCTTCTGGATCTCTTTACTCGGCGTCGAAGGAGTCTATATGTCGGCTTGTAACCTTTTCAAGCATCTGGTGGCCCCCGCGCTTTTCCAGTGCAATAGACTATAAAATTGTACCAAGGTCTACTAATCAATAGATGAGCAATACTTATCTCTATAATCGTCTATGACTCGATGTATAAATTTGAACTCTCAGAAAACTTTCAAAGTTTTGAAGACTTGAAGCAAGCTATCGAGGATAATGATAGCACATGACCGCGAAGCGCCCGTTCTTTCCTTTTGAAAGGGTTTCCTTCCTTCTAACATGACCTCTTTCCTTATCAAAGCACACGTCAACAGAAAACCCTCGTCTTGGCATTCGGACCCCGGGTGCGCTTTCTGCCGCATCATCAGTGGCGAATCTCCCTCCAGGCTCGTATACGAAGATGATAATATTATTGCCATCCTAGGTTCTTGCCTCTTTCGTATGGACTGTTCTAAACCTCCCACTTATTCCTCAAAGATATCCTCCCCCTACGCAAAGGCCATACTTTAGTTATTCCAAAGACCCACTATGCGCGCTTATCGGAGCTCCCGCCCGAGTACGCCGCCGCACTGGGAGCTGGCGTGACCAAAGTCGCTCATGCCTTGACGCAAGGCACGGTGTTTTGAAACGGGTTTTAAGGTTGAACTGCACACTTACAGAAGCTTCATTAAGCCCTAGACAACACCGCTTTGAATGTAGTATGCAACCAAGAATACGCACAAGCAGTCCCACATGTGAGTGGATACCCCCAAGGATCATGATGTGGCAGCGTTCTAATCAAGAATAGGTGCATTACCATATAATCCCGGCTCCTACTTTTCCTACTACAGCATCTAAAACATCGGACACCATGGATGACCCTCCTCTAACAATGCGCCAGATGCATCGAATGGAGTTCGAATCTCGAGAAGAGTTAGACGATGACGATGCTGCGTCTCTTTTGCAACTTTTAAGAGTAAAGCTGTAGGTAAACGAAGAAGAGAGAAAGATACATCATCGTGTAGATAGCTGTCCTATTATCAAGCCACTAAATTTACCAGTGGCTGTCGGAACTAGAGGACAACGACGGGTTTTCTTCTGAAGGCCTGCATGACCAATATACTTCATCAAAGTCAACTTTGCTCTTGACACTGTCGATGATGATCAAGCCCCACTCCCACTCTTTCTTCAATCTAAGAGTAACATTCTAAATCACGGAGTGGTGTCGGTGATCTGGCGAACGAAATCGGAGGACACGCAGGGATATTATACCACCTTTCAGCGTCTGGACCTTATAAGGACTCGAACATCGCGACTGGATAATATCGAAGATGAGCAGGACATGTCCCATATTAGTCTCAGCGAGTTCATTTTCGAACATTGTATATTCGTACGACGCTCCAACATCGAGAATGAGGTCCTCCAATTTCGGAACTAAAGACGAATAGTCATCGCACATAAGGCAGTCCGACTCTCCATTGGCGATGGCTTAGGGTTAGGGTAAGGCGTGTCAGTTCGCTGGTTAGCGGAAGTATAGACGCGACTTCCCGACTGTTAAGTTCCAGTGACGTGAGGGGACATTAAGAGCGGCGAAATAGGGATATAATGGCCTCAACAACGTTTTGGTGGTGTCCAGAGGTATGCAACGCAGACGATGCCAGCGAAACGAAGGGAGAATGAGACAGTAGAGGAATATTCCGTAGGATCGAACTGGTGGTTCGCGTACAATGAGGCTCGACAACTGAGGAAGCGTGACGTCTGGTAAGGGAGGAATATGTGATACACTTTGCGGGTTGTTAATAACAAGAGCATGGAATGACAATGTGCGTGCAATGGGTAAGAGTAGATGCGACAAGTGCAGGTGTTTCAATGGATCGAGTTCGAGAAGCATTCACCCTCTGTGTTTATTGTAGTCAGTTGTTAGCGAAGGAGCATGCTGGAAACGTCGACTGGACTGATCACATTGTCGGCATCGTCCGGTTCATCCATGATGGTCACCATCCGGAGTAGAGGAAATTTCGCCAGCGGCATATAGATATACGGAGAGGACGCTGGCTTGATAGCCGTAGAAAATCCCTCGTGATTTCCACGGGCCGACGGCTCTCCCTGTGCCTGTAAAAATCCTTCGCCACAGTATGAAAATGGTCAAAGTGTGGACCAATCGCTGCATACACGAGTCAAGAGCCACGACACAGTATCGAGGCCGAGGACATTGCGCCGCGACTCTGCACAGCTGTGCTCAAATATATCGGGAAGAGTATCCTCAGGTAGGCGGTGGATCGGGGATCGACGAAAATCCAGATACTGGGCAAACTTGACACGGACAGTGGCGACTTGCCGATCAAAGTTCGAAAGTCCTTCTTCAGCATTAGCAATCAAGTTTTGAACAGCGAGCCTATCGGATTAGGAGGGGAATGCGTTTGGGAACAAGAGAGGTGTGACGAGCGAAGAATGAGTTTGAAGCTATTTTCCACGAATGGTATGAATTATGCGATTATACTGTGCTCACCTAATGAGTAATTGAGTACCCATACTGGGAGAGTTTGACAAGGAAATGCGCGGACGTTCAAGTAAAGAAGGGTATTAAAAAAGGTACTTCAGGAAGACTGCTCGGAAATACCCGAATTCAAGCCGCAGACCGCCGGCGTAAGATGTGACTCGGTCCGTTCTTCTACCACTGCTGGTCAATAATGTTTACTAGTTTTTTTCTCGATGTCAGTATCTTGTACGATTTCTAATATCTTCCTTCAAATCCATGTGTCACAGCAGAATGCTAGCCATTTCCCAGGAACTTGTAGATGCAATTATCGACGTGTTTCAAGGTGTTTCATGATTACCACGGCGCCCTGGCTTTCCGCGCGTCTCGCAGTTATCTTTTTGACTTTCTACTCCCAAGTCGTGTGGATACTACCTCAGGCTGATTTTACAGTCATTCTCCTCTCATCTGCTACCGTTTGTACAACATATCATCGGAGTGGAAGCCAACTACATTCCAGTCAAAGCTTGTCTCATGATATTCTCCGCTTGGTACAGAATACAGAACATCTTCGGCTTCATGTATATATATATTCGTTGAAGATCTCTTCCCCTACAAGACACAAGCCGTTCTATTCTTCAATTGCCTTCGACCGAGATTACGACCGTGACAGCTTCTGTGTCTTTCTCTCGACTGCTTGGGTCGGCTTCTGTGTTTCACCGCGCGCGCTTGTCGCGGGATGCTAGACGCCATCGGGAGACGACTTCCTGCGCTGTATGAACATGCTCTTGTCAGTTTCAAGTGATGGTCCGAGTCTAGAAGAACGAACGTAACGAAGGTGCATGTCACAGTATTTCTTTGGAGAGAGTTAGACTAACTTGGAACGGTATCTGGGTCTTGATTCAAGTTTGCTTAAATTCGAGCCAGTTTCGCCGCTGAGTCGATCAACTTGCGCAGGCGGATCCTGTTTGGTCGACTGTCATCAACCGAACTTTAGGGACTAGCTTGAGTCTAAAGCTTGCTTGTAATGAATGGACAGGACCTCATGTGCGTAGAGACCAGGTTCTGAAGATTTATCAGCATACCAGTTATTCTTCCTTCGCACAGGATACTTTCAATCTGGTTGGAGAAGCGTATTCGACGTTAGAAGAATTCTGCTCGGGAAGACAGATATATTTTTGCCGCGAAAGGCCATACAAAAAAGTTTGATGCGGATGCAATTGTCCGGAGGGTGTGTATCCGGATACTTGATTGTGCTGGCACCTGGACCTACCCTTTAATGCATGTGTTTGCCTAAAATTGCGATCCTGGCGCTGATTGATTATCCGCCCATATAAAAAGTACAATGTTCTGATTGTACTTTGATATACTGCCTAGCCTATTTAACTGGCATGTTCAGGCTGTCATCCTTTCATTTAACTGTTACAGTCCAAGGACGAAGGCGCTTGAATTCGCCCAGTGTTAATGATATTTTCCCCAAGACATTAGGCCTAATACTGGTCGGGGGAAGTAAATTAAAAAATGAATCGTTACCCTACGTCGAACCTCGTCTCGGTGCTTTATCTACGTCCAGGCTATGCGGCTCAACTTCGGTAGGTACGAAGTTGTACATAGTCGCAGTGACGAGCGGTCCCTATCATTGTCAAAGATCACAGTGGCTCCATTATTGCGTCACCGGTTTTTGGAAAGGTCTGGTCCATAAGGCCTTAAGGCTTTACTGTCACTCTCAAATCTCGGACCATCCTTATAATCCTCCGTGTCTCTAGGCTAGACACGACTCTTCGTTGGTCTTCCATTCTGCATTTTATAACGTTGTCGGGTTACGCTTCTGAATTGAGGCCAGTAAAGCTTTGCATCAATGACTTGGATAAAGTATCTAGAACGTCAGCTGCAGGTCCAGAATTGCTTCCTGACGGATGTATCTACAAAAACACGTTTGCCACCTTTTGTGCCTGTGATGATTGGATAAAGTCCAGCACACAAGTAGCAACTCAGATTGCGTGTGTACTTTCCTTGACTCGTCCTAAATTTCGCACGTTTACTATACACACTGGACGCGGTACTACTACTTTCTTTGGGAAGAGGAGCGTTGAGAAACGATCTCAGGGTAGCAGCGTCGGCTGTTTCGAACAGTTTCGTAACATTTCGCAGGGACCTAGAGTTATGACATGGGCCTCGAATGTATTCAATCCCTTATTTGACGGCATGCTGAATGTTAATGACCGGTGACGACGCGAGCCTTCGGCGAAATGTTAAGATGCATATCGTCCTATGACTGAACATGTGCAACTTTGACAACCATGAACTTCCACCGTCGACGTCGTACTTTACGTTTCACGTATGGAATGATGATCCGGGTCTGGAAAACTCGCGGCGGCGACACGAGGACAGATGGAGTACATAGAATAAAGTCAAGTAAATTAAATAACGGTGAGGGGGGATGGATGACGTCAGACGGGGACGGAAGCATCCGACAGGGTGATGTGTGATAGAGCCTAGCGCTGTTGCCTCTTGCAGACGGATATTATCATACTATCAGTGAGGGCAGGCCTCGACGACATCGCAGTACAGGGACGCTCATCGTTCTTCTTTGTCACCGACGTTGTCCTTGGTATCCACCGCTTGCCATTATCAACGACGTACCCTAATCCTCGCCCGACGTTCCGTTCACCGCTTCCACCAATGTCCCGTACCGTGACGACCTCAGCCTCCGGGCCACGCCCACCGTCTGTCGCCCCGCCTGTCACGACCGATTCCAAATCTCCACCATCGCTGAAACCCGTCGACCTCGTTACGGTCGATGTAGCCCTGAAGCCCCAACGGCCGCCGTCCGATGAAGACCGTAGCCCGACAGAGAAGTCTATCGCTAGATCTCCATCGCCCGACGGCTCAGCAAAATCCGACGATTCTGCTGAAACCCCAGCCGCAGAGGTGCTCTATATCTTCTTAAACTTACCCTTTTCCCTGCTTCTTATCGTTCATATTCATTAGGCTCCATCATCTCCTGCCACTATCAATATGGATACTTTCCGCCAGATTCTTGATCTCGATGAAGATGAAACACACGATTTTTCCTCCTCCATGGTCTGGGCTTACTTTACCCAAGTACGAAGCACGTTCAAGAAGATGGATAGTGCATTGTCCGTGCCTTTTCTCATTAATAATACGTCGACTTACCCATATTAGACAAGCAAAAGACCTGCAAGAGCTATCATCTCTTGGCCACTTCCTTAAAGGCTCATCTGGTCAGATCGGTGTAGCCCGTGTCGAAGTCTCATGCCAGAAGATTCAATATTACGGCAAACTTCGTAATGAGCACGATGACGGCGATGTATCCGATACACAAGCCCTCGACAGAATCACGGCCCTTCTCGAACAAGTCAAGAGCGACTATGACGCTGCCGAGACTTGGCTCAAGTGCTGGTATAAGGAGAAGGGCGTGGAAGGGCCACCAGCCGACGACTAGCACTACAAGTACGATTCTTCATCGATTATTTACCTTCCAGTACGTTCACCTTCTACAGGGGTTTTGGATGAGGTACGTAGAGGTGACGGAAGGACACCATTACCGTTTTTACCTAGGGGAGGGAAAAAGGAGACGAACATACGCTTTTCATGTATAGGCAACGCCTTGACCGTTCGCCAGACGGATTTTTAGTGGAAGATGGGAGGATTTTATTGTTCTACACATATGCCAAGCGCGGGATGAGGTCGGCAATAGTATTCCGGTCCAATGACAGCGTATTCTCCCAACTATTGCCTTAAAGCCTTTCGAGCCGAGGCTCGTTCTCATGTTTTATCTTGGTTATCTCTTCTCGCTGTCAGCTATCGTGTTGTTGTAATTTTTCGTCCATCGTCCCTCCTTGTTTACGACTCATTTTTATCTGTGTACCAATTATTTAGGACGCGCCTCCCATCCAGTTAGCTGCATATAAGATGTGCGCGAGCAAGTTTCACCATTCGCGGTGTCTTCATGCCGCAACCGCTTAAATATGTCCATATCTCCAAAGAACATGTAAACTGTGTGTCTTTGGGGCATAATTTACTATATGTTGGTTCACACAACTAAGAAACGGTGGCTGGAAGTAATAAGAGGTACAATGCGGCAACGAGAGCTATATCTATCAGAATACTTACCTGTACTCTGAGATCAGACAAAGGAAAAAAAGGACTTGGTGTGCAGGACAAGTTGAGGATAATATACGGGCCGGCGGTCCGAACATGTAACTGGCTTATGCTGACTAACTAGCTCTTCCTGAAGCTGCTTCCATGACGCGGAGGTCAGGATTTCAAAGGGAGGTCCTGGGCCTCTACAGAAGGTACGCCCCATGAATTATTCTCTGTAAATGTCAGTCTCATGTCGTAGCTCATAGGGCCCTCCGAATGGTGCAAACCAAACCCCCGTCAACGCGAGCAAAGTTCCTCCTCTTTGTTCGGTACAGCTTCCACCAAAACGCGACCAACATCTCGCCGAAACAGATTGGCGTCATTGAGCATCTCATGAGGCAGGGTAGGAAGCAGATTGAGATGTACGAGGATCCTTCGGTGAAGGATTGCTGGGTGTCGAAGGAGATGAAGGACTGGAATAAGCAGCGGACGTAGATCTGTATGTTATCATTCGGCTTTCTCTTTGAACACCAATGGTTATCATCTATTCATAGGTGTGTGGAATTTCTCATTAAACAATCGCATGCATCGGAGCAATTCAACAGCAGCAACCATTTGTATCGTTACCCCAGAGAGAAGCAGATCCAGAATATTTACAACCAACACATCCTTACAGGTCAGACGTGCTTATTTGGTTGAAAAGGTGGGTTCTGTTCTATTATTTTATTCTGCTACCGACTGTAAACAGATCAAAGCGGGAAGATCCTATACGACACCCTTCTCTCTGAGTGCCTTGATTTGGCTTTCTGAGTACCCCAATTCTCCCAGGACCTGCCAGTACATGTTTCCCGTGGAGCAAATATAGACGACACAAAGAAACACTCACCTCGTACGTGTGTTGCGACAGCCATGGAGGTGGTAGACGAACAGGCATCTTCTCCCCATTGTAGGATACGGCCGGTGCTACCAGTTTAATCTTACCTGCTCGTGGATGCTATAGTTCGGGCGGTCAAATCAAGGGTGAATACCGCCAAAACGAAGACACTGACGTCTACTTCCACGGTCACCTTCCTTGCTATCGCCTGCAAGTGAACTTAAACGAGAGAAGTGATAAATGTGTCATGTGAATGAAGTACCTGAGGGTGTTCGAAAGTCTCGCGAATGTTATTGATAGGCCCATACGGAACACTGAAAGAACGGTCTGTCAGTTTACAGAAGAAGGTGAAAGCTGACATTTGCTATTATACCCAATCCCTTCAAACATCGCCAGCCATTCATCGCGATTCTTCGTAATGAGAATATCAGTGATTATCGTCACAAGCTCTTCTCTGTTTTGAACGCGGATGAGGTTGGATGAGAATCTAGGGTCTTGAGGAAGATCGGGCCGAGAGAGAATCTTAGTACAAAACGAGGTGAACTAGAGTGGAGAAAGTTAGCCTAAAAGAGTCGATGAGTCCCAAAAGTTACGCACCTGCCTGTCATTCCCAGCGCCTATCATGATAAAGCCATCTTTACACTGGAAAACTTGGTAGGGAACTATCGATGGATGAGCAGTACCATGTCTGGAGGCTTCTTTGTTGGCTATCAAGTAGTTGGATGCTATATTTGCCAATCCTGCGATCTATTATCACCAGGTACATGGTACTAGTCAGTGAGGGGTAATCGATTGATGGTGCTCGGAGACATTCTAACCTGAGTCTCGAATAAGTTGCAATCTATCCAGACGCCCTTCCCGGTTTGCTGGCGAGATAACAGTCCAGCCATAATTGCGCCATGTGCATACAGACCAGTAGCGATGTCGGTAGCTGCTACACCTACTTTGGATGGAGGACGGTTGGGTTCACCTGTTCTGAACATGAACTCAGAAGGTGACCAGATATAATAGCCATGAAACTTACATGTGCATCAACCCCGCTTCACCTTCAATAATCACATCATAGCCCGCTGCTTTTCTATACGGACCGGTCTGTCCATAACCTAAAGTTTAATCAACACGCCGATCAAGCCCTGCCAAAATAACCCCCACCAGTAATCGAAGCATAGACCAAACGTGGATTAATCTCCCTACAGTCCTCCCATCCCAGCTTCATTTCTGCGAGTTTGCCGGATATATAGTTTTCCACAAGCACATCAGATTGAGCGACGAGCTTGTGCAAGATGGAGATACCCTCATCCGACTTGAAATTGATCGTGATGGAACGTTTGTTACGATTGACCGCCAAAAAGTAGGCGGATTCGGGAGGAAGGGTTTGATCAGCCGTCGAAAGCAAAGGGGCCGAAGGCGGGTTCCACGTTCCTTGAAAGGGACAAGGGGAGGTCAGGAACCCATCATTGCGGCGAAGAAATATTTACTCGTGTCGTCGCCTTTTCCACACTGTTCAACCTTGATCACATCCGCCCCTAAGTCTGCAAGCAGCATGGTCGCGGTAGGGCCAGCGAGTACCCGTGTCAGGTCGAGGATTTTGATACCCTTGAGTGGGGGTGGTATTCCGCCTGGCTCATTCCTGGCTTGTGTTTGCAGGAAACGCAACCCGGAACGTGTCCAGCGACCTACGAACAACTTGGAGGCAAGCACGGTTGAGTCGGCCCGATGGGACCCGACGGGCACCGGATTTGTCGGCTGTAACTATTTCAATCTCGGAGTTGCCTCTCTTGTGCTATGATCCTCACTTTCCCCCAGCGTTACGAGTCTCGACTGCATTTCGTCAGTGATGGATGGAACGTGGAATTTCAAGCGCAACGTCACTTGCAAGAGATAAGATATCGCACCAATTGCATGCTTTGTTTCTCGGGACCTAGCCTGCAACTCTGGCTCCTGCGACCTCGCGGGTTTTCTTTACTGGTTCTGTGTGCCTTCCGACCCGTGTGCTATACTTACTTTTAGATGATCCCCGCTATAGGGGTAGAACAGTCCCGCTTTTTGCGTAGGCACTGTTGCGACCGGTATCCCCAAGCGACGGACTTCTGATTTCTCTCTGCGTTCAACCTCCGTTCGCGTGGTGCTGTCTCTCTGCTTCTGGTTAGATCGCACCGTAGTTCCCATAGTATCTGGACATTCTGTGGAAGCAAAGTTAAGGTGGGTTGATCGACGCGTTCCTAAGTTTTTGGAAATAACATGTGAGGCCGCGGCAACCAGTTTGACAAACGCGATCGACCCGCCTTTACTGCTTTCAATACATACTCCGTTTGACGCGTCGGCTTTTATAACTGGAAAGTATTTGTATCTATGATGGCCCTCCCTCCCTTTCTCCGCCACAGCCCCTTGGTCTCCTTACACTATTCTGTCTCTAACTATGGGACAGTCAGACGGCGGGTTCGTGTTCACAGATGCTGATAATCGTGTATCGTGCGTACACTTTTCTTTCCTTTGATTAGTTCTTGATCCTCATCTCGTTTAGAAACCTGCTATGGGCGGTGACCTCTAGCTTGGGCGCTGGACTCTGCTTTCTGGTGCTACTGGTCATAGCCGTCGTTATGATCCATCCTGCTTCCAGACATCAGCTTGACCGTGTCAGCTTCCGGATAATGATCTACGCGCTAATTGCGAAGTGCGTCGTCTCTCGGTGAAATACGCAGTTCTCTGACATGTGGTTGCAGTATGGTCTTTGGAATTGCATCTACAGTTAGCGGACTTCAGACCTATGACAGCGAAACGTGCAACGTTGCGATGTGGCTGCTGATGGTGAGTGGACAATTTCATTCCACTAGATACCTCGTCCCCATAACTGATTCATACGCGCAGTTAACATTAGAACTATCAACTTTCTTGCTGTTCTGTATTGCCTTGAATCTCCAGTTCGTGATTACTGAGCCTAGTTATCGTCGTTTTTGTTCATGATCCAACAGGTTGGTTCTTGTTCACGGCGTTCGCGGCCAGATGATGGAGAAATATTATATTATTGGAAGCCTTGCGGCTGCGGTCGCCATCACTGTTCCCCCATTTGCCACAAAACAGTATGGGTACGTAACTTTCTATTCTTTTAGATGGGATGCTGATAGAGTTTGTAGATGGGATCCAATAAACGATGCGTGCTGGTACTCGAGCGATGATACCGCCATTCGTCTCCGTTGGCAGGTAAGACTTGCATCATTACTCCTCTTTCCAACGATCAGACTTACGATAGCCACCGTAGATTGGCACACAGATTTTCTGGAGCCTGGCTAGCGTGGTTGGAGAGTTCGTAACATTTTTTGTTGTACTCGGTTATATGATCCGGCACCAGGTGAGGCACTCTTCAGTGTTATCTGTGGCGTTGATATTTACAATACGTTTAAAGGTTCTTCATGGCAATGCGGTCAGAAGCCGCTCACATTCCACAGGAACCAGATCTCGCGCCCAGTCGATAAATACTACAACTGTTAGGGTACCTGCAAACCATGCCAAGACCTACCAGACCGTGATTATTCGGATATGTTGGTCTTTTTTCTATCACGACTTACATTCTCAGGCTGATCTTAACTCACAGCGCTTTACCCACTCGCGTCTCTCATTATCAACACTGTAACTGTTGCTTGCGATTTATATGCATCGACTTCAGATGGAACACCCAAGTCCCAGACAGTAAGTCCAAAGTACCTTGCCTATCATGAATCTCACTCATACGGTACAGGCATACAATGTACTTCTGCTTAGTGAGTCAAGTAGATTCTGACTCGCTTCATCGAAACTCATTGCGCTGCAGACGACTTTTGTTATGGTGGACGAGCCGTAGTATATGCAGCACTGGCAGCTACCGATCCGGTAAGAAATTTTAACTCCTTTACTGTCCACTTGCTGATTAAGTCCGGCACAGTCATTAGTCCGCGCAGTCAAGTCCTTGTGGAGACACACACGCGGGAAAACGGACAACACGTCAGGCAGCACTAGTAATGGTCCCAAAACGACCACCACGTCGCATGGGCAGATTACAGTGCACATCGAGCTTAGCGAAGTACGGCAACTGGACGACGGTTCAGAGTTACCGGTCTCGCCTAGTATGCACAAACCGGCTTCTCAGTCTTCTGCCACGCTGCCGAAAGACGTAGAAGGGGGCGACCTTGACCATGATGACGATCCGATGACTGCGAGACTCGATGCTATGCGGAGGGCGCAGATTGGACGAGCGATGGATATGAGGCAAGATGCACTTGATAGACGTCTTGAAAGAAAAGATTTCAAGAGGCAGATATAATTCGGCGTGCGTTGAAGATAGATTATAATACTGACTGTACTTTATATTTTGGATGTATTTATCAGAACAACTATTAAAAGGGTTAACACTGTTGAGAGAGCTATTATCGCCTTAATTCCTCCGCTAGTTTACCAATGGGAATAACACCTCACTCGAGGTTATACAGTACAGCTAAATTAAGGTATTATCATCAATAAGTCCCGCAGACTTATTAGCTGTTAGTTGTTTACATCGATGGCGAGTGCCGCGTGAATAACAATTATTAAAAGTACTTATTCTACACTTGATAGCATGCAGTCTGACCAAAATGTATATAACTGAATGCAAGCCTAGGATTCAGGAAGTCTTGGGAAGCACCATCTGACTCTCAGGCGGACGAAGGAACCGTAGGTTGGTTATGGTAACGCAATGCAGTGCGCGAGAGGAGTTGTTAACAGTATATCATTGACATCGATATTGGATTCTCTGTCGCGGGGGAGGTTCCTTCGCAATTGAGTAGCGGTTGTACCGGAGGGCGTCACAGCTGATAAATCCTCTTCAAAATCGCCGTCGTCGTTGTTCCCGGCATCATTTATCCACTGTACTGTAGTATCACAGAAGTATCGCAAAGGTTCCTTTTGGTTCGCCCTGCGCTTTGTAAGGCTTATTAACATATCAAGCATTAACAGCTGGATGGTGATATGGCAAGAATAAATGAAGCGGAAGAAATACGCACCGGAATAACTTTTGAACACTGGAGTTGAGAATTGAAGCGACACGATTGGGTCAGTGTCATACCGTCGGCTTGCGTCGGCCGCTTCAAAACTTAAGAGAGAAACTCAAGATTGTGCCAATGAATAAGCCTTAATTCGCCGTGTACCATGAACTCTGGTTCGTAAAGATGACGGCCGTATAGAACTATGCTGTTCGGATAAATAGTGCAAGCATCTGAACAGAGGTAGCCTGCCCGGTTCAAGCGCGGAGTAAGAGTAAACCTCAATAGCCGGTTGCCGTCGGCGAAATTCGGGCCACATGAAAGAGGTCGATGACGTTGCATCATCTGGTTTACTTCATCCTTGACTGTCGACCTCGACGACGAGCATCGAGGCGGTCTCGCAATGCTCTCCAGGCAAGCGCTTCGTCGCTTGCGGACCTGTCGCGCATCTGTTCTTCCTTTTTACCATTACCGTCCGTCTTCGGTAGCCCAAAGGCGTGACTATGCAACTCCATCGCCCTCACCCAACGACCCTTTCGCTAATGGTACCAATACGTATTATGCCGACGAAATGTACAAGCATTGGAGGCAGGACCCAAAGTCTGTACATGCATCCTGGGACGCGTATTTTTCCGGTATGGACAAGGGCCTGCCTAGTGCACAAGCATTCCAGCCGCCTCCCAGCCTTGTAGCTGCTCCAGCCGATGGAGCGCCTGCGCTTTATGCTGGCGGTGCGGCAGAGCTTGATGACCATCTCAAGGTGTGTGGTAGTCTGACACGTGCAAAGAGTGTATCTGATTCTTTGGATTAGGTCCAATTGCTCGTTCGCGCCTACCAAGTGCGGGGTCATCATGTTGCTGAACTGGATCCCCTCGGAATTCTTGATGCTGATCTGGCGGACGTTCATCCGCCTGAATTAGAGCTCAGCAGATATGGGTTCACAGAGCGCGATCTGGACAAGGACATCACTCTTGGACCCGGTATCCTCCCTCATTTCGCCACCGAGGACCGGAAAACGATGAAGTTGGACGAGATTATAAAGCTTCTGAAACGGATATATTGTGCGTTGTTTCCCCAATAGCGTGCGTCCCGGTTTGACAATTCGTCTTTAGGCGGTGCCGTTGGCATACAGTATGTGCATATTCCGGACAAAGAAAATTGCGACTGGATCCGTGAACGCGTAGAAATACCCAAACCATGGAATTACACGGTTGACGAGAAGCGGATGATCCTAGACCGTTTGATCTGGTCAGAGTCATTTGAAAAGTTCATTGCGTCTAAATATCCCAACGAAAAGCGATTCGGTCTAGAGGGTTGCGAGGCTCTTATTCCCGGTATGAAAGCTCTCATAGATCGGTCAGTGGATCATGGTGTAAAACACGTCACGCTTGGTATGCCTCACCGTGGCAGACTAAACGTGTTGGCTAATGTCATTCGGAAACCTATCGAGGCTATTTTGAACGAATTCAGTGGTACGGAGGATGACGATTCACCGGCTGGAGATGTCAAATACCATCTTGGAGCAAACTACGTTAGGCCTACTCCCTCTGGAAAGAAAGTGTCATTATCCCTTGTTGCCAACCCTTCACATTTGGAAGCCGAGGATCCGGTCGTTCTTGGTAAAACACGCGCCATTCAGCACTTCGAAGCAGACGAGACCACCCACACAACTGCCATGGGTGTTCTTCTTCACGGAGATGCTGCATTCGCTGGTCAAGGTGTGGTTTACGAAACTATGGGCATGCACAACCTCCCCTGCTATGGCACCGGTGGAACCATCCACTTGATCGTCAACAACCAAATCGGTTTCACCACTGACCCTCGATTCTCCCGCTCTACCCCGTACCCGTCTGATATCGCTAAATCCATCGACGCCCCCATCTTCCACGTGAACGGGGATAATGTGGAGGCAGTAACTTTCGTTTGCCAACTCGCTGCTGACTACCGCGCCAAGTATAAGAAGGATGTTGTCATCGACATCGTCTGCTACAGGCGTTATGGTCACAATGAGACTGATCAACCGATGTTCACCCAGCCACGAATGTATAAAGCGATCCAGGAACACCCGTCTCCCCTCACAGTGTATACTAAATTCCTCGTTGGCCGCGGAACGTTCACCGAGAAGGACATTGAGGAACACAAGAAGTGGGTTTGGGGCATGCTGGAGAAGTCTTGGTCAGGTGCGAAGGATTACGTCCCTACGAGTAAGGAGTGGTTGTCTGCGTCATGGCAAGGTTTCCCGTCCCCCAAGCAGTTGGCGGACCAAACTTTGCCCACCCGTGTGACCGGCTCCGATGAGGCGACCCTGAAACGCATCGGAAAAGCTATTTCTACCTATCCCGCCGGTTTCATCCCTCATCGCAACCTCGCACGTATCCTTGCAACCCGTGGAAAGACCGTTGAAGAAGGTACGAATATCGATTGGTCTACCGCCGAGGCGTTAGCGTTCGGCTCGTTGGCTC
This sequence comes from Armillaria novae-zelandiae, assembly GCA_030435655.1. Taxonomy (NCBI): domain Eukaryota; kingdom Fungi; phylum Basidiomycota; class Agaricomycetes; order Agaricales; family Physalacriaceae; genus Armillaria; species Armillaria novae-zelandiae. Next base: position 2,015,826 of record JAUEPR010000003.1, on the reverse strand, counting down.
TGGAGAAGATTCACGTTAGAGTTTCTGGACAGGATGTTGAGCGTGGGACATTCTCGCAAAGGCATGCTGTCATTCACGACCAGGCCAATGAGTCTCAGTACATCCCTCTCAACGATCTCGGTTCGTCCCAGGCTCGCTTCGTCGTCTGCAACTCGTCCTTATCGGAATATGGTTGTCTTGGATTCGAGCTCGGTTACTCCCTGGTTTCTCCTGATGCGTTGACCATGTGGGAGGCACAGTTCGGTGATTTCGCCAACAATGCGCAGTGCATTATTGATCAGTTCGTCGCCGCTGGTGAGAGGAAATGGTTGCAAAGGACGGGTTTGGTTATGAGTTTGCCGCATGGATACGACGGTCAGGGACCTGAACATTCTAGTGGAAGGATTGAGCGATTCTTGCAGCTTTGTGATGATCATCCGAACGTTTTCCCTTCGAAGGAGAAGATTGAAAGGCAGCATCAGGATTGCAACATGCAAGTTGTCTACCCAACGTATGTTCCCTTTGTCGTCGTCGGTAGACTATTACTAAACCAAATTACCCTAGAACTCCTGCCAACTATGTATGCATATGCTTTTCAAACTTCGTATGCTGATGCTGATGCTGTATGTGTAGTTCCATGTCCTTCGTCGCCAGATTCACCGGGATTTCCGCAAGCCGGTACGTTTATTTGTTTATACGACTCTGCGTTACCTCACTCAATGCTTCCCTAGCTCATCATTTTCTTCTCTAAAAACCTTCTTCGACACCCCAAAGCTCGCTCAGATTTGGCCGAGATGGTTGGCGAAACTAACTTCCAAAGGTATATTCCCGACAGTCATCCAGATTCACTGGTTGCGCCAGAGCATATCAGGAGGCATGTCTTGTGTACTGGTGCGATTTTACATAAACTCTCACCTGGGTTATCGTTGAATCATTCTTCATGTAACAGGTCAAGTTTACCAGACTCTGTTAGCCGCAAGAGAAGAGCGAGGCATCACCGACATTGCCATTAGTAGAATTGAGCAGATTTCTCCGTTCCCTTATGACATGGTTTGTATTTCTAACCACCGAAAGACTTATCCAGCTGATGAATGCCGCAGTTGACCCCTCACCTCGACAAATACCCCAACGCCACTCTCTTGTGGTGTCAAGTGCGTAAATTTTTTTTGAAGAAATTAACGACGTATCTGACCGTTCTACAGGAGGAACCTTTGAACAACGGTGCATGGAGTTATGTTGGTCCTAGGATCTATACCGCTGCCAGCAAGACAGAGAACCACAAAGGGAAGTACCCGTTGTATGCCGGCAGGGATCCCACTAGTTCTGTCGCTACTGGAAGCAAGGTAAGCTCTCTTTTTGTCGCCTAGAGTGGCTGTCCTGATCACGGTCTATCAGACACAACACAAGAAGGAGATTGAGCATTTCCTCAATACGGCCTTTGATCTCTCTACGACGCATTGAGATAATCACGACTGACTTTCTTTATTTTTTCTGTTCTGTTTTGAAGCTTAATAATGTGGAATGGGATTCGTTCTATTTCAAACTAGTGTATCTCCCGAAGATGTATCGGAATAAAATAAACTTTCAAATCGGGACCCACACGATTTAAGTATGGAGTTAGACACCGTTGGCATACGAAGCTAACCATAGATTTAAGTTTCCTGTCAGATGCCTTTGCGCTAGATGCGGTACCAGAATATCTGAAACCGAGTCCATTCGTCCATTATAATATATAATATAGTTACACGCTACTCATCGCTATTGAGTAAACCCAAAAGGGGTTTTCAAGGGCTATCCGGAACGAATGTTCGGGCTAGATGTGCAGTAGTAGATCGGTATAATAAGCACGTCCTGCATTCTTTATATGCAGATGACCAAGCTTCGAACCAACCGCAGGCAACACGAGGATCATGTTTTTGTGGGAAAACACATTTGCATATAATGGCTCCAAAAGGTGTGATTTTCACGTACTGAGTGCGTATGCACCATTAAGTAGTCATCGACAGTCATCTAATGTACGTACATAAATAGGGAATATGGTCGTGGTCCGTTCGTTAAAGTCGTCATGTAAGTATTGGGAAATAAAAAGTTGAATCGAATGAGTTAACGAGCCTAAGTCAGACGGCGTTCTGATAAATAAGTGCTAGGTTCCGTGTAAGAGGAGAAAAGAGTTACAACCACCAATGGAACCAGGATAGGAGATACCATTTGGCGTACTGAAGTCCAGTTAAAGATGAAAATTGCTGGATGGTGGTGGAATCCGCCTGGTCACCGCCGCCCTCTCCATCATGGGGTGCAAAAAAGAATCCAGCAGTGAGAACAAGATAACTGAGTAGGTTTGTTAGCGTATTTCCACCGACATAGGAAGGATCACTATACCTTAAAATGAGAATACTTCCCCGATGGTAATTGCTCTTTGCTTCGATGTATGTATAGGTCATCAAGAACATTGAAAGGATGATAGCAATGACGTCCCATCGAGGGAAAATAAGTCTACAGAATCATTAGTGTTGTCGAGGATGATGCAAGGCGGTACGGTACGGTACGCACGTGAAAGTCTTTGCAACTTCGCCCATTTTATCAGGGGCCCAATAAGCGGAGAACGCGACCATTGCCGGTATTTGTAAGAGACAGACTTGAAGAGCATACGCTGAGCCGATCTCCATACTGGAAAATGATAAGCATGCGGTAACATGACGCAGTAAAAATCGCTTACCTGAGGGCAATGTTGCCATTGAGCGCGAATGACATAGCGTTCATAAATTCGGTAGTGTTCGGGACAAGTGCAAATAGGGTGACACCAAGGAACTTCTCGTCGATACCAGAGCCTTGAAGAATTACATCGACGACATCGACAAGGATTTCTAAAGAAAACAATGTCATCTGTGAATCCGACGCACGAAAGTTATAGATACAAACCTGCGATTATAGCATACAACAGAGTGCATGCGAGCAAAACACTAGCGCTAGTGGTACGACTCCAAGACGGTGCATCATGCCCTCCTTGACCACCAGATGCAGACTCGTTTTCAGCGCCCGAAACTCGTGCGCGACCCGGAGACTGAGCAGCATGAGCTTGCTGATGGCGTAGAGCACTAACCGTTGCCACCGCAACAGCTCTGGTGAAGTCATCGGTTGTCATTGCCTCAGGCAGATGCATAGGTTGTAGTGCAGTGTTCTTCACTGCTTGATCCACGCTTTCCATGACGGGCGTAAAATGTACAGGAGGAGGCATGGAAGGAGCGGCGGCGTACGAGACTCGGCGAGGTAGAACAGGAGAAGGAGGCCCACGAGAAGAAGACGGTTGAGATAGTGGAGCTTGCGGCGAGATGGATGCTGTGTCTCTGCCGAGACTATGGGCATGGCTTTCCTTGCGATGAAGAGAACCAGGTGTGTTGGGATTTGCAGCGCCAGCAGACGGAACGAGTCGATGGTACAAGGATTGGCGCTGATGGATAGGAAGCTCCACGGAATGCATTAGCTGCTGGGGGTTTTGCCAAATTTGGCTGGCGTGTGTACGGAGGGAGAACCAAAGGCCAACGAGATACGACTATATTACGACTCCATCAGTAGACTGAGAAGACTATGAAGGATGAGAACGTACGAAGAGTAGGATGACAGCACAGAAGTACATCAAGCTCTTCACGGTCGATTGATAGAAGGGATCATCGACGGGGTCTGGGTGTTTATAGTAACAGTGATCACAGATCCAAGGCATGCTGCTACCACCAGGTCCAGGTGCAGATGGACAACCACTGCAGATCAATTGGAACTATGGGGTGTTGGTTAGCCTCAACGCAGACAGACATAGCACACGACATACATTTCCGTAAGTCTGATAGAACAGAGTGGGTGTTAATGCTCCGATAATGGCCATGATCAACATCATACTGGTGACGCCAGCACTCTTGGCATTGAATTTCTGCTCCTTTCGCCTGAACGCGGCGCTGACCATACTCATGCCGGGCATCAACAGCACACCTGCAAGAATACTACCAACAATAGAACCCTCAACGAGATGCCCTTTGTTCTGGACCAGGGCCATAGAATACAGTATAATTTCGATGATAGAACCGAAAGTGGCATTGATGACGGCACCCATGCCGATAGAAGACTGCGCGGAGATAGATGCAACGGCCATACCGATGAAATACGAAAGAGGGATGACACTCGACAGACTGAGAATGAAGATGAGACCCTGTGATGCAATGAAAGCCAGGAAACTAGGGACATGCTTGTGATGCTCTTCGAGCTTTTCGACCATGGGAAGTAAAACCAACCCATCGAAAATAACAAAGAACACGACGGGCATCAGGTTGACGAACAGGATATTGACGCCGCCTACGGTGTACTTGTAGTACTGCAATCCGACTGCACGATAAGTGCAAAGTAGCACTTTGGATGAACCAGACGGTGCGACTTGTCCTGCAGCAATGCGAGGATGCTTGACTGAAAACTGAGTACGACTAGCTCCAGGGGAAGATGCCGAATCCCCTGCATTGGTTGGTTCTACTTGCTCGGAAACTACCACGGAAGGAGGTGCCGCGCAGAATCGTATGGTGTCTGGGTGAGAAAAAATGTGTGTGAGAAGAGCCCAATTGAGTTTTGCCATCGGTATCGTAACGATGAGACCCCAACAGATGAGGCAAACGGCGAGCATAAGTGGGGCAATGATGGAGATCATTCCAAGCCAGAAGCAAATTTTGCCGAGTGTCGTAGCTTTCGGGTTTTCCTTAACAGCGCCAACCGATGACTCGGAAGACGTTGTAGATAAGGTCGCTCCGTATGACTTGGAAGGCGGTGGCGAGTGCATTTCCGAAACCGTCTGGAGGAGGGAAGTGTGTTCTCCTGGAATGATAACAGAATTCCAAGACATTGTTTGAGCATGCTGAGCTCTTGGGGGAGAGTCAGAAGCAACGCCTCTGATAGTGCTGGAGGACTGATCATCGGAATCGGGCGCTCTGACTGTATGTGAAGAATCCCCACTCCAATGGCGCTCGTGCGATGTCGCATCGTCCTCGTCTTCTTCGTCCTCATCCTCTTCATCGAGTCCTTCACCTTCCACGTATTTCCCAAACGGCCACGCAAGATACCATCCCAAACCGAAGACTAATGAGGAATACTGCTTGCCACCCTGGGGAACGAGATAGAGCAGGGCAGAGACGGCAAAGCACGTCAGGGAAAGCCACCAGCCGAACACGGCAACCCAGAAGATGTTGCCGGGTAAGAGATGGCGCTCTGCCTGAGCAGAGGGGATGGAGTGCAATGCTTCGTCAGCGTAGCGAGTAACTGAACGCGATTTTTTGTAGAGTGCCGGCTTCCAAATGGGGAGACCAAATGGATGCTCGACATTAATGAGCGACTGTCGGTCCTTGAGAGTGATAGGGTCTTCCTCTCTATCGGAGCCGGATTCGTCGGCATCATTGGCAGCCTCGTCGTCATTGGGGGCGACCGACTTGCCAACTCGCCTGTCAGCATGCTCGGAGCTATCACCGTCTTCATCTTCCTCGTTGAGATGATCTTCATCGCGAAATCCTTTGCCAGCAGTGCTCACGCTTCTGCTGCGAGCTTCACGACGTACGGAATGCGACGATGAGCTGCGAGAGAGGATGGGGGCTGGAGCTTGTCGAGCTGGAGGGGACTGCTGATAAGAGGTTCCCTCGTTGTGATGTTGAGGCGAGTCGGACGCTGACCACTGCGAGCCATGGCTCATCGAGCGGTGCAGATGGCTAAAAGGAGTGGGGGTCGATGACACAGTGTCGTCCATGTCATCCGACACTGGAGAGGGTAAGTTGGACATCGTGGTCAACGGTGGCGAGGACTCTTGGTCGTCGTTGTCGTTGTCGACCAGCGCAACTTGAGACACAGGAAGGCACAAACAAAAGCTAAGTGAAGGAGAAGGCTGCCAAACGACAGCCAATCAGAAAAGGAAATAATAATATACAAATCCGATGCGGAAAATCCCGGGGTATCATCAAAATCTAATCTTATCTTAGAATAAAAACGCCACACTGTTTCATCACTTTTTCATCAACTTCTCGTGTAACTGAGCTCCCTTCAGCTTGGCCCGCAGGTACTCGAGACGTGCCTCATATCGCATACTCACTTCCTCCCGTCTGCGCCGTATATCCTCCATCTCCCGCACCATCTCTTCCTCCATCTCATCCTTCTCCTTCTTGCCAGATCTGTCAGACACAGATCTACCAGCTACGGACCTGATCTCGTCTTCCGGCACCGAACGCATGGATGGCTGGCCTGCACTCCTAGTTAAGTTGATGCTGGAGCCACTAGCAGTGTATCCGTGGTTGAGTGACATCCCCATGGGCAAAGAAGGCACAGGCGGTGGCGCCAGTCCTCCGCCTCCAGTTCCAGTAGCCCTCCCTGATGACACGCTTGAAACAGAGTTCTTTCTATGCAATGATCCAGGTCTTGATGATGTTGCGAGGCTCGAAGTCGTCTTCTGGCGCACTACCCTCCTTCCAGTGTACGTCGTGTTGATAGATGTGCCCGACCGTATTGATGTAACATCGCTATCGGCACTGCTCAAAGCCAACCGCTGCTGACTCCGCGAATCAGGTATCAAGGTCCATGTCGACGCGTCCCTAACGCTACTATCTTCGTGGATCTTCCCCTGCCTCTGATGATGTTTCTTGGTTAATGCGGTTACCTCAAGTCCATGAAACGCATCCATCAGACGCTTTCGCTCCGACTCAACGGCTGCCATCTCTTGCTTTATCTCCTCTGAAGATTTGAAGGCACCTTCGTCGAAGACATCATTTATCGTCCCAGAATACTTGGGATCGGTTGCAAGCACTCTTGCACCCGGAAATGCGGACGGCGGAGTAGCGTATCGTCTGATACTTGACGCTGTGGAACGAGAGGAGGGAAGGTGGGGCATGCTGGGGTGTTCGTTCAACCCTGTCCGGCGAGAAGACAGTGATATCGTGTCCGTCGGTCGAGACGCTTCCGTCTGTGCGGACGCCACAGACGAAGCACTCGACTTCTTGATGAGCTGGGGAAGCTTGAAAATGTTGGAACTGCTAGAGGTTGAAGAGAAGACGCTAGATGTGTCGCTAACGTCTTTTGACCCGGACCGAGTCCGATTACCTCCAGGTCTTCGAAATAGACCTGCCATGCCTGAGGCGATTGAGTTGCGTGACTGTACTGAAGGAGAACGAGGAACAGTAACGACAAAATTGGAAGAAGGCCGTGAACTGGCTGACACTTCGGTATAACATACATATATAAGAGCATGCACGGTCAGACGTATTAAAGCCACCTACGTCTTTTACTACTTTCATTTCCACGTGCTTGGTGTCGGTTGACAGGAACGATAGCTTCCTCAGAAGGCACAGTTGAGCTAGTTGCGAATCTCTCGAACAGACTCTGCCGCAGCATTCGGTATTCATCATCGCTAAAAATTGAAAACACAAGTTAAGCGATGAACAGGTGCGAGGTCATTCAGCACGCACTTCAGCAAGCCCTCTGAATTCGCCACTGCCAACTCGTTCAGCCGTTGTGCTAGCGTCACCCTATGTTTGCGGTCCATATCACGAGAATGTAAAATTTTTATACAGGACGTACGTGACGCTATCCGTGGCCTTTCTCGTGAGAGAAACTGCGATGTCATTTTCGTCATTTGTGTCCTTCCGTAGCGGCGACGGCGCTGGCATGTTGGTAGCGGATTTTTCAGCGGAGGACCCTGGCTGGCCATATACACTATTCCGTGGACGAGGCCCCGTCTTTTTATGCAACGAGACCACCGCCGCAGCGTCAGTTCCATTCGCATGTATCGGAGACGGTTGAGCCAAAGTTTGAGCTGCCGATTTGCCCGTATCGACAAAAGTAGGGTTAGCAGCTTCGCGTTCCTTTCCCTTGTTTTTGCCGTACTATGTGACCCGAATTAGACGTAAACATTTCATTTCGGGGAAGCGATGGCGAACAAAAAAGGATATTTCGGAGTCCTATCAATATTCGCGGAGCGGGTGGAAAGGAAGTACGCACGAAACGTGAGCGAATGACATGGACAACGGATTTGTCGGTGGTAACGTAGTCGTCGTAGGGCTTCCTTGACGAGAAGAACCCCATGCCAGCATTACTACACAGTCGCAAGTCACCCCCTGGATGGTATACTGAATCCTGCAGCACTGGGTATAGAAAAAGGAAGGAGTGTGAGAGCAAGATGGCACGGGAACTAACCGCCGGCATCTGAAATTCCTCGCATGATTTGCGGTCATGCTTCTTTGTATGTCTCAGGATCAAGGAGGGCTTCATCAACAGGAATATATCATATATCACTCTACGCCAATTTGAAGTTTTTTTGGCTAGCACTAATTTTGTAACTTCTTGTTTCTAAAGAAAACTCCCATCTCCTTCATGGCCGATCCAAATGTCTGGGCAACCTTCATCTCTGATCCAATCCACTTCGGTAACTTATTTCGAATATTTGATGATGCATAGCGTTTATCAAGGAGAATCAGGGACGCCCAATCCCCACGGTGTCTTATTGCACGTCCTGTGGCGTTTGTGTATTAACTTCAGACAGATTTCGTGGACATGCGGCAACGCACCTATACTTTGATTGACAGCATTCATACACATGTTCTCGTACAACTCCGCTGCGGCATCCTTCTGACCTTGCGCTTTCTTCAACTGACCTTGGTCCTCCAGCCGTTTTACATATTTCATCCTCTCGCGAAGCTCCGGAGATGCTAGGTTTGCGTAAGGAAGTCCGACAATGACTACTGCTCGAGCTAAATCATCGGCAAAATTGAGGCCCTCAGATAGCTTTGCACCGATAACCGCGAAAAGTAATGCGCCTTTCTTATTGTCCACCTGGTTCCCAGTCAGTGAATTAGTTGTAATCACGCGTGGAGCCACTCACTGGACTACGAACGGCAGATGAAAATCCTTGCAACACATCATCGACGTCTTTAGCCTCATCTGGTTCAAAGAATACCTGCCGTATCAGTTCGGTAAAGAGTCATTTTTGACGTGTCCGAACTATTCACCGACCTTTTTCTTGGCGTTGAACTTTTCTATGACACCGCCAGTTTTCCAATAATCTTTGCTCGTGTTCAGAAATCTATATGACGGAAAGAACACGATCATTCCACCGGGAACGACGTTTGTGAAATTCAGGATAATTTGTCCCAGCTCTCCGATCTTGCATAGATCGGTTAAAGATCTGTTGATCACAGATACATTTGACTTACCACAGCTTTGTCTACCTGCTTCTCAGCTTTATATTGGAGGTCTCCACCACGTGGACCTTTGGAGATCGTCAATGGCAACAGATTCCAAGGCGGAATGACATGGCCGCAGGAAAAACTAGTCAACCTTTCACTTGGAAGATTCGCAAACAGTTGGTTGGTGACATCGGATATCTGTCATCAAAGTAAGATTCTGAGACTTGCTATTCAAAACGCCACATACGGGTGACATAGTTCCGCCAGCAAGAATGACGGATCGAGCTTCTTCGACTACCTCCATAAACGGCGGGGCTGGATTAAGGAGCTGGTACTTGATTTCGACATCTTCATGACCGACACTGCCCACGAGGGAGAGGCTTAATTTTCCATCTGCGAAGAGATCGGATTATGTTTTCAAACATAGCACCCGTAACTGTACGTACTTTCGGTCGTCGTTGTCAGTGACCGCATCAAGTCTTCAACCGCATGTAAAGGTGGTACAGCCCCCTTCGAGGTCTGTTTCCTTTTTCCCGAATCTGCAAGATGACACTTAGAATAAGGAAGGTACGAAGTGTCAAAACAGAAACCCACCAGTCCTTTTTTCATCCTGTATGTCAGAATAATTCGCAATCTTTCTTGCAACCTAAGACAAGGAGGTTGTTAGTATGGCACAATGTGAAATTGAACATGGTGCTCTGACTTTACTTGTTGTCAAGTATCCCGTAATCTCTAGTAAATTAATACCTGCTACCTTGTTTCCAAGTCGTCCTAGGAGCTCGGATACAGAAAGCATATCGACCTTTTGATTTTGACGTACATCGTCCTCTTTCCAGGACAAAGTATAATTTGTCAATGCCTCGAGAAAAGCGACTAGACGTTTCAAGTGCAGCAAGTTTACGGGAGAAAGTCGGTTACGAAACTTCGAAACGTAAATGCATACTTGTTTATAAGATGTCTCCAAGGTAGAGAGAGACAACTTGTGCGTTGACAACGCCAGCAGGGTTGGAATAAGGTCTATCGAAGGGGTTAGCGAGATAACGAATAATAAGAAGGATCAAATGCACTATGAGCTTCATCAATGATAACGATTTGATCCTTTAAATCGATTCCGAGGGCTTCGCGTGCTGACTTCTGCAACAACAGATTATAAGGTAAAGTCACGAGCTGCATTTTGTTAGGAACTCCATTTCATGTAAGTATTATATAAAACTCACCTCTGCCTGGGGTATGGCGCGCCTAGAGCCAAAGTATGGGCATAAATTAACTATTCGACCAGCGGTGGCCAGGTCTTCAATATCTTTTGGCGAAGCCTAAGGTCAACGTGAGTGGAGCTTCGTAGAAGAAACTATTTGGAATACCAGGATCTGATCCCTAAAATCAATCATACGGTAATCATCGTCTATAGGTGGCAAAAACTGACAACGTTTATCCCCTTTCTCTAAAAACACGTTGAGTTGATATCGTAGTATTGCTACGGCTAACGTACCGTTTAGCAGTTCGCGACACCCCTCATCAAAATCTTTTTTTCTTGAACGAAGTTCGTCATTGATGCAAAGCTGTTTCCGCGAGCCAAGCGACACCGTGCGTGAATACGATACGGCAGAGTCGATGCCAATTTCATCGTTCGATTCTTCAGCAACGCGCTTTTGGGGCAACGCTGCCGAAGAGCAAGTTGATTGCTTTCTGACTGGAAAAAGCTTCAATCTCTTCATCTCTGGTATAATTTGAGTCAACTGAGAGTGCGTGCGTGAGGCGTAGTAAATCTTGGTGCACGTCAGCTCTTCGTCGTCCAACAGGTCACTCCTGGAACCTTTCTCTAGTCTGTATAACTTTTAATATCGAATGAAATTAAGAGAAGTAGAGCATACTACTTTGCCATCAATGACCTGACCACCGGTGATATATTATCGTCCTCGGCAGCTTCAGTTTCCGGAAGAAATACGTCGTCATTTTCTTCGTCATCAATGGGTTTGGATTTCGCCATCATTCTCTTTGAGAATATCGGCATGCGAAGGATATGTCATTTAATGGGACTCACGGGCTTCTTCGAGACGCGCGCCCTTGCCATCCTCCTCAACTCGACTTCCTTTTTCCTTGCCTTCATCAATCGTTCTTCATATTCCTTTTCTCGATCTTCCATGTCTCTTCGCAAACGCTCTCTGCTTTGGGCAGTCACCCAATCACTGTCTTTTGTGAAGTGAGTACCAAATACTCTTCTTGGGCAAGTAGCCGTACCGTCTTGGTCAGACCCTCCCAATGCCGCCATCTTGCCTTTTCTAGCGCGGTTCTTCTCATCGGTTATCCAAGTTAAGCTGGCACATAAAAGACTGAGTGTTTTACCCTTCAGGCGCGTCAGCGAACAGTCCGGTTGCCGAAGTCAAATATTTGTACCGTGCCAGTTGGACTCTCTACGATAGTCACCTTTCTTCCTTCAATAGACGTGTAAAGGTGGCGCATAAGTTCCACCTGTATCGGATAAGGGGGAGAATACGGAAATGCCGGAAATTCATCTGGAGTTGGTAGGCTCAACGACATGACGGGTGGCAGACGCGTTCAAGAAGCAAATTCAAATTCAAATGGACGCGAGGGTGATAAGCACGTGAGTCGCCGCGCATGCCGACCGTCGGACAAATTTCGGACAGACTCGGACCGATTTGGCCGATTTGGTTCTTTTGCTCTCAAAGTGATGTCGCTGCATATTTTTGCTAGAGCGCACCGGTCAGCCCCGCTTGTGCAAGGCTTCCGTCGTTCTCTGTCCAACCTGAACCGCCCTTCACCCCCGTCTCTTCCACGAGAACTTCAAAGAGAATTCGAGGAACTCCAGCGACAGGCCCAAGCACCTCTTTCTTCGACTACCCCGTTATATGATGTGGAAGCGGAACTTGCAATGCATCCCGATGCGCGGAAACCCGTGAAGCCGGCCTTCGAAGGAGACGTTAATCCATTGACGGGAGAGCAAGGTGGTCCCAAGCAGGAACCCGTCAAACAGTGGGGAACAGAAGACGGCGGGGATTGGAGCTTCAAGGGACGTGTGTCAGACTTTTGATATCTATGGGGAAGATCGGTATGATATTTCTCATGCTGCCTAGTCCAGGGCGCTGTTTCTCATCCATTACTGCAGTATTCATATAGGTACTGTTGCTTCTTGTACGATGTCGGCTGTACTGTTGCCGTCTTCTCTATGGCGTGGGTTATCTCGTAAGGAATCCATAGAAGTCTCATCTCGTGATTTTGTGCTTGCTTGCCAACTTGTGCATACTGTATGATTGCATGGACCTGTTTACCTTTCGGAGTCTTCCCCGATCGCGGTCACCCTGGATTTCTTTGTTGGCTAGAAGGAACACTTCATTTGATCGAAACAAGCACCCTGCTTCGAGTCCCATGCTTGCTTGTCAGCAGTAAATTTTTTCGTTCTCGGTCTTTGTCGTGAGAAGTCTGTACGAACCTCGCTGAACGCCTAGTTTACAAAGATAGCATCGGACATCCACATGCAGTTCCATGATATTCTCGAATGCTCTCCGTAAGCTCTCGGCTCCCGCCACATCCATGTCGACGATTATAACCAGTCCCTTGGTTCCAGGGATACTTTTTTGAGCATCTGCGCACTGATGGCGCAATGTTCGGGAAATGCATTCTCGGCACTGGACATCTCTACCCAGACGATAAGAACCAGTCAAACCGGCGCTTTCCAAAGCCTGCATTTAACTACAAAGTGGTCTTATAACGAGGGTAGGTCATTTCTATGATCAGCGGATGTCCGGATAACGTACAGTTAACGGAACTACCACAGGTTCGACTATTCGAAACGGTCCTATGTCGAAGTCGAAGAACATCTGAACGGGCCGATGACATTTTAATACAATTGCTGCGTGGACAAATATTGTCTGCGTACGGGAAAAGTATAGTTGGCCCTCTTAAGAGGCACCTATAGAATTGCTCCGAGAAGACAGGGATCCCTGCATCTGTGTACCTAACAGGAGTTCTCAGAAGCATGGGCAAGATTCATATACATACGTCTGCCAACAAAAAGTCGTTGACATAAAACGCCAGGATGTCAAGCTGAAATTTAGGGATGTAACTGTATGCTTGAACTGCTTCGAGGATATGTATGTAGCTGTAACAAAATTCAATCTTTGATTATCTTTATCTTTTGGTGATACGTATCCATGGAGATCATGACAAACAGCGGCAAAACGTAACGTCGCCTCCTTCCCTCACGTGTATTTTCTCCGAAAAAAAACTGTTCATTTCCTGGTATCGTCTTACCATCGTCATTCTTTTACCTTCACATTCTTTTGATAGCCCTTGCTGCACATTCACTCCTTGAACTTCTTGCCTGCTGGACACTGCTCTTACCTGATTAAATCGTTCACTACCGCGCAATTTTCTCCTGTTTTGTTACGTCGTATCCACTACACGTGTGGTCCCAATTAATCCTCGAGACGACAAATTTGATTGGTCAATACCATTCTCCTCTCTGGCCCAGTAATAAAACATGTGCGTGGTTTCCCCGTCCTCTTCAGCCCTTTTCACCTGATAATTATGCTGCCCAGGCTACCAGTATCCCTTTGATCCCAGCTAGAGACTTAGTTTTGATGTATGCTTTTCTTACTTGCTCCTGATTTATGCTCACATGGGTCTCCTAGTTTCCCAAGTCTGCTTTCCATGTCGTTTGCGGAATCTAATATCCATCCTCGACGACCTATTGCCAACCCATCAGATTCAGATTCGCTAACGTTATCTCGACGGGGCGCTCACACCACCGTAGTTACTGCTTCATCATCAACCCCATCAACTACTTTGGAGAACGGCAGCCGTGACATAATTGCAAACACGTCTAATAATACTCCACTCCTGTTCAGCCGGCCCACTGAACCAGGAAATGCATCCGAATCCGAGCCTATAATCCGTACAAAACCTACCATCAACTGTCATCTACCTGATCATTCATATTTTCATACTGGGACACCACTCAGCCCTCCAGCTAGTTCATCCGGGACACGACGGGTTGCTGCCTCACCGACAACCCCAACATTCTTTGAAGAGAGATCGAGGTTATGGGAGACTGATCGCCGTGCTACACTCGTTCAAACGATCGACCCTCAACAAGGTAGTAGCTCACTCCCAGCCTTTCCTGTTGGATTTACGCTATCATCCGGACACCCAGTCGAAAAGGTGGATCAGCATACGCCTGTTCCACTAGGTGCGTTTGCAATTTTTTGAGGTAATTGCTCCTCACTCGTATTCAGTCCCAGGGTCATCGTCGAGATCGAGCACCAGCATGTTCAGCTCCAAGTCATTGCGACCCAGTACGCCCTATCTTTCTTCCGAAAGTAATCTAGTCATAATATGCCACGCAGCCGCTGTCGATCTCGTCGCTCCAAGAGCCGGTGTGTCAAAGTCTCCCCCTAAGATAGAGAAACTCAATTTAATCCGTTTGCAGTCGCATCGTCTCCAACGTCGCAGCTACCTGGGGAGACTTCAAATGCAAGCCACAGATGTATGTGTCTGGTTCTCCATGGTCGCACCATCTCATATCCGTTCAGCGTCTAGACGACCTCCTGGCCGATATGAGGGAGTTGCTTCAGGTACGACACCGTGTTGTCGTTTTGTTATCTCAGACCTTCACTGAATGAAAGCAGATCTCTCGTCATCCAAATCACATAATATGAATGGTATCGTTATTGACTCAAATTGACCGCCCAATGCTAATGTCTTGATTGCCCGATAGACCCCACACATGCAACGAAACTAACGACCTCTAAATATCCCTCTAATTCCCCAACGTCATCTCGTGCGTGATTCATCATTTCAATACGAGCAATTACTTACAATACTTATTTCATCAGAGTCGAATCCGAGTCCTACCTCGATTTACAGCCCTCTATTATCACGACCGCCAATACCACAAACTTCACATATGCCCTGTACGTCCGGTTTCTATGGAATTCCTCTTTTTCTGATTACCAGGAATGGTCAGCCATCTCTTCATATCATTCAGCGCGCAAGTCATCGTCCTCAACTACCATGTCAACGTCCTCGTCTTCTTTACGGACGCCACATGTTCGCGCCGAAGCTTTACCTGAACACGAATTCCCCTCACACCCCAATGCATCCACTTTTGGAAGGACGGCCTCCGCAAATATCTCGTTGTTAGGACAAGCTTCTACGTCCAGTTCACGATCCCTCTCTCTACCATCCTTGTCCTCGACGACCACGACCTCTTCACGTGGAGCTTCAGTGCCCTTTCAGACGCCGCCTTCATCATTCTCATCTTCCACTACCAGTTCCCCCCATTCCCGGAAAGTATCTGGTGACTTGTTACCTAATCATCCCCACGACTCCCGTACGAAACCAGTGTCGTCCTCCCCAGCGCTTGATGCTATTCCTCACAAACTTGCATTGGACGACATGAAACGCTTGTTATCCAAACCTGCGTCTATTCTATCAGGTTCTGAGTCAGACGGTTATCGATCCCTGGGACGCAGTGCAAATAGAACTGGTACTGTAGTGAGCAGTGATGACGATGCAGGTGGAGGTGGCTATCGCAGTTCTCCGGGACGACTCAGCTCCCAGGTCAGGGACCGACTCGGTGTCACGGTGGGGACAACTTCTGAAGTGGATGAAGATCATTCTTTTCTAAGTCTCGGCCATACATTGCCCCTACCGACTTCTACGACAATTGTGCAGAATAATCCTTCGACAGATAAACGCGCAAAGAACGTCTTGAAAAGGAGGCCAAGCAATGGTGCCAAGGTGCCCAACCCTGCCATATTTCCTGCATCGTATACGGAGGCCAAATCAAAGCCACGAACTGGGATGACATCAAGATCAAGATCTCTTCCTGCTAATCCTCTACCGCGTCACCCCCCAAGTGGTGACAGTGTTGATACATCTGGACTAACGCCAGCGGGGGCAGTGGCAATGGCCTACAAGCAACAACAATTGGAGGAGCGGAGGAGACAGCAAGAGGAACTGGAAAAGCACAAGAAATCGGAGAAGGGCGTGTCTACACCTCTTTCCTCTCCGTCCGGCTCCTCTACTGACCATGGCACGCCAAAAGTTAGTAATACTCCGGAAGCAAGTACGTCTCGTTTGCCGGATCATATTGTATCCTCTCCACCGTCGCCCCCTTCAACGCCTTATTACACTGTCTTCGGTTCGACGTCCGGAAAGGTGGTTGCTGTTGGCGGACCAGAGGACTCGTGGTCAGAGTATAGTCTTGGCACCCAGCTTGCCAACGGGCTGGGCTCGGGCATCGGACATCGCACCGCGAGCGTGTCTGTCGGTAAGCCTCGTACGTCCAAGAGTTTGAGCAGGTCGCTCTCACGTAAACTGTCGGGAAGGTGGCGGAAAGGCAGCATGGGGGTACCAGACGATGACATGGAATGGGAGAAGATCGAACTTCCGTCCGTTGACCGCGAACGTGAACTGGAATCAGAGTCGGGGCGGGGCCGCCCCAATCTGCAGGAGCGAAGAGGGTATCGGAGACCCGTTTTGGACGGTCCCAATACTGAGGAAATCCACAAGTCTCTCCGAGTATCGGTGGATACCCACATGAGGCCCGTCGATGAACCCACTACACCAGCATTGAAGACACCTAGGACGTCAGCTTCCATGGCCGCAGACTCCGCCTTTGATCCAGGGTTCAGTACTGTCCCCGGGTCGCAGGAAACAAAATCTGAACCAGGTAGCGGGGGAAGCAAGAAGTTGTGGAAGCTGATTAAACGCATTAGCACGGGTGGCTTACGGGACAAATACACAGATTCGCCTTTAGGTTCTCCGTCAGGCAGCCCGCCACCTGTTCCCGCGCTCCCCAAAGATTATGTTTCGATGAACTACGGGCCCAAATCAATGGACGGACACGGAAGTACACCTCAGGCTGGAGCATTGTCACGGTTCATGCAAACTCGAACGTCGATTTCCGGTGGCCGGCCATCGCAATCTAAAGGCCCCGCGATACACCCTCCGCATCCTGTACCTGCCATTTCTTCCCATTCGCCTAGAGGCCACAGACGAAGTATAGCAACGCGTTCATCTTCTCCAGGATCTTCGGATGTCGCGTCTTCAAAGTTTTTCCAGCGGACACAATCCCAGCGATCGTCGTCGTCGTCATATGGAGATGAACTGCCACCGCCTGTTCCTGACACTGTTGTCGGTCAACACATTATTCCCCCAGGCGAGCTGTACAAATTGACCAACAACTTACACATTGAAGGGGATGATTCCAGGCTTCGTCGTCGAAAGTCGTCTGGAAAGATTGCTCAGCCCTCGGTTCGTAAATCGACATCGTCACCGGAAAGCTGGAAACCTTCTGTTGAAGAGCCTCTACCGACGCCTCCCAGAACTGCATGGAAACCACCGCAAGACTCCGTCCGAGCTTCGCCCACAATCCCGGAGTTCTCCACGTCCGCACCTATCAATGCTTTCGTGGGTCGTAGACCATCAGCTTCTGCGGAATCCACCCCTCCTGACGTCGGTGCCGATTTAAAAACACCTTCTCGACCTTCCCGCAGTTTACATAGAACCAGTCCCAGTACGTCGAGAAAATCGTCACCTATCCGAAAGCTGCCTTCCGTTCCTCGTTTCTCCTCACCTCCACCTGTTCCTGACCCTCTCACAAATCCGAACCGCGCGTCTACTTCCTCGCATGCGACAGCTCGACCCCGTTCCTACGCAAACAGCCTTGTGTCATCACCTACAGCTCAGTTCCGTGACCGAGCAACGATAAAACCTGCTTGGACTGAGCAAGAAAAGACAGATATGTGGAACGATCTGTTGGAGAGGAGTGCTCGAGCAGGAGGAACACTTCATCTCAGAGGCGATGATGGTTTAGCATCGGATCAGTTGCGATTCTCAGCCGCGACTGTGAGTGATAGTGAGGTTGAATGACCTTGTTTGACCGCCTCCACTTTCGTTTCACCCTTTACATATTGTATTATCATACCTTTCCAATGCTGTCATTGTTCGAGATACCCTACACCCTCGCTTTTGTATATGCATTTCCCGCTTTTATAGCTGCATTTGATATATTTTTAGAGTAGCTCTTCTCTGTATAGTTGGAGTTCTTTGCTGCCATCATCTACGTTACTTACCGCGGACTAGACTGTCCAAACCCTCACACTCTCTCGTAAGATTCAACTGTACAAATACCAACACCTCCTTCACCAGTGAATGCCACCAATACCCTCCTGGTCTGAGCTTTCTAGCTATGGAAAATCATGTGCTCCTGGGAACGCTACGTAGTACGCGTTGGCAACGATGGAACGCGTTTGTAAGTGATCACGTTTTCGCAGGATATTTATTTCTCCACGTCACCACCACGACTCTCTCCCCGTATTTCAGGTTCAAACTTGAATTCATCCATTCCATTCTTTCTCTCCTTTCTATACTATTAACATGGGACATACCCAAAGCACTATATTTTCCTCTGTATCGGCCGAAACAGCATTGACTGCTGTCGCAGTCGCTGGTGCTGTGGGCTTTGCAGTGGTCCAGATTTCGAACTCGTCGCAGGGCAAACCTAAGCCGCCACCTCCAGAAACGAAAGAGAAGAAGAAAGGAAAGGCGAAGGCGAAGGGCAAAGGGAAAGAAACGTCTGCATCTCCCCAGGACAGCAGCGCCGGTGTTGCGGTTGAGCAGAGGGAGGCAACAATAGCGAGTTCCGCGGAAGTTATTCCTGGGGACTTTGAGGCTACCAAGACACCTCCTGATGCCCTCATAGCATCTAAGGAGTCGATACCGCCAAAGAAAAAGAATAAAGGGAAGAAGAAGAAGAGCGCTGCGGCCAAAGCAGAACCTCAGTCACCTTCCTCGTCTACTCCAGTCCCACTTTCGCATCCTCCTCCTCCGCCTTCAGAGCCTCCAACGACAGAAACACCAAAACCCCAATCAGTGCCTGCCGCCGAGGTATCCCAAGCACCAGCAACTAGTGGTGAAACTGACAAGTTGCGCTCATGTTGACTTTTCTACTTATGATGTGCTTACCTATTCTACAGTAGCTCCAACACTGGAACGACTACACCTACACGGTCTACTACTTCTGAGTCATCATCTAAAGCAGTCCCTGCTGCAGGATTCTCGTGGGGCGACTATGAAGATGCACACGATGTGGAAGACGATGATGAGGGTTGGGGAGTTGTGAAGCGGAACCGTGGTTCGCGTGACACTACTAATGCGAATTTGCCGTCAAACACGAACAGTGAGTTCCTTTTACTTCATGCTAAAATAATCACTAACTTGTAAATGTCAGAAACAGTATCAACCTCCAACCAACCACAGACAAAGCGTCAGCGGCAGAACGCTGCCCGGAAGGCGGCCGAGAAGGTGGCTAAGGCTGAGGCTGAGAAAGCAAGGCTAGCAGCGCTTGCACAGCACCATCGAGAGCTAGAAAAGACTCGGATGGCAGAGTTTTCGAGCGGAAAAGGTGGTAAGAAGGTCAGCGGTGGGATGACGGCTACCGTTGATAACAATGGAAAGCTGGTTTGGGAGTAGGGCATCCGAAATTATTTAAGTCCAGCTATTCGCTTTCACGGAACATTCAACAGGACGGATCTTGGCAGTTATGGTCTAGGATTGCGTTTCCTGTATCAAGAGGAATCATCATACAGGTAGTATTCAAATACCGATTTCGACTGACAATCTCCGTCCTTCCAACCAGACTCGTCATCTGGTCCTAATGCATGGACTAGGCCTTGAGACCTCTACCTATCACTTTGTTCAGTTATCTTCATGTTCTGCTCTTTGATACCCCTCCCTGAAGATTGCGTTCCCTGACGACCCAAGCGAAAAGAGACATTCAACTGGGAATTCGTAGTAAAACAGCTTTCGACGGCCGGGACAAATCCTTCGAGCTGCACTTCTATAAAACCAGTCGAGTGGATCTCTAAAGTAACCAGCGTCTGCAAAATAAGCTTCTTGTCACCTGAAGAGTAGCCGCTGCGGTACAGATCCGTGAAGCTTGTGTATTCAACAAGAACAAGGGAATGGGTCACTCCCTTGAGGTGGGGTATGATTTTTATCATGGGCATATCCTCGAAGGAGGTAATAGTCGAGGTCTTCAGTAAGCGGACAAA
Organism: Armillaria novae-zelandiae; assembly: GCA_030435655.1. NCBI lineage: Eukaryota > Fungi > Basidiomycota > Agaricomycetes > Agaricales > Physalacriaceae > Armillaria > Armillaria novae-zelandiae. Next base: position 1,995,581 of record JAUEPR010000003.1, on the reverse strand, counting down.
CGTAGTGAGAGGAAGCCTAGAAAACGAGGCCTTTACTAGTAGCCTAGGTGCGTCGCAGAGTGTTCTAACCTACTCTGGGTATTATACCGACAAGATTCTTTCGAGGATCGGTAAAGGGTGCTTAGACGCGCGATCTCAGCTAAGGAGAGAGAGGCCTTAAGGCTCTTCCATCGGGCGGAATGAGTGTACAAGAAGTCAAGGGCGAATTGGGTGAGAACATTGTCTGAGTGGCCGTCATTCCGTCGCGAGCCCAGAATATTCTTCTGCCATGGGCTCTAGCAGGAGATCGTAAGGATCTGGCGATCCAATCCTCTGATCCTTCGCCATCAAATGGTTCCATAGCTCTGCTGTGGACCTTTCAAAATCATGCCTTCGCTGTATACAATCACGTTCTAAATGGAATACGGTGTTCACCATCAAAACAAGGAGGATCAATATGGCGGATAAGATATCAATAGGTAGACAGCAGATGGAGGTGAGGAAACTTCAGCCTTGGGATGTGTGATGTAACTGATGAGATTTTCACGGATAGAACGAACATTGTATTTGAGGTGGGTCATGTCTTGCTCCGCATCAAGCACAAGTCTATTTCCAAGAGCTTTTTGGCTGGGTTCTAGATCGAATTACACCTCCAGCGCAAGATCAGCCACTGCAGATGTTGGACTGTAAGGTTTTCAGGACCACTGTGAAAGAATTCAGAACGTCTTCCATCTGAACCGCCTTTCAGTTTCGTTGGAAACTTGCTGGAATCTGGTGTTCACCAGTAAACACAACTATGTTATTTAGTATCATTTACATAACTGTCGTTACACTGACCGATCAAGTAGAAGTACTATCTTACGCTCGTACCACTACTCTGTACGCTATCCGCCCAGAATATACGCCCTTGAGCCGTATCCGCATCACGTCCCCAACCCACCACTACGTTCTTTCAAAAAAACTTTGGTACATAATAGGGTACTGGCCTAGAGTGTAATTGGCTAAAAGGAAACTCTCCAGGTGTTACGCGTCAAGCCGTGGTCACCGCACTAGTAGTAGTAACTACTTAGTCCTGGTCTAACTTTACTCTGATGCGTGGCGGTGCAATAATTGCTAAAATAAATAACCACGCGAAATCCGCTTCCGCTGACCTCGAAGTCGCCCTGATCCTTTGCCTCTTTCTTTGACGTGATTCTACTCTGTGTCAAACTACAACTTCCAGCGGAAGGCCTCGTGATGAATCCTGGTGGCAAAAGACGGGCTGTAATCCCTTGATAGTTCTGGTCCGCATACAACGCATACAAGTCTGTCTTCTCTACTACGGGTCTCGTGATAACTCGTAATTGAACATGTACGAGAGAATGAGGCGTTCATAATGCACCCTCGCGCCCACTTGATGCATGGTTCTTACATCCCTTGGAGATAACTCAAGTCTTATTTGCTATTGAAGTACTATGTGAGCTCCTACTTTCTCCGAGTCCTGGGTGCTTTGCTAGAGTATTCACAAACATTTCCAACAACAAAGACTTCAATTTCTAGCCGCTAATACTCAATTCTATTTACTGCCATGGCTGGGGTTCTACAGTTGCGTACTCGCTCAGTGGAGAACTGCGACCGAATAGTATTTGTACCAGGCAAAGATCCAGCACCGGCGTGTTGTCAGTTGAACGTGTTGAATGTTTCCTCATCACGGTCCTTGATCGGCGCGCGCTCCAAGTCATGCCGAGATACAACTGTACTAGCATCAGCTGAGCACATCGCGTCCTTTTCTCTGTCTTAATCTATTGTTCCTGGCAGGATCGTGACCTTTTCGTTCTACAACTCCAGACCATCTTACGTCGCTGGCGAAAAAGTTAAAAGGCAGCTTTTTCGGTGCTTTAGTTCTCATTCCTACATGTCTTTCCAGTCCAACACCTCTGCTCAGCCCATCATGCCTGCACCAATTGTTGGCAACTTCTTCGCTGCAGTTTATGGGGCACCAAGCTTTGACTACGTATACTGCTTGATTGCGCAGCCTGCGGAAACGACCCCAAGCATCGTCACCTTAAAGCGTACCGACTCGTCGGATACTACTTCACAAATTAGTTCGTTCAGCTCTGGTTATGGACATCGCGATTCCAAGATTGCTGCAAACAGGGCAAGTTTATCCCTCTATTATTGAAACGACGCGCCGACTACTTATTTTGGCCTAGCGAGACTTCTCAGAAACGAGTCAGCAATCTTCTATCTTCTACCAAGGCTACAACGGCAACTTGTTTGAGTGGAGGATTGATAAGAATGGAGGCCGCGGGCACATCGGCGTCAATACCGTACCAGAGACCACCAGCAACAGCGCGATTGCACCAGTAATGGGATCATCTCTCGCGTCAGTGACTACTGGTCAAGACTATCAGACCGCCTTTTTGTTTTATCAAGCACCCGACAATGTAAGATAGTATTTCTTTGCTTCAAACGGTATTAACATTGACTTGTGTATCTTCGCAGAGGATCTGTAAGTTTATGTATCACCCATTATCCATATTTTTCTCATATGAAAGCAGACTACGTGTATCAGAAAGCGTTCGGACAATGGAGCATTCCTTCCCTTGTTACCTATGACCCGGCGATGGCGCGAACAACCCTGTCGGCCTTTTCGTGGAACGGTATATATGTTTCTCATATCGCTTGGCAATGGTCCATAATCTAATTGAATGACTTTCAGAAACAGATCCGTACACCGGAACCGATACCGTTGACTGTGTTTGTATCATGTACAACCAGGCCCCCGGCCGCTATGTGGTCCACATGAGGCGAGAGTTGCGAAACGGTTTGAACATCCTGATTCCCAAGTTCGAACCTGTATCCGGATTCAATGGCCCGCTCATGCGCGGGCCTTTTGCCACGATTCATATGGGGGCTCAAAATAGCGCCGATAATCAATACCGACTCTTCAGTCAGCCTCAGGAAGATCCTTCAAGACTCTTCCAAGGACAGGTATCTCAAGGCGGCAACTTTTTGGATATGTCATTGGTGCCCAATACTACCGGCGTTAGGACACCTGCACGTGGTAGTGAGTATTTTCTGGTTGTGAGAATTCAAAAACAAATAACATGGCTCGTTTGCAGCATCCATTGCCGTTGTTTACGATCCTTCTAATTCCGATAACACGAAACGCAGTAAGCATTGAAAGGCATTGAAAGATGCGACCATCGACACTAACTACTTTGACGCAATGTTAGGTATCAGGGTGTTCTATTCCACTCCCGAGGGTCGTCTCTTGTACAGCACCATGTATGACGACAGCGAAATTTACAATTCTCTTCAACATGGCGAACTCCAGCGTTCTTCGTGAAGAAGTCCATTGTAGAATGTCCGCGCGTACTCGTTCGGCTGGATGGTTCGGCTGGATGTTTATCAAATACGTTTCCGATGTGGAAATGGAACTTCTCTGCCAAAGTCATGTATAGTGTTACTCGTGTCAATCGAATAAAGTCTTGGTATCTTTGCAAAGAAAGGGCAACAGGCCTTTAGTAAAGAAAATCATGTCCAGAGGACAGCGTGATTTTTATAATTTGGGATGATAGGATGCCACTCCAAGTACTCAGCTAGTTGCCTCCGTTATGTTTCTATTGCTAATAAACCAACCCGTCATATGCCTCATCGCGTCATCGAGACGATGCACGACCAGTCAAGTCTGGATAATTCTGGCCTATATCCGCCTACCATCGAACGAGTAGAGAAAAGATACCAGGGAATCATTTACAGTGTATAGACAACAGTTACATACAACAGTTACAACAACACTACTTTCTACTTCTAAGAAACATACGAGGTCCATCAATAAAGTGATAAACAACGAGCAGGAAAGGCATGCACAAATAAAATCAGGAATGGCGATGCCTCACTGGCATCGTGAACCACTGTAACGGCCAATTATATATTGGATGTAGGGGCAGGCGTAGGTGTACCGGTTGCGAAGATGGCAACAGTGGCAGGAGGGCTGGCGGGCAACGAGGGCTGAGCCGCACAGGCAACTTTGAGACCATTCTTGAAGTTAGCCAAGCCATCTGAACCAAGAGCATCGGACGCCCCGGCGGGGACAGTGCCAACGTAGGCGTTGAAATTGTAGATGCCGCAAATACATTGTGTGACAATCTGCTTCAAACTCGTATCGCTAAAGACGGTCTGGCCATTCCGGTTCAATCCAAAGGCTTGTGCACCGATGCCCATGGGCACGGAAAACGCGGCTGCACCAGCAGGAGCATTGTAGTTGTAGTGCGTACCCCCGGAGTTTACGGTGACAGTACCAGGTGTTTTGAGAAGGGACACGACGAAGACGCTGTCGCTCAGAGTCTCCCAGCCGTTCGGACGACCGTTGAAATAATTTCCACTGGCGTTGTTAGCCGGACCCATTGTCGTATCCGTGGAGTCGCAGTTAATATCTCGCGGAGTAGGCCGATACCAATAGATCAGCTTCTCGTCGGTAATGTAGTTGGATACCGACGCAGAACCTGCTTTGTATGCAGCAATGAAGGGCTTTGACATTTCAAGCCAACCCGAATGAGGCCTATGATCACATTTTCCATGAGACAAATCAGAAGATGTTAATGAAGTCGAATCACTGACATGTCATTAACCCATTTGGAGCCTCCGTCATCGGTATGAGGGGAAGACAGCGGCCCAATATAGTGGGATTCTCCGTAATCGTTCCAGGTTTCGATTTCGACAAACTGAGGTGCCAACTCAAGGATATCGTTCCAGCGCTGGTACCATAGGAAATCTCCCGGGAACACCCAATTCTTGCTGTAAGAAACTTCGGCTCCAAAATGAGTCGAGAACCACGGCGACGCAGCTAGATAAAAAAAAATGAGTCGGTAACTGATTTATTATTATTCAGGATGCGAAGCGTACGAGAAATGAGGCTCTTGGCGCCAATAGTTGACCGGTAGGAATCGTCTCCGTCAACGACAGAGATCACAACGCCCCCTTCAGGTGCCTTATTTCTGCCATCGTTGGGCCACGCCATCCAATTCAAAGCGCCATCCAACTTGGAAAAGTCTCCTTGTCCAGGATGGAAGTTCGGGGCCATGAAGAGATTCACTCCTGCAGTAGAGCGAACTTGATCAATGTTTAAGCCATCCCCTTATGTAAAGGTTGTCAATCAGTGACATGCAAAGCGACTTCGTGAAGTGACGTACCCGCGAAAGAGGAGACAAATACTTTCCCGTTAACCTTCAATTGCGCTGGTCGCGAAGCATATTGGGCGATTTTCGAGCCAACACCCGTGGCGTCGGAGGCGCTCCACCAGTTGAAGTCGAAGGAAAGGAAAACCTTCATGCCATTGTTGGCCGCTGATTCGTACGCGTATCCTAACTGGGTGTCGGTGTAAGGATCGGTGCCGATGTTCAGGGCAAATGCGTCGATCCCGTAGGATTTTGCGCGCTTCATGTCATCATCGAAGGCGGCAGCACTGGTCCTATCAGATACGATGCCGATCTAGCGAGCAAGTACAATGAGCAGTTGGAAAACGCAATAGAATACGTTTGAACCCACCATGAAATGGGCAAATACAAGCTTTCCCGTGGTCGCCTCCGACTCGGAGTCGCGCTGTAACATGCCATAGCTCTCAACGGCAGCGCCCAGGACAGTGGACACAGATGCCAGTAGGAGAAGGAAGGAATACAGGGTGTTGTGAAGCTGCATCTCTAACTGATGAGGTGCATTCCTCCTCTCACCCTTTTATACGGAGAATGGTCTTTGCTGTAGACTCTTCTGGGATGGCAAGGATGCCACATGAATGGCACGCCGCCGAAATCATCCAGCTTATCGCACCTGAAAACCATGTTCAGGGTAAGGTACTCGAGTGAACTCACAGTAGGCTTAGTGCGACGCATGGTCCATTTACAATCGATATGGCGACGAAGCTCCGATGTGGCAGGCCTGAGAGCAATACGGACCCTACATAGTGTAGAGTCATGCTGTAGAATACATTGGCCCCTGCAAGCAATGTCAAGTTAATCGGGTGTGTGGATGGCATAAATGGATTGCAGAGGCTTACTGACAGGAACTACAGAGTGTAGTTTAGGCCTTGGGCGACCAATTCACTCATCGCTTGTGATTTTAGATCCCAGATTGTACCGAACGCAAGAAACGGGAAGGTTCCGGGATCAAGGAGGATGAAGTTGTACGAAAAGCCCGAGTGTTACAGTCCCCGGATGGAGAAAGCATCTAGTCTCTAAGAGATGAATGGGGACGGAAGGACCATATGCTGAGCCGAACGGGCCACAGCATGAGGTTCACTTAGCGACAGTGCCGCCACGAGTAGAAGATCAAAGTGTATAAGACTCAGACGAGCTAGGTACGGGCCTGACAAGTGATAAAAAGGCGTGTCATGCTAGGGCGTAAATGAGATTTCAAGCGTTAATGTATGAATGCCGTCATTAAGAAAAGCTTAAGCTTATAATCCAATCGGGTATCTCGCAGTGACAGAACACCAAAGAGGACACGGTTTGGATTGAATGACATCCGTCTTGAGTTGATGACATTGAGTACAGCTCTGAAGCCGAGGATATGAAGAAAAGGGAGAAAGAGAGTGTCAAGTGATAACCGAGTAAAACTAGGTGGATGTTGAGGATAAGCGCATTTTGGAATAATTGTTTGCTCTACTTCGGAAGAACGAAACCGTCCCGGAAGTTCCGGATTTGCCGGTTGAAGCACGTGGTGTGACGGACACGCGACGCGCAGGGATTGACCTTAGCTTGATCAGTTTCACTGTTCACGCTGACACCTCATGGCCTCTCGTTCCACCAGTCCAACCGAAATCCCAGTTGAAGCCGATGCTCCTTCCATTGATTCCCACAACCACGATCCCAAAGATATCGGAGAAAAGAAAAAGAGGGTCAAAAAAGCGCCCCAACCAGTTGTTCGCGAAGCGGGAAAATCGCTGTTTCCGGTATCGAGGGTGCAGAAAATAATCAAGGCAGACAAGGTACGCGTGCATGCTTTCAAAAGTCGCGTTGGAGGGCTCTCATTATGACAGGACATACCTATCATCGCCAAAGAAGCTACATTCCTAATATCTCTCGCCACCGAAGAATTTATCAAACGATTGTGCGAAGCTGCACATAAATCTGCTGAGCGTAACAGCAGACAGACAATACAACATAAGGATCTTGGTCGGTTGTCACTCTAAACGCGTTGGCGACTGCCCCTTGACAGGATTCCTCAGCCACAATTGTCCGAAAAGATGACGAATTTTTATTCTTGGAAGGTAAGTTTGAAGTAAGCTTGGAAGCTTTCTAGACATTTGAAATGTTTTTTTAGACATCATACCATGGTCAATAACAGACGGTCCAGCTGTCAAACGCAAACCGAAGCAGCCCGGCGCTGATTCTAGCGGTGACGCAGGACTCACGTTGCTGGATCAATTCGTGTCCAAGAAAGCGGAACCGGTCGTTGAGGATGGGCTCGAGGAGGATATCATGATGAATGATGACGGTACTATGACGGTTGGCTAGGGAATATGTATGTACGTCTACATTGCCGCTGTAACTCTGTTCCTTTATTAACTTGCCGTCAGGTAACTTGGTAGAATTTTGATTGTTGTAGTTGTATGTTATAGGATGGCCCTGGTCGTCCGTCATTTACCTCATCTCCAAGTACATCAGAGAAGGCTTGTAGGAAACCACATACTTACGCCTTTCCACTAAGAGAAACGTATGACCCCACGCATTTTACGTGTTTTGGACCCCATTCTGACTTTTCATCTACCTCAGCTTTATTATTGCAAGGCTTCGTAAACTACAGGCAGCTTACCCGGAAATTGGATCAGAATAAAGAATTATTCTCCTCGTTTTAAAACCTCTCACGACACCTGACAACGCATACTACGGAATATTGACTAGAGCTGTCCCTACTTCGGTATTCATGGGGATTTTCTTACTCCGTGATTTCTCATCGTCTATGTAGTCTTTTGTAGGTGCTGCCTCTTTTTTTCCAATGCAAGGTTTATCGCAAACAAAGTGTCTCGTTGCTCATGGTCATTATTCAGCATCATTTTACCATGTCATCGAGTTGGGTCAAATATTTGAATCCTTCATTCGTGGGCGTTTACTCTGAACCACGAATCGGTCACGATACATAGGGTCTTATACAGTCTTTGGTATCTGTATTTCCTCGCACGTTTCTCTCAGTGTTGATACGTCAGCTTCCATGTCGTAAATAATCTGCTCCTGTACCTTCATAACAAGGAGATTTGTGAATGTTTAACAAGAATTATTTGGTGAAAGCGGTTTCGAATACCTAACGATACTTATAAGCCCCTTTCACAGTGTTTCATGATGACTCTTCGAAATTGCTGAGGGGTTGGAATGTTGACAGAGTTGTTTTGCGGGATATGCGTCGTGTGACGCTAATTAAATAATCTCTAAGAGCTTTTCTTAGATAGGGCTTGCAGTCTCTCCGAATCCAAAGCCTACGATAAAGGAGAAAATCCAAACCGTATCGAGCGTCTTAATGCGTCGGTAGGGGTATGCAAAAAGCTTGAAAGGAATCCTCCCATTATATACGTTGCGGCGGCAATTTTTATCAGGGTCGTTTGGAATGATTGTAAATGCATCATGATATGAGAGAACGCCGGCCTTTACAAATACAATGGCTTGGATGTAGGGTCAGTTCATATCAATGACGCATACTGGTTAGCGCCTCCTAAATGTTTGACTCGAGGGCCGATCGTAGATTGTAATCGGCGATGGCGATCAACGTTGTAACTTTGAAAGGCATCTACATGATTGTCAATGCCTCCAGCTACATAACGGTCGAAAGCACTATTGTAATGAGGGAACTGCGGGTCCCGACGTCTGCTACATACCGTCTACGTTGTCGTCAAGCACTTGTGGAGCGAGGCCGCCGGTTACCGGGTAGGGCTTGTTGACCGGTATTTGTTTTGTCAAATTTGTAATCAAGCCAAAAAAAAGTTTGACACGAGGCTCAGGCTCAAATAAGTTGGCAGAACCGACCTTGGTGGTTGAAATGCAAGATTAGAGGCAAACTTGGGACGATACAAAACTTAGTAAAGAAGCAGAGAGAATCGTAGCAATGGTGCAGCGAAGATCAAATCGATCAAAAGATAGTTGTTTGGTTCTGTGACGTGTGTGACACACCCACCTTGCTTCTGCCTTCGTCGCCTCAATTGCGAGGCATCCATTCGCTTTTACCGACATTCTTTTCCTTTCTTTTTCCGTTCTTTTCTATAGATTAATACCCTTCATATGGCCCCTCTCGCTGGTAGGCCTCCCTATGCCACGGACGAGCCAGATTCGTTCTACGAGACTCCGCAGCCTCAGCGCAGAATGCGTCAGCCCCAGCCTGCAAATCCGAACACTAGGTCTTCAGCGTACGACGTGTACGTACAGACCGAGTTTTTACCGAAAGACTGTTATTGATCTGGATTTGCAGGTATGATAACTATCTGGACAAGAAACGTCATTCCGGCACTGGCGCACTTGGGATGGGATTTCTGAACGGTTCCATGGACGATGATGATGACGACGACGACGATTACCGTAGGCCTGCCCCAGCAGCGGAATCACGTCAAGCGGGACCATTGCCTTCGAAGCATGCTGCCTTGGCAGCAGCGACAGCGTCAAATGGAAATCGAAAGGGATCTCCATCACCACCTCCACAATATATAGCCTCGCCTCGCCCTGGTTACGTTGCTCCCATTACTACTCTCAATAACCTGTCACGACCAGAGCCTGCCGTTGCCCCTGCTCCTTCTCGTCAACAGCAGCCCCTCCAGATTAACGTCAACCCTAAGCCCCAAAATCCTTTTGTACTTCCCCACAACGCGATCTCTTCTTCGTCTGTTCCCAGTACACCGCATCCCCTTCAGCCCCCAATGACCCCAATCACGCCCGTCTTCGTTCGCCCTGTCAAGGGCGTGGATATCAAGTTTAGGGATGAAAAGCCTATCATGCGCGGGAATAGTGAAGGGGTGACGTTGCCGAAGAGAGGTGAACGAGGAGATGACTTTTGGCGGCGTTTCAGTGTCATTGCCAAGGATGAGAACAGGAAGTCTTCAAGGTACGCACATTTCCATTGCTTATTTCTTTCTATTCACGTTGCTCGTTGTAGCTCCTGGCTCAAGAAGACACAGAACGGTACGACACGGTTATCTCGATGGGTATGGATTGTTGGAATGCTTTTGGCCATCGTATGTACTGTCCTCGGTTACGGTTTTGTTCATATCAATGATGTGGGTTCGACAGTGTGCAGCAGCGGCTATCGGTCTTGGTATCTGGATATCCCATAACAGCGCATCGCACCAGCAACCTGTCGTTATCGGAGGGTCTGCTGACAATGCTGCTACTGAAACCGTCACGGACACGAGCGCCGTTGGAAAGGGCACTGCGAGTGTTGCTACCAGTTTACATGTCTCACCGACGAACACTGTGGCTAGACGGTTCGTTGAGCCGAGGTACACAAGTAGTCCCTCTCGGCGAGAGCATCGGCGTAGAGTGAAACACCTGCATTGAGGTGAGATTCAAACTCGTGAAGTAGGGAACCTGGTATTGAATAATGCCTTTCTGCAGCTCCCTTTCAAACATTCGCATCCTGTCGAGTAAGAAAGGGCATAACATTGACAATTGCACTCGCTCTATCTGCAATAACTTATATATATTTCTTGCCTTTCATCACACATCTCCTACCCGCACTGATTCGACCCTTTTCTAACATCCGTGGGATAACCATTGGCCACTGTGGCTTCCCGTCCGCTCATTCCCCGTTGTACACTCAGCGTCCATCGCTGTGTCGCAGCGCGTGTATTTATTGGTCCCCATCAATTCTGACGACCTGGTTTTCATATATACCCTTCATCTGTTGCACGTTTTCGATGTACAAGTTTGATCTACCACTTCATCTTGGTCTTGTTATGCACATAGGAATTTAATTACTGAAAAATTCTTCGCGCAAGGGTGTGCTCTACTGCTACCTATTCGATGCTTTGGAAAGACATGTATTTGCGTTTTAACCTTGGACCTTAGTAACGTTCGGAGCAATGGGATACTGATTCTGTAATATTAATCCGTCGTAAACCCTGCCAGATTGTCCCAAAATGGGATAGTCAATTTTTCCTCGCAACCTCCATTCCCAGATCTCGACCCTTGCCATGTACTCATCTGGAACTCCCCCACAAAAACGTGCACGACGTGATTCTAGCTCAGGTGCGAATGGGAGCGCGTCTTCATCGCTACCACCGCTATCTCTCTCCATCCTCGGCGTTGAGCCACTAGATGAATTCATCAAGGAAATAGCAGATTTCATTCATCATATGATCGTAACGAGACCGAGCATACCTGGAAATGTTGAGGTGGAGGCTAAGGTTGGGGTGTTGCGAGACAACGACCGAGGCGCGCGGCTCATGCTACCTGTGCTGGTCGAGACCAGTACGTGATGCTCTCCTGCGGTCGCTTACTGTTTTTAATTTCGTTGCCTGTAGTCCTTGCGCCTGATTCTGTGGACTGTCGATTCGAATCTAATATGACTGCGGTGCGATACTATTAAATGATGCTAGGTATTCATTCTTATGTGGATTTTGAACTTAGCACCAGCACAAGCACTACAATACCCTCCTTAATAACCTGAAGACATCAACTGCGACGGGCGCCGCAATGGATTACCACCATCTCTATTACGTCGACACGTTCTACATGGGGGATAATAAGGAAAAAATCCGTGTCACTCGCGATGAAAAGACGGGAAACGTCGTAGAGTGCATACGGAAAATCAAGCTTGGAACGCTCAATATCTACAGCCCTAAGCGTGCGGCAGATTGGAGGGTAACAGTGAATCTAGAGGTGCCGGGTGAGTGCACAAACTGTCAACTGAAGAAGTCTGAAATTTGCTAGGAACACAGAACCGCACCCGGTGGGATCCTCAACGATGACCAGGCGGAAGGACCGGATGAACTACACCCATGAGGAGTTCGCCATTGACCTGACACAGGTCACAATGTCGAGTGCAACTGGGCCGGTGAGCAATTTTCTCTCTTTTCTTATCTATTGCCTCATTGTTTCTCAGCCAGAGATCCTGCACGAACTCGAGCTCGAGATCGCCCGCTCAGAGCTTTTACTTTCAGCAGCTGCCCAACGTGGAGACCCCAACGTTCCAGAATCAGAAAGGTTCGCCTTTGACGAGCTCATACGGGCATTTGTCAATAATGCAAGGATATTGGTCCGGAATTCTATGGTAACCGACGGGTGGCATTAAGTTAGGAGTACAGTCTGCAATACATAATAGTATGCGGAATCCATTTGTGAGATTACATATAACCAGGGGGTCGAATAATTTAGAAAATGAAAGTCACTGCGATGTATCACAGCCCTCCAACCTCAACCATATCGCCGTCCTCTACATCGGCTGCTCCAATTTCAACATCGTTGCCCATCTTGTCCCCTTCGATATATATCCGAGGATCCTTAGGTTGTATCCCTCGTTTCTTTTTTGTGCTCGAAGTAGCCCCATCCATGACCGCAGGGTATTCATCAGCCAATCCCGCTTTCTTCAAAAACGCCCTGACTATTGCACCGCATGTCGTTGTAGGTCTAACCACAAGTATTATGTCTTGGGTCGTCTTCTTCGAACGGAGAGTAAGTTTGAGCTTCTCTCCGTCGTCTTCCTCCTTATCCGCGTCGGGTACTGCAGGAGGTGCCGCGAAGAAGGAATCTGGTTCATCGTCATCCGATGTGATATTGAGACCAGCGTCTGCACCGTCTGTGTCCGAAGAGAGTACAATCGTGTCGGGGTTTACCGGCACCGGGGGCGGTTTGGCGGTTCTATACTTCGATGAACGCACATATTCGTATGTTGTCTTGTTGCAAGCCACTAAAATTGTAGTCAGAATCGAGGTAAGGGTTGCAAAACGAAGTCCTACCGAATTCCGCGGAGCTCCATATGCTTAAAGTGTTCGGAGTAACAGATGGGAAGACCCTCCTGTTCTGATATGTCATGATAAGATTATTCGTCAAGATGTGTTGGGTCTCTGCTATAGCCTCGAAAAGTTCGTGGAAGTTTTCACTCTGAACATGAGGATAAGTATACAAAAAAGTCAATAATGCGACAAGAATTTTACCCTATTCATTTGAAAGACTGCAACCTTGGACAGGGCACCTTGATTCTCGGGGTGCGGTTGCCATCTGACGGAAATTTCGACTACAGCACTGGTACCAGAACCTTCGGACGTGATTTGCGAGGCTGAGAAGCTGGCCTTAGACCGCCGGGCTATGCTTGCAAGCTCGGGGTCAAGTATAATGTTGTCTGTAGAAGCATCCAAATCATCGTCGTCATACTGGGTGGGTGAGGCAGGTCGCGGCGCGGGAGCAAGAGCTTGCCTGGATCATTATGAGTAACATGGAAAGTAGGGTTTCTCAAGCAAAGACATACCGAATGACGTTCCGTGCATTCTGTAATTGCTGGATAGGTATCGCGGGAGGAGGTGTGATGGATCGTGACCGACTTCGTTGACGGTTTGTGCGCTTCCGCTTGAGTTTGCCAGGACTGTTGTCTTGCTGTGCTAGATCGTCGTCGAGGTCTGCGTCACCGTCAGATGCATCCTCGGAGAGAAATCTGTCACACCGTCGTCAAAGATTACGTGTAAGGAGGTATTCAAAGACACTAACCTCAACAGATTCTTATCCCTCTGCCAACGAGGCACAGCATCATTAATCACCTTTTTCTTTTGTTTTCGACGCCGCGGTGACGCGTCTTGATCGTGATCGCTATCAGGGGATCTGCTCCTTGCTTTCGTCTCTGAGGAATATTTAATAATGTAAAAACGCAGTTGAAACAGACACACCTTTGTTTTTCTCCTCTAGCTTTCGCCATGCATTCATGTCTCTTGAGCGATTACGCATGAACATCTCATCACTGTCATTGACAACGAGCTCTGATAGCTTCGGTATTGAAGATGATGATGAACTGGCTTGGGCATTCTTCTGCTTGACAATGGGTCGGGGCCTGGGGCGCGACATCGTTCTCGGGAAGTAGCAGATCGTGGGAAATTCACGGTTTCTACGAAATGTCACGTGGACTTGGTGCCTTTCGCTTCTTGCTCCACCCTTTCGGTCTCTCTGATGTTCAGCAAACGCGTCAAACCGAAACCTTCGCAGCGCTTGAGGCAAACTTCCCCCGAAGACGATACTACCGATGGTGCTACAGTAACAGGAGATGATTCTCCCAGTACACTGGTAACGAAGCTCAAGAAGAAATCCAAACCAAAGTCGCGACTTAGTTTTGGCGGCTCTGACTATGAGGTTCGCGTTGTCAATTCCCCTCAGAATGCAATACTAATTTTGGTAAGGGAACAGGGTGATGAAGAAGTTTTTCAGGTGAAAAAGTCCAAGCTCAGCAAGAAGCTAACGCTTGCAAAACATTCAGCGTAGATTCTTTCATCGACTGTTCATACTTCTGCTGATGTACTTCTCGCAGAGACATACTTCCAAATCTCGACCAGGCCACGATCTCACCGAACCGTGGACCAAAGTATGACCAAGCCTATCTCAATGAACTTAAGGCCAGCAACCGGCGAGCACCAGCCCTAGACCCATACGATGCAGACATGTCGATGGACATATCCATGGATGCGGGTGACCTGTCCGTGCAAGTCGTAGATGATGTTGATGCAATTAGTACGTCTTGCCTGTTCCCAACTGAACAGTTTTAACCTGTACTTATCATCAGTGGAAACCAGTATACCGTCTGAGTCATCTATCAAGGTAGCCAAAGAGCGTCGGGGCCGGCTCAAAACTACCGATGCATCTGGGCAAGAAGATTTCATTTCTCTATCCCTGACACAGCGGACGGAAGATCAGGGACCTCATCCTGAAAGCCGACTGATGAGGGAAGATGATGAACTTGGGGAAGGGGATGATGGTAAGCACGTCTGTTCGATTATTTGACTGTTGCTAACCAGTATCAGAGTTTGCGGAATACACAAGCGCGCAAGAAAGAATTGCCCTTGGCAAAAAGTCGCGGAAAGTGGAGGCCAGCAAACGTCGAGATGCTATGAAGGAAATGATAGCTGATGCGTATGTACTGTCCGATTTAATCCTTACTTTATCCTGACCGTTGTTTCAGTGAAGAAGAAGATGAAGAAACGATGGAATGGGAACAGGCGCAACTCCGCCGGGGAGGAACAATACCATCAGATCCCTCTCCGTCTTCCTCAAAAGTTAAACAAACATATAAAGCAGCGTCGAGTAAGTAGGTTCGACGTTTGCGTAGTTCTTCCAACTCATCTTGTGTAGTTCCGCCTATGACCGCTGTACCAACACTGGGCCCTGCTCTAAATCGTCTAACGCAGCAACTAACTCAGTTGACTACTTCTCATGCCACAAATACTACTGCTTTAAATTCTCTCGCGCAGGAGAGGGGAGAACTTGACGATAGAGAGATAGAAATGCGTGGCATGGTCGGGAAAGCTGAAGAGAAGAGGGCTTGGTTTAGCTCCTTCAAGGAATGGATAGAAGGCGTTGCTGGCTTTCTTGACGAAAAAGTATGTCGCCTTGTTCTCCGGAATCTACGTTCCTCTAACTCGTTTGATCTTCAGTATCCCCTGCTGGAAAATTTGGAGGAAGAACATTTGTCGCTACTACAAGAAAGGAGTGATATGGTCAGGAAGCGCAGGACACAGGACGACGAAGACGACCTTTCAAGCTTCTTGGGGAAACTTCCTCTGCCCGCCGAAGCAGAGGAGACAGATGATCTTGGCAGAGCTGTACCAAATCCAAATTCAGCTGCGCAGAAGGCGCTTCGACGCGCCGCACGCATCGCCAGGAGGGAACAGCACCTGAACAAGGAAGAAGCCGAAGAAGGATATTCAACAGACTCAGAGCTTTCGCCCTCAGATGAACAAGCGTACACCACAGCCGTCGACTTTCTGGCCACGAAGACGAAAGAGGTTCTCTCGGATGTTCGGGCTCCGGAGTTTCGCGACCCTGGCAAAGGCAGATGGAATGCATGGCGGGAACAATATACAGATAGTTATGTCAATGCCTATGGTGGACTAGGAGTTGTCAGTGTGTGGGAGTTCTGGGCAAGGTTAGAATGCGTGGGATGGAATTGTATAGAGGTATGCTGACGTTCAATATTCACAACTCTTACTCACCTTTTTGGGTAGGAGCCCCGAAGCTTGGATTCTTTCACTTGGTATAAAGGCTTGTACGAATACTCGCGGCCAAATGATACTGAAGGCGGCGAGTCAGAACTGGGACCAGACGGGGACCTGGTGGCATCGATGATCACCACAGCCATCTTACCTAGAATGTGCAAGCTCTTGGAAGGTGGAGCCTTGGACGTCTATTCGGCCGGAGATATCAGACGAATGGTCAATATAACCGAAGAAGTTGAGGCGAGCATCGAGCCAGGGAACACTAAGGTCCATGTAAGTGTTTGATCATAACACCCAGGCACTTTGACTGAATCATTGGACTAGATGCTCTTCAAAACAATGTTGACTCTGTTTGATAACGCCATCGTGGAAACGGAGGCTCTCCTTTCGAAATACAGGTCTTCGGGCCAGACCGCGATGACCTTCAACCCTGAGTCGATACCGGCACGCAGGAGATTTCTTGTAAGACGCATTAAGCTTCTACAGAATCTCTCACGGTGGAGAAGGTTTATTGGCGAACGATATGGGATTGGACAGTCTATTACGAGACTCGTTGATGGCACGCTGCTGTCTGTTGCAGAAGAGGGTTGGGACGTTGGTGGAGAAGAACTCATGCGCAAGGTCAGATTGAGTGTTTATGGCCATCCCTTTCCTTACCCTGTTACACTAGGTGTCCAAATTGTTGCCGGATGAGCTATCGGGAAACATCAAGAATCGCCTGAGATGAGTGTTCAAGTGTACTCTGTACTTTGATATATTTGTATAATGGTCAGCTGGGTTAAACCACGAAGTTTCAATGGCTGGTAGATTCGAGGCTATTCGTATTCCATGGGATGACGGTGCCATAGCTCATGGTTATTCTACACCGTCATTTCCAGAATGCCTCGACATATTGAATCGAAGCACTCATGACCCGCACGACAAAGTTCTGGTCATGCGAGGCTCGTTCCGCTGTCGAACAAGTAGTTGTATCGTTTTCGCTGGAACAGCTCTAGCTATATGTGTCACACAGCATGACGTCAATTGATGGTCAGGGTTATTATCAATGATCACGCAGCGTTCGTTTCCTTTGCTTTTGTCTTTCAGCCCTACTTGCAACGTTGATGGCTCACTTAACCAAACCACCAAAATATGATATCAGTGATTCTAACATCGCGCTCTTAGGCTCCGACGTATGTCATTTTGCCAAGAATACTTGAAGTTCATTTCGTAGTAATCCACAATGATTTAGTTGGAGCAACGCGTCCGAGAGCATACTGGTGATACAGAGCCCGCATGGAAGAACGCAGGAGCGAAGCCGGGCATCGAAGTATGGAGGATTGAACAATTCCAAATCATTCCCAGAGAAGTCAATGGTGAATTCTATGATGGTGATTCATATATCGTCCTGCATGTAAGTGTGAGCGACTGTCCGAGGTATGGGACCCTTATCCCTAGATCCAGACTTACAAAAGGAACCCCGATTCCGAAACTTTGTCATATGATCTTCACTTTTGGCTTGGGGAGGAAACATCTCAAGATGAGGCTGGCACGGCAGCGTACAAGACCGTCGAATTGGATGACCGTGAGTCTCTTCAGTCAATAAACATAACTATACTTCTAGATTAACATTTTGATAGATTTACATGGTGTACCTGTCCAATACCGTGAAGTCCAAGGCTACGAATCATCCCGTTTCCTCTCCTACTTTCATCATTTCGTTTGTATTCATGGAGGAATAGAAAGTGGCTTCCGACACATCATCGACCCGCCTCCTCTGGACTTACGAATCCTATACCATATATCTTTCACTTCAGAGAAAAATCTGGTCATTCGCCAAGTCCCCGCTCATTCATCCAGCCTTATTCAAGGCGACGTGTATGTGCTTGACAGGGGGACAAAAGTGTGGCAGTTTAATACCAAGGACAGCGTCGGGAAAGAAAAATTCAGAGCGGCAGAATTCGTTAGGGAGATAGTCAACAAAAGGGAAGGGCAGGCCACGCTTACGGTATATGGTATTTGAGTTCTCTTACCAGGCGTGGAGCACACACTGAACGGGCATTGCAGATGAGGATGGCTCGGGTGCTGGTATATTCCTGAGCGAATTTGGAGAAGGGACGACGCTCCGGCAACCTGGTCCTGGCGGAGGTGGTCCTCGAGCATTATACAGATTATCAGACGCATCCGGTTCCGTCACATTCGAAGACGTTAACCCACCTACATCGGCGTCACTGTCTTCATCGGACGCCTTTCTGCTGGATGATTCTTACAATTCTCATCATCCAGCGGTCTATGTTTGGATTGGAAAATCTGCGTCACTGGTTGAACGCAAGTTAGCCCCTCAATACGCGCAGAGATATCTTCACCAAAGGCGTTTATCGGCGGCTCGTGTACCTATCGTTAAGATGAGAGAGGGAGAGGAAACTGAAACGTTTCTCGACATTGTAAGAGCTTGAACTTATATATGTCGTTTCAACCGACTTGCCTATATACGAAGTTTGTTGATCCTCAGAACTGTGCCACTTCTAGAACCCGAATAATTTCTCCCTAATTCAAGTGCTAAAACTCGATCTTCTGTTATTTAATGTCATCGATGCCGTGACTGAATTTGAGAAATATTCTGCCAATTTTCAGTCAAAGCAACGGGGATGAAAGCCAAAGATACGGTTGAGGATGTCGAGGAAACTCAGGAAAGAATGCCAGAGACTGAAAACTGCCGCCATAGCTCGATCAGAAAATAGAAATTGCTAAAGACGGTAGATACTAGAATACATATATTATGGTGGACCTGAAAGGGCCCGTGACGAAATGTTCGCTGCTATAAGCAACTCGGCCTCAGCGTCATCGCGCTGAAGGCCATCAATCGGTGTCACGTGTCAGTTCTCCAAAGCTCAAGAACTAAACCTGAGTCCAATTCCTCTGAGGCTCTGACCACCATGCACACTTAGACCCGTTGATCCCAGGGTCATTATAGACATGCATAAGGAGTTCCACGAATGTGCCATAACTCGACTCCAGGCCTGGTACTAGAAAGAGTTATCTGAGCTTCGATAAGAGATTAGAGCGATGAGGGATGAAGCACGCAAACAGGAATAGGAACAGCAACAGGATAAGGGGCGATGAGATTTATGGGTGGACGAGTTACGTGGATTCTGATAGGAAGGATGATGGGATCCTCATTTGTTATTCACAGGCCGACAAAATAGGTCTTCTCCGAGTCCGTGAAGTTGCCAGGCTCAGAGAAACTGTCGCTGCCAAGGGATCATTGGGTACGTACCGGTTTAAAATAGGCTTTCCAGATGTTACCCAGATCTCACAGACATTACCGACATCGTGTCAAAAGCACCCTAGGACTACGCTCTCCCGATCCCCAGTCTGTCCTCTCAGCGCTCATCAGCGGTACCCTTGATTCTCCTTGGCACAATTATGCCTACTCTCGTAAAAAAGGCAATCTCCCTCGTCGACCCCGCACTTCAGGAAGATGACGTTGATAAAGCTGGTCATAGTCTCTACAGCTTATGCTGTAACCATCTCCCAATTTCTGGACACATGAAACCTTTCGTCCTGACAAAAGGCCAACTTTCTCCCCCCTCTATTGCCGCATTCTTTTCCCTCGCCCATTTTTGCTCTAAAGCGAATATACAAGTGGAATATTGGTTGAAAGGTGGGGGTATGGTGCCTAGCTGCTATTGTCAAAAGCATGACTTGATTTTGCAAGAGTAGTCTCGCATTTCGCTCAATCAATCAACTTGAAACTTCTCGAGTCTTCGGCTTGTATACTGAGAGTGAATCAATATAACTTCGATATTACCAAGAATGCGGTCGTTTATGGCTAACCCACCCAAGGACATTCTAACCTTGTCGGGTGACATATCTCGGTTGTTAGATCGTCTCCCACAGCCTTCCTGGAGTTCACCTTCGCTCAGGATGCTGGATAATACCAGGTGGCCTTCATGCCGAAGCATCTGACAGCGATACGCGATACTACTGCTGTGAACAATCGTCGGTTTATATGAGCGTTGAACGTTGATGGTTCGCTGACTTTGTCACCAGTTTTCGTGCTTTCTCCTATATAACCATCCTTGGTCACTGTGTATACATAAGAACACCCATCTCTCTCCCTCTCCCTGTGCTTCGACGTGCTCCATTATTTTTTCGTGAATATGCTCATGTCCCTGTCAATACGATGCCCTTTCAGGTTATGCTTTGGGACCAAGGTCAGCGTTACCGACCTTCATGGACATGAAGCTTTCTTACATGTGTTTTGATTTGCAGAATTTCGCTACGACAAAGATATACCAAAAAGGGTATTTACAAGCTGATGTGGGTTCGAAAATATGACGACGTCATTGCCCACGATTCCCATTATTTTCCGAAAACGCTGTAATGTGCGTATCGATGTACATATAGCTGTTTGCTAGATCATAGTGCCGCAACCTATAGAACCAAATTATCGCCTACGAGAAAGAGATCACAAGTTTGAAGGAGCACATATCCGTTTTGTGCATGCTAGGTGCGTGTGGCAACCTTTAGTATGTTTCATTGCTTGCACTCACATCTATATTCTATGCACATCTAAAAATCATTGCTGGCATCAACCGAGACAAGGTGAATGCAGCGCCTATCGAATCCTCGGTACCTCCTGGTGTTCAGCCTGTCCTGACATCGATCATGAAAGGTGTTTTAGACACTCCGACGCGGAGATGGAGGACATAGCAACAGTAAGCTTGCTCACATACAGAGCTCACATACAGAGACCACTCATGACCAAGGTCGCGTTGACCAAGCTGTCCGAATGCTTTACTACATGTTATCAAGATATTATCATGGGAAGGAGATGGTCACTTATGTACTGAGGGAAGATGTATTTGCTGTGTTTGAGGTAGCACTAGCAGCAATGTTCGCGCTCGCACGTTTCTGTCCACAGGGAACAATAAAGATAAAATACTCAAAGGCGGATGGGATGGTAAGTCACATCCGAAATGGCCGTAGTAGTATTATACTTGTATTTTATTATGTATGAACCCTACCTTTGATATCATTCTGATTCATTCATGATATACAGTCAGCTTGTTTCTTGTAATGAACCATGTGCAAGGCGAGTTCATGAATTTCGCCGCTGTCATCCCCCCTAGTGTGGGCCGTATATATGTATGGACCATGCATGGGATGTGTGTCCATCTAACCATCTGTGCCGTTCCAAAATTATGCTAACAGAATCACGAGATTAGCGAAAGATATAGCAACTGTCCACGAAAGTCTTTGGGGGCACAGGAAAAAAAGGTCGACATATTCCGCTATTAGGGAGGGGGTCGAAGCCCTTTGTGAAGAGATTTCCGTGAGCCCTCTTGAGAAGGGGTCGACGTACCCGGTGTTGGGTCTGCACAGCTTAAGTCTTCATTCGTTCTGGTGGTCCATGGCTGAAATTGCTGTTCTTAGCGTATTTATTTTTTGCTCTAAGTTCATGGCATAGTGACAGCACGCGTGAGGCTCTGCACTGTGCATCTCTTATAAAACAGTTGTATGATATGATTAAATATTGAGTTCTGCTATCCCACGAGCTGGGACAGTTTCGGTACGCGGTGTTGCGACTCATATACGTGTATTGTATTCTCGTCATAAAAAAGCCAGTCGTGGGCATCGAGAGATAATCTGCAGGCACCATCACCGTTCACGGCTACTACAGTTTTGTGTCCTTAACAGACCAAAAACACAAACGACTATAATGGAGACATCTGGAAGATGTCGACCATTCGGTCAGGGCGTCACTCGATCGAACCCGTCTTCCACCTCGTATTGGTAGCCATCATCGATTCAAACACGAATAGTTTGAGAACGAGGTACGGCTATGATATATAGAGTTGGCATATTAGTTACAAGGACGGCACTGGACACTAGATACATGGTTGAAGTTCGGACGACGTGCAAAACCAAGAAGAATGGACATATACTCCGAGATGTGATTATCTAGCGAATAGTACGTGTAGAACGGGACCAGGGTTTATCGCGTGAGGACGAGATACGACTAGAATTCCTGAGTCGGCTTCCTAGTTGCGAAAGAGGAAGTCGGACACCTAATGCCTCAGCCCACAGAGATATCACCAACAAGATGCGAAGGTGAGAACAAAAGGCATATATTCTAAGAAGTAGTTAGATGTAGGATGGCCGATATGTACTGTCCACCTACCACATAACAAAAGGAGAGGAAAGTGATTATGATAGATGCGGTATAAGTGTCGACCACTTGACAGAACAAAGTGCTCCTTCTGGTAAATCCGCAAGCTGATAGAAGGGCAGTATGATCAGTATGGCACGACATACAAGGTACATTGAGACAAGTAAGCAAACCAAAAATAGCATGGCCCAGTGCGCAAGGCTCGCCCTGGCAGAAAAAAAGCAGTCTGTGACTGATGTCAGATAAAATACTATCACTATTGGCAGAACAGCACCTGACACTGCGGCGAATTGCCACAAGATTGCAGCGAATGGTGATGATGGAAAGTTAAATGCAAAAGCTGTGCAATGGATTGCACCTAAGAGAGCTCCGGCGAGGGCGACACTGAGAAATCGTTTGACTATAGTATCACTACGCTTTGGGGTTGAAGAAGCATAATCGAGGATGCCGTTCCAACGGGTTCATGGGCTGTTCGATGAAAAAACGAGGGAAAGATCGAATATCTCCTTGATTTTGTTGAAAAAGAGATAACCAGTGACCGATGGTATGTGCCCATGTACCCTCCAACAGGTTTGGAAAGATATGCTCAGCATTTACATCAGCATGTCTGCTATGCTAATTGTTGGGAATGATTAATTGTAAATTCAAGCATTGTGATTAGGCCTTACCGTCTCAACTGGCACTCCTGTATGAGTTATGGCTTGTTCATCCATAGAAGCGACAAAATGATGCTGAGGGTAGCAATTGCAAGCGTAGAGATCTCGAGAAGGGTTATGGGAAGATTTTGAGCGTGACGACCAATGCACTGAGTGATAAACCAGATCAGTTGAATGACAGTGATGGCCTTCGCGGTTATATCACTTTTGCTGCGATCCTTTATGCTATCGTCGCGGATATTCTTCAACCCCTGCAAAACCTCCGCTGCTATGTCCACAGTGTCATGTATCATCTCTGAGTCCTCTAGTGCCCCGTCATCTGGACGATTGAGTTTCTTCATGGCCAAATCTTCAGAGGTAAGGAGATAGACAAAATCCTCGTCTTCAGAGACAGAATCTTGCCCGCCGGCGGAACCTCCACAGTAGAAGAGACCCATGACAATGCCAAACGAGTGCTTCCAGCTCAGCCGTGGCTCGGGAATGTCTTTTTTAGGCCCGGGAAGCCATCGAGTGACATATGTATACACGTCTATTTTGTAGATTGTCTAAATTAGCACACAACAGTAGCTTCAAGTGGGTCCTGAAGTACACACCAGTTTCCGGGTGACGTAGGTTCCAGGCGTCACTGAATTGGGCTGCCGCCCATGCAACCGTGACCTCTGGAAGGAGGATAGCCATGACCATGAGTCCCAGACGTCGAAGAAACAGGTAAAACCAAGCCCGTTTTCGCGTCGTTAACCGATCTCCTGGAACATTAGGGTGGATGGCAGTCCAGGTTGATAAGTATATTGTCGTCAAGCAGACGACGATAATATTCCAACGTGACCTGGAGGGGGAACACGAGACGGTGGGGGTTGGGGTTTCATTAGCACCAGGCTCTGTATCAAGTATCGTCGATGTGCCGAAGACATGCTGGATGTGCAGCAGTAGGGAGAAGAAGAAGGCAACGATGTGAGATTTCATGGTCAACTGCGATGGCTGCATGAGGTCCTTTACTTTCAAACCCGATGGCTTTTACATTGAGAAAGAAGGAAGACGTGGCACTTCACGGTGTATCAAGGGTCTGAAAGATGTAAATATTGCGGTTCTGATATGCGGGAGCTAATGGGTGAGTGAGTGTTCATCAAAAGTCATGATTGCATGACCTAGTACCAACTTGAAAGTTGACTAGATATCTATTGATGGACAGACACTTTGTACGGGGGATATTTGAAGGAGTCATGAGCAGTGATAGTTTGGAAAAGAGTGGGTGAAGGAGAGCTAACACCGAGCAAAGGCGTCACATATTACCTTCGAGCCGTGGGCACATCAAGGGTGCATGTCGGGCAATACAGCACGAAGCAGACAAAGAAGAATGGAAGCCACCATTGCTATACATGAGTAACATAAGTCAACAGTTCATTTATCAGAGAAGCATACAGCAACTTAAGTGTGGCTGTGGTCATCCCTTCTGCTGAAACTTGATAGCTCGATTGTGTAGGAGTTTAAACGCATTAACGCCAGGCCCTTTTGTGATTCGAGGAAATGTGCTACGCAGCTGATTTTGGTTGCGTTTGCTTCCATAGAATTGAAAAGACGATACAGCTATAGTACATCAACTTTGTCGACTTCGACTTTCAAGCTTTTACACATCGTACACAACACGCCCACCGACCCAGGGGTAGGGATAGTTACGCTGGTACCAATTGCGGACAGATCGCCGCTCCGCTATTCTTGGGACGGTAGCATACGAACCGCCCATCTGAAACGTTGTCAATTTCATTCCTGCCCAGACGAGATCAGATCCACGTACCACAACCTGATGAGCTCCATCAAAGAAATCCATAGAATACCTATCGGAATGGATCAGTGACATTCTACGCGGGGATGAGTTCAATGGGACACACCCTGGGTAGAGTGCAGACGGAACAAACCCGTCGTACTTATCAAATAGGGTTGAAGTCCACTCCCAAACGCCACCATTGCTGCCCCGGCCACCGTCTCTTCCTCCGCCAGTAGTGGCTCTGCCAAAATTTGTAGTCAATGGGCAGTTTCATGCGGAGAGGAAGCAACCTACGGGATGGGATGCCACTTCCGGAAACCGACATTCGCACCACCTTCGTAGCCAGCTTCGAATTTATCGTAAAACAAACGGAGTTCAGGTTCAGTGGGTAGACGGCCGCCCTTGACAAGGGCGTATCTAGACAGATCGTTGTATGACGCAATCACAGGCCAGTTGTATGCAACATCCATCGAAACGGGGCCATACAACGTGCGAACCTAGTGTCGAAGAGGTTAGATACGACTTGGAGGAACAGAACGGCGTCCAATATGAGAACACACCTGCATGGCTCCGGCAACTTGCACCCAACTGGCAGGAACCTGGATGTCCTTTCCGTCTCCTGACTTGTAGAACTCATAAAACTCCCCGTTGGTTACGGGCCGCCACTCGATCCGGAACTCGTTCACATGTACTTGCCGCGTCGGGTGTTCATTATCCCAGCCGTACTCGTGGGTCACACTACTCGCTTGACCATCTTCCGCCTCCACATCATCGTGACCTAAGGTAACCGTAGCGGGGCCAAGTGTGACGGTAGGAGAGAAAGGCTTTGGCTCAGTAGCCCACTTCTCTGACAAAGACTCCCAATCAGGTATTGCGAAACCGGGAGGAGGGAGGGTCCCGGTCCCGGCGCGTTGGAGTAACATGTAGAGTAGCGTCTCTGCATGTAAAGCTTCATGTTCATAAGTCATGAATAGAACCCGTCCCATTTTCCTAGTCAGAGATCTCTTGCCAGTTTCCACATCTCGGTACAGACTCGACAGTCTTTCCCTAACACGGTCCTGGAAGAGAAGTATCGAGTTTAGGCTAGGCCAATCCTTATCTTCGGTAGGAACTTCTGAATGAGGCTGAACAAGCAACAATCAGCTTCTGGGCTTAATTAATGAAAAAATGGACATACATGGCATACAGATGGGTCATCAACGATGGGATCGATTCCGCGCTACGAGGAGTCAGCTATGATAAGAGGTTCAAAGTGAAAACACTATTACCTCAAATATGTACTGTGAAATGGCATACTTGATTAAAGACCGTAACTCATAAAAATACGACGTACCTTGAATCCTTCAGGCTCAGTGTGCGGCTCCTCTAGGAGCCTAGATAGGTGGATATCAAGAAAAGTGGGTATATGCCCCAGGTAGAATAAACAAATATGTCGTAAATCGATCGGCTTTTGGTAGAGCATAGAAGGAGGAATCATTTTGCGTGTTATGACATCCCATGATAGCCATAAGCATTGCCAATCTTGGAGAGAGGGTACACCAAACGGAGAAGTCGAAAACAGGTTTCTGCCGACCGCGTTTTCCTCAGAGTCAGACGGAGACCTCAGCAAGGGGAATATAAACGGAGGTCGTTCCAAGAGCCACAGTGAATACCGCGAACTGCTGTCAGACCAGCGTTGAATGGGGCGAAGGTGACTCTCGGTGAATAAAACATAAGCGTCCCGGTCGGAGAACTAGAATGGGGTAATGAGTGTTATGCAATTTCGTAGCAAACCGGCACGAGACCTTGAACGACTCTTCGATCTTGACTAATTCATCTTCTAAAAAGTGGAACTCTGCTGCGGTCGCGGGATCGCATACAGTATGTTCCACTCGACATTTCAAGAACGCCTCGTGTTGACCTATGAATAGATAGGTAGGCATGAGCGATGGAAGCAATTGAAAAGCCAAGAAGAGACTCACGCTCTGATTCGTTGTAGTTCTAATTGGCGGGGTGTGAATGGTGACAGATGGTGGAGAGAATGACTTACATTCACGTACGACCACTTTACTGGGTCAAACAAATCCTCGTTTCCTAACACCTTTCCTGCTGCCCGCAACCCATTCATGATGAATTTCTTGGTGTAGCCCTTCCGGTCGTTATATGCCTCTTCGATGACCTCCTTGGCATTGTCGTGATCCATACCAAGGAGAAGGGTATCTCCTGAGCCCGGACGCAAGGGAAGAGATCGCAAGAATTCCGCACCCGCATGACGTGAAAAGTTTCCCAAGGACGAACCAAGGAACAGCAAATGCAGCGGAGGCTGAGTATAGCCTGGTGTGGACGGCGGAGACTCTGAATCCATGGACTCTGTTGCGGATGAATCAGACGAAATAGCCGAGTTGGGTGAAACGTCTCTGGCGTCGAGTTTCAAACCTCGAGAGAAACGGCTCTCCATGATAGAAGCCTGGGAAGGGATGGACCTCAAGCCACCAGCCTCCACGAATTTAAGTCCATCATCATATGTGCCCCACATGCCGTTGGTCTTCACTTTCCCTTGAAGAAGCTTCCCCAAGTCGGACTTGGCAATATCTCCAAGCGTACGCTCCAATTCGCGTTCTTCGAGATCTAGAGCATAGTAGGTGATTGGTGGGCGACCAGTCCCCTCTTCGACCAATCCAGCGAGTCCTCGAAGAATATGTGACGTTTTACGCAATGAGCTAAAATGCAAAGCATAAGCCACCATTCAATTGCCCGGAAGGAGCCAAAGCGTGTCGACATCATCAGATGACCGAGTACAAAGTCAAAACGCGACCGCCTGATAGTACTCACCCGGACCCAAGCTCGAGGACCACCTCGTCTGGTTGGACGCCGCCGCCGCCGTGCATAATTCGGACGATTTCATCGGCCTTGGTCTTCAAGATCTCTTCTTCGGCGCCAAAGAGGTAGTACTCGGGGACTTCAGTAGTAATGTCGTCGTAGAGTCTCAGCCCACGTTCGTCGTACAGGAGCAATGTAGGCAGCTCCCTTTGGCCTGTAGGTCTGTCGAGGCCATCGACGACGGCCTGTCGAATGGCCTGTACGTTGGCGGCCTGACTGTGGACATTGAGGATATTGCTGGAGGGCATAATAAGAGAGAAGAAAGGGTAGAATGGGTGTGAGCTTTATATACAGAGAGGAGCACGGGATCCTCGCCTTCAAAATGTTGCACGCCGATCACTTTATAGACGGTTACTAGCCAATGACATCACTTCTAAAACGTCGGCGGCTGTGAATTTGACTTAGGGGGCCTCAAGATGAGTAAACGAGCGCACGCACGCTTTGTCAGTCTGCACTGGCCTGAGAGAAAAATGTCACTTTTTCCAATAAGATGGGAGGCCACGGCGAAGATTAGTAAAGCTAGTAAGGCGCTCTAGAGGGCCGCACTGGTATTTAGAGGGCGGTGGCGACGTCATGCCACTGAAAGAAGCGCTGGTTCCGAGGTTTCGGCCCCGATTGGTAAGAGTGCATTATAAAAACAAAGCAAGAAGAGGACCAGCTGATACTACAAATTCCCGGCAGCAGAAACAATCCTGCGGAAGGAAAGCTCGTTGCGACGGTCACGTCCATATGAAGAATACCAAGAAACTCTGTACTACCACTTTCCAGTAAGGTGTCCAATAGCCCAAATGAAACCCCCACCACCAACAGGCAGCAGAAGAACCCACACGCCCAAATCCCAAATAATACGCTTCCGTGTCTGACTCCGTTGGAGAGCCCGCTCTTTCCGCTGCAGAAGCTCGTCGTGTGATGACGGCGAGACCTCCCCGCTGCGGTGGTTAGGTCCCGGTGTTGAGGGCATGATGATTGACAGAGGTCGCTTGAAATAATGGATAACGATATGCAGGAATGCTAAATGGAGAAGTTTAGCCCAGGGCGAACTTGTGCTTAAGAATAGACGTACCTGGCAATATAAATGTACTAGAGAGACAACTTGCCAAGAGTACATCGCTTACGACAGTGAATACAATGTTAGGAACGAGGGATAGAAATGCAGTGAGTGCGAAAATAGCAAGTTTAGATAGTGGCACGTTCGTTGACTGTCTGACACGTTCTGGAATAGGAAGAGACGGTGAAGTGACGAGTATAGAAGGGACGGCAAGTAACAGCGTCAACGCATTCAAGGATATGATGTACGGGTCCAAAGAACGCTCGGACTCTTCCTCCTGCACGCGAATGTAAGAACCAGAAATATCGAGTATCAGGTAGAAAGGTAACTCACGGTGCGCAGCTGACCCGGAAGGGAGGCAAATATCATCAGCGGGAATGTTAGAAGAGCGGCTATGGTTACAGAGATAAGTGAAAGAGGCATAAATGAATGTGATATCGGCCTTTTGGCTGTCGTGACAGAAGGTATGCCGGCTTTCAAAGAGGCATACAGAGGTAGTGTGGTTGACGACGTAAACGCAAAAGCAATAGTGGCTAAACTCTTCATCAACGACCAACCTGTCTGAGTAGAGATGCACCACTCACTGATTCCTTGCCAAAGATAGCCCATCTTGGTCCAGCCGGGGTTCGTTTTCAATGTGCCTTTGTGTTGCGCAATAGCCACTAGTGTGAGCCAAAGGATGTATGTGAGGACGGACAATCCGGTGCAGTAAACAATTCGCTTCGACGCAAGAGACTGTGCGAGGCAGAACGGCAGAACGACAACTGCAATACCGATGCACAAGACGGGTTCGGGGGAAAATGGCAGGTCGGAAGGAAGTAAAGGGAGGAGAACCTCAGCCGAAACTGAGACGCATCTTTTGAGCACAACACCCTCCAAAAAACCAATAGAAACACACCACGGATATAAAAAGCAGCAAGCCCAACTCGGAGCGCACCGGTGCCTCCCCGTACGACGCTTCGCAGCACACTGCGGAGCCGCTCTTTCCCCCTCCCCCGGCCCCTCGCAAAGCAATCCAGCACAATATCCTCGACATCGCCTTTCCGTGTATACCTCGCGAGCATATACCACAGCCTCCTCGTGAACGCCGCCAAAACCGCGAAGAAAAAAAGCACTGGGAGGCCTACCCTCAGGGGGAGCTTCGTATACGGCAGGAGGGTCGCCCCGAGCTTCAGAAATGGTGAGAGCAGGTACAGGAGCACCACCGAGGGGTCCAGCGGCTGGGAGAAGGGCCGGCCGATTTCGAAGGGCGCATCTGTGTCGTCGTCGTCGTCGTAACGGGTGTTGTCGTCGTCGTCATGGACGAGGATGAGGGCAGAGGAGGAGTCAAGGGAGGAGAGGACGGGAGAGGACGAGCCCGACGAGCTGATGGATAGATGTCGACTTGACATCGCCCAAGTGCATGTGGTGAACGGAGGTGAAGAGGGTGGTGCTGCGCAACTGGCGTCATTTCCTTATATGTAAGGTGAGAACTATGGTGGTAGCTCTATTTTTAGCACCGAGTACAAGTTGTTCGCTAGAGGGATGCCTGAACCTGACAGATCTGGAAATAGAATTACTTTGATCTCTTCATTTTCTTGTTTTCAGCCAAGGGTATTTGCTGTCGAATAAAGATCGTTAAACTGCTTTCAGCAATAAATGCTAGTACTTAAAAATGGGCGACCTATTAGGCACAACGGAGGGAATTGAAGCGGTGACAAGGTTCCTAGTGGAGTCGGGAGCCTTCGCGAAGACAGGGAACCTGAGAAGAGAGGTGGATTGCCGCCATGGGAAGACAAACCTGAGCCACACAAACAGGAAGAGGACGTGGGGCAGTGATGGGCCCCCTTATTTATGTATTTATTCTTTCCTTTCTATTCTTTCATAACACACTGAAAGCAAACAAAAACGAGACTTACAAAATGATATGTAGAACTCTACCTCATAGTTATAAAACCCATAGAGCCGACGATCCAGATCATCATCATCGATTAGTATTTAAAATATTGACTTGGTCCAACACTCATCCAAAATGCAGTAGTTGTCTTTATTACAAACGGAGTTTTTCACTGTAATTGAATTGGTCCAATAGATTAGCCGCCAGAAATATTTCGACGAAACTATCCTCACCTCACTTCCATAATAGGCCCGTCCGTCGGCACCCTATTGACCTCCGCCCCAAGTTAGTATCAGCCTCGTCCTAGCCTCCCTTCAATCATCGCATCTGCCCCAAATAATACCTCCCCAGGACCCTCCCTCCAGCAGCCCACAAACAAATCCCATCCCGTTTCTCCTCCGTCACCTGCATCGCAACCACCGGCTCCGCCCCCCCAGGACCCGGCGCATCCCAAAACGCATCCCCCCCCCTCCGCAACGACCACCCCCGAATCCGTGCGTCATCCCCAGCAGCATACAAAAAATCCTCACACGGATCCACAGCAGCACCCTACCCCACCATCAGACGGTCGTCGGCCACATCAGCCCTTAACGTACGCACCAGTGTCCTGCTGAGCCTGTTCACATGCCCCCGGAACTCCATGATTGGCTCCCTCGCGGTGGGGTAGCGGAGATCAAGGGCGCAGAGCTGTAGGTAATTGTTGTCATAGAGAGAAAAAAAATCCACTCTGACGTGCAGCACGTACCGTTCCATCCATGTGGCCCACGAGCATCTTCGTGTCGTGGAAACATCTGAGATGCACCACAGAGCTTCGAACCCGACCGTCGAAGATTCTTTGGCCGTGGGATTTTCTGGTGGTGGTTCGTTTGTCGAATACCAGTATCGAGCCGCCCCGGGTTCCGGTGTATATCAGATTCTTGCGTGTACACATAAGAATCACGGCGCAGTAATAGACAAATGAGAAATAGAAATTACTTACGTCCTTTTGCTCAATCGCGAACACATCGCTATTCGTATGCAGGGGTTCCACAGGTGACGACGCTTCGACATCCCGCAGCAGGACCGCTTGTTTGTTGGCGCCGAGCACGAGGGTGCGATCCCGGAGGTGGCTTGTCCAAATGTCATGAACACGATTCAGCGTGAGGAGGGTAGTGCGCCTAGTTCCGCTTAGAGTTTTAGAGTTATTCGGCATGATACATACAACGTACATGGGCATCCGCAGGTTTTGCACGGCTATTTTTGACGAAGCACCGAAGCAGGTAGCACTTCACCGACGTGAGCGGGCTGCTCGCGGTTATTAATGCAGAGAGTATGCTCACATGCAAAAATCACCAGAGGAACATATCGAGGATATCTACGAGCAGTCAACAAGTGGCTTCAGTAGCCCAGATCCGCGGTGTAATACCTGAGAAGAGGGATGCAAGTTGAACTGAGGCGCCCATTCAAGGTCGTGGAGGTCGCAGCTATACAGGAATCCTCTATCGTCTCCCAAAAACCGACGGGGCTGACCATTAAGATCCGTGGACTAGCAGGACATATTAGACGGCCAAGGCAAACTAGCGACTTGGTGTCTCACACAAAAAGCGGTGATTTTACCGACCACGGGCGGCCTTGAGGACATTATACGAGAAGACGAAGCGATATTCGAGGATAGTAGTTCACTAGCAGCCGCATAAGAGTCATTAAGAGATAGTATCCATCCAAATACTGACTGTTGCACGCGACTGTTCTCTGCATGAGACGAGGACCTGCGTAAAGCATTAGTGAGGTCCCATTGAGAAGCCTGTCTTCGGTTTCGCGACGTGAAAGTCTGCGAAGCAGCCGTAGCAGTAGAATCACTGATAGGCTCTTTAGGGCGCGTATCCGCACGCGGTCTGGACGAGTTTGGAAAGTACCGTTTCCTTTCCTCGTCCCAATAGAAACCGTTCAGATCAAGAGGCATGTGATTACGTCATCCTCGTACTTTTTTTTCCAGCGCCGTTTCAGCGGGCATTTATGTATTACTTTGACTAGCGAATCACAACTCAAAATCAGTAGTACGCCGGACGAGGGAGTTGCATCAGGGCTCAAATTCGAATTCGATGTGATGATGGAAGGATGTCGGTGATGATCAGTTTCATTGCCAGGTTACTTCGATCATTGGATAGGGACTCCTTGCGCGACGCCTGCTTGAATGTATTGGCGCGCAACAATCGAAGGAATCGGAGTAGCGTCTCAGACTTGAAATGACAGACGGCTCGTGTGGGACGTGTCTTGGTTTGCAAAGACATCTTGTCAAAAACTGACTGGTATATCTGTTGTGATCTGTATTGAATTACTCCGGATCACGTTAAGCCGGCAGGTATATAGGTATAGGCGCGTAGCAATACGCGTCGACGGTATGAGCACATGGAAAAACAATCGAGTCATCTAATTCACCCCAGAAATAGTTTTCGGGGCTGGCAGTTTTCCGATATTGTGAGAATTTTTTTTCTACCTTCCGAATGAAGAAAAAGAAGGCTCGAGAGAACCTGGGTAATAGATACACAATGCAAAGTGAAACCTGCAGGGTGGGAGCAACAAAATAAACCGACTCGTTGGGGGACGATATTTACGGTCCCTGAAACAACATTCAGCAAACTCCAGTACCCTCGATCTTGTAGATATGAAATGGATTTAATTAAGCTGGGCCGCCATGGACGCACTTGCAGTCCTCGGCGCAGAACATAGACTTCATTTCCCCGCCGAAAGGAATGTTAGTAATCACGAATTGACGGGAATTATGGCATTGCATCATCGCTGAGGAGATATGCATCAAAGATGAGCACCGCACTCAAAGGATCGTACCTTGTTCGGTGATGTCAGAAAGCGCAACGAACCGAGCCGGTGCGACGCAAAGTATGACAAATGGCGAGGTTACAGAGCTGCGCGTTGCTTGACAGTGTGGCCAAGGGTAGCAACCAATTAGGTAGCAATGTCGGTGGCAACCTCCCAATAGAACCATGCCAGTGTCTGAGCTAAAATCCTGCTCCTTCTCCTTCCTCCTACACCGACCACCACAAAGCACACTGCAGAGACCAGCGATCGGGCCCCTCTGGCTGAAAAAAGGTATCACGAGGGAGGAATAAATTCCCAAGACAACTATTTCACATCACATCTTTTCCCAAACCAAACCGGCTTTCCGCCTTTTTTTTCGTGCATTCATTCCACTTGATATGGGTACCGCGTTTCTCTTTTATCCCCCACTCGGTGAGCCCGACTTTGCGCCTACGCCACATAAGCCGGTGCTTGCCTTGCTCGCCATCGCGGAGCCTGTACTGGGGAAAGAGAGGCAGCACGTGTACTTTTCGTTCGAGCCGGTGAGTACATATTTTACGTAGCGTGCCTGTGCGAAATCGCCCCGAAGGAGCTAGCATACGGCAACGATGAAATCGTATATGTGTTGCTACTTGCGATTCCTGATTTCGCCGTATCTCTCTCGCGACATGTACTGACCGCCACACCAGACGCGCCATTCCTTGCATTCGTATCCACGCATCTCTACCACGTGTCTCCAGCCTCATATTATGGCCAAGAAACGTCGCTCATTACAGTCTATCTTCGCTCCTTACTCCCAGCCAGCCTCGCCCTCGTCTCTGGCTGCCAGTTCTCTCGATATCTCTCACTACGCGACTTTACCCCGTCGCAATTCGAATTCACCGCCGTCAGATCTGCTCGACGACGACCCATTTGCCAATCTCTCGTCTCCGCTCCGGCAGGCACAATTTTGCGTCGCACCGCCAAAGTCTCCAGAGGCGAATCCTCGCTCGCCACTGGCGCCCAAGTCCAGCGAGCCGTCTATCACTAGAGCTTCATCGTCTGGAATCATTCATGCGCGGCCAGCACACCAGAAACCGGCCTTTGCTCCCCGGCCTTCTCTTCCGTCCCTGCATACGCTGTCCACAATCAACTTTGTGATATCTAAAAAGGTGTGGTCTTCTCACGTAGCCCATGTTGAACCTAACTAATTTTATGTTCCCACTAGGTCCGGAGAGGAAGAGTGGGCGCAACGCTGCCGTTTGAGCCTTGGGATGACCATGCCGATTCCCAGTCGTCTGGATCGACTACGCCTTCTCAAGACTCGGTTTCCAAATTACCAACTCCAGAACACGACACTTTCGCTGCGGCCGAAAGTTATTTCCCTGGAACTAAAATCACGGAATCTCCCCTTACCGCCTCTCCTACTGAAATCACCGACGACGCCAATGCGGACTTTGTTGATTTCTCAGATGAAGACGAGTGCGAGCTCTTCGCCGCATCTCCCGACGACGAGGATATCGACGTAGGCTTTGACTACACGGGCTTGGCTTACCTAGAACCACCGAATGACGATCTTCTTAGTCAACCTGCTCTATCACGCACTCTATCTGCGAGTCTCTCCCAGAGTTCCCACTCGCGCTCTATCTCTTCTACATCCTCTACCTCCTCCCTAGGCGAAGTCTACGCCGAGTCTCGTTTCCGCGATCTGTCACCGGACGGCAGCCACAGCGACATATGTTTCCCAAGCTGGTCTTCGACTGAGAGCGAAGGGGATGTGCTTCACTCGCCGCCTGACGATTTCATCTCGGATGCTTATTCCTGGGAATGCACTCCAACTCCACCCACATCAATGTATATAAGCGACCCTGAGGTGATGATGATTGAGCCGGGTACATCCGTCGATACGATCACACACCACGACCACCGCTCTACTATCATGCAACGCGACTACGACTGGGCGCACGAACTGGCCGACAGCGATGCGTGGGACCGCAGAGGGCGCGAATCGACGCGCCGTCCGGATTTCTCGGGCTGGGCGCCAAGCGGCAGCGGACACGGCAGAGGACACGATGAAAAGGGCCGCGGCTGTGGAAACCATAACGGGGGATGGGGCGGCTCGGGGGACGACGGCCGAGGGGGCGATAGGAGGGGGATGCGGTCATCGTTTTCGACGCCGTCATCCTCCGATGCTTCGTCCGAGAGCGAAGACGAGTCCGACGGCGAGTACGGCCAGCGATCCAAGGCGGACTCGGACGACGACGTTCCCCTTGCCCAGCGAATCCCGACTGCCCTCAAGGCCCAAAAGACGCTGCGGCTGAAGACCAAGGAGGAGCGGGACCAGCGCCGACGGGACCGTGCCGCACGCAGAGCCCGCCAGGAGACGCTTCGTCCAGCAGGCGCAGCAGCTCCAGCCCCGCAGCTCATGTCCAGCACCCAGGAGGCCGCGTTGCATGCTTCTAGATCGGTCCGGCGGCCGCGCACGCAGACCGTCTCAGGCCCGGCGCGTCGGATGCCCTTTGCCGCGGAAGACCTCACCCAGCGCCTGCAGCATGTCCAGGCTGCCGCCGAGCCCGTCCCCGCGATTCGGAGTCCGTCCCCGCCCAAGGTCAGGTCCCTCCGCCCCATGCGGTCTTTCCACCAGCCGGAGCGGCGGCGCTTCGACGACCATGCACCGGCACCTCTGCCGCTTGTGAGATCCACGACGCGTGCACAGAGCCGGCCGCGTGACGACACGCATGTATCCCGACGCGTGGTCAGCGACATGCCGGCCGACACGGAGCAGAAGCTGTACCGCTCGACGACGCGTAGCCGGCCGAGGGCGCACGAAGACGTCCCGCGAGCCCACAGCGAGATGCCGCCGGGTGCAGAGGTGAAGCTTGCCCGTGCGCGCAGTCGGGTCCGAAGTCCTAGTCGGAACCACACCACCGAGGATACGATCCCGCCCTTGCCTAGGCATTCTGAGGATCGCAAGTTGACCAAGGGGGGCGGCCGGACGTCGTCAGAGCAGCCCAGAGCGACGCCAGTCCCTGTCCTCAAGGGTGTCGTGTCGCAACAGCGCATCTTCATTGGCGACAGACAGAGTTACAACATGGTCGAGATTGGCGCGTCGACGAATGCCGGAGACGTGATTGATATGGTGGAAGCGCAGGGGTCGCTCAAGGGCTGGGTTGGCACTGGGGGATGGATGCTTTGGGAGGTTGCCCAGGATTTTGGAATGGGTCTGTTCATCTAATAGTGACCGTCACGGTGCCTTTGCTAACCGATACTTTTAGAGCGCCCTATTCGAAGCTTTGAGCTTCTCGCCGATGTTGAGGCCTCGTGGAACAGGGATAAGATGGTTAACATCTTTGTCCTTAAACTGACGAATCTGGCTTCCTTGCTTCGCCGTACGGTATGTCATGCCGTTGCTGCAGTCTTCGAATACCTCTAATAATCGATGCTGTCAGGCCATTCCGTCAGTTTCTCCTCTCCATTCTGGCTACGTAGAATGGGAAATCAAACGCGGCAAATGGAACAAACGTTGGTTATCGCTCCGTGAGCATAGTTTGTTTCTCTCCAAACGCGACAACGTGAGTGGGTATTTCCCCGATGAGGAAAACATCTAAACCGTCATTTTCAGGGCAAAGACGAGATGTTTCTCTGCTCCCTATCTAATTTTGATGCCTATTTCGTCACCCGCCTACACAAGGCGCCTAAAGCCTTTGTCTTTGCTCTGAAATCTACAGACAATTTATCACTGTTTGAGAATACCGCAGACTATCTGCATGTCTTTTCTTGTAACAAGACTGATGGGGATCGATGGATGGAGAGGATCCTTCTTGCTCGTGTGAGTACCTCTGGTTGCCGCCGTCTCATTGACAGGTGTCTGACCTTCCTTCTTACGTAGTCCTATGTCCTGCACCAGGAGCGTAATGTCCTGTTCAATCCGAAGACGACCACTGGGCTGTCCCGGGCTGGGACGCGGAAGGGGACCGGCCGTCCTGTCCAGCAGCCGCTAGTGAATGTCGGTACGACGGATGTGTTTGAGCCTGGTTCGCTGCTGCGCAAGTAGCAGAACGGTATATGATCACGACCACTATGATATTAACATGCCTACTCTCCACGCTGCTGCCTATGTGCTGTAGACTCTGTATCCCTACTGTTCCTTTTTTTCCCCCTTTGACGTACATGCTAAGTATTAGGTTATTGTTGTAAAAGCATATGTTCTAACAATAGAGAAAAAAAGTGAATAATGAATGTACTCCGAGGCAGAATTAGCCGTCGTAAAAAAATTTAGTTGTATAATACAGTCCTAAGAAATCGGCTGGGCTAAACAGAGATACGGTAAGGAGAAATAGAAAGTAAATATACTACTCGTCGACAGAGATACCTGCTCTGAATTCAGTCATACTAGTTAAAAGCAAATCTAAAACACCAGTCCCAATCTGAACGAACTGAAGTCCCCACTCATACTCCTACATCTCCCAATACTTATTCCGTCTATGCAAAAACGTCATCCAGCCATCGCTCGTAGTCGTATTCCGGCTCTCCCGCATCGTTCCGCACACTTGGCATGACCTCCTTCAAGTAGTCCACAGATGATGCCGGAAGGTGTGCAATGCGCAAATCCAATTCTGTCACAAAGAGCTGCAGGCACGGTGAGAACGGGATTTCACCCGAGGGCGGGGGAAGCAGACCTTGTCCGAAGCAATCCCGCGGAAAGCCTCACGCAACTGCTCAGGAGACGTCTGATCCTCCGTGATGTCCACCTAGGAAAGTACGTCAATTAACCACGAGAGAAAAAGGGCAGGATCATTCACCAAAAGATTAATGAAGGCCTCGAAGCTCACAGCCCCGTAATCTTGTACCACTTGGTCGTATATGTAATTCATATCTTCGTCCTGCCCCCCCCAACCATGAGCTATGATAAAAATCGACAAGCACCGCACACGCACAGAATACACAATGCCTAGACTCGCCAAAGCTGCCGTCATTTCTGATTGATTGAGCGTATTCGACTCGTCCCTGTCAAAGTACCTAAACGTGCTTTCAAACTGCTCCAGCTGGGCGGGGGTCAGATTGGTCATATTTCGTGAAACGATCTAGGAAAGCGGCCTCGGTAAGGGGAGCTATAGCGTTCATGCCAATGACTCGCACCTGGTTATCGATAAAAGCTATCTTTTTGGCAATACTTTGCACGACAAGCTCTAGTTCAAACTCTAGATCCTGACAGGTGAACACCGTGTAATCGTTTTCTTCGACGTTGGCGGCCGCGCACTCGGCTTCAGCTGATGCAACATCAGCTAGCGTCTCCGAAAGAGCTGGTATTCGAGTTTGAATACGCTGTACTTCATGTTGCTGCTCCTAAGAAAGAGGAAAGGGTTCAGCGATGTTAAGCGAGCGGGGTGCGAACTAAACACACCTCAAGAGGACCATCGACAGCAGCTAGTTCTGACGATATGAGATGCAAACGACGCTCAAAATCATTCGCGACATCGGCAAACTGCTTTCGCAGACTTTCCTTGATTCTGAACCAGAGGTAAACATATAGAGATTACATGCTTTAGGAACCACTTACTGTCGTATCTGGGCGTTGATGGATCGGGAGCGTTGCGCCTCTGATGCCAACAATGCTTTCCAAGCCTCGTCCAGATCTGGCAGAGCAAGACCCTGGGGCGGAACATACTCCCGCAGTCCATACGTCTTCAGTTTAGTCTGAACATTGCCAAACAAAGTAGCAATATCCTGTTTCTCAGTTACCCACGTCCGCTTGGTGGTTTGCTTGTAAGTGGTGAAGTCGGCGGAGTGACTCTTTGCGTCCGTGTAAGTACCTGAAAACATACTTGCCGCCCATTTCGCTCGGATTTCCGAAAGGGCACGAAGAAGCTGTGTCCGTGTCATAATGATACGGCAGCCAAAATGGAATGTTTGCTTACAAGCTTGACGCGACGTTCATAATCGTTACGTGACAGCCATACAGATTGCATCAGTTCGGCAAATTTGTCAACTCGTCGAGATACAGTTTCTGCTTGGTCTACAATCATATTGATAAGCGCAGGATCAGGTAGAGCAAGTCGCGGACAGACCCATCGATGAAAAAGCATGGAAGAAACTTGCGATATAAGTCATGACACTCCGTTCATCGGGGTGGTTCGAGTCGCATAAATCTTCCACTTCGAGAAGTTGCTAGCCAGTAACTAAGTAACGGTCGAACCCCAACGAAAGCTACATACCGGAATGTTTAGGTGGTCGGCAGCTACTTGGAAAGCTAGCCTTGTATTGGCGTGTCTGTCACTCTAGAGCATTGTCATCAGACACCTGCAGAATGTAGAATGAAGGGCCCAGGTGGAACTAACTTTGTCGAGCTTGTCATAATCCAGCAAGTCTGGTCGATGACAGTGGATCAAAGCACACCTTGGGGATGCTTTTAGCAAGGGTATTAAGCGTGATGCAGTATTTATATACGAACAGAGCCAGGCCATCGGACCAACTAAGCGAAAAATCTTGCACGTTAACTTCCTTGTAGGGCTCCGTCTTTCGCTGACACCACAGTAGGAGACCCTCTTTTGCGGAAAGACCTTCTTCACTATAGTGGGTATCAGACAAAGGACCGGCAGAAAATTTGGTAGTGATGACACGCGCCTGATGTCCGCAATCGTGAATCGTAAAATGAGAGTCCATATCATCCCAAGTATGAGCTTCAGGTTCCCATCGATAATGTCTGGACACCAACGTAAGCTGTATTTCACCAAAGCAACATTGTGATGTACCCTCCGGCCCAATATTCGTAAGTTTAACGCCTCTTGAAGTGATGAATTCCAAAGCCTTGTTAACATTTTCAGCCTTTTGGATTCGCATTCGGGGAGTCTTATTGTATCGACCGAGAGACACGTCGCCTGAGATACCGTAGATGGAGCATGATAAGGATCGACTTCATTGATGGCCGCAGGACGCACCCATAATTTCCTGTTCCCGTCCTCGAACCATTCGTTACGAAGACCATCACAATCAAGCACACACCATGAGCTGGATGAGCCGAACACCATCAGATAGGTCCTTCACCAAGGACGACATGGGCGGATAACCATTAAGCTCGAGCTTCGTATTGAGCCTACATGGACAGTAAAAGGTGGGGAAAGATGGAATATCGAGCCACTGACCATTTGCAGAATGTCCGCTCCTGCACATCGCGCGACCTCGCCTCCAAGGATTCCATTACACAGAAACGAGTAGCAATTATTTGGGTGTAGAGTATCCGAACGAAAAGCGAAATCGTAAGTAAAGTGAGAGGAAGAGGCGGAAGACGAAATGCGTCCAAATGCGTCACGCGTCAGCCGTTTTTTCAAAGTCCGTCACGCGCCGCGTTTCTTGACTCTTGACCACCATCACCGCGGTGCACGATGACGACCCAGTTCGACAGGATCTTCCATGGCCCGTCGCAGGAGATTGGCAGTGCGTTTGGACGTCGTTCGGTATGGTGGTGCCGCTCACGGATTTCACAGAATTTCGCGTCGCGGCGACCGGCATGGCTTGGAAAGGTGTGGAGTCGGAAGGCGTAACTGCTATGCAAGCCCCAGAAATCAAGTGGGCTCAGTGGTTGCGCGTCGCCCGTAATTTTCAGCTCCGAGTTGGCCTAGCTGGCCACAAGAAAGAGACTTTCGACGGTTTCATGCGAGAGGTAATACAGTTCCCGTGTTGGCCTGCTGTATTTTCGTGCTGATGCGTTATCAGGATCACGATAAGGTTGAAGCGCTCATGCGAAAACATTTCAACATCACCTTAGAGAATAAGGAAGTGTCCCTGAGAGGCTGGAACTGGGGTATGACGGACTTTCAAGGTTCGCCGCTAGTCTGGTGTCTGTTTTGTACGGCATTGACGGTCACGCAGGCAATGAGCTTGCTTTCATGGTTGCAGACAGAACAGCGTTTATGCTTAATCTGCAACAAGTCAACAACTCCAATATCGCTGCTCGCACGGAGGTCGCGCTCGAATTCACTCCGGGAACCTCGAAGTCTAAGCATGCAGTAGACGAGTTGACAGAAATCCGCTTTTTTGTTCCTGGCACTCAGCCCAAGGTGAAAGGGTCCGAAAACGGGTCTCAAAAGTCGGATGATGAAGACGACGCAGAAGAGCAGAGCGCTGCTCAGGTTTTCCACGACCTGGTAAAGGAAAAGGCGGAAATCGGTGCTCCCTCCGCCGACATCATTCTCAGCTTCGATGAAGTTCTTGTGCTCACTCCTCGAGGTCGATATGACGTCGACATGTACAATGGGTTCTTGCGACTGCGTGGTAAGACCTACGACTATAAGATCGTCTACTCCAGTATATCGCGTCTCTTTCTCCTACCCAAAGATGACCAACATGTTCTCTTCATTTTGGGTCTCAATGACCCCATCCGCCAAGGACAGACGCGGTATCCGTATCTTGTCATGCAGTTCACTCGCGAGGAGGAGATCACGGCAGAATTAAACATGTCAGAGGAAGATATCGAGAAATATGATCGGCTGAAGAAGAGCTATGAAGATCCTACGTTCGAGGTCGTGTCAAGTCTGTTCCGTGCGCTATCTGGGAAAAAGATAATTGGTGCTGGGAGCTTCCAGAGGTGAGACTCACTCACTGGAAACGTATCTTTTCATCCTTATCTTTTATAGTCGTGACGGTCACCCTGGCATTAAAGCCAATCTCAAAGCAACACAAGGAGACCTTTTTTTACTCGAAAAATACGTCTTTTTCGTTTCCAAACAGCCATCGCTTATCGAACTATCCGAAATTCATCAAGTCTTCTTCTCCCGAGTCGCCACAGCTGCGCGGACATTTGACCTTCGGATCGTCACCAAAAACGGTCCTGAATACACGTTCACGTCTATCAATAAGGAGGAACAAGAAAGCACGCAGACGTACCTCAAAGACAAAAGGATTAAAATCAAGAGCGAACAAGTGCCAGACGCGGAACTGTTGTTGTCTGCCGCTGTCGGTGATGACGACGATGACGATGACGATGAATCCATGCGTAGTGTCGACTCAGATGTTGACGCC
The DNA here is from genome assembly GCA_030435655.1 of Armillaria novae-zelandiae. NCBI lineage: Eukaryota > Fungi > Basidiomycota > Agaricomycetes > Agaricales > Physalacriaceae > Armillaria > Armillaria novae-zelandiae. The sequence goes on along the minus strand of JAUEPR010000003.1, from coordinate 1,953,307 downwards.
CCCAAGAAGGTGTCAAGAAATCGGGATGACGACGATGATAGCGAGTCTGATGGTGAGTTGCTTGTCTTCATTCAGATCTCTCTACGTGGCTAACTTCCGTTCAAGAATCTTTCGAAGCTTCGTCCTCTGATTCGGGGTCTCCGACGGAGAGTGACTCGTCTGAGGGTGGGGCGGCTACTGCCTCTGATGCCAGCGGAGATCGAGATTTCAAGAAGAAAAAGACGAAGAAGAAAGTCAAGGACGCAGACGGCGTTCCCAAAAAGAAGAAAGCAAAAGCAGAGGGGAGTGATGCCGAAGACGATAACGAGGACGCAGAGAAAGCGCCCAAGCCGAAGAAGAAGAAGAAAGCTGAGGACGCGATGGATGTTGACGGGGACAAACCCAAGCCAAAACCAAAGCCCAAGCCCAAGGCTAAACCCAAGGCTGATGGTGATGGTGATGCCATGGACGTCGACGACAAGCCCAAACCCAAGCCTAAGCCTAAGAAGAAGGAAGGGGAAGGTTCGGAGCCGCCGAAGAAAAAGCAGAAAACGTCGTCCGACTAATATAATATACATAGTCGTAATACATTCTATAGGCCTCTCTTAAATTATATCTTGCTCTATATTGTACATCAAATTGGGGTTCGTTCCATGCTTCTTCTCATTGGTTTTTATTAGGTAGATGGGTAGGTAGGTACTCGGTAGTTTCAGTCCACAGTGGTTCTAAACCGTGACATTATGTAATGAGTAGAGTAGGATCAACGAACCACCATCTCTTCAAGAGCCAAACCACCTCGCGCGCTTGACATGCCAGCTGTCAACCAGAAGCACCCGGCAACTGCAAGCCAGGTGAAAGTAATATGCGATGCACTCGGCAGAGACAAGTAAACGTCGCGAACCGCAATACCAGTCTTGTCGGACCCTTGACTCTGAAACCAAATCTGATGCCGCTTAGCATTCTTATTATACCTTTCCTATCCTTGTTGAGTTCTTTCCGATGCTTCAGCTACACGCACTTCAATAACGCCCGAGATTGGTGCTTCTTCACACCTCGAAGGTGTCGCCAGCATAGGCCTTAGCTTTGTGCTGATCGGGCTCCGGAGACGTCTTTACTAGGAAGCTAGCTGTTGACTCAATCGCCACTGGAGACTGACGCCCAACATCCTCAAATGATGGCAGAGCGCTGATAGGCTCAACATATATACCCAGATATTATTCTCCGGCGACGGTCTTGACTCTTGTGGATATTTAGTGCGGCAGCGGCTACTATTCGGGACGACTTCGTATAATTGTAAGATTGCCACCATCCAGGACCATTCTGTGAAGCAAGCATTGGGTTTCATATAGCCTTCATGCTCTAATCCCCGTGCATTACTCGCGACTTTGAGCCTGGTGACATCTATGAACTTGCACTTTCTTGACGTCTCCTGCTCTTTAGTAGTGTGGGTTATGTATATTCCATTCCATTTTATAGGCCAGAAGTGAATCCTTACTTGGATTATCAGGAAGGCTTCCCTAACCTTCTATGGCAGTTCGTTCTGGCGCAATGGTTACATCGGACATTAAAACACGCCGTACTGTACTAGGCGTCTCAGTATGCTCGGACAAAACGTTCTAGCTGATCACACGGCGCACAGGATATATTCTCTGTAACCAGGATCTTATCACGGTCCAGACATGCTGGCTCCCGTACATGACATGATTTTCATATTCTGTATGTGTGATTTTTATGCTTCGATTTTGTGTAGCTTACGATAATCGATGATTGACTACTAGGATATACATAATCACAATTTACACCTTGGTTACTACCGTGGAGACCGCATCCGTCGGCGAATCCTTTCGGTCACACCTACCTCCAACCTTTCTTTTTTGCCAATGAATCACGATTTTCTCGCGATACCACATGTGCTATGCCGTTACAGCAATATCAAGTCCATAAGCCTTATCGTCGCCAAGACCTCATACTTCGCTTTTCGACCATCCAATATGCAAGGTTCGCTACGATCGTCAACGCGTCCATGGAGCTCCTCCTCGTGGCGATGTCCCCCCCAACGTATCCATATTATACCCAAAATGACATTCAGTATAGCAACGCGTCAACCATCAACGGTATAAGAACGCTAGCATGATCTTGGTTGCAAGCATCGAACCAGCTAGTTCTTCTCTTGACTTGTTCCTCGTTTTTAACGTGAATCTGTTTGATCATGTTCACCGCAGTCGCTCTCTCGTTTCTCGTTGGCTCTTCTACGGTCTTTGCGAACCCTTTCGTCGGATCAGTGAAGCCTCGACAGACGATTTCGTATGTCGAATTTCGTCTTCCTAATCCGTAAATCCGAACTTACGCAGTCTCAATTATAGTCGCTGCGGAACTTTCATTAGCGACGAGAGGATCCTAGCTGCGGAGACTCACTTCAGGAACAACAAAGTTTTGAAGACCCAAAACGCATCAGACGCGATTATTGATGTTCAGTTCCATGTCATCTACTCAGACCAGACCGAGGCAGGTGGTTACGTCCCGTGGGCATCTGCTTTACCTTCTTTCTTTCCGTGAGCTACTTCTGACTAGACCACTCAGTGACACCCAGATATCCGATCAGATAACTGTGTTGAACGCTGCTTATGCAAACTCGGGACTTTCGTTTACGCTTGCGAACACCTCATACATCAATAACGCCGACTGGTTCTCAAATGTTGGTCCGGATGAGTGAGCCTTGGAATACACTTACTGTGGAATTAGGCTCTTGACGATATCGGCAGGTCTTCACAAACTGAGATGAAACAACAACTTCGTCAGGGAGATGCTGCTACACTGAATGTTTATACCGTTGGGTTTGAGTCAGGCAGTGGTGCGGGTCTCCTCGGTTACTCGACCTTCCCTTCGAGCTATGAGAGTGCCCCCGAGGACGATGGTGTTGTCATTCTCTTTTCCTCACTTCCCGGAGGTTCCACCCAAAACTACAACGAAGGTCAGACGCTGACGCATGAGGCCGGCCATTGGGTTGGGCTATACCATACCTTCCAGGTAACCCTTGGACCGCCTTGTTCACATGACGAGTTATTAAATAAATACTTTTCAGGGGGGATGCGATGGTGACGGTGACGATGTCGACGATACTCCGGCAGAGGAGTCTCCCGCAGAAGGATGCCCGACAAGCCGCGATACGTGCTCTGGTGATGGAGTTGATCCCGTCCGTGAGTACTTGGCATATACAGCTATTCCGGTTGGTCATCCTGACGTACTTCTGCAGATAACTATATGGATTATTCATATGATTCCTGCATGACGGAGTTCACCGATGGTCAGGTTACTCGTCTACAAGACCAGATGCGAACGTATCGTGGAATTGCTTTCTGAGCAGGTTTTTTATCCTTCAAAGAAGTTATACCCTTGTAGACAGCACATTCATTTATTTAATACCATTTTTTATGCCGAGCTGCAACGTCTTGCAGGACTTGTTTAGAGAGTTGCCGAGTTGCGACGTAAGGACCGTGCGGGAACGATGCGGAATCGGAGGCAAAATTGACCCAACGTGCTCCGATTTCCCACGTTCGTCAATCCACGTCTCTTTCCTGCCTTACCCTTTTTTTCTTCAGTACCGTCATGTCTCTCCCTCAGCCTGTCCCACCCTCTTGGAAGGTATTTACGTTCTTTTGTTTCTCGAATTTATTACCGATGCGCGTGGCTCTCAGGATCTCGGAAAGTCGTCGAACGACCTTCTTACCAAAGATTTCCCTTTCTCCGGCGCGACCCTCGAGGTCAAGACCAAGACTCCCTCAGGTGTCGTGTTCAAGGTCGGCGGTAACAGGGACAACAAGTCAAACATCATCAATGGAGACCTCGAGTCCAAATACACCAACCGCAAGCACGGTTTCACCTTCACGCAGACCTGGACCACCGCCAACGTTCTCAAGTCTCAGTTCGAGATCGAGAACCAGATTGCCAAGGGCCTCAAGCTCGACTTGAACACGACTCTCCAGCCTGAGAAGGGCAACAAGTCGGCGCTTATCAATGCTGCCTACAAGCAGTCTGGCGTCCACACCCGTGCTGCTCTTGACGTGTACAAGGTTGGTCAACCCCTGTGCTTGTTTTCGCGTTCTCATCCTTTTTCTATGAAGGGACCTACCTTCACTGCTGATACCGTCCTTGGCCGCGACGGATTCCTTGTTGGTGCTGAGTGCGCATACAACGTGACCGAGGGCAACATCACCAGATACGCCGCCGCCGTCGGATACAACGCCCCCGAATATGCTGTCACCATTCACGGTCTCAACAACCTCAACACCTTCTCCGCCAGCTATTACCACCGTGTCAATGCCGATGTTGAGGCTGGTGCCAAGGCTGTTTACGACACTAAGGCCACCTACGGCGGTGTGGCACTTGAAGTGGGTGCTAAGACGTGAGTATTTCATCATTCAGGGTTAGGTGCAGATCTCAAGTTTATATATAGTTACCTCGATGCCAACACTGCGTTCAAGGCCAAGATCAACAACTCCGGTGTCCTTGCCCTGGGTATGATCATAATTTAAAAGGCTCCATATTGTACTCAATGTCGCTCTACGTTGCAGGCTACGTTCAGAACATTCGTCCTGGCTTCAAGGCGTCCTTTGGTCTTGCTCTTGACACTCAAAAGCTGAACGACACTACCGCAACCGGTGGCCCCTCGCACAAGGTTTGTTTGGTCTGTTGTCCTCCCCTTGGCTCCTGACGCTGATTTTTTCCCAGGTTGGGGCAAGCTTCACTTTCGAATCATAGATAAAAGAAGGACGGCAGTTGAGGATGAGAGCGGTCACCGGAACGTCTACAATTCTTTCAGTATAACGAAGTTTTTTCGCTCATGCTCATATAAATGTTTTTACGGAAATCTGTGGGTGTGAAAACGTATGACCCTAAATTTTCCCATTCAATTTATGATCGTGATGCGATCGTCATGTGGTTATGAGCGCTGTTTTCGTTCCGCAGGGCATATCAGTAACTTTCGTCTCCCCACGCCGACCACGACCTTCGTTTTATTTCTTTTCCACTTTCTTTATTTCCTTCTCGCCACTTTATTCGCAATGGCAAATGTCGATCGCCCAGCAAAACGTTCCTTGACGGGAAAACACGCACTCCTTCCTGCAGTCCAGCCCAACGGAGCCTCGTTCACTGAGCGTGAGCCAGCTTATAACATTGTCGCTTGGACGTTCGGTCGGGGTTCTGTGGTATGTGGCTTGGCACCTGGGCGTGATGCTCAAGTCCGAGCCTTGAACCCCTAGATATGGCGTATATGGCCAGCCGTGCTCCTCCACACGCTGTTTGCGGCTCGTGAGGATTTTACACATTTCTCGACGATATGCAAGGTGTATTAATGTACCCAAAGTGGTTGTTTATCTTCAGCTGAAGGATTGCCTGGTCTTGAGTATCCCTAATGTTATGCTCACAGTCCTTGGTGCGCGTTCTTCTAGTCTTTGTGAGGGGTAATCATATATGTGTTACAGGTGTTGTCATCGGCTTTGTGATTTCATACCGTGCTGTGAGCGGGTAAGCCACCACCCTATGCCTTCGAGGGTGATTTGACGTCCTTCCCAGCTATGATCGCTACTGGATGGGGAGAACATGCTGGTCCGATGTCATTAAGCATACTCGCACAATGGGACGCCTCGTTTGGTTTCATGTTCCTCCTCGCTTGACGCCAAAAACCACTCAGGAGATTGATTCCGGCCGGACTAATCGGTCGCCTGAGGAGATGATCAAAGTTATGGTAGAAAAAAGAATGGCGTTGGATCTTGTGGAGGCGTGAGCTCTTCCCCGTCACCTGGACTACGCAAGTTGATGATGTTTTCTCAGGTTCGCTGTCGCCACAAAGCACCATATCAGAGGTATGGTTTCCTACACCTAATGGTGTGATAGTCTGATCACTTGGGCAGGCGAACTTGGGATCTATTATGAAGACCTCTACGATCTTGTCCGACCTCTTCACGAAGTACGTAGGACGCATCCATTTAAACATCCTCATTCTAAACCTTTCGCGCCAGCACGAACATACGGTCGAGCAAAAGGTTGCCGCCATGACCACTGCCCTTCCTGTTCCTTCTAGGGCGCATCGCATCGCGTCAAACCCGGTTCTTCCCCAAGCACCTTCTATTCCATTGACTTCACGTCCCATCCAAGATCCTGTCGTCCCGCCTGTCAATGCCTACGGCACATTCCACTCTTCGAAACAAGCATCCAGCATTTCCCTTCGTCACCAGCTAAGACGCAATACTTCGTCCTTGTCTGTACACGAGACCCTCCAGCCGTCCCAGCAATCAGGTGGCGACAATGTGATGGACCGAGTCTCTGGCGACCTCATTCCTTTTGCTGGTTTCTTCAGCACCATCCGTGGATGGTTCCGGAGAGCTGACTATGAATCCCTCCCGAGCAATGTTCGTCACTTCTTGCTGCTGAAAGCCATGGTTCCTGACATTTATTTCCATAGGAACTCCGAAAGGATCCATACGGCCCGGACAGCAGCCAGAGGAAATGGCGCGGGCCCATCCAACCTGGCAAAAAGCACCGTCCCCGAATCGCAGGTGGAGGGGAGAATCTTCCTCTGGAGATTTTGAGGTGCTTGAGTGAGTGGTTTAGCGTTTTGGAAGATCGGAACACGGTGCCTGGTGAGGGGTTAGTTCGTAAGAGTTTGCTTCGTGCTCATCCATATCATAGGTACAAGTCTTGGATCCATGATTGGACTGATAGCGTCTATGGAGGATACTTTGTCAGGTACGTTATTTAGATTGCTTGCTTTGACAAATTGTAACCTTTTCAACATTACAGCGCTGGAAAAAATCCTCACAACACCCTTGCCTTTGTAAGTATGTTAGTACCTGTGTTTATCGTAGCTCACTTTGCTGTATAGCGTGTATTCTGTTCATATCAGGTATGGTATATCTGCTGGCGACGTCCTTTTGCTAATATCCGCGAACTCTTTCCCTTTTTACTAGACAGTAAGTCTCTCTGTGCCATGGCATGGTTCCTTTCTCACTGGATTTCAGCACTGTTTGGCTTTACCTCTTCTTCTTGCCCTTCCAACTCGTTTCGACGTTTGGGTGGCACACCGTTTCAGGCGTTTGCATCGCCGCATTCATCTATCTGGGTTTCCTCGCTGCTGGTGAAGAAATCGAGCAACCTTTCGGTACGTCACAACTACTTCGATAAGGTGGGCGCTCCTGACCATTTCGTGCAATACAGGCTATGATGAAGTTAGGATCTCGTTTTCCCTATCTAACGTAGAATACTGACCTCTGACGGCTTTAGAATGACCTCGATCTCGACATGTTGTGCCGCGAGGTAATTCATGTCGATATCGACAACCTCAAGAAGTCGCCCTGTTTGAATGCATATTTTCAACCGCCTCAGACCCGACAACCCATCAGACAAGGATCTTTGACCTTGACCGAAACGACCAACTACTTGACGGAAGATCCTGGCGATGACAGCGACAGCGAATTCGAGTTGAATAGCAGAATTGAGGGTCTTGGTAATTCTGCCGGGAACTCTATTGCGTCGCGAGCATGAGGAAAACTTTGCATCCATCGATATTCCCGTTTGTCATCTTCATTCGCTTTTATTTAAGCTTATATATATATACCGTACCTACCTTTACCCCATGTACTATATTACATTATACCTTTTTTATAACCAAACTCAGTGCCGTATTTTCTCTGGAAGGTTGCATGTAAGCATTGAAGAAGCGTTTTATATTGATGGCCAAACGGTATCTGGCTACGGTGTTAAGAAGACGCCTCCTTTTTCTCTTCAGCTGCAGCCTCCTTGGGAGCGTCGGAGGCCTGTCGATATAAATCAGCGGATGAACAGCGACAGCATGCTTGCCTTACCTCTGCCTGCTGAATAGACTCCTTTACTTCCTCGGCGGATACGGGAGTCCCTTCGTCGTCCGTTATGGTTGCAGTCTCGGAAGCGGTCTCTGCTGCAGGTGCGGAGGTAGTTTCTGCTGCAGGTGCCTCAGCGGGAGGTTCCGGAGCAGATTCTTCGGCTGCAGGTGCAGGCGCCTATGTTATAGGGTAAGTTTTCAGTAACAAAGAGTACGGAGGTGACGCGCCTCAGGTTCGGGTTCGGGCTGGGTTGTCCATTCAGCTCATATGAAGCAGGCATTCACAAACCCAACGTACCTCAGCCTCCTTCTCCTCAACAACGGGCTCTGGCTTGTGTTCAGACTTGGCATGGTGGTGGTCCGTCTTTTTGCCGTCAGGCTTGAGGAGGTATAACAACTGGGTGTTCGTCAGTGACACGTCGACTTCCACCGAAGATACCACTCACCAAGGGACCAAAGACAACAGCAGAACCAATCTGCAAAAGACTAATTATTCTCCCTTGTATGGACGAAGGCACAAATGACGCACAATCCAAGGGGTATCGCTGGACGGGGCTGACGGGGCGTGAGTCGAATTGAATCGCTTACAGCTGGGGACGGCGACGCGGTTGAGAGCAGGGCGCCTCAGCGCGGCGCGTAACGACGAAGTGAACGCGCGAGAGGCCATTTTTAGAGGGACCGCAACGAGTCTGGTCTAGTCTATGTACGAGTCGAGGACAAGTCGTGACTTACGGAAAGGACCGGCTCAATCCCGTCAACGGCTCACGCTTCCGTCATCGGTGACGAGTAACATCATTTATTCACACCAAGGTATCATATCAAGCAATAGTATCTACCAAAAGCAAGTTCTACCAGTTCAGTCCGAGCCGAGACATGTACACCAAGCCCATCGCTGCTTGAAATGGGTCGTTCTGCCCGAGTTGTTCGTCAAACAGACAAGCGGAGAGGACATTGAGGTCGTTAGGGTAGTTTTGATTCGCAAGGACGCTGAGATGCTTCAAGGGCGTGAGCTGAGGGTTCAAAGTATCGGCCAGATATGACGAAGTCGGTGGGTAAGAATACTGTAATGCAAACGGTTAGCACACAATCAGGCATACATCTGGAAACGCACATGAAGGGGAAACGAAAGTTGATTCATGAAAGATGGTTCTTGCATTTGTATAGAAGCAGCCTGAGCATAAGGGATAGTACACGAAACTGAAGAAGGTGTGTTGCCATTGAAAGTGTAGTCAGCACGCATATAGTCAGGCGGCAAGTTCTTTTTGGCGTCAAAAAGCCAAGGCGAAGACTGAGTCTGAGTCCGAGTCTGATAAGGTGCATATGAATGTTCTGCGGAAGGAGCAATCCAAGGCGACTGATTCAAGTCGGCACTGGGGTTCAGGGAAACTGGCGTAGGAGCAGTCATAGAAGAATGGTTCGCGGATGCAGCTGTAGATGGCGAAGAGTCGAGCGGTCCATTATATGCGCCAAAAGCCCTTGATACAGACAGCGGTGAACTGAGCAGTTGAATATCGTCTTCATCGGGATACTCTAGCTTGGGAATCACAAGCGGTTCCACAGACGTATCTTTCTTGGTTCTCTTCGGCGTAATCTTCGTGAGAGCAGGCTCTTGATATTCAACCTTGAGCGAGCAAACGTCTTCCTGCTTGACGCGATTCTTCTTCCTCTGCCGTGTAAACCAGTTAGCGATCCACTTCCTCGGCCTAGATTCAACGGCAAAATGATGAGAAACAGCGACGAGCAGTTGAGAAGAACGTGCAAGTCAGTCTGTTCATATAAAATCTCCAGCTGCTCCGCACTCGCAGTCTGAGATTGGGTATACGCCGCCTTCAATATCTCGGTCTGGACCCTGGTAGCGCGGATGACGACTCGCTTCGAAGGCTTGTCATCGCTCATAATGTCCTGAAAATGATAAGCGGCGGCCGTGTGAGGAAGGAACGAAATGCCTGGACGCGTGGTGGTAGTAATCAAGAAAGAACCACCAAGGTCCGAATTACAAACGGCGGACCGGGGGCCACGATCGTGATTATGACCACGACGACGTTCACTATCCAGGACCTGCAGAGGCTGCACGATTTCGCCTGCGACCTCGCCCGACGCGCTGGGCGGTACCTCCGCGAAGACCAGATCCGTAGGCAGACATACGTCCTGGCGACGCGGGAGAAGCTGAACTCTGTGGATCTGGTCACGGCTGCTGACGAAGGCGTAGAGAAACTTATACAGTGCGTACATTTTTAAATAATAGGGACGGCAAGAAGATACTGAGATGTCGATACGCAGTGATTCAGTCCTAGCTGAATATCCGGACCATGCTGTAGGCAGATAATCTCTTTACTCCTCGTCTGCTCATCAGCGATTACGTTAGTTTATTGGGGAAGAATCGTATTCCGCTGGAGAGGAAAAAAGATTTCTTCTGGAGGATGGTCCGACATGGTGAGCGCTTCCCCGTGATCCGTGTCCTAACCTGACTCGTGCCTTAGGATTGTCGACCCCATAGATGGGACCGTTAACATGGTTCATATGTGTAGGAAGATTTAGCTTGGATGAGACTACAGACTGAAATGTGTTTTTATTCAACAGTCCCAATGACAGCGATATCTATCGGTTTCTGTCTCAATTCCATACCAACTGTGGGCATTGTATTTGCACCGTTCCTAGGGGGAGAAGGTTTGTTCGACTTGCACGATCAACCATAAACTTTTCACTGATAGCATATGCAGGAACCCTTTATTCTGCGATACACCACCCACAAGGTGGCGCATGGATCTCAGAATTTGGACCCAGTGGTCCACTAACACCTCTGCCTATCATAAAACCCCCACCGCCCCTTCCAGAGAACGCGCCAAAAGGGTACGTTATGTTAACAGTGATTGTACTCCCTCATTACTGATGACTCCTCAGGTGTTTATTCTTTGGTGAATGGGGAAAGGATCGGAGAGATAGCCCTCAGTCAAACCTCACGAAAAAGTCTACCAATTTCGTCAACATGGCTACAGAGTTAGGTGGCCGAGGAGGTAAGGGCGGTATGGTTCATGGTTTAAGGAGCCTTGGAAGGTCAGCCCTTTCACCAGTCTTAGTATGCAAATCAAAACTGACAATCTCCATTGTAGCTCAACCCTCGATATGGTATATGTCGCTTCTGGTCAAGGTGATATCATGTTTGAAGGTCAGTCTACTATTGCGCTTTAACTGGACTATATGTAATAAGTCTCTCGCAGCGGGATGCTGGGAGTGGGACGTCTGTGCGGGCATAGCTATCCTTTTACAGACTGGAGGCATTGTCGTGGATTCGAATCCGCCAGACGGGCTTTCAGATACTGGTCCTATCCCAATGGCTAACTTGGGAGGTCGGCGGTGAGCTGTATTCTCTTTTATCATCCACATAGTAGCTGATACGTGGTTGCAGATACCTTGCTATCCGCGCGTGTTCTGAGGATGCTCAGGGACGTTCTCCAAGGACACAGCAGGAAGCACTGGTGCGTGAAGTGTGGAAGCGGACGGAAAGATTGAATTATGAGCGACCGACATAGCGGTGTAGAATTTTCGTCAAGTTGCAAAGCGTATTGCGGTATGATAGAGGTGTCTAATTTATATATCCTGTCAGTGTGTCGGTGTACACATCCTTGGTACACGGAATTAAAGGCTTCAATATTGTCAAAATGTAAAGTCCGGTAGTCATGACGGTGACGTAATCGAGAAGAAATGCTCGCCTATTATCTCCGTCCATCATCACTAACGGCTTTCACTCGTAAGTTACACAGGACTTCCAAGATGCCCATCATCAGATACATTACCAACGACGTACGCATTTACTCGACTCCCCGTCAGTGCACGCGTTGAACCTGGACAGGAACTTGCAGCGGTGATCAAGAGCGACAAGGTGCCTCACAAAGACTACCTCGTCGTCGACGTCCGCGATGACGACTTTGAGGGCGGAAACATCAAGAATGCAATCAATTATCCCTCGAGTACTTTCTGGGATGATGTCGATGAGCTCGTGAAGAAGACGAAGGAGGTGCCGTTGGTGGTGTTCCATTGTGCGTTATCGCAAGTTCGGTGAGTTGGCTGGTCTTTGCAAGTGGAGTTGTGTTGACGTGGTGGGTTAGAGGGCCCAAGGCTGCCCGGGTATATGCGGAGACGCGGCAGAACGTCCTTGAAGAGAGCCCGTTGAAAGCCGACGTTGCAATTTTGAAGGATGGGTTCACACAATTCCAGGTCAAGTTCAAGGTGCGTTGGCTGCCGAAAGGCTGTATCATGTAGCTCATTATAGTGTCAGGACGACGCCGAGCTCGTAGAGAAGTGGGACAAGGACGTTTGGGCGTCAGAGTGGAGCTGAAGATGCTTTTACTATTATTTATTATGTAGATTCTTCGTGCTTCACAGTTCGTTTTGGGGTGCTCTCGATCATTTGAATGACCTTTTCGCGCTCTTTTGCCATGCGACGGTGGCAGATATACCTGTATGAGGTGGAGGTAAGCCGTGAGCAAGGAAAACCATCCAGTTTGGCGCACCAAGACACGCCTGATATTCCAACAAAGGTCGTTATTGCCCAATGCCCAGCGACAATTGGAGCTGCGAAAGTCTTGGTGAGAGAAAACATAAGATCTTAGAGGCCACGCACCGGCAGTCGTCCCACGAATGAAACCTACGCCGACGCCGCTGATCAGTCCTTGCATGAATGCATTCTTGGCGCATGGGACTTGGAGTATGTTGGTCATGGACTGTCAATCTTTAACATCTGTGGAAGGATGAAAAGAGAGAACGTACGTTGTACACATCAGTGCGCAACTTTCCCGTAGGCTGGGGTATGCCTGGGGGAGGCGGTATCGCTTGAGGGTCGGACGGGGGAGGCTTGCTCACATCGGACATTGGGAAAGGAAGGAACGTGATCGAGTCTGGCTCTTCCTTCGACTCTCATCATCACCTATTGGGCCATTCTTACTGTAACATTGGGCTACAGACGTTCTTCGCATTCTGTCGTTCATACGGTAATTACTGGTTAAATTGGCTCCAAATGATACTTTCTACGATGGTAAATATTGGCAATGTCATTGTCGGGGTACAGGAAGCACATGCATAGTGGTTGTTGTAAGTCGTTCTTTTTGGGAGTTGTAGTCTTCTGATGCAATTGGGATTAGATGGTTAGTAGTTCACTATTTGTCTAGTATACACGGAAGCATACTACATATACGCTTCGTCCAGTCTGGTACATTCACCAGCCGCCTCCTCAGAGCCATCCGACGTCCAGAGGACTTCTCGATCTTGGTTTATCATGCTGGAAACTACAGCGTTTCGGTTACATTTCGCATAATCGCCTTGACAAACACACTCCGTATGTACTGCTTGACTATAAATAAAAGTCGCGCTTCGTCGAGACTTGCAAATCTCTTCCTTATGTCCTCGTCGATATCTGGCATGCTAGCGCCACTGGTCACTATGTCGGGCCCCCGGGGCCTAAGTTTGAGCTTCACAATGAGAAGCCTCAGGTCAGTGAAAGTGTAACGGACTGCTGGGCGCGTTTCCTCGGACGAAGCCTGCAGAGACGTTCCTTCGTGGTGCTGGGCCGATGAATGAAAATGCTGTTGCCCAATTTTCTAGTGAGTTGTTTTGATCGCTACGCTACGAGTCTGCTAACCGTGGTCTGTTCGAAGTGATCTTCCCTAGGTACTATACAGGTACGCCTGGAATATTCTCAAGAAGGTCGCTATAAGACTGAACAGGTCGCGTAACACATATCCGTACTAAGGTTTTTCCCAGCTGGACTCCTCTTCCTATTGACACATTCGAGGCGGGTAAACTTGTTCATGTTGGGCATTCTTTTTCGATGACGAGAGAAACGTACAAGTCTGAGCATAGGCGCCAGTGAGTCAAAATAAGACACAGAAATATTGTGTCCCACGGTTCAACGTTGTGGTATGTACCTGATGCGTGGTAACGCATGCACGTCATGTGCGTGCATTTATGACAAGTAAGATTAGTACTTTTAATTGTCACCCTTCCCAATCAGAACAGAACCATAGTTGTGGATTCTTCCCATCGTCCATCATACCCCTGCCCTCTATCATGGAGAAGAAAAGCAAAGCAAACTTGAAACAGAATGCGGTCTCAAAGGCACTAAAGTTCATGGTATCATGCCTGTCTTCTTCAGTTTTTCATAAGCTTACCTGATTCTTAGTCTTGGGGTAGCAAAAACCGACGAGCAACCAGATCGACTGCGATCAGCAGAATAAATGAACGTTTACCCAACGAACTTCTAGCCTATATCTTTGCTACTACGATTATCGGCCTCCTTCCAAAAGAGCGCCGATCCTTCCTGGCTCTAGTGTGCAGCGTTTGTGGGCATTGGAGGGATGTTGCTATCGAGACATCTGAGCTCTGGACCACTATTTATATTCATTCTCCGAAAGATATACCATCTGTCAAACTCTTCCTTGAACGATCAAAGGCCCAACTTCTGGATGTGGACATCCAGGTCACCTTTGGCCTCGAGAGGTGGTTCGGTCTGAATCCTTGGGAGGCTTCCGATGGACATCATCGTGGGCTTCGAGTCGTGGGGTTGACATCGGACCACCTTTGGCGTACGAGGACGCTTTCCTTGTGTCTCGACGACGCCAACGACGCCGAAAGGATTTCTGCATTGTATCGACCGCTGTCAGCTCCGCATCTCATTAGCCTTTTCATCTATATTGAACAGGAGTCACAAAGCGCTACTATCTTACTCGATTCTATTTGCTCAATCCGTTCTCGTAGGACTGAATGCTCCCCCTCGAACACAATCCTGATTTCTAGCCTCACCAGACTCGAGCTCGCATCTCTTTGTCCTGAATATGAGGATATGCGGCGTATATTCGCATGCTCTCGATCCCTAGAAACACTTATCCTGCCGAAATTTGGTTGTATCCCCTGGGGAACCTGGCAGGGGAAGAATAAATCCATCATAACAGCTCCAAGCTCACTGCGATCTCTCATCGTTCATATCAACTCTTCCCATGAGATTGAGCATGTCCTTACGGTAGGACCATTTGACGGTTACTGCGTACTTCCCGCTATTCGCTTTCCGAACCTTGAATATCTCGAGGTTCTAGGCGACGACTCTTCCTACAATGTTGACTTCGGAGGCCATTTCAAGGACCTACCGAAATTGAAAACATTGCGTCTGAAGCAGTGTTCTGTCTCACCTGCTGATGCACAGTTTTTCTGCTCATTGAAACTGTTAGATCGTTTGGAGCTGGTGGACAACTTGGAAGATGTAGCGTGGTCTGATGGACGCAGCCAAAATGTATCCTTTCCATTTCCCCGCCTGTCGTCTATCTTAATCAGCGAGAAAGGAAGAGGGAGTTATGACATGTCCCAGTGGGCACGCCTGGCCCGGCTAGCCGTCAATGATTATGGTTGTACCCAGTTTTCTATCGAAGTAACAACACAACTTTACGGTACCATGGTGCAACATTTTGGTCCTCAGGATGAGCATATTCGAGTCGAAGTAAATGATCATTCTTCCGGCTTGCTCTAACTCCCCCCCAGGAAGTTCTCCCGACTCGAGGACAGAGGAGGCGGAGGAGGAAGGAGTATGAGTATGATTCTCTATCCTTTTGCTTATGTTCCTAGGTATTATTTTCATTCGACTCATAAGAACGAGTATACACATAACAGTCAGATTTATTTACGTCGATCTATAAACTTCTATAAAATCGCATTTCGAACTTCGCGGGAAGGAAACATGATGTTGAACACATCTCTGTGAATATTCCGAAGTATGGAATGTCATATATAATAAAATAGTAAGGTTAGAGGTTGTTTCAGAGTCTTCAGATTCTCTCCTTTTTTTTTTTTTGGTAGAGCGTAGTACTTTGTACTCAATAATCCTGCAATTAACTAGGTTAATCCAGGCCATTCGCTTGGTTCGAGGGCACGCCTCAGTCTGACAAGACACGGGTAACGGGGGGGAGGGAGAGAAGGGAAAGGGGAAGTTCCTGACGGTTGCGCCAGCCGGGGGATCTACACAGGGAAATTCATTACGCACAGCTATCCAGCTCAGTGTGGGGCTCGGTGCCTACCGAGTCTTCAAATTCTCAGCCAGGCCTGTTCATCATATGATCGCGTCTGCATCACGTGTACCGTGGTAAACCATGTACTTACATAATCACTGCATTGATCCTCCGAACAGTGACCATTGAGTGAACACCGTGCGCCTTGTTGAAACTTGACCAGTGACCTGAGTGTGACCTTTTCTCTGAAGATATGCCCACCAAAACAGAAGTTCTAGAATTCTGCAGCAAGACGAGGTTAAGTAGTATATTCTGTTCTACTAGGATCGCGCCATTTGTTCAACATTTGTTTCGCTTCACTATATGCGCATGCGACGATGTCAGCAATGGCGGACGAAGTTCACCGGAAACCTCCCAAGTCCTGTCGCCCATATCCCAGATATCAATGTTGCTACCTTCCAGAAGGTTGCGGAGAAGACAGCGGAAACAGCAATGTATGGGCTACCAGTAAGTCACACCAAATTTTACGTTATTTTCGGGTCCTCATTGTGAACTTGCCGTTAGATAGATGCGCTCTTCCCTTTCTGTACGAGTCTGCAGCTCCCTGATTCACATGCCCGATTCTCAGTCTAGAGAGTCATGAAACCGGACATCACAGGATGCAAAGCAACAGATGCCATCGGTCACGTAATTCAATTATTTCTCATGGAGACCCATACTGAATTCAAGTTCGCTACCACCGATGACGCGTTCGGTGGTGGGGGGGAGCTTGAGGGTGACTCTCCGCCAAGCCACCATACCCGAGGCCCGTTCGTGTTATATGCCAATGCACGGATGGCCTCTCCATGCCGAACTCCAGCGACAAACAGCTTTTGGGTCTACTCTTTGATGAGGGATTCGCACTGGTACGTATTCTCTCCTGTTGTCCTAGTACTAAAAGGAATCGTTCTCAGATTTGTCACGCTATCGTAAGGCTTTGTCGCATGGTGAGCATGAATTATGTCCGTATGATTTCAGAATCAAAAATTGATTGAATTGTATCAGATACGGTGGTGATGATGCCTAACTTTGAGAGCCGAAGCATGCTCGTAGTGCAAAATCGGACTCGTGGAAGCATCAATGTCGTCAAGAAAGAAGCACAGACCATCAGGCGTTGGTACCATCGTCGCGGCGCTTTATCGGAAAGGTTTCTATCAGGCTCGGAAGTGGCGCCGAAGCAGTGAACTCCCATTCTCATCTTTGCTGGCGGCCCCAGACGGATACACCCTCGAACCGCGGAGGCCTCTTAATTCGCTACGCCACATTTCGGAGCCGGGCAAAGTGATGCTCCAAGGGGAATCTTTGGCTTCTATACAAACTGCGTCGTTATGGCAAGAGACAGTACGCTAACTTGACATGATCTTCATAACGACCTGATACACTTCCAAATGATTCGCGTAGTGCTATTCTTAACAACCATAGAAAAACACGAAACTAAAGACCTCCACACCACGTAATTTACGTCGTACTACTGTGTCCAATTTCTTTTTACAATTATGCATAACACGTTCTCCCAACAATTACAGACCACAAGCGGACGCGTCAACTTGGGTCGCATTAGCCTCCACGCTCCCAACTCCCGCCTGACCGTTGGTCAGATCATTCAACGCCGCCTCTGACGTGAAAAAGCCGACATCAGCGTGGTCAACCGTCAACACGGTGATATTCCTATCGTTGTAGGTTAACAGCCAGCATGTCCCGCAGTTCGCGCTGTTCCATCCCTCGACTACGTTGGAGGATGCGATGTAGGGGAAGCTGGGAAGGGAACCGTATGTAGTGTAGCCCTTGCTCTCGAGACCGTGCTCGCCATTGGAACAGGCGACGTTGTTTAGAGAGTTGTCGCTGATACCATAGCCAGAATCCCAACCTACGGAGACGGCAAGGGCATAAGAGGGGATGAGGGCGAGAGCGATGGTAGAGAAAAGCTTCATTCTGAGTGTGACTTCGGTTGGGTAGGTTTGTACTGAAGATGAAAGGGAAAATTCCCTAGACTTTATAGCTTACGGACGGCCCGCACTGACACAGTCTTGGCCTTTCGCTCGGAGTAATGAATTTGCTAAGATGATCTCGAAGCCAATGAGATGGAAGGGCAGCGCGGCCACAAATCACCGATAAAGATCGTCGTACGTACTGCATTGGGGCCCATGCGACGTAACCTTTTGGTCCAGAAGCCGATCTATAACGCATGAAAGCATACCGTCGCCATGTCAAAAAAGTCAATCTTAACGCTCCCGCGCTGTAAATTTACCAAGGCCTTTGAAATGAATAGCCCGCGTTGTGTTATTGATTGCGCCAGCCAACGGCCTAGGGATCACATATATAGGCAGGCTGGTAAGTTGCACTGAAGGCTAAACCATCACGAAGTCGAAGTGAATCTTTCGCTCAATGGAAGTTGGCCGACGTATAATATAAGCTTCTATAACCATCACTCCAAGCCCGCCTAGCTCAATCGGATAGAGCGTCAGACTTTTAAGGCGGGTTGAACAATGTTCAAATCTGGATATCTGAAGGCTGCGAGTTCGACCCTCGCGGTGGGCTAATAGCTTTTGTAAGAATTACTTTTTAACATATTTCACGAGGCCCCGGGAGGGGAAAGGAAACATTCAAAAATAGTCGAGTTGCCGAAAGAAGGCAGTCTGATTATAGCGATCAGAATCTGATCGATCACGAAGTAGGTATTTTCTGGTAGGTGTATCGTGGGGTGAAAGAATAAAAGCAGGCTGTTGCTTGTTGCTATGAGCACAGATCGTTGTATACGCAGTTTAGTCCTTTACCATGAATTCGATTGAACATCGCTTCAGTCGCACACGAATCGCTTAAAAATGGAGACAGAGATTAAATCCTTCCATATTTATGTCAAGTGACAAAACGGCCGCTTTATCCTGCGAGCACTCTGATGGTTCGAACCTTCAGAAAGCTCAAGCTCCAAGGACTGTGTATTGCAGAAGAGGGAACAACTTGGTCATGTACTATATACGACGGGTGCGGACGGAGCGGGCTGCTAATCCGCTGTCTCATGCAGCGTTCGTTTCCTTTTGCTTGTCTTTCAGCCCTACTTGCAACGTTGATGGCTCACATAGCTAAACCACCGAAATGTGATATCAGTGAATTCAACATCATGTCATTTTGTCAAGAATACTTGAAGTTCGTCGTGGTAATCCAAAATGATCTAGTTGGAGATCTAGAAACGTGTCCAAGAGCATACTAGTGATACAGAGCCCGGCGCATGGAAGAACGCAGGAGCGAAGCCGGGCATCGAAGTATGGAGGATTGAACAATTCCAAATCATTCCCAGAGAAGTCAATGGTGAATTCTATGATGGTGATTCATATATTGTCCTGCACGTAAGTGTGAGCGACTGTCCAAGGTATGGGACCCTTATCCCTAGATCCGGACTTACAAAGGGAACCCCGATTCCCAAACTTTGTCATACGATCTTCACTTTTGGCTTGGGGAGGAAACATCTCAAGATGAGGTAGGCACGGCAGCGTACAAGACCGTCGAATTGGGTGACCGTGAGTCTATCCAGTCAATAGACACAACTATGCTTCCAGATTAACGTCTTGGTAGATTTACATGGTGTACCTGTCCAATACCGTGAAGTCCAAGGCTACGAATCATCCCGTTTTCTCTCCTACTTTCATTTCGTTTGTCTTCATGGGGGAATAGAAAGTGGCTTCCGACACATCATCGACCCGCCTTCTCTGGACCTACGAATCTTATACCATATGTCTTTCACTTCAGAGAAAAATCTGGTTATTCGCCAAGTCCCCGCTCATTCATCCAGTCTTATTCAAGGCGACGTGTATGTGCTTGACCGGGGGACAAAAGTGTGGCAGTTTAATACCAAGAATAGCGTGGCCTTCAAGCATTATACAGACTATCAGACGCATCCAGTTCCGTCACATTCGAAGACGTTAATCCACCTACATCAGCGTCGCTGTCTTCATCGGACGCATTTCTGCTAGATGATTCTTACGGTTCTCATCATCCAGCGGTCTATGTTTGGATTGGAAAATCTGCATCGCTGGCTGAACGCAAAAGTTAGCCCTCAATACGTGCAGAGATATATATCTTCACCGATGGCGTTTATCGGCAGCTCGTGTACCTATTGTTAAGATGAGAGAGGAAGAGGAAACTGAAACGTTTCTCGACCAGGTCTCGGTCTGCCCTAGCATGATCATCCATCGATAGTACGCAGTGCATCCAGGAGATCGCGAAAGGCCTCTCGTGAGCAGGATGTGGCCGTGCGTAATGCATGTATATATCCATCATTGATTGATCCCTTGGAGGCGCTTCTTGAATGAGCCATTATGGCGGAATACATTGCAGCATCGCCTCTTCAAGGCTGTATGCGTAAGCCTGGCCGTCTTCAAATACACTTATGTATCACTGTAAGTATTTGAGCTCTTGCCTCTCCGAGATTATCTCTCCTTCATGCTCTTTGCGCTCTGAAAGTCGTACTGTCTTGGCATTGCACAATGATCACAACTAACTGTCTCTGTCTGAGCTCATCACGGCGGCATCGATTCTGAAGGAGATCATTGCACGAAGATTCTCCTCATCTGACCAGTAAGTCTTTAACTCCGGTGAATCTATCCTAGCAAGTTCGCTATCGCTGACTAACTGGAGTTTTCCAGAGTTGACACCGAAGAGGATTGAAGTAAACTTGAATCAACCTATCAAAGTTGAGGGACATAATAGAAGTGATGAGAATCGTACAGGAGGATTGGAAGTAAGCTATCCAGACCACCATCGTCGTGCAGGTCAACGGCTTCCTCTCGATAGTCCGGACAATAGTCTCCTATCCAGGATCATCAAGGCCAAAAAGTCGACGACCAACAAACAATTTGTCCGGAAGGTCGTTGAACACATTTCTCAGCGATTCACTCCCAGGTTCATATGATACGAAAGGTACGTTCCGTTTGATATGTCGAGTATTATCTTAGATTCACTGTCGTCCAATTATGGCGTCGACGCTCTTATCGAGAAAGAATACATCCAGCGAGTGGGAGACACGTCACGTAGAATCACTCCCTCGATTGTCTGCTCCCTTCTTAAGCTATAAGATACTGTGTTCGTATCAGACATATTCATCTTACTTCGTTACTGATGAACGGCCGGCATCTGTAGTCTTACGGCTATGCATGTGTACCTGCCGGCGTCCGAGATTAATACCTTGCAGACGCTTCTTGATGGCAAAATTAGTTATTATGCCGGAATATAATACAGACTCACCTCTTCAAGACTGTATGTCTTGTCAATAACAGCACGATAACCTGTCAACACCGCTGTTCGGCCTTAACTCAACCATACTTCACGTCTGGGAGGACCAAAAATTGAAAGGAAGCGGAACAGCCTTATCACTGTCTCCCTGTATACCCCTAACAGACAATAAGAGAGCCCTTCCAAGTACGTCTCGTTCGTAGACCGCTGATGGGCAACTATCAGAACGTAATGGAGCTGTATCCTGTGGCAAAAAATAATATACATGTCAAGGCCATATATGAAATCATTGAGTATATGTCAGAAAGAGACCCGCGCTTAGGACAGTTACCCACTGTAGCCTGATGGCCAGAGCTGATGCTGGCGATATTGAGAATCGTCCCAAGTGTTCTCAGCCGGATGCTCATAATAAAGAGATGATCCCACCTCCACGGAGGACGAAGCGGATGCATAAGCAGTCGAAGGCTCGCCCCAGCTTTGGTAGTATGTGTTCCCGTCAAGCTGGCGATGAGTAGATGATGTAGCGACTGGCTATAAACTTTTATGTCAGTGCCGGCTTCAATGCGGAGGAGATGAGAATCGACAAACGTTCGGGCGACGAGCAATAGGCGCGGCAACGGGAGCTGAAGGAAGATATTGGGGAATTGCAGCTTGGTTCATGATCGCAAAACTTTGGCTGGAGGTGTCGTGGTAGGAGACAGGGTTATGAGTCTGCGAGTCGTTGAGGGAGGTCTCGGTGAGGGCGGTAGGGACGGAGATGGAGGCCGGCCACTGGTGAGAGTCTTGCATGCCCGTGATGAGCGCTGGCATCGATCATGTGCTGTCTTTGGGTGAAGTGGACATTGTGAGGCACCGCATCGATGCTACCGTTAACACGAGGGATCTCAGGGCCAACAGTAGGAGCACGGTAAAGGAAAGTCTGTGCGTCAATGCCTTGGGTAACTAGCTCGTGTAGTAGATCGTCAACCGACTGGGAAGGGTTCATCCTACCCCCCCTGCTGTTCCTCGGGCCATTTACCCCCGCAGAAACGCGACGTCGCGAAGCGGTGGTGACAGGGTTGCCACGTTCATACGCCTCTCTCTCAAGCCTGGCCCTGTGCTAGTAGAGGAGTTGTTGCTCTTCTGATAGCCCACGCCAAATTGCAGCAGCAATTCTGCTGACTTCGGTTTGATGCCTCGGAAGTATATTCTTGTAGAAAGCGAGGAACACTTCACGGAATATGATGAAGGCGTTCCGTGGACGGCGATAGGGCCGAGTGGGAGTCGAAGTGGAGACAGGCGTCGACAGACTTGAAGCCGTAGTTGGCGGGAACCAGTTGTAGTCACCCAATCCGAGATCTGATTTATGTCAAGTCAGAGAAATGCAAGCTAGATTGATCACTGACTGACCAGGTAATGAGAGTGTGTGAGACATTGAGCTGAAGTGGTGAGGAGAACTTGCCGAAGTGTATCATTTCGGTCGTGTATAAATAGTAACTTTGAAAATAGCTGGGGTGTGAATTTGGGGCAGTCAGAATGAAAATGTTGCACTTCAAGTTGAGAGAATATATAGTACGAGAGCATCTGTCTCACGTGACTGCAGCAACAGCACAGATCACACGGGCGGCAGGGTGCCCAGGTGCAGCACTGAGCACACAGCACTGCACAGCAGACCGCCAGGCAATTAAATGATTAGAATGAATCATTTAAATACATTACCGATAAGGAAAGAATAGCATTGAACCTAAGCGGTGATTCATCGAAGATCGAAGCGATGCCAAAAGCCTTTCGGAACTGTCAAATAACTGATATCAGATATTCCTGGTCCTTCACTGTGACAAAGAAATCATGTGGTTCGACTGCAAAACACGTCTGAACGTGAAAAGTTCATCCATTCTTCAAACGCCTGGTTTTGTTTGAGTACCGATCCTGGCTTATTCAAGTTGAGGGCTCCCCACTCCAATTGCCGGCGATGTCGGATGCAGTGCATCAAAACTTAGGAAAAGCTTAACACGAACCAGCAGACGAAAAGTAATGCCAGTAGTACACAGAGGTGAATACAATAAACGGGACTTCATTTCGTTGCCGGAGAAAAGCTTAGAGCCGAGGAACTGCAGCCTCCCGCAGTAGCTCAACCCGAGTCTACCTTCATTGGCTATGTGAATAGCGACACCGTTCAAAGGCATATGATAAAACTAATGGCCTTCTGAATGGAACAAAGAATCATAACCTGTATGAGGCGGCTGTTAGTGGGCACAGCGAGTACTGTTCCAAGCTGTTGAGAACATGCGCAATAGGTGATGGCAATCCTTCAGGTGGGATCAGGGCCGATGCTTCCTTTCAAAATTAACATCGAGTTGTGCGCTGTGTACGACCGAGTTCATCGATTCCTACCGAGAAGGTCATAGCTTTGCAGTTATCGGTTGATATCGATGCTGATTCACGTTATCCGTTCCATACTACATAGACGCTGACTTACTATTTTGGTTCCTCAACAGCGCGGTTTACAGCTACTCCATGAGACGAGAAGCACGGACACCTTCCTATGGGAAGAATTCGGGATCCTAGCCACCAGACTGGCTACATTTGGTATTGATAGCCTATGTTCAGGGAACGAAGCGGCAGATGAAGAAGCCTCGAAAGGGGCAGCCCGAGGTGATAGTAGTGAGCTGCGGAAACTTCCTGCGCCACTACGAAAACCAATACCCCACAACAAGTCATCAATACTCCGAGAGTTCTACGCAAAGCAGAAACACCACGCTGGCCGGGCCTGGAGAAAGTCACCCCGATACTCCAGGTTCCGACACATCGACTCAGCAACTCCTCAGCGAGCTGCACGCCGGTATAGGAAGCTGGCTACTTCCATGCCGCGCAAATTTACCAGCATAATGGTGCAGTTACGTACCGGACACATCGGGTTCAACCGTCACCTCTTCAACATCCAACGAGTCGAATCCCCTGCTTGCTCGAAATTCTCGTACCCAAACGAATTGGTATATCACTATATCATACGCTGCCCAGCATACCAGAATGAACGGGAGATGCTGCAGAGATCCGTAGGCACCCAAGGAACAGCGATGACAGTCAAGCACATTTTAGCATGCCGACAGAACATCCCCCACCTAGTTCAGTACCTCAATGACACCCGTCGCTTCGAGACCACATTTGGAACCTTCCCCGATGTTGATGTAGGAGACGAAGATACAGAAGACTGAAGCGCCCAAAGTAGTGGAACCAGCGAGTGTATGATGAAAAAGAGAGGGGGATAGATCCACCACCTTATCACCCCATAACTGAGGCAAACGGGAAAGCGGTCGCGAAGTAATTCGCACTGAGCTCAGAGAAGCTCGTCTGTTAAAAATCATCCTTTAGAACACATAGTCCCATCCAGGTGTCATCTCCGCCGGACCGTGCATACGGTCGTGCTCCCAAAAAGCCAGGAAGAACCAGGCGGCACAGGGCCCAATCCATGACACCAATAATATTGATGTAAGAGCTTGAACTCCGACTTGCCTGAATACGAAGTTTGTTGATACCTTGAACTGTGCTTCTAAATCCTGGATAATTTCGCCCCAATTTAGGTGCTAAAAACATCGATCTCCTAGGAGTGGTAGAATGAGTACTACTGCTCAGAGTTTATCGTCTCCCAGGTTCCTTCAAACTCGGTCTGCATGAGAAGGGATCGAGGTAAAGTACACGTTGAACTCCGACCTCCATTAATGTCGATGCCGCGACTGAACTTGCGAGGTATCCTGCCACTCCTCAGCCAAAGCAACGGGGATGACAAACAAAGATACGATTCTACGGTTGGGGATGACGAGGAAACTCAGGAAAGAATGCCAGAGAATGAAAACTGTCGCCGCAGTGAGCTCGGTCAGAAGATAGAAGTTGCCAAACATGGTAGAGACTAGAATCAGATTACATATATTCGTCTAAGCCTTAGCAAGGATGGCATAGATGCAAGATCGGCAGCGGAGGATTCAGCGAGAAGTACTCTGATGAGGAACAGCAAGCAGTCCTCGCGCAATAAGCTTCAAAATCCATACCCAGTGACTGATGCATCTGAAAGGGCGCATGACGAAATGTTCGCTGCTATAGGCAACTCGGCCTCTCAGCGTCATCGCGCTGAGGCCATTCTCAATAGCCGCAAATCTTTCGACGGCTTCATCGATCTTGATGCGCTCTATAGGGTCGGGTTCTACCATAGCCATCACAAGAGGCTTCATGAAACCAAACGACTTCATTCCTCGAAGTCCTTCCCGAATCTTGTGGTTTGCAGTAGTACCCTATAGTGCTAAGTATGAGTTATGACTACAGATTCTTGACAGGCACAACCGACCTCGGATAGGAAGGCTCTCAGTGCGTTGCCAAGATAATATACATCAACAGCGAATAGGTCACATATTGACGCTATATTGTTGGTCTCAGGTACCGTTTGATCGCCTCCTAGAACTAAATCCAACACTGGAAGATCGTCCGCCTCGTACCGTTTAGAAAGGCCGAAATTGATGATGTAATATTTCGGTGGTCGTTCAGTACGTCGATGATACAAGGCCGGACCGGAATAATCGTATTTCAGGTCCCTTCGCTGGGGATGAAAACTGTCTGGAAACATATCTGTAGCGTCCATGAATATGTTTGTATATCCCCCGTCACTGCAGCAATTTGAGTATAACCTGTACACCTTTGAAAACTTGACCTCACCGATGCGTGATATTCTGTTGGTGAAGGAACTGAAGCGCCTGAAGCTAGGTGTTAAACGCCTTTGCCGTAGTACATATGACATACAACACACTTCAAGCATCTCTGTGAAGAATTGGACGCCTTCGCCTATGGTCTTGAACAGAGGGTCGTGCCACGGTCGTAGGTACGGCATAACGATGATGGTGTGATTGTCCATGTCAGGAACAGATAGCTCTCGAAGGATTGGCACACAGTGATTACGAGGATCCGAGGAAGTGACAATAAATGTGCCAATTTCTAGCCCGAGAGGGTTTTCCAAATGTCTAATGAGCTTTAGCGCGACCACCTTTCCGGAAGACAGATCCATGGCATCCATGAAATTGTAGGAACGCTGCATATATTCTCCCTATGGGCATCGCGGAGTAAAATAGCTGGACAAACCTACGAGTTCCCGTTCACTGTCCTCACATAGCACGGACAGCTTGTTTGTCCCCGTCCAAGACGGCGTCCAGTCTGGTTGCAAGCGAGGTCGTAGTTTGTAGCCGCACTCTTTGAGCCACATGCAATGGTCCCGCCAGAATATCTCATCAATGGTCAATTTTTCATCAAAATCAGACATCGTACGCTGTCGGAGGAAGGAGGGTAAGAGGTAGTGTTGTTACATGGTAGTCGGCGGTGATGGTCCAGGGACAAGGACCTCTGACACCCCACCGATTGCCCGATCAGCACCATGCAAATGAGTTGGAATGTGACCGTCTCAAAATTTACAACGAACTAGCATCCTGATGGGGAGTGCATCGCTTGGACTATAAGGACTATCGTCAACTTGGTAACGGGACTCTCATCATATCGACATTGCTTTTCAATAAAGTGAGCGATAAATGACCAGCATCACTAATTCACTCATACGCCTCAATCTTCAAAGTCTGTCAATGGTTGATCCTGGTGCCTCTGCATGCGTCATCATCATGTCACCGAAGAAGATCAAGAGTTTATATGTTGAAGCGGATCGCGCACAAAGCTTATGCATGAATGCAGCCTCTGTCATCCCTGCAAACCACGCACGGAGCGTACGTCCATCTAGTGTTTCAAACCCGTGTTATTTCATTGGGTTCACTAGTCCAGACAAGATGCCATTACTTATTGCTATGAACACAGACCGGTGTATATGCAGTTTAATTCTTTGAGTACCACGAATTCGATTGAACACGGATTACTTAAAAATGGAGACAGAGATTAAATTCTTCCATACTTATGTCAAGTGACAAAACGGCCGCTTTATCCAGTAAGCACTCCGATGGTTCAAACGTTCAGAAAGCTCAAGCTTCAAGGACTGTGTATTGCAGAAGCAACTTGGTCATGTACCGTATACGACGGGCGCGGACGGAGCGGGCCGCAAATCCGCTGTCTGCAACCCTTCAGCAGATGATCCCATGCCACGCTCAGCTTATACCTGTACCTCATACTGACGATGGCTAGGACGCCTGTAAGCTGTCTCGTTATAGGTGCTGGATTCAGTGGTCTTGTTGCAGCCAGACAGCTCGCCGCCGCCGGTCACTCTGTGCTTATCGTTGAAGCCCGCGACCGCATAGGAGGCCGGGTGTTGTCGTACAAGGAAGGACAGTCATGCCCCATCGATATTGGCTGTAGCTTCGTGCATGGATACGCGGAAGGTGTTCCTACTAGAAAGCTGTTTGAAGATCTGGGTATCAAGATGACAGTCCCAGCACCCAAGCCAAGCCTTCTTGTCGGTCCAAACGGTACGGCACTCTATCTTTCTATGGGGAAGATACCTAATACTTTACTCTCTATATAGGCCAAATCTCAGAGGCACTTGCCAAAAAACTGCGTGCCAATCTTGCTGAAGCTTCCAAGAAAGCACTCGAAGTCGCTCAGAACGGTGTGGCTGAGGCCCATCTCTCCTTAGCTGACTCCCTACTCAGCAAAGGCTCGAGCCTGTTTGAAGGGCTCTCCAATAGTGAAAGGCCATTATCGGAGTCTCTAGCCCGCTCTTTGGAGTGCGGACTTGGCGCCACTCTTGAACAGATCAGTTTGCAGTGGAACGGATACGAGAATAAATTCGCAGGAACAGACGCTTTTCCTACAGGAGGATACGAGACCGTCACACAAGCTCTTCTAGATGCATCCGTAGCGTCTGGCGCAGAACTTGTGCTCGATGCACCCGTCTCATCTATCTCCCTCTCTGAAAATTCGGATTCCGTCACTGTAAAGACTACATCCGGCGTATCGTACAGTGCTTTATCTGTCATCTGTACGATCCCGCTAGCCGTGCTTAAGGTAGCCCCACCGTCCTTTTTCTCACCCTCCCTCCCTTCGCGCAAGGTTGCCGCCATTCAACGGACGCACGTTGGAACTTTGGCTAAGATTCTCCTCACGTACCCAAAAGTATGGTGGGGAGAGTCGTACGGCGGAATTACAATCCTTCCGGACAACTACTTTAACACGTCCCCCTCCGACCCGAAAAAACTGCTTTCTTCTATCCCTTTAAGCTGTGCGATCCTCCGGACAACGATACTCATTTACATCAGCTGTGCCGCCGCCCCTCACATTGAGAAGATGGACAAGACCATTGTCGCCAACGCAGCCCATGAAATTCTGAAAGAGAAAATTGGCAAAGACATTGATGTGCCGGCGTGTTCTCATTCTACCGTTACTAGGTGAATTATTTCTCTTTTGGTGCCAATATACGTCCAGGTGGGCTGATGACCTATCCCTGAAGCTGGTCTGCTGATCCTTTTACGCTGGGCGCGACGACCACTCCAACCGTTGTCGGAGATGAACGTTCCCCCTTTGATTTCTTTGAATTATCGCGTCCAGTTTGGGGAGGGCGTTTGGGCTTTGCCGGAGAGCATACGGATGTCGATCATCGTGGGAGCGTGCAAGGCGCGACTGAGAGTGGTAAACGTGAAGCCGAGAGGGTTTCTCAGTTATTAGCGAGATGAGCGGTAGGTCACACTAAACCGCCGGGTTAGTATGAGTTAGTAAGAAGGCAACTTAATTCAAATTGTACCGATATATGAGGTTGTCCGTTACTGGGAGACGTGCATCAAGCTAAGGAATTTGTAATCCACCCAAGTTGATGTGACATCTATGAGGTACCACCAAGATCATTAATAGTTTTACCTACGACTTTGGCCCCGAAACATCTCAAACATCTTGGATTGACAGTAGAGAAAAGAGAGCATGAGTACATTGCGAACGTAGAGAATACACGGATAACCACCGAAGCCTTTATACAAAATATTGTATCAATAAATTGTAACATGAACAAGAAAGCATTAGAACATGAATTCATCAAAGAGCGTGATTGTTAAACTCATGAACGCGTAATAAAACGGAGAGTCGTAAGTGAACAGATAGTTCGATAGCATAACAGATAGATAGCAATGTTAAGACCGCTGGAATCAAAATGGAGTACAGATGTTGTGAGATGAGGTGAAAGATAGAGACAAATGGGAGACGGTATAGAGACGAAGGAAATGATTCAATTTACGCATGATGGCGTGTCAATCGTCGGGAGACTGATTTGCCAGGCACGAAGGCTTGAATAGCGCGACGCATCTTTGTGACTGTATTTCGGCTCTCGTCTTTGAGCGCAGGAGTCGAAGGCGTAGCAGGTGTGGTAGCGTATGTCATAAAGCCTAGTTCATCGACGGATGCAGCCCGACGAACATCATCACTGGAAACTGGCGGGGGCATCGGGGTACGACGAATCGAAGAGAAAGGCCGAGATGATTTGGAGCGGGTTATGCCCTGAACTGTGTTGTGCACGGGGACCGGATTGTCCGACTGGTATCCCTTGCCAAGACGTTTCACGCCGGACGTGGCCATGAGGAAGCGATCATATACACCTTCCAGTCGACGTTGGCTGGGGGAATCGGGGACAGCTATGTTCTGAGTGCTAGGTTTACGAGGAGGATACGGTTCAACATGTAACGGCGATGAGGTTAACTCATCGAAAGACCTGCTGATAGGGCTCGGAGTAGTAACTTGCTCGCTATCGAGCGACTTCATCGAGAGAGCAGCTGTATCGATGAACATGTTTCGATCCAGAGGAGACGGTGCCGACTTTGAGGAGGAAGGGGACAAGGGAGACGACATCCGCCTTACTGGTGCTACATCTATCGTTGATATGGGTACAATGCGCATCTGTAAAAGATCTGCGTGGGACCTGCTCTTCTCCCTGCGTTCGGAAGGGGAGCCTGATTGGCCAAGAGAAGCTTCTGGGGAGCTAGCTGACACAGTCGCCCTTCGTTTCTTCGTGGGTGTGTAAACTAAGGGTGGTCCTTGGTCTGCAGGACTCGAAGTATCTTGGACAGACATGTCGTACCCAGATGTAACAAATGATGTCATTGTTGGACTGGGCAGAAGATGATCTGGGTCGTCAGCGAAGATCTGATTAGCTGGGAGAACCCGTCGAGGCAATCGTGTCGAACGATTGCTCCGGTTCTGCGTGGACGGGCGCAAAGGCGCTGGCTTAGGTGTTCCAGGCCGCGATGCAACTGGTGGGGGAAAGAAATTCTGTCTCGCATCATCGACAACCTCTGCTTCGCTCGTCAGTGGTCAGTATACTGTTACAATAACCCACGTACTCTCCACATTGCGCATCCACATTGATATTCTGTCTTGATTACCCGTACCT
The DNA here is from genome assembly GCA_030435655.1 of Armillaria novae-zelandiae. NCBI lineage: Eukaryota > Fungi > Basidiomycota > Agaricomycetes > Agaricales > Physalacriaceae > Armillaria > Armillaria novae-zelandiae. Next base: position 1,922,895 of record JAUEPR010000003.1, on the reverse strand, counting down.
TGGTTGCTTGGCTCTTCAGTGGATGATTGAACTAGCAGAGCAGGCGTAGAGGCAGAAGCTCCTGCAAGAATTATGAGGACAGCCCTTTCTTTCTGAGAATACTCGACGCACCAGTTAATAGACGCGAAGCATCCCAAGGCCCTTCTGCCGTAGGAGAATTGTCAAGTAAATCAACAGAGCAGCTTGGCCGTTTCCTTCCCGCCGTCTGGCCTAGTGTCGATGACTTGTATATATTTATTGTTTTATCTATGATTGGTGAGCAGGGACTGGGGGGGAAAAGGACAATCATACCGATGGAGGACTTGATGCTATGTTTGAAAATGTTCAGTGCCGATGTGGAATCCTTCTTGAATAGAAGAGGAGAGCCGGATGATGTATTAGCTATTAATGGTGGTCAGTAAGTGTAAAAGGACCAAAACGAATGGTAAACACACCAGGGATAGATGGTGTTGTCATGCGTGATGGTGGCGGCGTCGGAATGGTCGTTGTTCTATTTTCTTTATCCCCATCACGGCTCTTCTGAGGGCGCCCGATAGTTGCTCCGCGACGGGTCTCGTGTTCAAGCTCTTCCTCCGAATCCTCCAAGCGAGAGATTTCCCTCAACTTCTCCCAGTCCTTCACACGTTGATCTACAACGTTTTCCTTTTCTTTGCCTTTGCCTTTTTCTCTCTTTGGATTATCCACATTAACATTCACGCTAGTTACATCGCCAAGCACTCGTCCTCGATGCGGATTGATTGGAGCGGAGATGGGGAGATTTCCAAGAATGCGCGAAGTGAGTGGTATACGACTCTTGGAATCGGCGTTTCGAGAAATGGCATGCAAAACTGGTTTAGCGGACGACGATGATGACGGAGAAGCCTTGATTGGGGACAAATCGGTTAGCGGGGGAACCGGGACGCGCTTCTTGGCATAGGATTGAACTAAAAAAAGTCTCAACATATGACTCTTGTTCAGTTACACAGTAAAGCTCACTCTTTGACGCAATCACCTTCGGCTGAGACTTCGACCTTGCCACGGCACGATGTTCATCTGAATCAGTGACCTTCGGCGACTTGGACGAAAATAGAGCTAAGGGGCTCTTCAGATTCTCTTTGCCCTTTGTTACGCGAGATCGAGATGGTGTACGATCAAGCAGCTTCGGCATATCCTCTTCAAAGACAAGGGATGAGGTGTAACTTGAAGATCGTCCTGAAGAAGGTCAATCGATTGGCAAACCGTGGTGGTTGAAACTTACGATGTTGAGAGTCTTCTTCACGTGTTTTCCAGTACGGGTCCTGCATTGCTTCAGATGCCGTACAACGTAAATCGGCATTAGGGGAGATCATTCTGCGAAGCAGCTTTTCCATGCCCTTTGACATTGTCCAGCTGCCTATCCATTTTCCCCGTAGCTAGGCAACAGAAAAAGTAAATTGGACGTTAAAAATCAACAAGATGGATGAGCTGCTCACAGTTCTAGACCAGTACTTTTCAAGGTCTTCCTTGCTCGCAAACTGTTCTTGATCACATTCCTCGAAAGGGGTACGTCCGATAAGGATCTCGAAAAATGTTACACCAAGCGACCATACGTCGGATTTGCGGCAATCGTGCGGTATCTCTCGTGCGCGTTCGGGTGACAAGTACTGTCAGCCGAGATTAGAACATTCACACGACCGCATTAATGAAGAGACCAACTTCTGGAGTGCCATAAGAAACCTTGCTGTGAAAAGCTGTTTCTGAGTCGACGTCGTATTTCTCTGCAAATCCAAAGTCAACCAGGACTGGAATGTTTTTCTGAGAAATCAATATGTTGGCCGGCCTGAGCAAATTTTAGCTGTCATGAGCCCCATCTGATTAATGGGCGCACTTAATGTCATTGTGGACTACTCCACGTTTGTGCAAGAATTCTACGCCAGATAAGAGGAATCGGAACCAGCCGCGAGCTCGAGACTCATCCACCTCAACAGGGACAAGCGCAGGAAGGTATGCCCTGTTGCACGAATTAGCAGATGAAATGACGCGTTGTCACGTCTCTACGGGGTAAAGGCGCCACATAGACAAGAGTTGACAAGACGTACATGGTAATCAACGCGTAGGAAGGCGTTATAACGAAGGAGTAGAACGGGATGATCGATGGATGTGGATCAGACTTAAAAGTACGGATGATTTTCATCTCGTTCCATCTAATAGCAGTCAGTGTGTGGAGAGCAGCCAGCAATCCTTTACTCACAGTGACTTGACACGTGCGACGGTCGTCTTGCTCTTCGTATTACGGTGGACGAGCTTGACGGCGATCTGTGACTGCAACACTCTGTCGAAGTCGTCAGCAGCGCGCGACGTCGGGTCGTTCTTGGGGTTGCAAAGCCAAACACTGCCCCAGTTTCCGAAGCCAATCTACAAGGCATCAGCTGTCATTCACGACATACGAACATCGATAGACCAACCTCTTCGATGAATCTAAGTTTAGAAGATAGTACACTGTCAGATAGAGAGAAAATGTCATTCGCTTCGTGAGGAGGGGAGGCCGGGTCCATGGTAGAACCTCGCAGAGGAGAACTGACCAGCAAGGTGTGGTGCTGAGGGTCGTCCGAAGGTTGGGAAAGAATCAAGTCCCGGTCACGTGAATATACACAAACAAATAACACGACCAGCCACGAGTTGCATTTTGCCCTATCAGGAGCTTCCAGCATCCGTTACCGTGGACTGCGCTCCAGGCTACCCTGCCTATTTCATTTTCGTGACGACGTGAAGATGTGAAAACTTCATTTCGGCACTATTCGCTTCAGACTTGAGGGTTGGATTAACTCCCACGACAACTGTTGTTAATACTTTTTATGGATTCTAGCTTGATGTACATGCATCAATGACGCTCCTGATACGATGGCTTTCTGTGCGTCTCTGCTATCTCAGCCAGTGACCCAAACCTGCTTTCTCTCAGTGGTTGCCGTTTCGAAGCGAGCAGGTAATTGGTTTCTCGTAAGGGGCACTTTTCTCCACAATTTGTCTCAACATGCACTTCCTGTATGATGTAGTGTGTCTCCGAAATCAAGACTCTAGCTCAGGATACTTGATCGCCGAACGAACATCTCCATCTCGGGGCGGGACTTGTACGGCGACCATGGCCAAAGAACGTCAACTATGTACATCAACCTTCGTTTTCGGTGCCTGCTGCCCTGAGCCTTCCGGCCCTGCTATCTGACGGTATGTGGCCCTTCACCCCTAGTAATTACAATGGAAATGCGGCGCCGATATGTAGGTGTCAGGGCCTAATCCATCACATAAAAACGTCTTCATCCACTTTTCAGCTTTTGTTTCAATAGTTGTGGCGATTTCAAGAGATTTCCACTCGCTCAAAACAAGCCAGGACGCGAACCTCGCGAACCTCTGCGAATGATGATGCAGTTTTCCGATGTCCTCAGATCATCACAACCATTTACGTTCGAATTACAGATCGAGAAGGCCATGCCATCATTGTGATGCCGTACCTACGGAAGTGATACGAATCATAGTTTAAAACAATGGACGAGGGGTTTCGTTTTACATGCCTAAAGTCTCCTATGATGAAACTGGGTACGAAGCGAATTTCGTCATAAATGTACTCCTTTAGGGTCTTCAAAATTCATACACATAAAATCACTCGGTGAGCACTTTCGTCGGATGTGCTAGATATTTTTCATTACATATAGTAAGTCTTTCGGCGGGGGATATACGAATATCGTAATGGATGGGATGCAAGTGAAGGACTGTAAATACGACTTCTCCGGCCATGCGACTCAATACTTTTTATTGAGTTTAGCTTGTCCGATGCAGCAACAGCGGTAGCTGTAGCCAGAGTAACTAGTTCGGAAAATGCCGCCTCCGCTTGACTTCCAACATGTGGACGACCACCAGCCTGAGGGTTTTCCAGCCAGTACGGACTTGATTCCAGTGCGGCCACCTATAGAAGCTATGGCTAATTAGTACATTGTCCCAAAGTAGCAACATCGACATCGTCTGGAGTTGTACGAAACCAATATCAGAACTTGAGCGAAGTGGAAGAGCCCTCGTATGACCGTCTTCCAGTTCGTGCTAATATCATTTGATCTTTTATCAGTGTGACAGACCGGCGCCCTTCGTGCAAGTCAATACAAGTTGAAGATGCCTTGCGTCCCATTCGTATTGCTCTTTTCCCCAATCGCCGCAATGGGTAGCGAATCTAGTGACACCGGTGAACGGAGGCGTATCGTCGCGCAAAGTTATTCTCAGGCAAGATTTTCTGGCATGCGGTGTTGAAAGAGGCTACGAGCTACGCACGTCTTCGACCTGGTTGGGTTCCATTATGGACAATAACAGAGTCAAATCCATTGCCCGTACCGAAAGAGCAGTTCGCAATACAAAGCAAGGGTCCACACGTATCATGATGCAGTAGGGGTGGCAGAGGGCCTCAGGGTCAGTCCAACTTGAACTTGTCAGTGATGTGTGTTCTTCTTCCCGAAACATCGCTATGTGCTTCGGTGCTACTTCACTGTTTGGAGAACCCGACACACTGCTCCAAGGCGAATTTTTTGGCGTGAGCACTCTGCATGGCTGAAGGAATGCGGCTAAGAGCTCCGACAACGCCTTCAACCAAATTGGGTTCCATCTTGGAAGGGGACCACGAAGAATCCGTATTCGTGCAAAGATGCTCATTGGGGATCAGTACGAGAGTCAACTTTCTCGTTCTTTGGATTGGCTCCTCATTTTTCCATTAGCGGAGTTCCAGGTTCATGGATGCGAAGGAAATAACTACTGGACACTTGGTTGCAATGAAGATTATCAGACAGAAGGAAAATCCATTCGAATTGGTCATTGGAACCCTTCTCACCAGTGGAGAAATGTCCTCAGATCCTCTAAATCATTGCGTGCCCATCCTGCGAACACTCCCTATTCCAGACCAGGACGGACATGTCATGATTGTGATGCCGTATCTACAACAATGGTATCATCCTAAGTTTCGAACCGTTGGTGAGGGTGTCCAGTTTGTCAGCGAGATGCTTGAGGTGGGTGACTCGGTCAGTTTGTAGTCATTCCCCTCACAATTCAGATCTCAGGGACTCCAGTTTATTCACCAAGACCATGTTGCTCATCAGTGAATAGTTTGTATTATATTTGTTGCCTGCCTAATCCATATTTGCGTCAGTGACGGAGGATTCACAAACATCATGATGGATGCCTCGCAAATGTATGGACCGGAAGGCTTTCATCCTCATGAGAGGGACAAGAAATATGACCTTTCTGGTCGTGCACGGCCCTATTCGCGAACCGAACGCCCTCCAAAATACTACTTCATTGATTTTGGCCTCTCAGATATCTATAACCCGGATGACCTTCCTGCTACGATATGCGCTCTCGAGGGAGGAGACAAGACAGTCCCTGAGTTTCTCGCCGATGATCCAGACTGGACAAAACGAACGCCAAAGCACGATCCATTCGCGGTCGACGTTTACTATCTTGGAAATACCTTCAAAGCATTCTTCCATGTAAGTACGGTACACGGTTCCGGAAATCATTACTAAGCCTGTTTGTTAGGGAGTTTATGCAGACTACAAACTCGCGAGAGAGCTTCGTGGGATGAAAGGTTTCCAGTTCATGGAACCTCTGATCGCGGCTATGACAGAATCGAACCCCTCTAAGCGTATCACTACCAACGAAACTGTTGAAAGATTCGCATTCATCGAGAAAGGTCTCAGCAGGATGACTTTGAGATCCAGAGTCGTCTATAACACGGATTTTACCATTTTTCGCCCTTTTAAGGCCGTCAGTCACTGGGTGTGGACTCTAGCGCTCATAGCGCGTGGAATACCCGCCAATGCTCGTCTTTCGCCGCAGTGAATCTTTGCTTTTCTTTGCTGTCATTCTCGATTTCTTTGCTGTCCCTGCTATTGCTCTACATCTAAACGCATTCTGGGATATATACCTATGTTTGCATCCGAAATTTGACGAAGATAACACCGGCCAACTTTTGCTATTGTGTCTGGTGTCCAGCTGTTTTTTTCCCTTGCAGCACTGAGCCTCGATTCTGTGTTCTGACTGCGACCGTAACACAACGTGCCTTGCTCTCACGCTGACCGAATGTCAGTGATCGGCTTCATCAGTGTATCTCCAATTTGAGCGCCTGTGTTTTTGTTCTCTCTGGAGTAATCGCACAGAAGCCCAAGCAACGCGATCTCATCAATTGAAACGGTGTGAGTACTAGTAGGGGGCCGTGGTACAACTTGTCCGTGTATTGTTTTCTTTACTTCATAATGATTGTCCTCTAGGATACCAAATGCATGGCCATTCAATGTTGTACGATCTCGGATCGGCATTTTCTTCCACTGCCCGTCATGGGATCTTGTGCCTATCGCTACCATATGATGGTTGAACTGGTCTCTAGTCTCTAATATGTTTCACTCTGACATGGAACCGTGAACGTGGTATTGAGAGGCAGCGAAGAGCCAGAGTGGGTGCAATGCTAAGGCGCGGCATTCCCAATTCGCATTCGGATCCCGCCCCTTTCGCTGACATTGTGGTTGGTGGCTTTGAGGAGACGCATACATTCAGTTTGACCGTCCGGTGTGTCAGAAGTCCACCGATGGACTGGCATCATTTCTAGGCGTTCCGGACACATGTGTCCCCTTGACCGGCTATCCCTCTTTCGCGTCCAAACAAATTACCATGTCTGGTCATGACGGAAATTTGACTGTCACCGAGATATTTTGGCGGGACCATTGTGTATGGCTCAATGAGTGTTGCTACAAGCTATGACCTCGCTTTCAACCAGACTGGACGCCATCTTGGACGGGGTCGAATAAACTGTCAATAATACCTATTGTTCCTCATTAAAATGCTTCTCTTCGCGGAATCTACTGCTGTTGATCTTGATTCTGTGCTACTCTTTCTTAGAAGAGTATACACGTTTTGGCAAATTTATTCTCGGATTGAGGAAACGGCGTCCTGTGCGTGACTTCAATTCCTCGATTTCACAAATTTGCATCGTATCTTTGTCTGCTGTCATCTCTGTTGCTTTTAATGACTGTTTAATGATGCATTGACTTGTGTAACGGTATTTTTCCCAGCTTCTTACGTCCAGTTGTCGCTTCAGCGAATATCTACTTCGTTGCTGTTGACCTTTATGTATCAACGCTTGTATTTTGGGACAACAGATTGTTATTCTTTCCACAGCAAACCGGGGTTCGAAGAGCTGGAGAGACCTCGCACATAATACTTATCATGATCTACCGGGGAAATCTATCGTCCTCTTCTGCAACTCTTATTTTCGGAACTCGCCAACCGTGCGCAAATTTGACTCTTACGCAGAAATGTCCGGGCATGAATAAACCTTTCCATCCAGTTGATCTCATCGGTCTGTTCGTCGATAGTCTGCAATTTTTTGCGATAATTCCTGTAGTTGTATTAGTATTTAGAGTTGAATAGAATTTCAATTACATGTGACGTCAGCATAAACCGCCTAACGTTACACTGTCATGTCCAGCAGTCGTGGTACCCGAGGATCATGGCGTGGACGGGCCGCACGAAGCGTTACTGGGAATCTGCGACGGCCGATGGAATATATACCTTCAGTCAGCCGAAGTAGCGGCCTCGATAAGGATGGAGACGCGTCAGTCATCAAAGCGATTCTCATCACGATAGATAATAGACTAATCGCAGGCTGAAGGACTTCAAAGTGCAAGAAGAATACCGAGAGTTTATACAAGAAAAGGTGCGACTCCAGGACCTTTGAAATAGTGTGTCATTTTTATGATGCGTTGTAGCTGAACGATGTTTGGAAACGGTTCATTGCCGAGGACAAAGAAACAGCAAAACAACGCATAGATGCCCAAGAGAACGTATTGATTCTCTTCAGTGCGACATCTCGCTGCTTCTGTGTCTTTTTACTGATATAGATCTGCAGGAAAGCTAAGAGAAGGCATATATGCTTGCGGAAGAAAAGATAAGTTTGCATTGGAAGGTACTGGAATATTTGTTTTCCACTGTTGCTAAACTTATGCTCCTTCCGCTTCAGTATACGAGACTTCCTTTCATCTGGCCGTTCTTTTCAACGTACATCGCCAGATCGGCTCTATCATTCCGCATCTTTTCGGCGACCTCCTGCGCGCTAACATCTCCAGTGAAAAGGATCCGTCGGCCACCATTCTTGTTTGTCTTTTGTATCACCTCGTCGCCGAATACCCTTCTCAGCTCACATACCGAAATTTCCTCGATTCTCTACCCTCGGTCTTCGGGTTCAAGGACACATCCGCCTATGCTTGGATTAAGAACCTATCCCGTTCTATACGAACCCGCAACTACGTCCATTTTGAATTATTAACGCGCCAATCTGCGCTAGTTGATATTGTTGGAGATAGATATCCAGATCCAGTGGAGTTTATTCAGCACATCGAGACGCTGGCGTTCTATTCGTTGGTCGACGGTCTACGCTCTCGTAATCAATCTACGACATGGACAGTGCTGCGATCTGCATATCGAGAGCTATCGTGTAACTCCGAGTCAGAAACGCGCGCGTGGCTAACCAGGACTCTTGTCCTGCATCCTGTCACGTCTCCGAAAGCAGTCGCTGATTTGGATGGCTGGTTAGAATCTGAAAGCCTTCTAGGTCATATCCGCCGGAAGGATGGTGTTGATGGACGTTGGATAGTGTGTAAGGTTTGATAACGCAAAACATCGATTGTACAACAAATTCTATACATTTACCTTGTTTATCTATTGACCGGAATGAATGCCCCGGGGTATACCCAAACGATATCACTAGATGTGGTTATCCTTTATCGGATCTCGACCTTGCTCAACAAATCTGCCAGCTCGTCCGTCGCGTCGGGCTTTTGAGGCATCGTCTTTTCAATTGTGCTGGCAAGGACGGCCTCCTGTTCTTCCTTTAACTCTTCTTTCTCTTCCTCTTCCTCAGCCTCTTCTTCCTCCTCTTCCTCCTCTTCTTCATCATCGACAACCAGTTTACCTCCTCGTTGCTTCATACTGAGTCCCACGGTTTCCAAACTCGTGCCATCTTCCTCTATATCATTCCACTGGAGCTCTAACAACTTCAATCCCTTGAGATTCCCTGAGATGTGCTCCGCGAACAACGCAAAGGTCTCCGCCTCTAAGTTATTGTTCTGCAGCTGCAGCGTGTGAAGTTTTGGGTTCGAACCCTCCGCAATGGCAGTCACAAGTTGTGGAACCTCTCCATCAGCCGACAGCACACAGTCCGAAAGGTTAAGCGTCCTTAGCTCTGGCCATGATGCTAGCGCTCCTGTCCAAGCCTCTAGGCCTGTCAACTGGCCTCCATCCGTAAAGGTGTTATCCTGCAAATCGATATACTGCAGACCAGGGTTCTTTGCTAGCCCACGAGCCAAAGCAGTGATCCCCTCCATGCGTATCCCATTCTGTGGCATGCGAATCTCGGTGAGGGTCCCATGAGCCGCAAATGCCTCAGCCCATGATGGAGCCGACCCGTCCTCCAGACGATTTCGTCCACAGATGACCGTCCGAAGGTTCGACTTCTCCCCTTTGGATTTGCTGATCTTGGCTGACTCGAAGAGAGCATCGGCTAGGACTTTGCCACCTGCGGGGCCAAGACCGTTGTTGTTCAGCTTGAGGACTTGGAAGCTTCGGTTGTGGGTGAGGAAAGGGACGATGGGATCGACTGATCTTCCACCAAATGCATTATCGCTCAAGTTGAGCTCGATGAGAGACGTTTTGTCGATTAGGGCATCGCAGATGGCGGTAAGGGCCAGGGGGATTTCAGAGATCAGACGACCAGTGAAAATGTCTGCCAAGTCAGCTATCTATATTTGGAGGTGAGCACAAGAAAATGACAGAACTTCCTCCTAGCACATACTTTGAGGGTTATAGCTTTCGACAGGAATTCTGCAAGCGCCACGGACGCGTCGACCCCAATTGTGTTGCCTCCCAGGTGGATTTCTTCGATCTTCGCGGCATCGACACCAGCTAATAAAGGCTCGATGTCGGCTCGAGTGTCAAGCTTAAGTCCTTGACCATGCAGAGAAAGGATATTGGCCATTAGGGCTACAGAGATAGAAGTAGAGGACGAGATGAAAATGAACAAATAAATACACTGATCGGTCCGAAAAGGGTAATAATGCGGGAACAGAAAAGTTTATGCTGGTTCAAAAGCCACCAAAAGAGCACGACCCCATCCATCATACGCGTCCTGGGAGGTAGCCACACGCGCTTGTTCGATATGAACGAACACACCAGTCGAACCATCCAGAGTGGCAGCCTGGTTGCAAATTTTCGACTCATCTACCCCGTTTATCAGTCTCCCAAAAACGTTATTCGTCGCGGTGAGAACACAAGAGCTATCCGAAGGAAGTGATATGTTCCAATTTGGAAACGAATGCTCTAACTCCCTCTGAATTCTTTTGACAGGCCTATCGACATCATCTGCATACCATGTCGAATTGCCTTCGCACTAATGTGTTATTATGTGAGTTGTAACAAACGGCTGAAGGGCTTACCCAACCCGCTTGATAGGAATATTTGATCAGTACGGCAAGTGGTGGGAGACTTTCCGTGAAGCTGAATGAACGCGCAACTCCTCGTTGGGCAACCACCATTGACATTCTGCCACGCCCATACAGCCCGGCTCGCGCTATGGAAAGGCTCATTCTGAAACAGACCTCAGGTTCAATTAGATGAATGGGAACATGCAGACTCACAACATCATGAGTAGGATCAGTCCTATAGTACGTAGCCTTCGCAGTCGACGGCAAGCAATCTGTGGACGCATTATACGCGCTGCGGTGCCTCCCCGATATCAATAAACTCTTTGCACCCGTCATGGTGAAAAGCGATACAGCCTGAGCGGGGGTCCGAAAGTCGAATAAGGGATGCGGCATCCCAAGGTGAATGTTACGCTTAGTGCCACTGCGCGAAGAAGGGACGACGAATAGGCCCCATCCCTTATCATAGAACCCCCGCTCGTTGGCACGTATCTCAGAGAGCACACAATACGAGTCAAAGTCGGAAATGGTGTAGGTATCCTGGAGGCTGGGAGGAATTGCGACAGAAGTGCAGTTGTTGTCGACGTATAAGAGTGAAGTAATCAGGTCGCCCCATGAATCCAGTTGTGTAGTATTTGGTTGTGCTGTAAAGTATGTCTCCTGGCTGTAGTAGTCCTTTTGAACCGTGTAGTAGTTGAAGCAGTTAGCTAATTCAACTAGAGTGGTAATGGACGGGTCGGCGAGGCAATTTGTCTCGTCGACAACGCAGCTGAGCCCGCTAAACAGAGCAGCCTGCAAAAGGCTACTCTTCATTGCCATGAAATCGGATGGTGACCGCTAAATGCGAGAAGCTGAAGACCATGCTGGTGATAAACATGTCAGTGTCAAGACTTGCCGGTAGATGCCGACTCGTTTAGGGCCATTCACATTACAGTAAGATATGACAGAAAGTTTCTTGTTAAGACTATGATATAAAGGAACATGATATATAAAAGGGAGAACTGATTGAAGAAATCCTTTCAAGTACGGTCCGAAGAGATAGAAACGCCGTTAAGCTGGGTTACAATATCCTCGAGATTGTTTCGAAGTCCCACAGAAAAATAATCTTGAGACGTCTTCTCTGCCATCTCCAGTATATCCCGTACCGTTGTGCATCCCTCGTCCATGAACTTCAAGATGCCGCCTGATGCCATCAGACCTACTTCTTTCTCCGTAAAAGATTCGTGATCATCTGTGTCAATGGGTCAGCTCTAAGTGACCCCAGTTGTATATGAGTTGAGTTTCGTACATTCATCTTCGTCTAGAGGCGGCCTTTGAAGATATTCCAGTGGCACTGGCTTTCCTGCTTTCTCACAGTGGTCCTGTGGGCGAGATACATAAATATCCAGGAAATATAGGTCTCAAAGATAAAGAACTACCTTGATGGATCGTTGCATATGGACGCTCAGCTTTTGAAGATCATATGCTTGAGCAATTTCTGTCACGACGAGTCCCTTCGCCATTTCTTCTGTCATTCCGATTTGACGCAAACTGTGGCACGCTGTTTGAGCAAGCCAGTGGCAGAATGCAGCGTACTCACAGATAGTACTTCCAACAAATGTTCCTCTCATTCTGCTCCGAGATTGTTGGATAGCCCAGTTTCGTGTTCGCAATCGCAATCGTATCATGAGGAAATGTCTTCGTATTCGTGTGGTCGCAGGAGTGCTCCGTTTCGCCAATGAACAAAGTAGCCCTCAGCCGAGGTATGACAACCTCGGAGTTTCGACGAAGTTCCTCAAGAAGAGTTTCCGCGGTCACGTCGTGTAGAATGGCAAAAAGAGACTTGTAGGAAGATACGGCAGACATTTTGGTAAGTGGGTTGTGGGGGGATAGGAGGAAGAAGACTGGATGGTTTGTGCTTTATAGCGGTGCTGTGTGTGGCGCAGGTTCCATACTAGACATCCAGTGGCATGTTGTTGTTCAAAGACACAAAGGCGCCGAAGATAACAAAGACCTGATTTAAGAAGACAAAGGAAGACCCTGGAACAGTGCCTCTAATGAGAGAGGCAAGAGTGGACCAAACGGGAAGGCGCCCGGACCGATCTGATCTAGGGAGGCGGCGTCCCCCGCTCTAAGACGCACGAACTTTCAATCGTCAAGTAACAAGCCAATATCTTCGCGGTAGGAACCTCATGAGACAGAAACATATCCTTCAATACAAGATTCGATTGAATTATAGAGCGTATTGTTTACTGGCCGAGGAGTAGTATTATATACTTGCTTGGTACATCAGTGACCAGTGTCAGAGGATCAGGATGACACTGGTTCTGACCCAACAGAGAACATCGAAGCACTGAGATAAACATACTCCCCCAGACTTCCTTACACGCTGCTTCTCAGGCAATACACTATTCGACTGCAAAGCCGAGTAAGCTTTCGAAGAAGGACGGATACAAAAAGATGCCCACATTCATCCTCAGCAAGTTCTAGTTCCTGCCCACACATTCCGTTGGTTTCTTCAAGACGTCCCTTGCAAGCTTAATGTCTGATGATCAATGCTTGAAGGAGGGCATATAGCGTTTTTCTTGTTATGAGTAGTTGAAATTGTCCAGTAGCCGCGTTAACATAAGAATGTGAGTACAAGGCTTTCGTAATTAGTGCTGCGATGTTTGACATCCTCAGAGCGGGAAGAGCAAGCTGTCTGTTGAGTCCTCGAGGAGAACAAAGCTAAATTCAGATTTATAGAGGGAGATGATGACGAGCCGGTGCAAAGAGCGAAGCAAAGGTGGGAATTTCGAACGCGACACTAAATCTGGAATCTGTTCCTTGTGTTAGGCTGCTGGGTCAATATCATTAGGCGAAATAGGATGAGAGGATGCAAAGACTTGGCCAGATGCTGGTGGGCGTAATCCGACGTAATGTTCAAGACGTCGGCTTGCCGTGTGTTCCTCGCGTGGTGCCGAAGAAACTCGCTTCATGCCTGCCGTCGTGCCTGCCTATCCCTCGCCTCTTACCGTCGTCGAGCACGACTCTGTGCGATGGAAAAGAACACACCGCCCCAATTGCCCAGGAGGTTACGGCAGTCTTCACGTTCAATTGGACTCGTTATTCTTGTCTTCTTCCTCGTCCCAATTGCCATCACCTGGACATTCTTCATCACACCCTATATACCCCCACACGCTGCAACGACACTTGCACGATGCCAGTACTCGCAACAATCTGCAGGACCGCCCCCAAACTTCTATGATAGGACCGAGAACGACCGGTTTGTGCCCGGAACCAAGCCAACTCTGATCAAGAACGCGAAGATATGGACGGGATTGCACAACGGGACGCAGGTTCTGGAGGCGGATATTCTCATTGACAAGGGTCTTATTATGGGCGTCGGGAGCTATGGGCACAGTCAGCTCGAGGCGTACGGTAGCAGTCTCGAAGTAGTCGATGCACACGGCTCTTGGGTCACTCCAGGCATCGTGGACCTTCATTCCCATTTGGGTGATTACCCGTCGCCTGAACTCGAGGGTGCTTCAGACGGCAATTCTGTCAAGGGAACTGCACAGCCATGGCTTCGAAGCTTGGACGGTCTGAATACTCACGACGATTCGTACCCTCTCTCTATCGCTGGTGGTGTTACGACAGCCCTGATACTACCCGGCTCAGCCAATGCCATTGGTGCGTATTGCTCTTGAAATGTTCACGGAGATTCTAACAATGTACAGGCGGTCAGGCATTCGTAATCAAGCTCCGCCATACTGAAGAGAGATCCCCGTCCTCGATGCTTCTTGAACCGCCTTATCAAATCAACAACTCTTTCCCTGACCCCAGTTTGCCACCAAGATGGCGGCATATGAAGTATGTCTATAGCTTTAAAGAAAAACTGAAGAAATAACTGATTATGCCCTCTGCAGACACGCCTGCGGTAAGCGCCTAATGTAAACTTGATTGCCAGCGCGTGTTCACGAATTTTCACGTCGATAGGTGAAAATCCCAGTATGTCATATTTTGTAAACGTCGGCGTAAGATCTATTAACGCTGTCTTAACAAGGCAGAGTTTACGGTGCAAGTAGAATGGACACGACGTGGGCATTCCGAGAAGCGTGAGGTCTTCATAGACCAATTTGCCATTCTGCAGCTCACCTCTTTTTCTTAGGTACAACACTGCTTTCCAAATCAAACGAAAGCAAGACGCGTATTGTTCTAAGGCGATGAGCGGGCAGTGGCAAGGTCTTGGGGAGTATCCGGAGGATCTAAAGTGGGAAGCTTTGGTCGATGTCATCAGAGGACATGTCAAAGTAAGTATTAAGGTGTCAGTTACAGCGCCGTGCCCGCTGAAACAATGTTGCAGGTCAATATCCATTGCTACGAAGCTGTTGACCTGGACGACATGGTCCGCGTAAGTTTTTGTCATCTTACTAGACGCTGGCATTGTCGCTGACACCCACCAGCTTTCCAACGAGTTCCAGTTCCCTATTGCCGCATTCCACCATGCTCACGAAACGTATCTTGTCCCAGACCTGCTGAAGAAAGCATACGGTGTGTAGTGTCTATATACAGATGTCACCGCTAACTCAAGAGTCTTGTGAAGGTCCAACTCCTGCTGTTGCTCTGTTTGCCACTAATGGAAGGTATTAGTTTATACGCTTCATTTTATAACCGTCATGGGCATCTCATCTGGGTGACAGGTACAAGAGGGAGGCTTATAGGCAATCAGAGTTTGCGTCAAGAATTCTTGCCAATAACGGGTTGCAAGTTGTCTTCAAGGTTTGTCAGACAAGTTCGTTTCAATGACGCGTCATCATCTCCCTTTGTCGACAGAGTGACCATTCTGTCTTGAACTCACGATTTTTGCTGTATGAAGCCCAACAGGCCCACTACTATGGCTTGGCCGACAATTTGGCCGTGACCTCTGTAACCAGCACTCCCGCTGAAATCATGGGGATGGGTCACCGAATTGGCTATCTCAAAAAAGGTGAATGCTTGACATTTCTACCGCCTGAACGTACCATCTGACAAATCCTCCAGGATGGGACGCTGGTGAGCATATTCGTTATGCTCATACGCTCTCAGTGCTAGAATACTCCCTCAGATCTCGTTATTTGGGATAGTCATCCATTATCTTTGGGTGCGACCCCTTCCCAGGTCTTCATTGATGGTATTCCTCAACTCGAATTGGCGTATGTCGCTCACAAGCCACAGACTTTCCAAGAAGTCCCCAGGGTTCCCAATTTCGACGATGAAGCCAAAGAAGCTCTCAAGTACGATGGATTGCCGCCTCTATCTCCAAGCAAAAGTGTAGCGGATATAACGGCATTCACCAATGTCAAGTCCTTCTTCTCCCGGTCTCCCGTCCAAACCATCCAGCGAATCTTTGACTTCTCCGAGAAAGATGGCGTGGTCCTTGTACGCAAAGGAAAGGTCATATGTTCTGGATCATATGTAGAGTGTTTCGATGCCAATATTCTTGGTGGCGCAAAACCGCATCTTGTCGACCTCGAGGGCGGGTCTATTTCCCCCGGTCTAGTATCCTTTGGCTCGCCTCTAGGCCTAGAAAATATTGACCAAGAACCCTCAACTAACGACGGGAGCGTTCCTGATCCGTTGATCAAGGCGGTACCAAAGATAATTGGGGGCGATACCGCCCTCATTCGCGCCGTGGACGGACTGCTGTATACCACTCGAGATGCGCTGTATGCGATAAATTTGTCTTCCGCGTAGCTTTGATGATGGCTGATTGCTTTGTTTCTCTAGTCTGGCCTACCGCTCGGGAGTGACATCTGCCATTGTAGCGCCCAGTGCCCGGAAGTTCTTCTCTGGGCTGGGGACATTCTTCTCCACTGGGGCGGCACACAAACTCGAGAATGGCGCTGTTCTGCAGGAGGTTACGGCTTTGCACGTTGCTGTCAGGCATTTCGGTACCCCCAGTATCAGCACGCAGATAGCTGCTCTTCGTCGACTGTTACTTGGTCCATACGAAGGAGATTCAGGTAAATGGTTCGAAAAAGTGACGGAGGTACGTCAATTTTATCTATGAAATCAGTGTGTATTAATTGTTATCTGGACAGGGAACAATTCCTCTTGTTGTCGAGGCCCATAGCGCGGATGTGATTGCTACCCTTGTTCTGTTAAAGAGGGAGGTCAAACAGGCAAAGGGAATCGATATACAGTTGACAATAACGGGCGCAACGGAAGCTCATCTACTCGCGAAAGAACTCGGTGAAGCAGGTGTTGGCGTCGTGCTTACACCGTCTCGTCCTTTCCCTTACACCTGGGAGGACCGTAGAATGTAAGCTCTGTGATTATCTTCCGATTTTGTACTCACGGAAACGACAGATTACCGGGTCCCCCCCTAACCGAGCACAGTGCTATTTCCTTACTCTTGTCGCACAACGTCACTGTTGGTATCGGTATCGAAGAAATTTGGAGCGCTCGTAATACCCGATTTGATGTCGCTTGGGTAGGTGGATCGTTGGTCATTTGAGCGGGAGCCACTAACTTTCGTATGTTCTAGGCATCTCTCGAAGCGGACGGTAAAATTACAAAGGAGGAAGCCTTTGCGTTGTCTTCGACAAACCTAGAGAAACTACTTACAGGAAACGTTAACGAGGCTGCTGATCTCGTGGCGACACGCGGAGGTGACATTCTGGAGTTGCAGTCGAAAGTTGTTTCTGTGATCTCTCCTCTGCGAGGATTTGTCGATATATTTTGAATATCTCGTTAACATTTTACATGTTAATTTACTTACCAATCTATGTACCAGGATTGTACCAGGACATTTTTTACTTTTGGCTGCTTCGTGCCATGTGCCGGACAATGGATACTTCCGAATATTTGATCTCCGCTTGAACTGTATCCTTATAAGCGATGCATTATGTAAAAAAAAATTCTTCAAGTGTCCGACTCAACCATCGAAGCGTCAGCTCCGGCTGCAGGCGTTAACTCGTCTGCGTGACGTTTTTACTTTCATAGTTGAGGGAGCGAAGGTGCGCCTTTCGGGGTGGCACTCACGAGAAGGAGCAACACCACCTAGCTCGCTTTGTGTCCGAGTCCGCCTCGGCGTCGATTTGGTTGCAGAGTTTGATGTAGGGTGGTGCGTGCGTCGTCATATTCCTGTATCCTGCCGTACCCCATCTTCTCGATGTGCTACTATGTGGCTTTGACGGTTTGGTAAAACCATGACGAAGACATTTTTTCTAATTATTGTACTTATTGAAATCCAGACGGCCCCGTTCATTGTGTATTCAAAATGATCATCTTCGTTCTGCTCAAATTGAAGCCCACTCTTTCGATCTGTTGATCCTACGCGGATTGGTTACAACAGTATTCGTTGTGTGTATGCACTATTGTCGTTCGGAGCAATGTGCCTTCGTTAGCTCGTAGAAAAGCTTGTTTTTTGGATTCTAAAAAAAAATTCGTCCAACTGATGACAACGACCAGTATCTGAACTAAGCAGACGTTCTGCTTCAAGCTTCAATATTATTTGCAACACTTAAACAAAGTGACGTCAGGGACCGTTCTTGTTCGTCAAAATCTGATCAGCTGTCGATCATTTCATCATGATAAGTAGTTCGTATGCATTCACCATACCACGGGCCCGTATGAAATAAGTACAGTATGATACTGGGTGATAGTACAGCTATGTATCTTGTCCGGAAAGTTTCAATTCATATGCCACTTTCGACACGAATGTCCAACACAATTACAAGCCGCAAACCGACGCATCGACTTGGGTCGCCGTAGCCTGCACTACTCCGAATTCAATTGCGTGTCCGTTGGTCAACGCATCCAATGTGGCCTGCGAGGTGTAGAATCCTGACGCCGCATGATCGATTGCAGTCACCGTAACTGTCTGGTTGTTGTATGTCAACTGCCAGCAGCTCCCACAGTTCGGGCTGTTCCATCCAGGGATGGAGTCAGATGATGAGATATTCGGGAAGGTGGGGAGGGAGCTGTATGTAGTGAATCCCTTGGTCAGGAGACCATTGACGCCGTTAGAGCAAGCGACGTTGGCGAGGGAATTAGTACCAACGCCATAGCCGCTGTCCCAGCCAACGGTGGTCGCGAGGGCGTAAGACGGGATGAAGGCGAGAGCGAGGGTAGAGAAGAACTTCATGACTGTAATGGTGGTGGTGGTTTATCAGCGGGCTAAAAGGCTCTTCGCTGCGTTAGTTTTGCAGGTAGGGGTGAAGAAAAACCAGACACAATATTCCAACTTTTATAGGCTTTCGCAAGTGAAATCCAGGAACCCATGAAGCTAAAGTTATTCGCACCCCGGAAGAAGATGTCCGTCAAGTCCATATGAATTTAATAACTGAAGAATTCAAAGATGGTCTCGTGGTCTCTGATCTAATACTATCCTCAAAGCTAGAACGGACGGTTTGTGAAACCCGAGTTTCAAGGCCAAGTCTAAGCGATTGAAGACTCAGTCGCAATCGACTATTGCTCGAGCGTAAACAGAAGTGTGGATGGAAAGGATATGGAGATGTAGCATATACGCATTCAGTCAGCCTGCTCGTGAAACTACTGTGCGCTGCAATGTAACCAGTGATCACGTCCGAGGCAAGATCGGCAACTTTGTCAAAGGAACATTATATAAACAACACGTTCTCGCTAAAAAGGCGCCGCGGTCATTTTGTCAAAGGTACCCAAAACTTACTTTGTGCTCCTGAGGGGCACCCAAGGCCGTTAAGTTGTTATTCAGACCAAAATAACAAAAGAACTAGAAGGCACCAGAAGCGACGAGTAAAATGGCATCTGTCAACTCCATGGCAGTCGCATAGTTGGTCCACCAACGTGTGATATACTACCAATGGAGGTAGTGATATCTTAAGTCCCCCTGGTCTCATGCAGAGGGACGGAAGAATGTTCAAGAGCCCGTGAGTAGCGGTGAGGTACAGAGGCTTGATGATCAAGTTGCCGGAAGCTAGACTAGGACACGAGCCGTCATTTCTCCGAGCCTCGGAAGCGCAAGAAGGAAATAGGTTGCTGCTATTTTTCGGTTTGTAAGACTTACCCTCGTGGGATGTGTCCAAAAGACGAGCAAGCGCATTTGCACGTCATGGTTTCTGGTCAACAACACTATTAACCGAGGTAAGTAGCCGAATGTGCACAGCCTCAGCGCCCCTCCTTCACTTTTCAAAATGTGATCAACATCGGTCCTTCACTGCAGATCTGCAAGAGCTTCGAAAGTGTGACTTGATTGTACTACGACAAGTACTGGTGAATGCAATAAAGAATAACTGTCCGACTATGTTTGTGCCCAGCGTTATGTGCTAAAGTCCAATAAACCGATGCCAATGAACCTCATTTGCTTCCATCAACACGAAATATCGTGAAAAGTTCGCTACAAGCCGCAAGCCGACGCCGCGACTTGGGCTGCCGAAGCCTGCACCGTTCCGAACTCTACCGCATGCCCGTTCGTCAAATCATCCAATGCGGCCTGCGAAGTGTAAAATCCCGACAGCGCATGATCGACTGCTAGGACTGTAATGGTACGACCATTATATGTCAACTGCCAACAGGTCCCACAGTTCGGGCTGTTCCATCCAGCGATGGAGTCAGATGATGCGATGTATGGGAAAGTGGGAAGGGAGCCGTATGTGGTGAATCCCTTGGTCAGGAGACCATTGGCACCATCGGAGCAAGCAACGTTGGCAAGAGAGTTGCTGCTAACGCCGTAGCCGTTATCATAGCCAACGGTCACGGCAAGGGCGCAAGAAGGGATGAGAGCGAGGGCGAGAGTAGAGAAGAACTTCATTATTGTAGTATATCGGCGGTTTACCGAAGGGTTGAAAGGCTCTTTGGCTGCGTTAGCTTTGCAGGTAGGAGTGAAGAAATGCCAGACACAATATTCCAACTTTTATAGCCTTTCGCAAGCGAAATACTGAAGGTCATGAAGCTAAAGTCATTCGCACCACGGAAGAAGATGTCCGTTTTGTACATGTGAAGGCGTCTGGGCATAAAACACTTCGAACACGGTCCCGTGTCTCGACCAATGGGCAGGAATCAGAAGGTAGGTCTGAAAACTCCGAGTTTTGAGAATATTCACCGCCGGCCTCCGACAAAGACGCACTCTACCCTCATATCGCGACCTACCATCGTTTAAGTGTTGTACAATTGCTGAACTAATGAGGCAAATACATGGATGAAGACAGGGACACATACACATAGTGTGAATACCACTTCTGGTGCACGACCTAAGCCAAGTTCGGCAAGTTTTGCTTGGTCCGGAAGAACCTCGCGCTCTCAATAACCAAGCGCCACTATCACGTTGTCCGCGGTACCGGGGAACCATCGTACTCTGTCGACGGACAGTCAAGACCGAAATAATGAAAGGCATGAGACCAATTGTCATCTGTTCGGTTCTTGAGCCGCTGACGATTGCGCTAATTAGCCGATGGAGTCGTCCAGACGGCGGAACATTCAAGAGCACCAGCATCTACCAGCATTGGGTGGAGCTTAGAGGGCACAGTCTACTAATAGTGAAGGGTTTTCTGATCTTTGATGCAATTGTCATGTCTTGTGAGCACAACGCCAAAGTCAAGAGACGCTTCGTTTGTCATCCCTATCCGAATGAGTGTGCTCTATTAGAACTCTAATTAAGTGGTATAACGTGAGTATCAAACAAAAATTCCCCTGAGATGGCACGAAGTATGAAAGTGCCTAATTGGGTTTTCTGCAGATTGCGAGGTACATCGGTGTAAAAAGCTGTTGGACAAACTTAGTGTCGAGTATTAGCTTGAAGACGGGATAATACCTTCGTCTGTCCACCTTTGACCAAGGCGTCACCAGCCACCTTAAGCTCCTCGCACACTTCCCACGTACCCTTAGGAATGATACGGAGGAACTCTAACAAGCGCAGACCATTATGGCTGACGAACTTGCCACTCGTGCTCGTTCTCCAGACAAGTATCAAATCCCAAAATGTTTGTGCTTTCCGGAAATCACCCTCCAAGGGGTAATACCACGTAACAGGGTCAGGACGCTCAGCGAGGTCCTCTTCGTGGATGATCTCAAATCCAACAGTTTTCATAGCTTGGCGTGCAAGACGAAGCGGCCGCATCTCAGGAATGCCATTACCAATTTCGATGCCATGAGCTAGCTCCTTGTGTGAGGGTATCGAAGGGTCCCATGCGTCGGTCATGCACCATTCGTAGACACCGAACTGTGAGAGTAAATCTTAGTCATGATCAACGCAGCACGGGAAGAGGACATACAATTCCTCCGGGCTTTAAAACTTTCATTATCTCGCCGTATACACCTTCCCATGTAGGAGCGTGTACTGTGGCCTCAATAGCATAAACTAATAACTGTGGTCAGATAGCTGCACAACGCAACAAGAACAAATTAGAAATTACCAGCATCGAACGAATTCTCCCCGAATTGCTCAGCTAGTCTCATGAAATCTCCTTTGACGAAGGAAACCTGCTCTTCCAGGCCAGCATTTTTGGTGTGCTTGCGTGCTTTGGAGATTTGGTAGTCGTTGTTATTGAGGCCGACGATGGTAACATCAGCGAAACGGGCAATTTCACGAGCGGGTCCGCCGACACCACATCCGACGTCGAGGACGCGCATGCCAGGTCTCAAATTCATTTGAGCAGCAAGGTAGTGCTCATGACGCGCAAGTGATGCCGCGAAACCTTCACCCTTGTAAAATCTTGAGAAGTGGAACGACTGAGACCACGCGTACTCATAAATTTGAGTGACGGCGTCGTAATACCCTTTTGTTTATTAGAATGGATGGAATGCCCAGGAAAGTCTATCTACACACCGTTTACAACGTCCGTGTATCCTTCAACCCTGTTGTCCGTGTGTGCCTCTCTCTCTTGGGCTAAGTCCTTTGACCAGAATTTGGTATAGTTCTCAATACGAGCACCAACGCGACCTTCTGCATCAGGAACGGGAGCAGCCATATTTGTTGAAAATGCGGAGAAAGGGGACGTTGAAGGGAAAGAATGTGGGACGAGATAAGAAGTTCAGGAGCAGTAAAGGAAGGTTTATATTTGTATCGCCAAATGGCCTGATCATGGAATTTTTTTTGGTGTCAAAAACGATCCGCTTCCGGAACGGATTCTCACGCGATGTAACATTGAATCTTGCATATAGCTCGTGATTCTTCATTGGAAGGCAGGGATTTCGAATACAACATGCCGGGCCGCAAGGCGCTTTACTCGGATGATATTCCTTGCAAAAGAATTGAGTAGTGTATGACGTACGTAAGTCAAAGTTGAATACCGATATTCACAATCACTTAGTACTATACCTTTGCAAGATCTTCTTCAGGTCCATGGTAGCGATATCCAAAAGATATCATAGGTAAAGATAATACATGGACAAGTAACATCTGTCGGTTCGACTCCTTCGAAAGCTTTGAGACAGCAATCTTCTAATTCTACAACTACAACGTCTACCGTGTCGACAACTACTTGGCCGTACACTAACCCAGGAAGACCAAAGTTGTGCGAAGTTCATATTGGTGCATTGATACCAACATGAATGATCCTGGAAAAGAAGGCATATTGAGTAGTGCCCAAGCCACGCGTACAGTAGGAGAACTACTCACTCATCTGCAGAGGTGAGCCAATTGGCCGTTTCTGGGAACATAGTGGCTATAATGGCGCTGCATGAGAACGAGTAACGAGAAAAGTCCTGTGATTCCACACCTAAACGACGGTAGATCTCCTCAATTAGATATCTTCTCAGAAAATTGACGATGACTGAGAATTTGCCGGCGTTGACATGTTTACTGACAACATGATAATGCGGTACTCTGTTGTCCGCGGGTGAGCAGCACGAACAGCAGGTAACCAAACAATATACGAACATGTGCGTAGTATTCTCTGCTACCTCCTTGATGCGGTTAATTATGCGACGGCAATTATGAGGATCCGCATGGGCCTCCAGAGCACATATCCTCTCAAGCAAATCATCAATCTGCACGTAGCGGTCAGTTCACAGTTCGCTGAGTCAAATTCTGGAAGTTCACCTTCACGTCGAAGTTATCCCTATACCCAATATAATATGTAGCGCCATAGAAACCTACAAGAGAGTTAGTATTGCGAACCGCGTAGTCGTTCAATCCTTGCCTTGGATTGAACGAACCCGTGATACTACATATCTCTCCTCCACGGGAACTCTGGGAACTGGTAATACGGAGACGGAGAGAAAGATCTTCATCCTATAAGTTTACTTCATATGACACTGGGATCTGAAGAGACATACAAGGACTTCAGGAAGGCCAGGCCATTGTCTTATGAGCCCTGGGTTTTGAGGAGATAAGACCAGGGCAATAATCAGGACCACGCCGACAAGCTTACCGATAAAACTGTGCGGAACCCCCTGCCCCTCCGCAATCTTATGAAACACGGCACATGTCGGTATACGAACCAGTTCTCGCTGTTTCAACAGAGCTCTAGGATGTGCGTCACCATCTACGGCGTCACTGATGCACTTCGACGGATGTGGAACATAATAGTATCTTGATATAGTGTAGGTGTCATCGTCGTCATCGTCATCGTCCACCTCGTCTTCTACGGCGTCATTCACTGCGTCGCCGTGCAAATGGAAGGTAACCTGCAATTTTTCGTCCTTGTGTATAAATTCTCTCAGGTTCTGTCGATTTTGCCCGTCAAATGCGTCTTCGAGCCCCTTCGATAAGCAGTTAGTATATGTGTATTTTACAGCAGTAAATATGAACCTTCCCCCATGTCCATAACCACATCAATATGGATCTGGAGAAAGAATGTCGAGTAAGAGTATGCGGTCTTGCAGGAGGCACAGGCAAACTCACATGCAAATCCCTATTGTCAATGGCACCCAAGCCCCATGAGGAATTTTCTTGAGCGAGGCGCCCCAAAAGAGCCCATCGAAGAAGCCAAAAATGACAAAATACAGCAAGGCAATGGCGATTGGTAGTTTCTTCACGTAGTGAATTTGGAACGAGAGTAGAATGGTGGTAGAAAGCATGACAGTTGCTACAGCAAAGCCGTACGCATTTGTCAATTTATCCAGGTCGGAGAATGTGGCCACCAGAACGATAGTTCCAATCATGAGGGTCCAATTGATGGCTGGGATGTAGACCCGCCCTTGTATAGTCTCGGATGTGTAAACCAGACGGAGAGGTGGGAAGCTCTTCATGCTGATAATCTGTTGTAAAAGACTGAACGTGGCAGTGATCATCGCTTGGGATGCAATTATCTATATGCCAGCCTGAGTCAGAACTACATTCAAAGACAGACGCAATATATGCATACCGTGGCCAGGATGGCAAAGGTAAACATGATCCTGCAGTGTTGCTTTAGTCGGCAAATGAAATGTCACTGGCGGGCTGAGAACTGACCAAAAAAGAGGACCATTCAGCCCACCAGGGATGCTTTGGTAGAAAACATTTTGTATGACCTGCTCGCCATTGGTGATAAGTGCCGCCCCCTGACCTAGATAAGCCAAGAGAAGAGATGGATACACGAAGCAACCGAACGAAATCTAAGGGATGGCCTATCAGGGTATACTCATTGATGAATGACCGAGCCAGAGCCGGACCTGAATAGATAGTGCATTGAATTGCCCAACACTAAAGCTTGTGAGCAGACTTGAATCACCAGTAGCAACATCCTTCTCTTACTTTGCGAAGATAGCCTCACAACCTGTGATAGCTAGAAGCACACCGGCAAGGATGTCGTAGTCTTTCGTGCGTACAAATACTGAGCCTGTGGTCAGGTCAATGGCTCGAAACGAGTTTTGAGACACGTACAAAGGACACCTCGAGAAGGGTCAAACGCCCTGAAGATACCCGGATACAGAGTGATGTTATATATACCAGTCCCCGCCAATAGTAAAAACCAGATGGACGATACTGACGATTGAACATATATTAATGTCCACGTAAAACAATCGACAGGTTGAAACTCACTGGGGCCAAATGTCACTGCTAATCTTGCCGTCCCAAATTGCTGTACGAAAAATATTACGAGCAAGAAGGCCTATAACTAACTGATGAACACGTTTAATGATGTGAGGGCGGAATAAGATTCACTATCGCAATAGGGACGATGTTGTGAGCGACAGAGGGTTTGGCTACCGCGATGCCTCCGACAGCACTAGTGACCGATACCGCAGGCGTGAACATGCCATCTGCCATAGTCAAACTATCCGAAGAATAAGTATGAGAGCAACAGAGCCATATGAGAGACGTACGCCGTTCCAAAGAGACACTTTCAGGAAGTGAGTAAGATTGACTAGGCGCACAATGAACACGCACCCAAAGAAGTAGAGGCCATCGTAGTTTCTCCTTGATTGTTGTATTTACAGGACTTGGTGACATGCGCCTGAGTTCTTGCCCATAATCTCCGGTAAGTGTGCGGTCTGCTTCATAGTCTTTCTCCTTGGGAGGGTATAGACCTTGATAGAGAGCAAAAGAACCTCCCTCGCCTACCGTCATGGGTTAGCATAGGAAAGTGATGATCTAGTTATCCGCTACGAACCTTCTTGCGTGGCAAATTTAAGTGAAGTGAAGACATATTTGACCAATGGGAGAATGGTTATCGACCATATAATAGCACTGACCCCGCCAATGATGTCCTCTTTCGATGGTACCCCGCCAGTTGAAGGCCAGATGCCATTGAGAACGTACAGGGGTGAAGTCCCTACAGCGAAATGTGAGCATAGAGACCGGTACACGGCACGGGAGAAGTGGTAGCTTAACCTATATCTGAATAGATAATTCCTGGATCAAATGTTTGAGCCTGTGAGAAAACATTTGAGCTTTATATGCCTGCTCACCCAAAGTCTGGAAGCTCAGCTGGAGGAGAGCGAATCCTTTCAACTCTATAGCCGTTCGCTTTTGACGCAGCCCTGTTTCAAGTGCTGAGGGAGTGGACATTGCTCAACCAGATAATGTGGGAAAGACATTCATATTGAAAGATTTTATAGTGCGTCTACATGAGCGCCGGGTTTATCAACAAGTGATGCCGTCACTCCGTTTGGATCCAGGAATGGCGAATTTCGCGCATGCCCGGGGGATATAGTTGCAGAGCAAATGAGGGATTATGGCCATTGCACGATTTATGTGCGACAAGATTATGAGACTATTTGGAACAGGCCCAGTACGTTTGATTTTGCTCTGTTATCCGATGGCCTTCCGTTATGCCCGCCTCGCCATGCCGTGGATTCAATACGCACGTTCCACCTCGCGTCTCACAGACTTTGATGCTAGAGCTGAAGCAGTTAATCGCGTTGAATAATGACGGCAACAGCCAAGGAGACGAGTCCTAATAACTGGTCGGCCAAGCGAGGGGTTTGCTAATCGAAGGGGCTTTCTACCAGGGGGGGGGAGGGAACTAAAAGGTGAGCGCTCAGATAGTCACGGGCATGAAATTTTACCAGGCTCGAACTACCCTGATTTGGATATGAGGATTACCCGACTTTCCAGACACCGGGTTAGTACAACAGCTCTCAAGAAACGTAGAGTCAGCGATGATTTTGATTGCCAAGCTTACTTCCGCGTAAATATGCACGAGGATAAGAAAAATATTTTCTGGACAGTGCGGCGTAGTATTTCATGTTTGACTTTACGGCGAGACAAGAGGGGGAGGACGCGACAGGAGCACAGCCTGAATCCAGCAACGGGAGAGACCTTGAAAACGGAACAGCTTTGCGTCCGACAGCGTGGTAGCCAGGACTGCATTATTTGAAACCAGGATGGTGAAACAACAGCGAAGTGGAAGACTGGACGACGACGGTGGAATGGGAGGTTTAAAGATCCGCGGGTCCGGGCCGGTCAACGCAAACTTCCCCTGGCACTAGTCTAATTCTCACGCCATCAGTTGTTCATGTCGACAGCGTACTGACCGTGCTGACTCTCTGAGTGTTACCCTGCGACGGCTGTTTCCTGGACATCCAAGGCGTCGAGCACCTCGATTTCTCGCTTCTTTGATACCCCGCGCTGGCGTAGCTCAGTACAATGTCGTTCTTCAACTCTATCGGGTGCGTTGACGATTGCAGCATGCTGGAATATAACCGATTGACTTGCGCCGAAATTTAGTCGTTCGATGACCCGTGCACCAAGAAATGCCAAACGGTCTCCTACTCCAACTTCTGCGACATTCTCTCCTGTTGAATACAATTCAAACTCGACACCTCCATCTCCCGTCGTGGCAACCCCGAAACCTCTCTATCTGTGCAGTCCATTTGTAGAAGCGGCACTGGTAAAGGGAAACTTCAAGACCATCGTTATGCTGCCGAAATATGTCGATATTATGGAATGGGTCGCAGTCAATAGTGCGTCGATTTTCTTGTTGACGTCGGGTGTGGCTACTGATGACTACAACCAGTCTTTGACTTTTATACCAATCTCAATGAATTTTACGGAGTCATCACTGAATGCTGTACACAACAGACTTGTCCAACGATGTCTGCAGGGCCTGTGTATGCTTTTGTCGCGTAGGTTGGACTTGGAACTGAGTACATCGATACAGATTGAACTACACCTGGATCAACCACGATCGCAAGAGTGTCCATCTTCCGGCACCGACTTATATCGACTATGTCATGACGTGGGCCCAAAATCTTCTCGACGATGAATCCGTGTTTCCAACTAAGTCGGGTGCGTGGTCTTGCCTGTTACGGATGTCCTTTTCGTTATCCCGGGTTTGCAGGGCGTGACTTTCCTCAAAGCTTTCCGTCTACCGTAAAACACGTCTATCGTCAACTATTGCGCGTCTTTGCACACATATACCATGCGCATTATCACCAAATCCTTCATTTGCGATCGGAGCCGCACTTTAACAGCCTGTTCGCGCATTTCCTTGCATTCGGTCGTGAATACGAACTACTGGAGATGAAAGATCTGAAGGGCTCGTCCTCGGCGCCTGTAGGAGTAGGTGCCCTATGGGAGCGTTGGAGAGACATGGGTATATTGGATGGTTAGGCTTTTTCCGAAGTAAATCTGTCCTGTGATCTGGTTATCGCAAGGAACAGAACGATTTATTGCTATCCGATTTTGCAGCCCGCGTATCTTTTGTAACAGTAATAGCATCGGACGTTCTTTCTTCGTATACGAAAGTGTTTGTTCGAGTCGTGGGAAAGAAACAAAATCGATCCTTTGTCCTGAGCCACCATCATTGTCCTCATTCTTACCGTCGGAGCCGTCGTCGATTATTACGCGTCCTTGCCGTTCGATTGAGCGCCCAATAACCGCCTATATCCATTCAGCAATGTCGTTCTTCGGGTATGATTTTTCCGCCTACCGCCCACCGCAGCAGTCACTGACGTCGAGAACGACAGGAACAAAAACAGAGCTCCCACTAGACCCAAACGTTCACCAACCCCCAACTCTGGCACCCTTTCTCGTACAAATTCTCGCGGTTCTGCATCCAACGAAGAGGGCGCCATCTCCAAACCCCTGTACTTATGCAGTCCTTTTGCGGATTCCGCCCTCGTAAAGGGAAACTTCAAGACGATTGTAATGCTACCAAAATATGTTGACATAACAGAATGGGTTGCCGTGAACAGTGCGTGATTTTGGCTTCCAATCTGTCCGTCCGTTTTGATACCAGTCTCGTAGTATTCGATTTCTATACCCATCTCAACGAATTCTACGGTGTCATCACAGAATGTTGCACGCAGCAGAGTTGTCCTACGATGTCGGCTGGTACAAAGTATGCACCTTGTCTCCGGATCTTGGTGTACCTAACATAACGCTCAAGTCTAAACTACCTCTGGACGACCCAAGACCGGAAACAGGTTTCACTTTCTGCACCTACCTACATCGATTCAGTCATGTCGTCAATACAAACACTGCTGGACGATGAAAATGTTTTCCCGTCGAAATCAGGCTAGTCCCTTTTTTCTGATGCACGCTGATCAACAGTTGACGTGGATACAGGTCAACAGTTCCTTCCCACCTTCCCGGCGACTGTCAAGCACATATATCGTCAACTTCTCCGTGTTTTCGCTCATATCTATCACGCGCATTATACAGAGGTGTTACACTTGCGTTCTGAGCCCCATTTCAACTCGCTTTTTGCACACTTTTTGGCATTCGGGTGGAAGTATGAATTGTTGGATGTCAGGGAGATCAAAGGGGAGCCGAATGCACCCGTTGGGGTTGGATTGCTATGGGAGCGATGGAAGAATACGGGTATCCTGGAAGCATGATTGAACATGAGTGTGAGTCATTCAATTTGGAGGTCATTAATATTATCACTGTATCACACGCGAGGATTTAACTGGAACTTCTCTACCACTATGCGTACAATATCGCGCCACTCGGTCATTGCACCTAGACCTGCATGAAGTTCGGCAGCAAGTCAAAGCCATCATTGATGTATCACTCACCTACGTCTCCGCATGCGAGACCTTTCCCTATCGGACCAACAACAGTGTATTTGACCACATCACGAACAATCCGAAGATGTTCGGCTGTGAGAGGATGATCATACATCAAGGTGTTCATTGCAGGGAAGATGTACGTCGGTGTGGTGGGTGCCAGAGCTCGCATTAGCGCAGTCTTTCCGTCTTTCCTTTAGTCAGCGAAGACAGGAGTTATGACGAACACACCACAAGATTGTCGCATGAACCGTTCGCAATTTTGGATAACGTGTTAGCTGAACAAGGCGCTACTAACACTACATCAGCCCATCGCCTCAATTCGATGTGCAAGATTGGATCGCCGATCTTAAACGATGTCTGTCGCACCAATGATTCAGTGATAAATTCGACGTTTCAATGGTGAGCCTAACCGGCCATTCATCTTTATCAGTCCACACTCTGGTATCACCGTCCTCGATGTCTTCCCGCTTGAAAAAGGCTAGTGATGGGCCAGTGGAGGCCACTTGGACCTTCACTTTGTCATACTGGAAAGACATATTCAGTAAGTCAGAGCTGCGGATGGAAGGTTGAATACACCTTTAAGAGTTCCTTGACGATGAGGGGGGCTTTGACAGAAGCAACGCTGCCAGTGGTTATCAACAGTATATGAACGTAGCCATCCACCTGGTGATCCTGAGCAACAAACATTGTGATCATGCGGCAAGCTGCGGAGATCGGATCCGTGGGTCGATCGGCATAAAAATCTCTCACCCTTTGTTTCCCCTCGTTCCCCCATCTCTTTCACCCCCCTTTCGTTTATTTTTTTAGAGCAGCGTAAGGCGCTGCATACTACCTCAATTTTTTCTATCACTAATTATTTTCTTGTTAGGCTCTTCTTGTCTCTGGTAGCATCAATTGTTCTTCATCACTACCTTCTCGCCCATTTCAACTATTCTCATCGAGCAAAAAATGCGCTTCTCCGTCGTCATTGCCGCTATTGCTTCTGTTGCTTCGGCCGTCAACACGACGGTTAAGGTTGGGGAGAACGGTGGTCTTACCTTCGATCCCACATCGTTAGTAACCTCCTCGCTATCATTGCACCGTTCGCTGATGACCCCTATTTTTGCCATCCAGCGTCACCGCCGCAGAGGGTGATGTGATTCAGTTTGAGTTGTCAGTATCTTTTTTTTGTTCATATCTTTCTGTCCGAACTCACACGGTGTTATAGTCTGGCCAAGAACCATGTACGTACCTGCCATATTACTTGATTCATTGTCAGTTAACCCGACTGGCACCATAGACTGTGACGCAGTCAACTTTTGCGGTCCCATGTGAAAAGATGTACGTATGTTGGTCGTACGTTCAGCGGATCATCGCTCATACTTGGAGTGTTCAGGACCACACCAACGGAGGGCGTTGACTCGGGTTTTGTCCCAGTCACCAACGGAAGCACAACATTCCCTATGTGGTCTTTCACAGTCAACAACGCCTCTGCTCCTTTGTGGTTCTACTGTGCACAGACCGGGTACGTACTTGTCGTCATTTGGCTTTGTTGGACACTCAGGTCTTTCTTTCCAGTCATTGCGCTAAGGGCATGGTCTTTGCTATCAACCCATCAGCCAACAAAACTTTCGCTGCGTTCCAGGTAATCACCGTCGGGTAATGCGTGAATTTATCACTTGCTAACTGCATTTATAGGCGGCTGCAATGGCTTCGACGACGACGACCAATTCAAGCACGACCTCGTCAGCTTCAGGTAGTGCTGCGTCCGGCTCTTCTAGCACCCGTTCAAGTGCTTCAGGTGCCGCTTCAAATACAGCGTCTACCAGTGCAAGTGCTGGTGCCGCCGGTACAAGCTCTGCAGCTAACGGCGCGATGGGTACGGCCTACAACACAGTCCTCGCGATGGCCGCTTTTGCTGTTGGTGGGATGCTACTATAGTTGTTGATCGAGATGCGAGTCATTTTCCTTCAAAGACGTTAATGTCATAGGCAGGTCCAGGCAGGCATCTTTATTACTATGTCCATATGGCAAGTCCAATGAGATAAAAGATGTTCTGTATGCGAATGATGGCATTCGGTCTAGTTTATCCGATTGTCGGACATACTCAAGTAAATCTAAATATAAGAAATCGTCTATACGGGGCCTAGGGTCGAAGTGTAAGCGCCATCCTTGTCTTCAAAAGGCGTAGATGACCATTGAAAACTATTTATGTCTCGCGAAAACATGGATATGTGCTAGTCCTGGTACGCTCTGGAGTCTCTAATCGACAACATGAATAATTCGGGCTCTGTTATAAACAAAAAAATTACTTACCAAAGGATTTACGAACCACGCAGTTTCCCACTCCGCTTCGACCCAACGCCACTTAATAAATTCGTTCACGTTCTCGCCAGCCCGTTTAACCAAAGCCTCTTCCTCCTCGGTACATCTCGTAGAAACAACCATTTTCTCCCGAGTTATGCCCCACTCAGACAGTGCAGGTAGACAGAGATGAAGAGTCGACGGCGAAGGGGGAGGAGAATCATTCCCTGTAAAGCCCCAGAGGCCGTCTTGCGCGATGCGCGCAGATACACTCTTTGCGATTATGTCTGGATGATAGATTGGAATACGCGTCCAAATCAATGCATGCTCGACATCGGACGGTACTATACGCGGTAGCAGAACATTAAGTATTTCTGTGGGAAGACGGATATTAATGGTGCGACTCACCGGAGTAGGGCCAGTCGTTTTGGATAATGCTTACATATTCTGGTGGAATATCGGCAGTGAAGTATGGCGGCGCGTCCTCAGGTAAAGGGGGTAGCTCTTTTGCAACGACAGTATCCGCGTCTAGAGGATTGACGTAGTTCCTCACTAGCTCCTTGTCATCCAAGGCGGAGGTAAGCAATGATAGGGTATCAGGTTTTCCCCATTGGAGACGGAAGTTCAAGAGGTAGTTCACTGTCAACATGAGAGTACTAGTCAAGAAAGGCGTTCCTGTCATGTACTATGGTTCTTACCGATAGAGCCGTATTTGAGTTTGATGCTCGTAGCCCAGAGTTGGTACCGTTCTTGAAGCTTCTTGTCACGCTTCAAAAGGCCAAGATCCCTTTGACTTCAGTTAGCGTGAGATATTCAGCAGAGTCGCCCGAAAAGTACCCAGAATTGATGAAGGTCTTGAGCTGGTTCCACGTAAACTTGGCTGGGTAGTACACTATTAGTTCCTCTTTGGTCGGGGGGCCCGTACGCAAAGGGGTAGGACAAGGATTCGAGAATAGTGTCTCTATCGTCATGATCAATGAAGGGTGGAGTGCTGAGAGAAGCGAGCTGTGGGGAGGGGATAATTTCCTCTGATTGGAATGAGGAGCTCCAAGGAAAAGAAAAAATAGTCTAGATTGGGATCGAGGAGGATAAAAAGGAGGAAGATTGGAAAGCGACCGGGGGGATCGGACTTTGAGGACGTGTCAGAGGTTGGAATGGATGCTAGTGGTAAGATTTGTGAGAAAACGGGCCGCTGAATCCCGGACACAAGCTACGGCCACGTCAGGGACATCAATCAGGATTAACATCTAAATTGTGGTGACTTGTATATATTTCACGGGAGACCACCAAATTTGAACTGCAGAATTCGGGAAATATTGAACAGGGCTCGTAAAAAGACCTGATGGTTTCCGTTTAAGTATATACATATTCTACTTAAAGTGGAGGAACCAAGGATGACGTCAGGATATCTGGCTGAGAAGCCGACGTCGAAGTGCGCGAATTATCGGGATCGGATATTGCAAGTTACGTCGAGCCTTGGCACCCCCACGGTCGCCGTCAGCGGAAATGAAGAAGAGAGCCAGTTCGACACTGTTGTATTTGTGTCGTATGACAGTTGGCATCCGGCATAACATTCGAAGCGAACCCTTAACCTCAGGTCCAGCTCCATACTCTGCAATCGATAACACAAACATTGCAATATGTAGGATATTGTAATCATTTCAAAGTGCTTTCTCAGCCAGTGGCACGAGTAGCATAGAGGAGCCCGAGTGCCGCCCAGTCTAAAATGGTAACGGCGGCGGGTTCCGATGCTTATCTAAGACAAAGACCCCCCCAAAAACGGAGTGACGTGAGACTCACGCTTAAAGAGCGACCACCACCACCGCGACGATGTCGACCATTGTTGAACATTCTCCGTCCCTCCCTGTGCCACCTGCACCGGCGGTTATACCGCAACGACGGCCCAGAGAACCTGACATTGAGGTCATCGATGTTGACCTGTGGGAGGATGCATCTTCAAGACCTGCTCAGCGCCGACGAACATCTCCTGACTTCATTTCCTTGCTTGACGACAGCGACATAGAGGAAATAGAGGAGCCGGCTGCATCCGGGAGCAGCCATACGCGTCGGGGTAGGTGTTCATTGTTCTTTGCGAGTTGAACAGTGCATTGAATCATGGTAGGAGCAGCTGCCATGCGGCGGCTGTTCTCACCACCTCCACCAGATCGTGCTGCTGAGGCTGTTCCTCCCGTTCCACCTATCCCTGCTCGCTTTTCCATGTTCCCAATGCGTCGCGAGCCTCCTCCGTTTCCAACAGCTACTCCGATATTAGCCAGGCCGGACCCGTTTGATTTCGAAGTCAATATTCGCGGTCCTCCGGCCCCGACAGCAGCTCAGTCTGGGGTCAATTCCTTAGATGCGGGTCGCGCACGCCGTCTGCCCCGAATCACTTTTGGCGGTGCTACCATGTCTACGGGAAACGCCCAGCGTGCGGAGGAGCAGCGGGAACGTGAACAGCGTCTGCAGGCACAGGCGCAGAGTGGGATACGACGCAGGCGGGATCCGCGAAGAATCCAAGTACGGAACGGAGTCAATTCTCTCGCGTTAGATCATGATGCACACGATGACACTATGCGTCACTTAAACTTCATTCTCTTCCCTGCCGAGCTCCATGATGAGTACGCGATGGGTGATGTATATTTCAGAACTCGCCGGAACTTGATGGCACAGTCACAACCGCCCGAGGTAGATTACAAACCTCAATATACACATCCTGGTCTGCCGGAGCCTGGTTTTGCCTTTGATTTCGCTCCACCAACATCCGAGTCTCCTCCATTCACCACATCTGTGTCTAACCCGATTATCATTGACGACGATGAACCCGTTGCTGGCAGTTCTTCAGGTTCAGATGCAGTAACAGCTGCTACTTCGGCTCCACCTTCGGGCCTCGACTTGCAGGCGACTCTTGTCTGTGCCAACTGCAAGGAGCCTCTGTATCAAAGTGGCAGCGGAACTGTGGAGAATCAGAAGAGGCGAAGAATTTGGTCACTCAGGTGTGGGCACCTGATTGATGGCAAGTGTGTTGACCGGCTTTCGGTACCTCAAGCTCCGTCTCAGGATGTCCCCGCTGAATCAGAGAAAGGGAAAGAAAAGGCGAAAGCAGGTGCAGAGACCGTAGACAGTTCGGAGATCACAAACTCCATAAGGTCAAGGTTGCGTTCCAGTCACAGGGCGAATGGGCTCCTGCAAAGAATTATACCTTCGATACTCAAGCAGAAGGGCAAAGCCAAGTCAGAGGTCGAGGCGGAGCATCAGTGGACTTGTCCGGTAAATGGATGTGGACGGGTGCATACAAGTGTCAAGACAAATGGCATTTGGGGACCAGATAAGGTCAAAGGGGAAGGCATCATTGGTGTTTTTGTGTAGAGCGGCTATTTGCGCATTGCGACTGCGACTACTGGCCGCAATAAATGACGGATCTCAATGGTATACCGGGCTTCTCGGTTGCAGTCTACGTTTCGAACATTGATGCATCACACTCAATGGCGGTACTTCCAGAGGCGGACCTCTGGAGGTACTGAATTATATGTGCGCCAAGGTCTTCGATTCGTCGAACTCAGTTCTAGCCCTACTATATAGTCAACCTTTGCCGTTAGGGGCCTGATCTGGAAAAGCCCTCTCATGCGTTACGCAGTCGCTGCGATACTGTGATCCAATGAGCACAAATGCCAAGATGTACAGACGTAATTAAAGGCGGTATGGTAATGCTGTGACATTAGAAAAACTTTATTCAACCTATTGTCTTTTCCTATCTTCCTAAGGGGTGAAAGACGGCTCTGCCTAGATGCAGCTGGCGTGAAACAGCTATAAGGAGAATCGAAAGTCGTGCACAGTCGATTGCTGGATACACTACTTTTTCTTCTTGGCCTTGTTTGCGCGTTGGGCTGCTTGTGCCGCACGGGCCCTCGCTGCAGAAGCGGCCCGTTTCGCCGCTGCTGTTGCAGACTTGGCTTTTGACTTTGTCCCTTTCGTTGTCGCCGAGGGAGCTGATGGTAAAATGAGAATGCAACAACGAACAACGCACATTCAAACATACCCGGAGACGGTTCGTGCATCTCCACGTCCTCATCTTCAGCATCCTCTGTTCCTCCATCGGTTCCAGTGACAACACTTTCCCTAGGAGTGGGCGCACCCTCATCACCACTCTCTTGTGTCAGCGCGCTGCTATCGCTATCACCTCCTACAAGACCGGCATAGTTAGCCTGTGACTTCGTCGTTTTTGCTTTCCGTCTACCCTTCGCTTTTTTCTGGGCGCTAGGAGAAGGCGTCGGGGATGCAACCGACGGCGTGGCGCGCATGCGACGCGTAGAAATCAGGTTATCGATATATTCATCGTAAGGAAGACAATATTCTTCTTTGAAGAAAGGATGATTCGTGAAGTCGTCGCCGGGTTTTGGAGATGGAATGGGTATTGGTGTCGAGCTATTGGATTTAGGTGATTGGTATCCGTCTATCTCGACATCCTGCCCGTCTGTAAGTCGGAAACAAGGCCAGAGAAAAGCGCGTCTTACTATAGCATTAAGAGCGTCAATATCGTACAGCGACCTCAGTTTGGTCCAGAGACCGTCTATTGATACCCACTGGCCCGAGTCTTGGTGGATTGAGAATCGCATAGCCATGACATGGAAGTGGCAGTTAATGCCCACCGGCCTTGTCCTCATCAGAGAACGAAAGAAATTTATTTCTCCCTCGACGGTGTCCAGATATGCGTCATAGCTTGGGCCGGCAACTGGCTCTGGAGAAACAGCAGTCATCGTAGTTCGGGTAGGAAGCGGTTGCCTTAGACGCGTCCCTGGCCGTGATTGGTTCTTCGCACGTGTGCCATTTCGGTCCGTATTTACCGGCCTAGTTCCAACAATCTTTCCATACAAATTGATTGTTGCATTATACTAGTTACCACAAGATTATTATTGTAAAATGGAGCATCGTACTGTTAATGTTACATTCCAAAGAAAAAAAATTTGGTATACCCTACTCCTGTCCGAAACCTTCCGTCTCCCTGCGGAACAGGTCATGATCAGATATGAAAAATTGGATGACAACGGAACACATACTCAATAGCATATATCAGCTTTGTCTCCAAACTTTCATAATCTTGGTACGGTGGCAGATCTAATCGATTAAAGCAAGTGTGGCTCCTAGGCAATCCTTGCGGGTCTCCAGACTTCTCGATAGTGAATCGCCGAGGGCCATCCGATCCTTGAAGGTCCTTGAAGCCATTGACTGGTACACGTGAAGTACCAGTCGTGAACTGTAGTAACCGTGATTTACGCTCTGCAGGCCAAGAACGAATGCACTGCCAGAACCACTCAATGACTTGGTCGGTCTTCTCGTATCCACGATAATCTGTGAACTTGGTCCAGTCGTCCCTGGAGAAGAAATTTAGTCTCGTTGCGGAAACAAGTATCCAAAAAACGTACACATCAATTTCGGCCATACCGCCAATCAGTAGTTCCAGCTCCCGCTCATCAAACACACTGACAAGGTCTTCTGGTATCAGCTCTAACAGGCCTTCCATGAAGGATTGGAATTGTTCCTTCACCCGGGTTGATATACGGTAAGCAACCACCGCATCAACATATTCAGTCTTGTTTGCCTCTGTAACCTGTATGTTTTCTCCTCCGGGCTTCAAATCGACAGTCACTAATTCACCAAACCGGTTTTCAGTTGTAGTGAATGTCTCATCAAGGACGTCGGTTATATCGTTTTCCCTGAGTCGTATTAGTGAGCAACATATTGGATGACTAAACTTGACAACATACAGCATCCAGACTAGCGAGCGATGGAGATCGGCATCCACACTCTCCAAATCAACTAGCGTCATATGCTTGCGCAACATCATTTTGTAAAAGCTTGGGACAAAATATACGTCTAGGAACCGACGATGGAAGATTGCCAAACCCAAACAGCGACCGATAAACTTGAAGTAGCTCAGGTGGTCTGGGTTGATCCCGGATGCTGGATTAATTTGTAGAGTATAGTTGTCGTGCGTTGAATACTCGAACAATCCATAGCAGGGATTGAAAATCTCGTGCGACAGCAAGAAAAACCATTCCCTGGAGCCTGTTAGTTCTGAAATTCAACTGGGAAATGACAAACATTACCTGCCCACACCACCATAGTCCAACCCGTCCTCTCCCTCGAAGTTGACGAGAAGCCGTCGTTTCAAGTCCGACGGACTTTGGGCCATCACAGCTGTGTAACTATCTTCCAGTATCCGCGCACGTCTAACCTTGATGTCGCATTTTCCAGCAGATACGCGCATCTTTGGCTGGCTGCGGAAGTAGATTACCTTCCGTCGGTAATCTCGCTTGTACTGGGGCGCATTATCATCCACAACTCCTGGAAGTCTAGGGTCTTCCCATGACGTCGTTCGTGTATTATGGTCCACAAAGTATACACGTCCTGTGGAAGTCAACCGCATCTCCCACCCCGAAGGAAGGGGTCCAAGTTGATGAGTATTGGAGGGAGGAACAACAGGCTGGTTGGCACGCCGTGGATCAACCCATGTTGTTGTTCTAGTGTGATGATCAACAAAATAAGGACGACCTTCGGGGGTCCGACGTTCCTCCCATCCTAGTGGAAGGGGAATATCGGTGACAGAGGGAGGGTTGGATGCAACAAGGGTGGTGTGTCGCACAGGAGCTGTCGTCTGCTGTGTTGTTGATTGGGTTTGGGTTGGGGGAGAAAGAGAGGCAGGTTGGCCATTGGCCCTGGGCCGGTGCCAGGTCGTGCTTCGAGTATTGTGATCGACGTAGTACGGACGGCCTTGAGGATCGGTCCTACGTTCCCATCCCGCAGGAAGGGGGCTGCCGGCATCCTCATCAGCGTTACGCTGCTGTGCAACAGTCGCAGCAGTCTGAGAAACGGGTCGTTGGCTTGCATCTTGTCGGGAGAATCGAGGGGAGGCATTCTGAGCAACAAGACTCGTAGATGACTGAAGCGACAGCGGCGAAGAGGAGAGAGGCTGCTCCTGCTGATGAGCTGGTTGCTGCTGCTGCTGCTGCTGCTGCTGTGGCTGCCGCGACGTCGATGGCCGCAAGTGATCCTCATCGCCGACATGCATGGCAAGCCGTGGTCCTTGGCTGCTGGAAGCAACGGAGGAGAACTGTGCTGCTTCTGATGCGGACATGGTGAAAGTATCTATGTCAGTTGCAGCAGGCGCTGATGGGACGGGTTCCGTGGGTAACGAAAACCCGAATATGAGTTTTCCATATACAGGCAAGTTGTTAGATGACATTGTTAGGTCCCTTGATATCATTTCTGATGAAAACATAATAATGAGAACGTAATCGAATAAAAAACAAGGGAAGGACACCATACCATGGTGATTCGTAACCCACGAAATGGCTTCAAAGGCTGGAATATTGATTACACCAAGAAACCCTGGGTGAATGCACCGTAAGCGTCCAAACAGGGTCTATGCCTGCACTAAGACGCACCTTGGTCTCGTTTTTTGAATTTTTTGTAATCGAATACTTGTATTGTTATCATGGAGGATTGGCGAACGGTTCTGCGACAAGTCAATGAGTGTAAAGAAGGACTGATACACCACTCACATATCGAAGCTCTCATTCCACGACGGACTGAGCGATTTTTTTGTCACTCTCGTCTGGTACGGTTGCTCCCCGTCGACCGTTAGGACTGCAAATGGATCAGGTAATGTAAGAAGATCCCTCTTGACAAGACCATGACCGCCAAATACTGCAATAAACGATAAGTACATCGATATCCCGACCTCGTGTGAGCTGAATATGCATACAGGTCACTCGAAAAGACCGCTCAGCATCATTCGATCTGTTCAAAAAGATGAGGACCTGGCGTCGGGTAAGACGGATGCGAGGACCGACCTGCTGGAGCTGGCCATGATGAACGGAAAGTAAACAGCAGTACTTGCTGTTGGTCGTTGTGATGGAGAATGTCACGGAGATAGATAAGCGCCTTCTCAGCGCTTGGGTTCGTCGCCGTGTGGGCAGGGTCCAAGTTGGCCTAAGCGCCTTGCTGACCGGTCCAAGGTCTTATCCACCACGTGCTAGCACAGCTTCATTGATCACCGCCGACAAAAATAGGTCATCTCTTGAATTTCATTTTTTTCCCTTCTCGACACCATCTCGTCAACCGTAGATCCAACGCAAATCCTGATACCCGACGGATATACTTGACCCTCAATTCTAAGCGATCTTTTGCACAGATTTGGTCGCTTACTATAGAAATACAACTCGGGTACAGTGCCACCTCGGTTCAAAGTTGCAATAGGTTCTTGTCTTTGGCAATGGCTTTCTTTGTCTGCGGAACACAGTTATATTTGTTCCGACTTTCACGCTGCTGTTGAAAAAATGAACGTCTGGCCAAAATCTTACTTCCATGCCGCACCAGCAGCCCACACGCTCACAGAGGACAATCAAGAAGCTTGAAACTCACGCAGAACGCGAGAACTTTGCACGGGACAAGGACGACTACCACAAGATTTGGGAGAGGCTAAAGACAAAACATTACTAGCTTAATAACCTAAATTGGCTCTAAATGAATAGCTAGGAGCGCCACGCATCTGGCGAGAACATTGGACAAGTCAAAACAATGTACAAAGTATATTGTTATCCCTTGAGTATTGAACGTGGCAACTGGGCACCAATTTCCCACACTGACGCGGTGCTTCAAATATTCAGCATCCTCTTGGCTCTTGACTTGGTTCACTTTATCGCTATTTCCCCACCTTCACTTTCACCCTCCGTCATGGCGTCCCCACTGATATCCAAGCCAAAGAAACTGAAAAAGATTAGTGACCGCAAGATCCACATCCCCACAGCCGGTCCTGTGGCATCTCCCTCCAGTCCTCCAGACTCTAGCCTCTTCAGCAAGGAGCCTGCATCTCCGACACCATCATCCTTCGCCCCCCCTCCCCTGATCGCCAACGTCCCGAAATGCCTCCAACGATACCCGTCGCTCATCCACATCATTGCAAAGCTACGTGAAGTGTCAGAAACGACTCAAAGTGCAAGTGACTTCGAGGCCTATGCTGTAATATTTTGCACCAGTCTTTCAACAAATGTTCTCTGCTCGTTGGAAAGGACACCTCACCTGGACACGAACGACCCAAAATACTGTGCCGCATACTACGATGCAGTCGATTCTGCAGACCATTTTCGATCATGGGCTTGCAAAAAGGTCGAAGGAGAAGACCAGCTGGGCACCAGCATGCGCCTAGCCACATCGATGTTTTGGTTCAACGCCACGCTCAAGGCTCTTAGAGAAATCCACAAGCTCGTTGCACGCATGGTAGGGAACGCGAAGCCACTTCCCGGCCTTCCTGTCGGTTTGTCTCCAGAGGATGGCGTTGCAAAGATAATTGGTGTCGACCAAAGTGGGAACCTAGGGTCCCATAAGCCCCGGCCGCCTAAGCTTCGCATCTCCCCTCTGAGCATAATCGTGGAAGAAGTCCTGAACGACGACACACTGAGTTCTCCGGACTCTCCTAATGACACCGCTGTCGGCCGTTCCACCTCGTCGCTTGGCCACCTGCCACCTATCGACGAACCCAGTAGCAGTACTGATACTCTCGTGTCGAATCCACCAGATAAAGTGGGTTTCCCCGCGCGACGCAAGAAGCTCGCTCAACAGATTCGACGCGTGTATAAGCTCGCCAAGGAGCGCGGCCACCGTTTGGTTCCGACAAAGGCATCAGCTTCGATACTCACTTCAAAGCCCACTTTCGAGTCCTTCAAGTCTTTCGATAGACCTCAGGTTGTGCAAATCACCTATGCTATCCGTCAATCCGCCCTCTATCACTTTGAGGATCCAATGAATCGCGTCGATATGCCTATGCCCGAGGATTATGCAGCCATGCAAGTCGACGAAAGGGGGCAACTGACGAGTGCTACCTTGCGGGCCCTCATCTTGCAAATCACCTCGCGCGAGGTCACGCAAGACGGCGTACTCGACACTTTTTTCCTTGGCTTCCGGTACTTTACGACACCTGTCATACTCGCCAGAGGCCTTCTAGACCGCTTGGAGGGGATGGACGATCATGAATACGAGTTCACTGAACAACAACGTATTGTCTGGGCAGCATCGAAAGACCTTACGGAACAGCGCGTCGTGTACGTCATCTGCTTGTGGCTGGAGCGTTACTGGAACCCAACGCTCGACAGCGAGGCCCTCGAGATCTTCCAGCGCTATGTTTTGAGACATCCGGACTGTCGTCCTGGCAGCGAGATGGTGGTGCTCTACAAATGTTTGAACAAAGTCGGCTCAGGCAGCGCCTCGCGATCCAAGTGGTTGGAACACAGATCTCGTGAGATCGTAGAGGAATTCCCTTACCCGAGGCCTAAGGACACGAATTTCCGCTTTTCATCGGTACCAGACAAGACGGTGCCATCCAGGTTGCGCTGGTTCATGACCGAGGCTGGGGTTCAAGAGTTTGCGCGGCAACTCACTACACAGTCCTCCAGCCTGTTCAAGAAGATCGATCCGGAGGGTGCTGTCCGTTCGTGGATAGTCAGCGAATCCGAAGGAAGAGAAACCAGGGCAGACTTTGTGAATTGGGGCAGGTCGCTCACATTCTGGGCGACTATTTCTATTTTGCAACAGCCGACGGTGGACGGGCGTGTCCTGTTCATAAGGTTCTGGCTCGACGTGGCAATGGTGAGTTTGGAGGCATGTACAATGTGTTTTGCTGGGTCTGAACATGCCTCGTAGACGTGCCTCAAGCACTACGATTTCAATTCCGCCTTCGCTATCTACAACGGTGTCGTCGCTTCTCCGGTCAACCGCCTCAGGCGTACAGCACTGGTAAGCGACGTCTCAGTTCTGTTTTCATTGAAGTGCTCACATCGTGAACCGCCAGTGTCTGTCCGCCAGAGAGAAAGGCTACCATTGGGTGTTTGAGAAGGTGTTCGACAACTTCAAG
The DNA here is from genome assembly GCA_030435655.1 of Armillaria novae-zelandiae. Classification (NCBI taxonomy): domain Eukaryota; kingdom Fungi; phylum Basidiomycota; class Agaricomycetes; order Agaricales; family Physalacriaceae; genus Armillaria; species Armillaria novae-zelandiae. The sequence continues at coordinate 1,879,947 of JAUEPR010000003.1, read as the reverse complement.
GAATATCGTCGCATAGTCCAAGCCGTAGCACTCAACTCAAGACCAATGGTCCCCATCCTCGGTAAGGATAACACCCTTCTCTGGGACTGCTATGATTCCCACTGATCGTCAACATAGATCCTCTCGTGCACGATGTCTCCCAAGTCAAGACCAGCCTCTCGAAGGCAATGACCGAGGGCAGAATCAACTTTTTCCCTATACGCACTATCTGTGCAACAATTCAGAGTGAGTGGGTACTGGTCTTTGTGTTCCTCTCCCATTAACGGTGAATAGCAATGGAACAGGCACGGTTGCCCTACCTGTTTAAACACAGTGCTGCTTGTCAAGAATGGCTCACCCTGAAGCTGCGGTGGGCCGTGAACACCAAAGCAAAACTGGACGTCGACGACATTGATCAGTATCAGATGAGGTTCGTGGTCTTGTTCAAGCTTAGGTTCTGCTAACCGATCGTCTTCTGATAGCCGTTCCCTCGAACCCAGAGACCCAGAACTCGAGAAAATCCACAATAACCCAGCCATGTTGTGGAACCTCGTCGCCACTTCCAACGGGTATGAGAGTGTCGATTCAATAACGAAGTTTGATCTTGACGCCATTTTCAACATTCGTCGGACCTGACAAGAGTGGCCTTCCTTCAACGTTGCCACGACTAATATCTTTTCTCATCTGTCTCAGCCAGAGCAATTTAGTTAGAATATGTTGTTCTCCCACGCTCATTCATCTCTTCCCCAGTTCTTTCCGCATCACCGATGTGTCGTCACATTCATTTCATCATCTCGTTTTTAATGTCATCATTGTCTCTCCTTACATTCGTTAGCTATTGTTATTTCCACACATATTCACTTGCAATTATCCCTCACAATCTTCTGCCACAAAAAAACGCGTAAAAGTACATTTCTGTTATAGACTTAGAAACACATATACCGTGATGCTTTAGCCATATTCTCATTGAACTAAAAGGCACCGAACTCGATTCAAGCTACTGACCGCAGAGCTTCAACCTTAATGGCACACAGAAGTAACAAGAGGCATTGCCATTCATATACATCGACAATAGCGGAATTAACGTTGAACGTTACTCATTTTCAGTCATCTCATAGTCTCGCATGTTGCATAACAGAGGTACATGAGCGAATAGAAAAGGACGAACGTGCATCTAAGCCCGAACGGCCTCAATCCTCTTCCTGGCAACTTGCCGCCTGTTCAATCCAACCAACGAGACACCAGCCTTTTCGGAAGCCTTCTCGACCTCGTCATCGGAAGCAGTGAGGATGATTTCAATGTGCGTAGGGTGTCCCTGGTAAGGGTTTATACGACCGTGGGCACGGTAAGTACGGCGGCGGGTTTTCTATGGATCCCAGGTCAGTAAGCACTCCATCGAAAAAATATTATCAGGACGAACGGGGGCCTGTTGAACAACAATGTTCTTGATGGTGAGGTCGTCAACATCGATGTTTTTAGCATCCGCGTTGGATTCGGCATTCTTCAATAGGCGCAGAATGAATTTAACAGACTTTTCCGGCCATCGACCTGCATACAGAATGAATTAGAATTCAACAAGAGTGAACATACAGACACACCCTGAGTTGCCTTGAACTGCTTGGCCTGGCTTGCCCGTCCAACACCACCAGCGAACCGCCTGAAAGGAATGATCTGCTTGTGCTCCTGGACGTCGGCGAGATATGTGTAAGCCTTGGCCAATTTCAGTCCTATACATGTATCGGTCAGTCTTCTAGGAAACTTCCGTTCAGCAACAAACGAACCAGTGAGAGCAGCGGCGACCTCCCGCATGTTCTTAAAGTGCGTTCGTAGGTACTCGCCCCGTGCGCGGGCAGCTGAATATCATTGTCCCCGTCAGTCTTCGCCAGAAAAATGGACACAGTAACTGACTTTTTTCAGGGTTCGTAGCAGTAGCGGCGGCAGCGTAGCGAACTGAATGAGCGGTCAGACATCACTGAGGGGGCACAATGGCAGCATCACGTACCCATCTTGAAGTCTTGAAGTTGTCGGGCTCGACACTGAAAGTATTTGGTGGGTAGATGCCGGCCGCGTGGCTTGAACTTTATCTGTATAGTTGCGGAACTAACCGAGATTACGTTGACACTCTTCGTCCCAATTCAGCCAGAATACCTAAGCAAAACATTGAAGCAAATGTGCGATTATTTAAATAGTACAGATACAACACGCAAGATAATGATATCATGTAGTCCATCAACTAGAAATCGTACATTCACTCAAACCCAATAATCCTGCTCACAGGCCGACAACTGATAGGTGGTGGGTCTTTCGACAGTGGGACATCTTCTGCCTCGGGTCCATCATCCTCGCCTTCATCGTCACTCTCCTCTGGCCGGCGAGTTCGTCCCAGGCGACTGAATATGCTCACCCGATTCGCTGCAGACTTTGGAGGTTTATAATCGGGTTGGGCTTCCAAGGCCTTTGCGGCATCCGATAGCTTGGCAATAAGATTAGAGTCCATCTCAACGGTGAACAAGTCCATGATATATCGGCGAACAGGCAGTCGATACCGCTGTGTTGATATCATATGAAGGGCTCGGAAAAACATTGTCGGTGAAGAGAACACCGCGCGGTACTCAGGTCGTGATTTCATCCTAGGGCGTAAGGTCAGCATCAGACGTTGATTAACTGATAATGCATACTTGGTCAATGTTCGAGATGCCGCGTTGGCGATGACGGAGTTTGAGAGGTTCTGAAGAGCTGTGATTACTTCGAGCTCAACCTCAGAAGTTGGGGGTATAAGGCGAGGCTCGCGCGATTCCGGTGTATGTTGGGTCCAGGGGGGTATCTACACCACCAGTAAGTACCAGCGGTACTGAGAAAAAGAGATGCTGACAGTTATAAATTTCTCCACGTCCATCGGTATGCATAATCCGATGGGTAATCCGAGCGGTGTCACTGTTGCCTCCCACTCATAATCATCGAGGATCTCCGCACCTTGGGAGGTCGAGGCAATTAGTCCCAAGACGAAGAAGCACGTCCTTGAACACCCGTCAGATACGAAAGAATAGCAGCGATCTTCAAAGACTGACCCACGGACTGATGGTATCGGAGAGTTGTTGGCTATGTCTAATACCGCTGGAATGATGTCTTCTTCCTCGAGACATGATAGGCCTCCTTCAGTAGCTCCAACATTACCGACTGCCCATAAGATACTCTTCAACTTCATGATGATCTCCATATCTGCTCCCTCAAGACCATGCTGTCGTATGAATTGAGTGAAATCGGAGAAGTGGCCTTTCTCTTGCAGAATTTGACAGCCTAATTCGGTTTTCGACATCTCGCCGTAGAAATGAGGTGGTACCGTACCCTCAAAAGCGCTTAAGAGGAAATTCAACTGACCGTTCGACGTCGCGGATGAGCAAACTTACAGGGATTCATCTTCCTCTTCAGAAGCATTAGAACCGTGGAATACTTTGGAAAGGAAGACCTCTACTTGTACCACATAGTAGAGATTTCGCTCCTAGAATGATTGTTAGCTGGCATCAAGAAAACATCATCAGCACATACATTAAACCACAGGTCCAATTCTCGGTCAATGTATCCGGCGTCAAGCAAGTATCGAAAGCCCATAGGAGTAGACGTGAATCTGAGTCAGGATAAGCTTTGACGTCGTCAACGCAGAACGATGTCCTTACTTCAATAGTAGGGGATTCCCAATTTCACCCAAATGATCCATGGTAGGCCTCATCTCGACCACAAGCTGAAGGATCTCCTTGGATTCGCAGGCCTCCTCGAGGAAGCGAGCAGCCATTTCACACACTTCCGGTGCAGGATCATAAAGCTGCGTCAGAAGCAGCCTCAAGGTCCACACGTTCGCGTTGTTGGCTGAGCCTCGGATAAGGTCACCAAGATGCTGGGTTGCATAAAGACGAATGTGCTTGGAAATGTTCAGTGCTTCAGCTCCGGACACGGTAGCATCAACTAACCTTATAGCTAGAAGTAAGGGCCTTCGACAAGATGATACGAGGGTGTCCGTCTCTAGCGTAGACATGATTTTGGCAAGCTTCGACCAGAAGAGAAAAATACCCACATGCTATAGTCAAGGTTTTCGATGATTCCTTTGATGAGATCTTCTCTACTTCGTAGTTCGCTTAGGTGGTAGAACGCGGTGAATATTTTGAATTTCTCCAACAACCTAGGATGAAGTTGCAGTCAATATATGTGCTATTATTGCGAACATGTGGAGCGCACTCGATGCCTTCTTTGTGTCTACTGAGCGTCCCGAGCATCTCAAGATACCCATAGGTCAAAGTTTCAGCCACTCTCTTCTTTGAGAATATCGGATCTTGGTCTGGAAGACCATTGAACTTGGGAAAGTGAGTGTAAGCAGGGCAGCGTTATAAATGGTCTTACAGGATCAAGCTGAGCAAAGCTCTTGACAATCTGTGTAAGAAACTGATCTTCCGTAGATAGGAACCTCATTCCATCAGGACTAGCTAGCAAGGTCGTCAAAAGTGAACATCCCAAACGGGCCCACCGAAGATTAGACTGCAGAAACGTCAGAAAGGTACCATTAAAAAAGTGATGAAATGAGAAACCTTAATTTTCGGAATCTCCGAGAAACGATGACTGAAAGGGTGGAAGAACGACATAAGACGCCGAATAAACTTTGCGGCTCTAATCGCCTCCTCCATCCGCTTCGGGTTCAACAAGGGTCCTTCAATGAGCTCTTGCAACACTTCAAAATTCCATTTCGTATAGTCCCTTGTAACCATCACCTGTGCATAGAAATATAAACAACGAGAAACACAAATTGCATACAACCCTACTTGAGTTTCCAGAACACAGGCCTGGAATGTTTTATCATCCATCTGCATATTCATTTTCAGCTTCGCTTGCTCTACTTGACGCTGTCCTCGACGGACGGAATCCTCCACAGAATTGGCCCTACAAGAGCAAGACCGTCAAGGGACGATCAGCACAAACATCACTTACTCACCGTACACGGGTTTGTTTAACAGGTCCAGGTTGTAGCCGGGCACGATTTCGATCAAGACTGTCAATAGCGGACATTGCTGACGTCCCAATGATTCGCTGTTCACCATCACCGAAATCCGCCGCCATGCCAAAGATTTGCGGGATAGCCTGTTTCGAAAGTCATCGACTAAGTACGTAGTATAACCTTCAAGAACGACGCCGAACCTGTATTCTCGCAGCCACAGAAAGTGGCAAGACTCGATTCGCAATTTGTAAAACCTCTGCCATGAGAAGTGTCGCCTTTCGCGAGAGATTTGTGCCCGTTGTAGTTTCACCCAGCATAGAAGTAAGCGCCTAAGTTTGGACGTCAGAAGTAGAGACAGACGTGTACACTAGACATACATCAAGGAGCCCCGCGTTTGTAAAAATGAGGACCAGTAGTGCGATGTAGTGGTCAGTCAACCTTGATGTTGGGGATGTACGATCTACTTGTTCAGCTTCCTTGCGTTGATCGATACTATTGCGATTTTTCCTGTACACTGCGACGGATGATAAGCCATTTCCTCAGGTCATATGCATATTACATCATACTTGTTAATCTTCTTCCATCGATAAAGGTCTGGTACCATTCTGGCGTCTTGATCTTCAGAAGATTGAAGAACATGTTCAAAATGATTTCCTGGGTCAAAGATGATGGATGAGCTTTTACTAATAACACTATTAATGGTCGTACCCGTGTTTCCACAGAGGGTATTCGAAGGGTCTCGATCACAGACCGCAGTGCACGCATGTCGTGCATGCAAAAGTACATGAGACCTAATATGGCATGTCAGCACAGGGAGAATCAGTCGTTGTGAGGAGAATGTTCACCACTCCAGGTTCGAAGCATGCCTTGTATAACTTGAGTGCAACTTTTCATACGCTCGGCATGATCAGGGCCTTTGCCATAGGCATCGGTGACGGCAGAAAGTGCAGTCTACGCTGAGAAGTTAGCGGGCTTATTAAGAATATAAAATACAAACATGATTACCTCAATGTCGGTGCCAACGGTAAAGTAGGATCTAGTACGAGGGCTGTCCACTATATGGAGGAAAGCCGCGGATAAAATGGGAGTCAATTCAACCGGTCCTTCGCCCAAAGCATGAAGCAGAAAACGAGTTCCGCCCGTTCTGGCGACGAGGTCAATGTCGATGAGAACTAAGAAGATCGTAAGATACCAATAATCGGAAGGTAGGATAACTCGCATACGTATTTCGGTCAACGTTAATATACAGATAGGCCTAAAAGGGTCTTCAACATGTTCCGCAACTGCAATAAATGCTCGCATAACGGGCTCAGAAAGAGGGACGACACCCACAGAGCCTCCCGTAGACGAAGGTAAGTCATGGCGAATTGTACCGATGTCAACAATAGTTCGAATGAGCTTAATAACCTGCTCTTTTTCAACGACGTATTTGCTGTCGCGATTGAGAGACCTGGAGCTTTTTTCTGAGTACGGATCCTTGAGACAATATGTATGCTCACTTTACAATGTACCAATCCAACGCCTGTTCTCCCAAACGTTTGACCGAGTCGTGATCTACCAGACCATGTCTTATGACACGATAGGCAGCTGCGCGACAATGTTTTGAACGCTTATCCGCAAGCGCTGGTATGACACTTTGACGACAATCAGATGAGTGTACGACAGAGTAGATCATGACGCACGCTTGAACGATATCTGCTAGATTCAACTCATAACGAACGCGCAAATTCTTCTGAAGGACAGCTGTTAGCCTGGACATGGCGTCAATCCACGGCCTATCCGCCTCGGGGATATTCGAAGTCAGAGGGTCGGTAGAAGAGGATGCGCCTGGTGTAGTCTGCGGCAACATATTCGAACGGGCAAGTAAAAGCAGATTGGATACGCAATTTGACGCATTCTGAAGCATAGTACGGAAGTCGTCTCCTATTCAACCATTTCAATGGCAATGGGCATAACAGGATGGAATAGACGAACCTTTGTCGTCCATGTCTTCTTTCACTGGTTTGGCTGGGGATGGAGAGTGACCTGCCTGGAAATTTTTGCGCTTCTTCATTGCCGCTGCACCATTGATTTGCTTGCCCTTGTCAATCGAAGACTCTGGGTACGATTCGTCAAGACTCCGAGGGATGGAAACTGAGTACTTACGTATATCTTGACGCCTATTGGTGATAGCCTCAATTCGACTTCTGGCCATATCCAATTCCGACTCAACTTGAAGTCGTAGAGCATCCTATATATCACAATGTTTGGACCTGGAGGCACGAAGACGCGGAGAACAGGCACTGACAGTCAAGGTGACCTTGAGCATATTCTCAGCGCCCTCCAAGATACGATTCTGCATCACGAGTTGGTTGTCGAGCTCCGCAAGCTAAAAGGAAGGCATCAAATCTAGATTTTGGATGTATGCGTCAACGCCGAAAGCCTCACCTGCTGGGCAGGGGCCTGCTCTTCAAAGTTGGTGAACGAAAGCGCGTCATCAGCGTCGACTGGTGCATTGACTACGGTAACAGAGGAGGATATGAGAGAGCCAGACAGTGCCGGAGGAGCGAGATTTGAGGGCATAGCTCCAGGCCAGCGGAGTGTCGTCGCGCTCCGATGTCAAGCAAGTGGTAGCGTAACCACCGTCGATCACAACGGGATGTCGGGCCACTGTAAATTTCAGATCGTTGTTTGGCTTTGTCCACAGGAATAAAGAAAGGAGCGGCTTCGTTCGCGCCGCCAACAAGTTCATCTTACCCACAGCAGGTTCAAGGATGCGACGAATAGAAGTCCTACGGCTAGATGCGATTCCCATAGTGTTTATCGGCAGAAAAAGCGTCGAAATTTCGCCCCAAATTGATGTTTACGAGAACTTTGTTCTATCGTCCGAGTCTCGTAGTATTGTCCGTGCTCTTATGCTATGGTATAGTGTATACTGTACGTGTAAAAGTTAACTACGCCTAATAAACTAATGTACAATCTAAAAATTCCGCGGCATCGGAACGTACAGGGAGAATTTCTACATTGACTGTTTTCTCCGGTAATGCATTGTCAGCTCTGTCGACTGCTTCCATACATAGTAGCGAACAGCTGCTAAGCTCATGTCTAAGGGGAGAAGAATCTCGTTGCACAAAATTTCGTACAAGTCTTCTGGTCTAGGTCGTGGTGACCTTGCGCGTTCGTGATGTCCGGCACTTTCTACCGAAGACCGTGTAGACGCCGTTCCTGAATTGTAATTCGAAGATATCTTATCTAGCTTTTCCTGGACCTACGAGAAGAATGAGCACCAGGGAGGGCTCTCAGCAACGGAAAAACGAACATGGATTATGAGCTTGCGCACACGAAGGAAGCGGTTGGCCGTGAGCTTTGACTGAGCACTAGGAAGGATCTTCAGCAAATATCACGGAGAACTTGTAGAAACAAACTCACGTATTGATAAGCTCTGGGAGAGGTTCCGTGTCGGAATCCTTAGAAGGATAAGGTAAAAGGACAAAGCTGATTTTCACCTGAACAGGTGCAGCCACCTTGTTCAAGAGCAGATATTCGATAAGCCACATGGGCATAGCTTCCTCCAACGCATGTGTATCATGAGCCATAGAGCCAACGGTGCCATGATAAACAATATTATAGTTAGGCGATCCTGCTTCAGAAATCAGAATGATTAAATTAGGCGGCAGAGTGTGCGGTGGCGCTTCAGACGACGAAGGAGGTGTCCATGTTCCAGACAAAAGTTTCTGTAACGGCGTTTTCACGACTTCTGCGGCGGGTTCGCCTGAAGATTCCCGCTGGACTATGGTTAAGTTGGGACACAGTATTTATTACGATATCACTTACATCGGCTGCAGGGGTCTGCGTTTCAGTTGTGGCTGCAACAACGCCATGAATGGGGGTGGTAGAAGGACCAACGTCGCTGACAGGTCTCTTGCTCTTCCCAAGATTCTTAAAAAGTCCTATGAACCCACCAGGAGTGCTCGGGCTTTGTGATACCGGCTCTGCCCGCTGAGCAGCCCATCCAGACAATTCATCTGATGTCTGGGAAGAAATTTGCTTTCGCACGGAAAAGTAGTCCCCTTCTTTAGGAGTAGAAGTCCCAGTAGGTGTGCTGCTATCGATGGTGGTGGATCGAAGCCGCTGGTGCATAAGTATGCGGGGGGTGGGAGTAGCATCATCGTTACCAGCCAGCGAAGAAGATTGGGATATGGAGGCCGGAATTATGCTGCTTTCTTGTCCAATTGGATGGAGAGGTATTAAAGTCGGAGAGAGAAGAGGAGATGAACATGTCGAGGATATAGTCGTGGATATCGCTGGAATCATATGTGATGATGCAATGACAGTCGTACTGGGTCTCACTGATCGCCGGTGACGATCAGGAGACGTGGAATGATGGCTGTCTTCACTTCCACGACGGTCACGATGGCGACGCATTCTTTGCTCTTCTCGAATGAAGCCAAGAAATAGGTTTCTTAGCACCCATTTCCCAATATTCACTATCAAAACATGCTTATGAATGAGTGAGGAGTTCAACAGAGTCAAATAAAGTAAGCGTACATTTCGACTCATCATTAAAATGTCGATCATGAGCAAATCCAACTTCATCTGCATATACTTCAGCCTCGAAACATTTCTCATCCATGTTGATCACCAATACACCGGCTTTGGTATCAGCAGTAGCCCACGGCAACGCAACACCTTCGCCCTCAACTCGTTCTCGAACGCTATCCAGCACTTCTCGAGGGCTGCGCTCCTTTTCTCCCCCACTGCTTCCCGCCACCGAACTGCTTCGGTGGCTAATTGCAGCGACATCTTCCCGCCTAAATTTCCCCCGACAGAAACATCTTACTATGTCCCAGACCGCTACTTCGCCTGATGTGTCGACAGTTAGAGCATGCAACCGGTCATTGAGAATGATACATCGGACAAGTCCGTGATCGCCCTTGATCACGTTGTCGGGAGCTTTATGAAGAGGCTCGGCATCTGCTGCTATCTCTCGCTCCTCGTACTCTGCGCGCGCAGTAGGTACAGGCAGCGCTGTATCCTCCGTCCTCGAACTTTGTATAGGACTCGTGTGAACACGTAGAACTGAATGAATTGGCAGACTGGATCGAGGTACAGACATGATGGAAGCAGCAGAGTACAATGTTGCAACCTCAGGATCACGTCCCCGAGTAGAGGACGAATATGTGGCAAAAGGGTCGCTTGCAGAAACAAGCTTGACTAGGCTTGCGAAAGGAATGCCGCACAAGGTCGTTTCATCCTCACGGTCACGCTGCGGAAGCCAGTTATCTGAACTGAGAGATTGAATTGAGGACGTGATAGAATTACGTGGGGCTGGTGCCGGTCCGACCGTATCGACCGACTCTTCACCACTATTCTGACGATGTTGCCTTCGCATTGTAGCCACCGGACTGTTGTCGTGTCGATCGTGTTCGGCATCCACTAAGAGCGCGTTCGCACGAATGCAACGTCTCTGGGGTACACGCCATCGATTAATACTCGAAGTTCCTGTGGCCGTCCACAGAAGATTGTCATCCATGGCTACAATGCTGTTAATCCCTTCAGAAGATGACATGCCTTCTCCAGAATCTTGGCAAAGCACGACGCATTCGCCTTCAGCGACATCTGAGCAGTCCTCAACGTCAACTTTACAGACAAGCCCCGATCGGTCACCGGAATAGAATATCTCCAGCGAGGGGTGAGAAGAGAAAAGAGACCAGACGGATTCAGTGTGGTGTGTGAAGGTGTGTAGGCACTTCTGTGACGTTAAAGACCAGAGTTTGACGGACGCTGAGAGAAATGTTGGTCAGTCGGCCAATAACACGAAGTTGACAACAATACCATCAGCAGAACCCGTAAGTAGGTACCTCGAGTCCTCGGATATCAAAATGGCTCGGATGTTATCTGTGTGGCCAACCAGTTTTCCTGTCCTTTTACCAGAACGGGGGTCCCATAATCGAACAACACGCTCTGGGGATCCAGATGCGATGGAATGGCCATATGGGTCAGCAGCAATCGCGTAGACAGATGACTTCGGTGCCGTAGCAACCCCAGGATTAAGTGTAATCAGCGGATCCGGGTTCGATGACCGGCCAAGGTCCCACAACTTGATAGTCCGGTCAAAAGACCCAGAGGCAATCCAATTCTGTTCTCGGCTACGTTTTGTCAGCGGACCATGCCAAGAAAAGGTTAGCACGTACCAATGAGCTAGACAACGTACGTAGTCACTGTGGACCCCGATTCTCGACGGTTCGGAACCCGTGGATGAATGAGGATTCCACGCCTTAATTGTGCCATCCGAGGATGCGGAAACCACTGGAGTTTATGAGGACAATGATAATGCGCACCATGATTGAAGACTTGCCTGTCTGATTATGATTGCATAGGATTATATCATTGATCCAATCCATATGCAACTGGGCAGACTGGCGGAAATGACTGGGCTTGAGAAACATTCTACTGTTCAACATTTACACAAGTGCAGGTCAAGGTATAGACTGACCTGACCCGGCTTGCATAACTCCAAGTCTGTTTCCCACTGCTGCTCATAGGGAATAGAAGATTGAGACTGCCGTCGTCTTCTATTCGAAAATGCGGTAACCTCCCCAAGCACGTCGCCGTCGCTGGTGGGTCGGTCATCGGCATCCTCAGCTTCCTCCGCAATAACATCGTCGCCCCAGCCTGTCATGAGCTCCCAGCGTCCGGCACCGCGACGAAGATCATCAGCATCTTGCTTCAGCTTCCTCTTCTTCATTGGCATCCCTAGGTCCCACGAAATTACCATTCCATCTCTGCCACCAGAATACAGAATGCCTTCCGGAGCACTCCGGCCTGTAAGATGAGTCGAAGTGTCCAGCGCAAGAGAAGAAACACCTAGTCGATGACGATGCCTGGCGCGCTTCGGTATGTCTTTATCCTGACCATGGCCGCCAGCCTGTCTGAGCAACGGGCCGGTACAACCTAACCGCGATACTCCATGGGGAGGTAGTTGCAGGTGAGGAACAGGTCCGTCAGGGGGTAATATAACGTAGGATACGCGTCGTCGTGCATGAGCCATGGTTACAGAAAATTTGACATGAAGCTACCCAGCGAGGTGACTGACAAGTGTCCGTGCTCGTCGTTTGAGGTGATGATGCGGCGATTTCCTAAACGGGCTTGGTATCCAAACACATGCAACCTCGCGTGCTCTGGAATCTTGTCATCCTACCATGTCATTCATCCGTTGTGCAAGGACGGCCTTCGCGGTCAGAGGTGCGCCTCTGGGGCAAGGACATCTCTTGGCTCGAGGCGTTAGCAACGAATCAACCCAGGCCACCAAGTCAGCGGAGTCGTCAGAAATCGTAGCACCCGCTCCCCCCCGAGATGTAATGGTTGCAGAGGTTGTGAGTGGTGCCCCAGGTACGTTTCTATTGCCATTGTATGAAAAGGCGTAGCTCACGCGTCCTCGCAGAGGAACTTCGCCACCGAGCGGTGCGGATATATCAGCCGACTCGGAACACCATGCAAAGCGGGGCGGCGAAAACTGAGCGCTGGCGTATAGATTTCGACACAATGTTAAGCGGTGGCCGTTGGGAGAACCCCTTGATGGGTTGGGCTAGCTCGTGAGCTGTTTCTTACCTAATGTTGTTGAAAGGTATTGACGCACAGAACAGAGCTGATTACATGCAAGGAACGAGGGTTTCATTTAGATCGAAAGAGGACGCCATGCATTTCGCTGAAAAGCAGGGTATGTTTCCAACCTAAGTCATCCAAGTGCGTTTTCTTATTACCGTTCATACCTTCCAGGATGGGATTATTATGTGTAAGTGATCAGACAGCCCAGGAAGGTACGCTTGTTCATCATCTACAGGCAACCCCCCGCAACGAAGAGAGTTCCTCCCAAGAACTACAGCGAGAATTACAAATATCGTCCAACCGCCCTTCGTATCATGAAGACTAAATAAACCTACAAATCATACATGCGTTTGTTTGTATAATCTTAGCATTCGGTGTGATTCATTAATGTGCCCTCGACGTCGATGACAAGGAAGCTTCAGTAAGTGATACTCAAAAGGAGAAACTATGCTACCACCCTTTCGTCTCGTAATTGCCACTTGTGAGCTCGTTTCCTTCTTAGTTGCTGCTCATCAAGATTCTTTATGCTTTCCTTTTTTCATCTTGTATCTATTCGTCGCTTCTGCTTGCGCGTTTAGATAGAACTGTCATACAAAAGGTCCGTACTCATGCAGTGTACACTGTACCCCGCCTCGTTTGCAACACGTATTCACCCTTTTATTGCTCGTTCCGCTGTTTCGAAGCTCGTTCTTCCAATGTTCTGATCTTGGATTATTTTAACGGATGAAAATGCAGAATAAATTTAAAGTTCGTTCTCAACGACGTCGCTATATTCTACGCAGCGAATGGATTTCGCTGAATTTCGGCGACTTTTGTATGACGCAGTATCACGTGCATAATGCATGGCATGACGGTCCGCCGCTCCGCGAGCACCGAGTCCTGGACCTCAGTTCGTGGGTTGCAACTTCCATGTCACGCTAGCATCCGCCTTCCACCACCTCTAGTCTTTGAACTCTGTGTGTTTCCCGGTTATCTGACGTCTGAATTTACATTTACGACCACCACATAATGAGCGACATCCAAACTCGACCATTTTCTAAGAATTACAGGTGTGGTGCCATCCCTGTCTCGTCTTGCTGTCTCAAGATGTTCATGCCATCACCACAGTGGACTCATAAATCAGTCTGTAATCGCCATATGTATCACTGTACTGTGCGTCGGAGGCCAGGAATACATGAAAAGGAAACGCAGAGGAAAAAAACATGAGGAAGGGCTTGGAAGCAGGGAAAGTTGGCAATTTGGATAGTGAGTTCGTTCTCAAGTTTTTTAAATGAATCTCTTCGGCGCTGAGTGTGGATGCTGTCTAATTATCCTTTAAACCCATTCTTCATACTACCCCTGTACCAACCAATACTGATCTTGTGCCGTTGTAGCCTGTATCAAGGCAGGTCATGGGCTTGGTGAGTTTGTTGAATTATCCATGTGACGTCGTTTCTTACGCAGTCATTAGGAAGCCATCACCTCCATCGCCAAGAGGATGGATATTGTCATGGGTTCCGCAAGCCGTATGGTTTCCTGAAGCGAAGATGAATGAAATTCGGGGTATTGATGCAACGTTGTATATTCGGTTTCTTCGTGGCTGCTGTACGTTTCCGTCATCTCTATCAGAGCAGAACACTGACGCGATTACTTAGTTTGGTTCGCTCTGTTGCACACACTCACCACGTTTCCCGTGTTGTTTCCCATTCACGTGGAATTCTCTGAACCTACAATTGATCCCAAATCCATGACTCGCGCCTCCATTTCTTCCCTTGTCTCGACGAAACAAGGAAAATCCTTGCTGTGGATTCATATATGCATTCTGTTTTGGATAACCCTGACGTGGATCGGTACACTGTTTTGGATAGCCCACGGCGCATTCATGTTGCGCGAGGAAAACATCAAACAGACTGCGAGACGTATTTCCTCGGAGCCAGGTGAAGGCGCTCGTCCAGAATGCCACCCCCATCCTCATCCACAGTTCAATTTTGCCTCTGTTCCATCACTGGACGTCATATGTCCGATGAACGGACTTCGTCTTCGTACTATCATGGTATCAAATGTTCCTCCGCAATTGAGAGATGAGAGAGAGCTCAAAGAATATTTCGAGTACTATATGTCACGAAAGCTAGAGCGTCCGGCACTGGGTCTGACCTCGACCACACAGCCGGGCTTCTTCAACAAGTCCTTCGCCTTCCTCTTCAATCACGCGAAACGTCTTCCAGTTATACCCCACGAATCGAAAGACGGAAAGGTACACTCTTCTGCTCAAGATCCGGAGAATGTGCCTGCGATAGATCGTGTTGTGGTTGCAAGAAAAATGACCGAGTTGGCTTCGCTTTTAGAACGTCGCGAGGACATTCTAAGACTCTTGGAGACGGCGCACATTAAACTGGCGAGAACTGCCCTCGAGGATGTCAAAAAGGCCATGCATCAAAAAGAGACGAATAAACCTTTTTCACGGAGCAACTCCAGGGCCAAACTTGTTTCGAGACAGAGGAAATCGATTGCCGATGTTGAACAAGGCGATACCGAATTAGAAGGTGAACTCGGTGAAGAAGAGCGGATGGAACAGCTCATCAAGGTTTTGGGTCCATTCGTCGATGAATTCGAGCTAAGGCATCATGGTGCGAAGCTCAAGAAATCCCCCCACGGTTCAAACCACGCTTTTCAGCAGCTGCGAACAGAAGGATCTACTGATTCCGACGAGGGCTCCTCAGAGAGTCCTACTGCCTACCCTCCTACTTCTGCGAATGAACGGCGACGCAGGCGCAAGACTACCATCTGGGACGCACTCCTCAGCCTACCGCGGAGTAGCCTTGATGCGTACCAACCCTTGGTCAACTTATCGCATCTTTTCCGCGGAAAGACGGTCCCATCCATCGACTACTACACAGCTAAACTCAATCTGCTAACGTCCCTCATAACGGAAAACCGCGCTAAGCCTGTGACAAAGTTCGATCCTGTCTCGACTGCGTTCGTTACTTTCGCCAATCCAGACGATGCGAGAAGGGCGTGCAAATATTTGGCAGTCCACCCTCATAACCCGCTTACGTGTTTAGTCACTATGGCCCCAGAGTACCAGGATTTGGACTGGGTCAGGGTTATGAAATCGTCTTTCAATGCAGAGGTCTGATTCCTTGTTAAGTCTTGTTTTCTGCTTGCTTATTTTTACGCCAGTTCGTAAAAGATTGGGTCGTGAGCGTGGGTGTATGGTCAGTGGCATAAGTCCTGTATTTCTTAATATATTCAGACAAACCTCTCACAGGGCATTCACCATTTTCTGGTTGTTTCCGGTGTCATTACTCGTCGGTTTAGTATCCATTCAGAACATCAGTACTTTCTGGCCTAGTCTTGTGAGGTTCCCTCTTTCTTCCTGCGCTTTATGCTCACCCGTCGCACTTAGAAAGCATACCTTGACAGGCACGCATGGGAAGAAGAAGTGATTCAATCATTTCTCCCTACCCTTCTCGTGGCTCTGCTAGCTCTACTTATCCCCCTTATTTTGTTACTCATCGCTAAAAAGGCTCACACAATTACGACCCTTTCAGCTCTTCACGACCGAATCATGACTAGATATTACAAATTTCTTATTGTCAACGTTCTTGTATTTTTTTGTGTAGGCACTGCTGCTATGCAGTCTCTGCTCACCTCTTTTCGAGCATCGGCGTCGAGACCCGACATTCTCCAGATCGTGGCGGATAGTTTTCCATCAGCTGGACCGTTCTACGTTGGTTGGCGTGAGTGCTTCAGGCAATTCATAAGAAGCCGTCGAGGCTGATCTTCCTTTCAGTCATTTTCACGGTCGCCATGCATGGTGGGTTCGAAATAATATTGCGTATGTCGCATACTATTCACTTATCTTTTGCGCGAACTGACCGCTTCTGTTTTCAGTGGGTGTAAGATCTATATGCTTTCTTTCATCGTCTACGAGATGATTAAAGAATGGTTATTAAAGCTACCCCTTATCATGTACCCTACAACTAAAAGACAACTTACTCCGTGAGTTGTCCAGTCCAAAATCCAGACAGTGTTTCTGACTTCTCCCTAGACGTAAACGAGCAGTTGGAATACGTCCTCGGACATTCAACTTTTACTGTCCGTATGATGATGATACTTCCAGCCGATCGCTCTGAATCATTTGTAGATTGGCTCCCTACACATTTATTGGTGATCCACGTTTTGATGGTATTCGCCGTGCTCAATCCTGTCGTATTACCCTTCGGAATGTTTTACTTTTTCGTTGAAGCCGGTGCGTTCTTCTCTGTATCTCATATATTCTATCAAGAATACTGATCTCTTTGTAGGAGTTATCAAAAACCAAGTATATTATTATCCCTATCCTTAATCGCTTGCTTATCCCAATTCTCAAGCTAATTCACGTCTACGCTAAAAATTACGAGGGCGAGGGAAAGCTCATTTTGATACGAATACTCCGATATTCGTTGGACGGTAAGAAATCTACATGACTGTCTGAGAATCAATTATTGACGTTGGAAAAGGCCTCATATTATCTCAGGTCCGTATATACTACGTGGGCAGAAAGTAGTCGCTGAAGGGATCCTAATAGGCTGTTTTTCTTGCTTATATGGTTGTCTTGAAGAAAGAAGTTAACGTTGCCCTCTCCGCCGTGCTCATTGTGTTCACTTCTGTTGTGAAGCTTCTGTGCGTAATTTGCTTTTTTGACTCTCCCAACCTCATGCAACACCCGTAGCATGACACGAATGTGCCGAGCACAATTTGAACGTGACGATATGCGAGAAGCACATATCGTCTGCGGACAAAAGGATGCGGCTAACCTTGAAGGAGAAGAGAACGAAAATACTGAACAGGACATGAATGGCCTTCTTGATACTGATTCGCAGGGTAGGAAGTCCACCTGGCAACTACCAACTTGGGTGACGTTCTCTTATGCTACAATCCGACACCATCCGAATAATCCTTTGACACGAGGGCCCAACCCTTTTCGTACAGAGCCCAGTTCATTTTCACGTCTCGACCCTGATACATTACAGGCAGAAGAAAACGAACCGCCCTCTCGACTTGCGACTGGAAGCAGACTTGAACCCCCGCTTCTTGCCCCGTTGTCACCATTCCCCCCACAAATAGAACCTATGTTACGAATTGACGATGACCTCCCAGTTGTTCCTCACCCACCGCCTGTAAGCTGGGATGACTTAACAACCGCTGACCTACCTTACGACAATCCATACTACACCCGTGCCATTAGCAATGTTCTCTGGCTACCACGAAACCCATGTGGTTTACTTGACCTAGATGATACCATTGATCTCAAGACGTCTATCACAGTCGAAGCTTCCGCCGGCAAGATAGGCACTTGGATTGGGATACCCGAAACAGATTCCCCATTGCAGATGTCCACACTATCACTATATCCATCACATGTTTCATCACCACCCTCCGAACGTCGTGCTTCCAGCTTTGCGGTAGATGGTACAGAGGAGATTAATCTCCCGCCCGCTATTGCAAGGCGCATAGAAGCAAGAGAAGGTGATATCGAGCAGGCGGTTCGACCTCGAAGGCCCTCTACATACCGAGGTCGGCCGAGTATCAGCCAGGGGCAACCGAGCTTGTCCAGTTTACGACCACCGATTAAACCTTATAGGTCATTTTCCGAAGGTACCGAGCCGATGAAGAAGAGATCTAACTCAATACTGTCTTTCTTCGAGCCTCCTCGCCTTTCAACTCCTCGACTTGGATCCCCTCGGCTGGGGTCGTCGGTCGATCATTCTTCACCTCGTCAGCCAAGTTTGGGACCCAATGCTCATGCTCAGGGAGACTTTGTGATGGCTAATGCCTCGCGAATATCTATGGGTGCCCCCCCTCAACTGAGGCGAGCGGAGAACATATCGGCACATCATGCAATTCTTCGGGAAGTAATGGCGGAGGAACAGTCTGCTTTGGTGAACAGACTGGAGGAAGAAGAAGCAGATGCGGATAAAGCCACTTCAACGAAATCACGACTTACCTCGTGGATGTTCAAGAAGGCTACAGAGGCGGAGTAACCTCGTTCGGTGGTTGTCGGTGCTGGAACTGTGTTTCGTATCTCTCAGTGACGATTTGATACCCCCCTCGGAGTAATTTATCTTCATACATATTTTGGTGTATAGCGATGACATTTATGAACAGAGTGGATACATGGAAATCTCCGTGCCTTGGAAGTTCTTTGTTGTCAAGTTTGTTGTTTTCCCGATGGCTAGCCGAGGCCGATTATTTTCCTCGTTAGCAGGCGTCATATGCTTCGAGTGTTTCCCGACATTCACCAAGAGCGGCAGCCGTAGTAGATATATAACGTCCATCCCACTATGACGACTCCCCACTGTTCTTCCTCTTCACTAAAATGTTTGCAAACAAACTGGTCTTGGGTTCCCTTCTGGTCAGTGCTGTTCACGCCGGAACAACTGTCTGGGATGGAAGTTTCAACCCCTTCAGCACTTGTGCAGACTTTGATAAATGTATATCGACATTCTTGTCATG
Source organism: Armillaria novae-zelandiae (assembly GCA_030435655.1). NCBI lineage: Eukaryota > Fungi > Basidiomycota > Agaricomycetes > Agaricales > Physalacriaceae > Armillaria > Armillaria novae-zelandiae. The sequence continues at coordinate 1,860,923 of JAUEPR010000003.1, read as the reverse complement.
TCCTATTGCCATTAAACTAACATACTCAATACATAGGGTCGTGGGCTAGCCAAGTCGGCACGTACCAATGGGTATGGAAAGTTCCTAAGTGAACGTATGATCATATGAACTGACATTAGATGCTTTTAGTATATCCATGGCTCCCAACCAACCAACAACTACCTCAACCTTGATCCCTCCTACAAAAACCCGGCGATGACTTCAGAGACGCATGGCTTGAAGGTTACCATCTCCACCAACGCCACATGGAACTCGAACATGGAGCGCACAGAACTGATCCCGCAAACCACTGCGAATCTGGGAACTGGTACGTCTCTCCATTGCAGTCGTCGGAATGTGTTTCTCATTCTGTTGCAGGTACAATGTTTTATCATTTCTCCGTAATGCGTTCCGACGTAAATCCCCCCGACGTGAGTTTCTCCAAGAGACAGTATAATCAAAAGATAATCTGAAGTTTACGGCCATAGCCCACCCTCGAGCATCAGGTTCTCTTCTTTGAGAGCCATTTCACTGAGGTACCTGTTTCCGTATTGGCGCACGTCTTGCGATTAACCAAAATTTGCGTATAGCTGAAATATGGTGTCGCCCCTACTCCCACTGACCTCCAGTGGATGGTTACCAGCCAGCGTCAATGGGGCACCAATTTTGCAGCAGGCGTCTGGTTCAACTTCGCCTACGAGATTAATGTGAGCCGCCCTCTAGCATCCAGCACAATCTCCACTAACTCGATGCAAATAGTTCAGTGCCGAAACTGTGGGTCTCTGGGCTTCCACAGGATCCTCGGACCTGACCAAAGTCGTCGAAAACGTTTCCGCATCGACCTCCACAAATTCTGAAGACTTCCACGTTGGTGTTTTGCGTATCGTCAACCAACAACCGGCAGAAGATTGGTATATCTCTGGGGTCTACATAGAGAGCGGAAGTATCACCACTAGCATCTCCAGAGGCAGCAGCAACTCCACGGCCCCGAGTTCCACTGTGGCGACGACCGCGGCGCCTACGACATCTGCAGCATCCAGTGCATCGACCATCGCATCGACCACTACTTCTGCGTCGGGAGCGAGACAAACGCAGTGGGGCCAGTGCGGCGGTGAGAGCTACCCATCTTCTCCTCTGCTTCTTGAAAGATGCTGACTATCGGTCAGGGACCGGCTACACAGGACCGACTCTGTGTGCCTCGGGAACATGTGTTGCTGTTTCTCCACCATACTATTATCAAGTGAGCGGGCTCGGTTTAATCCAAGGTCTCCTAGAATACTGACATGAAAACAGTGTCAATAAGTAGTGAATAGATGGGCTGGATACGCACGTTTAATAAATATGAGATTTCCTTTGATGTTTTGGTTGCTGTTTCTTCGACCCCTTCACAAGGAGACGAAATAACCAGAGTGCTCCCCTACCATTCGATATCTTGCGCAGCGACGAATGCCGACATCTAAGGTCTCGTGATACTTACAAGCCGTACTAAGACTTAGTCAACGAGAAGGTATGACAATTCTAGAAGGAAAAGGTGCCGTTCGTGATTTTCTGGTGATAATGCCTCATTCCGCTACATTCATATGACCAAGCAATAGAAAAATGGTTCGACAATTGGGAGACACTCATAGTATACGCAGATAGTTCATGATTTACACCAGACCTTGGAAGATCGTGAATTGTTGAATATTAGAAAAACTGAGAAAGCAACCTACCAATGACACCGCAAGCAGCACGACCGCCTGCATTACCAGTCTTGAGAGACTCTTCATCACCTCCTTTGCCTAGGTCATCAGTACCCGCATGCACAACAACCGCACGTCTGTTACCCATGGTCATTCGCAAATAAATAAATAAAAAGAAGAGCCAGACTTACCCAATGATACTCAAAGGCCCATTCAAAGAAATAAGACTATCGCTGAACGAAAACGCAGCTACCCCCGCCTCGTCAGACTTGATGTTGCCCAGATCACCCACATGCCTGTCCGTATCAGTCGGTGCGCCGTGATTTTTTCCAAACGGATTGAAATGCGGTCCCGCAGACACGCATCCCCCGCTCAGGTCCCCAGATTGGCTGCAAGTCACAGTCAGCGACTGTGGTGGTACCTAAAGGACTGGCTGGGCTCACTGAATATGAAACCCACGCGACGCAGACGGATCGAGGCCCTCGAGATTGCCGGATACAGTGACGGGAGCATCTACTGAGGCCTGCTCAAACGTGACCTTGCCGGTGACTTTCGAGTCCCCTTGGATGAAGACGGTGGCCTAGAGGGTTGTTATTTGCTGGCAAATTGATGTCAGTGCGGTGGAAATTGCCTTTGTTACTGCCGCGGGCGCTGAGGATGTGAATGTATTCCACAGGAGAAATAAGACGGCCGTGGCGAGGGCCCCCCCAATCAAGAGGCTTTTAGTCGATGTCTTTTGCTTGTTGGTGTATGGATCCATGGGTAAGTACCGATAAGATATAATCCGGGGTTCGGGGTGGTGTAGTCGTCAACAGTGCGTCATTAATGCGCGGCCCGGTTTCGGTCCGTGAAGTCGCGAAATTGCCTCATTCTTACAACTTTGCTTCCGATTTCCACCGTCTGTCAGGGAACTTTGTGCTTAAATATCGTGGTTGTACAACGGTAACCCTGAACAACTTCTGCTTTGCCTGCATCCCTGAGTCTCGGGAGCTCCGTTGCCGGCCTCTTCGCTCTCAATGGGTTGAAAACTACAAATATAATCAACGAAGTAATGACAAAGTGGGCGAGTACTAGATTTCTTTCAATTAATTATTCCTGACCTCTAAACTTCTAACAGAAAAAGCTGACACACGACTCTTCATTGTCCTTCTCTTAGATGGCCTAGTATTCTTATCTGATCTGATCCGTTGAAAAATGAGTTCCGACAACACCGGTCACCTTCTCGAGTCGTCTTTTTTCTCTCGCCTCGTCTTCTAGTCTTTATGGATTCATTTACGGCGGGGGATCCCCGTTGGCGAGATGTTCTATCTATCGCTGCGCTGCTTTCTCACTTGCGTCGTCAAGTTCTCTGGTGCTGGTCTGTTCTTTCCTGCTTCTCTCACTGTGGTACAAGAGCACAACGATTGGGGCAGACACGAGAACCTCCTAATGGGATTTATCTAACTATAGCAAAACGATAAAGCTCGCTTCTAGTGGGCCCTCACTACCTATGCACTTCAAGTCAACCATATACACCATATCGTCATCCAGAAAGATCTTGTCCTCTCCGGCCTTGGAACGTAACTTGGACACACACACACGGTCTATAAGTTTCTAAGCGAGGCCCATACCCCAACACCGGGCCTAAATTCAAATTATATTGCTCCCTAGGCTGCATCGTGTCTTGGCCACAGCGGGTCGTGGTGATCATCGACAATCTCTCTACATCCCTTCCAATCGGGGGACCCAGACAACTCCACATGCCGCCCAGCTGTTCCCAAAAACCCTGCTCATTAGCCTTTGTATTTCCGTCACGCGAACACGAACCAGTTCATCGATGCCACGAGGATGTTTCGTCGAGGGCCTCCCCCCCAGCAATTAGCCTCCATTGGGTTTAGCCTCTTTGAAATTACCTCCTACATATAATACGGTGCAGAGGGAGATCTGCACATCATCCTCCCTATTATGACGACAAAGTACGGTTTACCCATCTTCCTCGAAGACAAGAGCGGGAAGCTCTCCGGATCCGAGTTTATCGATATCCACGAGCGTATGCGGTTCAGCTATCGGTGCACCGCGCGCGATGCTACGCATACCGCGTATATGATCTTCAACGCGTACCATCGCGCCGCTGTCGTCGCCCTGGATTTCGGACCGGGGAACACGCTGGGGACGATCAGCTGGGGCGGGGTGACGATCCCGATGAACAAGTACCTCGTCCGGGTGTCGAATAGGTGAGACTTTAGGGATCCTTGAATAAGAGGAGACACTGATAGGCATGTTGGAAGGGTCCGCAAGTTTGTCGGGTCGGATTCCCAAGAGTATTTCTGGAGTTGGAGGACGAAGGATAATCAGGAATGGACGGTGAGTCGTGTGTGTGTGTGAATGAGAGGTTCGCTGATTGCTAGTCTAGTGCACGAACGCGAAAGGGTACCTTGTCGCGTATTATAGTTTGAAAGTCCCAGGTGAACCGCCCTATGAGGGGTCTTCTGGGTGTTCGCTGACCGTGGACGAGGCATATGGGCATTTAGCTGCTGGTGAGTCTCACGGTAACACGATGTGGGTTCTGCTGACGTTTTTTTATTCAGAATGCCTAGCGTCTTTGATGATCATGCGGCATATCGCTGAATTTAACCTCCAATGATTGCCTGGCTGGCAGGCATGCTGTATTTTTATTGTATATCTGTTTCTCAATCGCTACGACTACTTACCATACTCGCACTACTAGTTTGGACTTTTCTACCGTTTGTAAAGTTCTAATGAGGCTGGCATTTATATAACTCCATGACACAATAGGAAGGCATCTCAGGAAAGAAGGCTTGAGTGACAGTTGCATTCATTCATTTACTATACGTCAGGTGTAGTTCGAGGGAATAAAACACGGCCGTCACCTTTTCGTCAGAATAGAGTTCTTACTTCCTTGACAACATTTACCAAATATTGAATCCTTGTTATTACTACCGGTGTGGGTTGGGTTCAGGGTGTTTATATATGAGCATAAATAAACACTGAACGTGTGGCAGGAAATGTTTAAATCAGAACGCGCGGGAGCAAAGGACGTGAATCACAAAAAAAAAAAAATGACATCAGAGTCGGGTGCAAGCGCTCCGGCAGAGCAACCAATGCGAGATGTATCAATCGCAGGAATACTTGGTTTGGCGCGGCTGCTCGAGAGCCAAACAATTGACCTTCCATTCTCCATCTTCTTGCCGGAGATACCTCTGGCGATCATGCAACTTCGAAGCCTTGCCAGACCAGAATTCTATCTCGCTTTTGAAGTCCGAGTCGACCGGAATGCGGACGTAATTGATGATGACTCATTCTGGGACCAGCCGCAGAACTGTGGCATCTTCACCTCCTGCATCCCCTCAAAGCGCGCACTCACCTCTTCTAATCTTTGCAGCGCCTCGCCGGCATCTCCAAGAACCCGGCTTTGCGGACTTGCCCACGCGCCAAGACGGGTTTCCCTCGGACGCGTTCGCTAGTCTCTTCGCTCTCTGCTCTGCTGATCCTGTGCGCCTTGCCGACCATCCTGACTGGCCGATGGACGCCGCTCCAGTAGAATATCAGCGCAGCGTGGGGGTTGGCGTCGAGTTCGAGGGACTTGCGGGATTTGTAGTTGATGCAAAAGATGAAGCCACGGGTGTCCACGGCTTTGAAGGCGACGAGGCGAGCAGAAGGAACGCCGTGTGGTGTAGAGGTGCACAGTGTCATTGCCTCGATGTCAGGTCTTGTCAGGTACAGTTACGAGGTCTCGCCTAGTAGCCTCGGCTGATTTGGCATGCTCGAGCCATTCTGTGAATTGCTTCAAGGGATTGAGGGTCGTCTTTGTTGAAAGCAGGGGTATGTAAGCGAGTTGAGTCAGGGCAGTGGAAAGTGTCATACCACTCTTGCCGCTGCGATTTTCTGACATATCACCTTCGTCTGATACGAATACGAGTCGGACAAGGTACAAGATGTCTCCCACCAATCTTTCTATCAGATTCGCCAAGTTGCCCGCCAACTCGGTTAGAAATAATTGCAACTCGAGATCTTGATCTTAGCAGAGTGTTTTGCCCTGGAGCCTTTTGGTGCGAGCCGGTCATAAAGAGCAAATACGTTAGTGATACCTGTCATGGCCTGTTGAGTCCGAGTCCGTCATGGCGAGTAGAGCCTCGTTTTCGAAGGAGTTTACGCCACGGAGCCAGCGGTGCACTTCGTCAAGTGATTGTCAAACTGTACAAGTACAAGGGGGAAGGCACGTCACTTATAGTGCGGAGCTACCACTTTCCCACGCCGTACCTCTTTGTTGGGCACCGCGACGACTCCGCCGACGCGTAATCAAGGCAAGCCCTTCAATGGATGCCGACCTTCAGATCTGTTTTATCTCAATAATCCATCTGCGATCCTCTTTGAATTTCGAATTTGCTTGCAAAATAGACCTGAAATTCCTTTCGTCATCATCCACCATCATATCCGAGCCCACTATTACGCAACCAAATATATCTCGCGGTCTTCCTTAGCCTTTGTCGAAATCTGGACTTTTCTCTCTGCCGACATCTTCACTGCCTTGTTTCCGAAACAGAGTTATTCTTGCTAATCCTTTTATGCGTGGCAGTTCTGTTAAGTCGGGTTTTTCTTTCCTTTCCAGCCTAACCCTTACATACCCAAGCGTCAAACAGAAGAAGAAGAAGCGGCGTGCAGCTTTGTTCAACTCTCCATGATAATGATACCAACAGCCATGGCGGCGGCGCTGCGGCCCACTCTAGATAGAAAAGTTAACTGCGAGGTCTTTGATGCTACTCCCTCCTCGGTATATGAGAATCGTCCGACGTTCTCCCCAGTTTCAGTCACCATCATTTACTTAACCTCGGAAACTAGGCCTACTGCGACTACGGCGCCGAAAGTCGCAAACTCTCCACAATGGGGACCTCCGCTTCCATAGCGGACGCTTGTCATCCAAAATTTCATCGTCGACGTCTTGACTCGATTCGCTCAAATCACTCCTCCGTTAATTGATTTATTGACCCATTTCTTGGTCTGGACGGTGCCATTGGCGATCCTCGATCCCGAACTTGTCTCTGCGCAGCCACCTCATCTCATCACGCATCATCCTTGCGAGACAGGATTGATGTAGCAGATCTAGCCTTGTGCTCTATTCTGTTTTGGTATCATGAAGCTGATTGACCCCCAACGCATCATACAAACTGCCCTCGGGTGCCTTTACAGTCTACAATCGACTGGGCGGATTTACCTACTACTTTGCGGCATCAATCTGCTGTGCCTGTGTCTGTTCCGACCTACTCTGAGTCTCGCCTTGCCAAAACGCGCAGAGCTCATCGATATCAAGCTCAGGTGTCATGCGTGTGTATCTGTATTGCGCTAGAAGCTTGATCATCCCTTGCTTGGAATGCCGGTGTGCTCCATCTCTCTTGGGTAATATCGACAGTCTGATGCTCGACTGTATCGTAACGTACAGATGCTAATATGAACGACTATCGTGGCAGGGCACGAATCAGCGCCCCTTGACCTTACTCCATGCTTCCCGAATCAATGTGCCCCTGGAAAATGATCCTTCATCCCTTGCTGTGAGGGTCCCCAAATATATAGTGGTTCAGCATGGCGTACAAGGGTGTACGTCTCTGTATAGTACCTTATATATGTAATGGGTCCATGTACTTGTCAAATTGCGATAGGATAAGCGCTAAGCTCGATCTTTCCGCTTCATTATGCCAGATGGTCTTCATTCGAAATTGGCGTGTACATACGATCCTTATGGAAGACTAGAAAGGTTCTGTACTCATCCAAACTATGTTTGCTGTCTTTCTGATTGATATAATCTAAAGGTACTTAGTCAGATCCTGTGGCTTTAGGATACCGGTCAACGGTACGGCTTTGCATCGGCCGAGGCGCGCAGTTTCCCACTTCATAACGTGTGCGGCGATTTCACGTTGAACGTGTACCTCTGCAGGGACTTCCTTACGGTCTGGATCTAAAATACATTTAAAGTTTGGCCGTACCCACAAGCGTTGCCAATGACGATAAGATCGTGCGTGATTGTGGTAACATACGCACGAGCTCGCAATGCAGAAGTATAATTCTCAGAGCAATTTAATTGGGGAGAGGAGAACACGGATAAACTTGGGACGTACACACAATTAATTCCTAGTTGATGGAATAACCATGGAAAAAGGCAAGCAAGTAGTCAAGAGACCCGTGCAGACGGTGCAGCCCAAATGGGGGATGCCGAGATCTGGGCACGGATCTGGGAAATTACCTCTTGAAAACACTGTTTTCAGACGGAGATACTCAGTCCCTTCCCTGCCCCTCCACCTTCTCAACTATACTCACCGCCTCGTAGGGCGCTGTCGCCATGCTACACTCTATCTACGACCTCACCACGTCCTGTCGCAAAACTATGGGCGATGTCCCTGCAAAGCTTGTTGTGCGTTAATAAATCGAAATCATGGAAGGGGGGAATGGCTGATGGCTGCTACAGGGAGCTTCGACCACCGTGGTGGGGTCAAAAATGTATCTCTTTGTGAGCACTGGACGCTTCCTGTCTGCGGTTCAGTGCTAATACGGAGTATAGGGTGGCCGGCAAGTTTCAGAACGCAGGATGGTGTCCGACCTCTACGTATTTGACCTCGCGACACTGGTATGGGCGAAACTGCCGTCCTATCCTGAGGATGATATTCCTCGACCGCGGTACTTTCACTCGTCTGACTCTTGTGGGTTCCCCCTGTCAGTTCTTTTCCGTGTCATGTCACTGATGGAATATAATGGCCAGGGAACAACCAATTGATTATATTCGGTGGGATGAGCAACCAGCCGGATTCCCCCAATCCCGACGAACTCTGTGTTCTCAACGACGTCCGCTTCTTCGATATCACGACCGGCCACTGGCTCCCGTCGTCGCAGACAATCACTCCCATCAACGATTCCCTAATCCCTCGCGCGCGGTACGCGCATCTTTCTTCCGTAACCGCCGATAGGCTCTTCATAATCGGAGGCCAGGACTTTTTTAATACGTGGTTGGACGACGTATGCGTGTATGACCTCGTCGCGAAGACCTGGGTTCAGAGACGCGACTATCCACGGCATTGTGGGACTTATCGTAGTGTCGCGGTCTCGTCTAATCTGGCCGTCAGGCTTCCCCAGGAGGAAGTGAGGGCATACAACTCTACTGCCCCTGTAGCGCGGTTCCGCACGAACAGCGGGAATACGAACGCTACCCCCTCATTGTCTTCCGCCAACGAGGACTTCACACCACCGGAATCGCTTGTGTACCACCCGTACTCCACCACTCCCACAGCGGATCATCCAGCTGACATTTATCTATACAGCAATTACAACGTGAGCCCTTCGCTTAATGAGTCTTCGTCCCGGTTTTCACTCACGGACCATATCGTGAATATAGTTTACTGACGTGAAACGCGAATTAGAAGTTTTTTCACCTCTTCCTGATTCGAATTTTAAGATTGAAGACCGGTCCCCTGCGATGGGCGGAACAACGTTTCCTCCCGGTCTCAGGTTTCCCACAGGCGCGATTCTCGGCACGAACCTCATCATTGCGGGAACGTACCTGGCACATAGCTACCAGTCGTTTTCTATATGGGTCTTGGACCTCCTCACGATGCACTGGGCACGTATTGACCCTGGCAAAGCTGTGGAGACCGGTTCTTGGTTCCGGGGGTGCCTTTCTGCGGAGAGTAACAAGTTTTTCATCTTTGGGAACCGCGATGGCAACTTGGTCGACGATTATAATCGGCGGTTGCTGAGCTGGGAGCATGTCGCGGTTGTGGATCTAGAGGCGTTTGGCATCTACCAGCCGCCTCCACTTAGGATCGACCTGGAGATGCAGGAGTTGGGTCTAAGCGCGTTGGAGGAGGGTGTCATGGCCGATTTCGAGGTCGTGTGCGAGGACGGTCGCAAGATACCCTGTTCTCGACGCATTTTGGAAGATCGGTGGGGATGGTTCAAGGATCAGAGACGGAAGCTGTTGGAAAGTGCGTTGACGACGATGGATGGGCTACCGACGAGTCCGATGCATGTGTCGCAACCTGAGCTTCCGGGATCGGTTTCTTCTGAGCCGAGGGCAGACCCGAGACTGACGCCAAGAGCTCTTCATCTTTCGGAGCCGTACCCTATCACGCTGGCGCTATTGCAGTACTTCTATTCGCTGGCCTTGATCACACCTTTGCAACAGGCCCCAGCAGTGCTGAGCCAACTGCTCGTCCTCGCAACGAACTATCAGATCATGCATCTGGAGACGCTCGTCAGGCATGCTATGCACCGAGCGCTGTCAAATTCGACAAGCGTCGGTGTCTATGAAGTTGCGACGCTATGCAATTGCAGAAGTTTGCAGATCCGGTAAGAATTTTTGTTTTCGATCTCATCAATCAAGATGTTTAATTTCTATGTTCATTAGCGCTTTGAAGACAGTTATGGTAAGCATTAGGTTGATTGGTACGTCGCGTTTGCTTTGCTGACATGTATTCTACAGTCCTACACCCAGAAAAGGCCCAAATCCAAATCTGACAAGGAGCACGGTGGAGGCGGACGACCTCCAGGCCCCGATGGGAGATCGCACGACGGGCCGTCCAATGGCGGCGGCCATGGTCCTGATAAGTATGCTAGACCTCGTGGGACATCTGACGCAAAATGGAGAACTGCCGACCCTGGCCCTAGTAGTAATAATTTTAGCTCGAGTAAGCGCTTCATATAATGGATTTTTGAATGATTATGTGATGTGTTCTTTTTCTGTTCCAGATGTTGCGCGGCTGCACCGATCACCACCGCCTTCTGACAGTGATGTCGATTCCTCATCACCCTCAGAAGATCACCTCAGCACGCTTCCATTATTCACGAAGCAGCGAGAGCGGCATGATCGTACAGTGAGCGTCGTGTCGATGGGTACAGACAAGGATTTGAGGGATATGGTAGATCTTCTGATGCCCGCTGTGTCGGAACCTCCGAATCGGCCAACGCATCATAGAGCAACCAGTGACGACGCCAGTGATTCTGTCCTCGAGACACCACATTTGCCAATGCAGCTGCATCATCCCCAGGAGGCTGATCCGAGTGAAGAAGAAGAAGACGATTTGTTCTTCTCCCCCCCCCGGCAGCGTCGTGCCCCGCCATCGTCTGATTCGGAGTACGAAATGGTGTCAGTGAATGACCGGGCGGAGAGGGTGTACTCGCCGCCTACGCCCGGCGGGTACTATACACCCTATCACCTTCCCAGTGGGCGACCCCGGCCGATCTATACGAGTGCCATGAGCGATTATAGCAGCGATACACCATCGCTGACATCACGAAGCTCGAGTTTGAGCCTGTCGTCGAAGCACTTGTCACCCCGCACGCCAAGTTTGACAGAATTCCCAGCGCATTCACTACCGCTTATCGAGGAGAGACAAATGGAGGACAACGATTCGATGATATCTTCGCGGGCTCAACGCGCCTCCGATGCGTACGCCAGTGAGAGAAGTAGCGAGCAGACAACGAGGTCATGGCCGAAGCAGAAGTCCAACGTCGAGTGGTTGCAGAGGACGCAGTCTGTGGACTCGAACGTTGGGACGATACTGCCTATACCAGAATCGCCGCCGTCGACGAGGAAGGGGCTTGGGAGGTTGCTGGGAAAGAAGGAGGGGAAGGATCCTATGAAGGAGTACGATGCGAAAGTTAGTGCCGGAAATAAAGCTGCCAAGGCGGAGGAGAAGAAGCGCAAGGCAGAAGAGAAGAGGCTGAGAACCGAGAGACTGGCGGCCGAATTGAGAGCAAAGACGCAGCAAAGAAAGCAGGCGGCGCTGGAGAGTGCTTCTATGAGTTCGTCAGAGAGAAAGGCCAGAGGACCGGCAAGCATGTTTGGAGGTATGTCAGCGGATCTGGTGATGTAGAGGTTAATCTGTGAGGCGGGCAGTCGGGGGTTTCTTATTCATTCTTTATCGTTCTGGGTTTTCTTTTTGCTCCAATGCTCTGGTTTTATATAATTACTACGTATCTGTTAACCCGTTTTCCATCGTTTGTACCTTGCTTGTACCATGATATCCACTGTCGTTCATATGTCTAGCTCTTTGTTGTACTGATCATATATTTACTACTTCTCGCAGGGGAGCGTGTTGGTTGGGAAATCATGGGAATATATATATTTCCTCGTAGAAGACTGATCATGACGATGGTGGCGGTTTGGCAAAAGGTGAGTTTTCAGCAGACTTGATTAGTTTCTCTTCTTCGGGGGTTAGCGTGAAAAAGGACTCTTTCTGTCTCAAGAACCATCGGCGAGGCTAATGATGAAGTATTAGCCTCGCGGTGTGGGGTCACACAACAGGCTACGTACTGGCTGGAATACATGCTCTCGATCGCCGAAATCATAGATGAAGATACCGTAGAGGGCTATAGCTGCAGTCCATGTTAGCGGGGAGCAATGCATAGACTGTGGTCTGTCGTACCAGGGACGACAAGGTAAGTGAGGAGCTTAGTCCCGGTATAGACCCACGGTGGGCGGAAGTCCGCCAGTTCAAGCTCGTAAAGCATATCTTTTTCTGTTTTCTCTATTTTGGGCTTTGGTTTTGTCGGATCAGACAGCTTGTTGGACCGTACATAGGTGGAGCATATTGTCCGCCGCTGAAGGGTGCGAGATACCGAAAACAGAGCAACGGGGCGTTTGTACATCGCGAGCATGTTGAAAAGGATGATTGCGGAGTTGGAATATTTCCCAAACGCGTATGTGGCGTCGCTACCACCAGAAAATGGATGATTGGTTAAGGTATCTTTTCCCTCGAAGAGTCACCTGGGGTTTTTCGGTTGTGGAGAGTTTGAATGCACATGTCTGTGTGATAGCAATTTCAATTTGATTGCCGTATTTGGCCATGTTTGCACTCTCATCTCTGGTCACGTCAGCACAATGACTGCTGTTGCTGGTTGAACTTGGACCTTCAACAAGCGACACCGGTTCTTCCACATGGCATCTGTTGCCGTCATCGCAGAGTCAATATCAACACTCTCCAAGTCTATTAATCAAGTCGTACGCTTCCAATCCGCCTTTCCTGTGGTATCTCACGACAAACATCCCTTCAGTTCGCAGAGGTCGAAAAATCAGCCACCGACAAACTAGAGCGCGCACAACACAGTGCCCAAGATGCCAGAAACGAAAGGGATGACGCCGTGAAAACTCTCCACGCCGTGCAACTTGAGATCCAAGAGTGGAAACAAAAAGTCAGGACTTGTGATCTTTGGTGTGCCACTGCTCACCTCTCAGCTAGGTTCAGCAGGCAGAGATGACTGTACGTCGGTCCGTGGTGCTGCTGAAGACACTGTTCTTATTTTGTCTCCCCCAGATAACTCATCAATCTGAGACGATAGGCCAGCTACGGCGCGAGGCTACCCAATGGAAAGACCAATCGCGAAACTGGCAAGAACATTTTCTTCGCGTCGAACAGGAACGCTGTACTTTGTCCTCGCGGCTCGATGAGCTAGTGGCAGAACGACTATTGGTATGATGTTCTTTGCATGTTGGCAGATGACTATTCATCAAGTCTGCTCCATCAGCCTGTTCACGTAGCACCTTTAACGCCCATCTCTCGCTATGCCGACCACTCAGGTTCTCCAGATGAATCAGCGAGTTCTGTTCCAGCGAAGAAGAACGCCTTGTTGCCACTCAGTCCTCCCGAAGGCGACCCTCCGGCTCCACGAACTGCGGTCACAAAGGCGCGAAAACAGCCACCGACGCACACGAAATCTACTATAAAGTCAAAGCCTCCTATTACTGTCTTGAAGACATCTACGACTCCAAATTTCTTTGCAGAACCATCAACATCCAAACGAACTGGCGCGCGCACCCCCGTAAGAACGGAAACACAGCAGCCTCGCACCAAGGTAATAAGACGGGTGAGAGCCGTGTTTCATGTCAAGCAAGAAGATGATTCGGGTGAGGATGTCCCGGACGAGGAGGAGGAGGAAGAGGAGGAGGAAGACGATGAATTGTCCGAACAAGACACGTCTTACCGACCTCCCCGACGCCCCTCCTCACGGGCTGTCAAGGATGACGACAGCGATCTCTTTGGCGGAGACGAGGAAGATGACGAGGAGGAAGACGAACTGATGATTGGACCTGATGTAAGTAGCCATCCACTTTTCTGTCACGTAAACTTACGGATGGTACCAGGATAATGACGACCTAGACAACGCGCCGACCCACAAGCGACCTCCCCCAACTCCTGCCCCACCCGCATCTCCTGCCAAGAGGCGCCGCGTTTCAACCACAACCACAACTGCTCGACCCAAGGCGACGGGGAAAAAGTCATAAATCAGACCATCACACTGTGCATATTACTTATCATTATTTCAAAGGACATACAATAGGGCCTGTAGCATCTGTAAATTATCATCGTTTCTCGGCTGCTGTGGTGGTGCACGAATAATACATTCTGCTAAATAGTGGATGACGGTATAATTTTACATGAGCTTTCCGCCTCCATAGCCTGCACCATTTCCATTCGCATGATTCACACCTGACTTTTTCAAGGCGCGGGTGGTCGCAAAGAGAACACTATCAAGGATGGAGGCTACTGTAAGCACTCCTCCCACGATAGCACATGTTCTGGAAATCCCGATCAATGCCAAGGACAAGCGCGAAGATGAAGACACATACGACGTGAGGAAGTGCGCAAATGATTGCCGAGTATCAGAGTGCACAACCAGTATCGGCGAGATCTCAAAGTTGAAGAAAGCACCTAGGAGGGGATAACGACGTGTCGTTGACTCACTGCGCTCATTAAGTGGTCGCTAATACTCACCAGGTACACCGGTAACGCCATGTTGCACATGCACTCCCTGCGGGGTGCCGGTCTGTCCACCATCTGAGAGGTCACGTTCGAAATGCGTGGCACTATACTGAAGCGTGTTTATCTGCCAAACCGTTAGACGTAAAGATAGCAGTGGGATGAGTGTGACGGACTGTTTTCCCATCCAGAGTTCTGAATTGCGTCGAGACAACTTTGAGGAAGTATTGGAACATGTATTGGGCTTTGTTCGTCTACCCACGATCATCAGACAGTAAGTTCAAATGCGGGTCACAGGATAGACGTACCCGACCAGCCGCACCGTCCAGCGGGTTTTGTCCAAGTCCTAATCTTTGTTTCATTTCCCGTCCGGATGCGGCCTTGAATATGTCGTATTCATCGTCGCCTATACGCTGCATGAGTATACATTCACCCAGATGTTCGCTCTACATACCTTCAAAGGAGAATTGATGGATCGTATGAGAGAAATCATGCCGATTGCCATCATCCTTCAGGTAAGGAACTAGGTCGTAGACGTTGCGCCCACTAGTCTGGAACGACCTTCCCGGCGAAAGATGGATGTTCCCAATAACTTTATTAACACGAATGCGCCCGGAAACATTGCACCCTTCATCGGCTTGCTCACGCAACTTGTCTGACCAGCCTTCGGATTTACACTAATATTATGTGGATCAGCGACGCTTAGCTCCGACCTCCGACGTTAGCGTTACCTGCTCAATGGCGTCGGGATTCGTGAAACTCCAGCCCCGGTTAACGTATGCCGTCCGGACTTCCTCGCAGGTATTACAACACCCGCTTGCGGGCTCAAGACCGCCGTAGCAGGATCCACAGTAATCGCCGGACGTCTGTTCGTTCATCTTGTCGAGGTCGTTTCTCAGCTCGGCGCTGAATGAGTTGGGTATGGGCTTTTCCTTCTTATCGAGTCGGGTTTTAAGGATGTTGTGCGAGAGGTCGCGCTGAGTCTCCCCGCTAATATCCATGACATCCACGCTGAGTACTACATGTGGAGTGAACAGCTGCAACGAAGTAGCACTGGATAGTACACGTACGGTAGCAAGGCACTCTTGGGAAGGTAACATTCATGTTCACGGTAAGCTTCTCTCCTCTGCTCTTATCCACGACAATTGACGTGTCAGTGTAAACTCTCCGATAATCAATAAATTCCATGGTTGAGAAGGCCAGAATGATTGCAGCAGAAAGGATTGTTACTAGAGTTCGCCCATATTATATACGTGAATTTGCGACTTGAATTATATCAAAGACTCACAAAAAGCTCCAGTGCGTGTCTTGACCTTCACATCGTCCGTTGTCTGCAAAGTCGGTAAGCATACATCCAAGAGAAGACGCGACCGTAGACGATACCTTGCCGAAAGCATCAATGCCCTTGAGGGCTCCAAACAGCCCTTTCGCCATTACGACCAATACCGATACAGGATGCAAGACCGAAAAATAAGAAAAGAGGGAGAGGTAATATGAATTCAAGGTGAAATTGAGGCGTGCGTCAAGCAAGACTCGAGTCTCGTGATCAGCGACGTGTCACTTGCCTGCCATCATCCGTGTACCGGACGCTTTTCAGTGCCAGATGGCCCGCAGTTTACCCAAGGAATGGGCGAGATAACGCTACTGTCGCTGAATACATCTAGTTCAGCTGCTGCTGCATAGTCTACCGTATCTTGAGATATTCAAACCGAGACGCGTCGCTATTTAGAGCCAATCTTCTTGAAGCGAATGATATCCATTTTATCTGTCATATTCCACACGACCATTTTCTAAATCCTCCCACGTCATACTCGTTGCTGATCACTGAGAGTAATCGAAGACCGTGATGAATATCAGAAGCATAAGCTTAAATGAATGCCCTATAAAGGAGAAAATGTATTCCGCAAGTGAATTGTCCATCAAGTTATTGCGGCGTATATTGCCGAATGAGGAGCACGTCAATGACGAGGTCGCAGAAAAGTTGATCATACTCAGAGCATGGAAGAGAATGAAGACGACTGGATTGTCGGATCGGCTAACATTTGTTGACTACCGCTATTTCACTTCAATTTGGACGTCGTAAAGTAGATAAAGTAGATTCAATTTCTCCTAGCTCATATATATTCCGCAACGTAAAATGCAAGGATGCCGGTAATATACCTGTCATCAGTCAACATTACGCAAGGTGCTAAAAGTCATTCAATGGCCCACCACGCAATAGCGCATTCAGAATTACGGAGTTCAGTTCAGTATCGAGAATTAGAAACATAAAAACTTTCTCATCGTCGCCAAGATCTATCCTCTAATGGAATATCTGCCTGAGTCGCCATGGAAGAAAATAAGAGCAATAGAGTGACGGCTTCATCGTACCAAACCTCCCATTATATAAATAGTGCCAAAAGTCCACCGAGCCGAGTACACATGGCTACTCAGAGGAATATTGCATTTTATGGCGACGACGAATCAGACAAACTTCCTCTGAACTCATTTGCTTTGAGGTGTTCAGTGACCTCAGCTTGAGGAACCCAAGTCAGCGCAGGGTTTCTCACTAGCTCCTTTCTTCGTGAATTTTAAAATGTGGGCATCACGCAACCTATGCGAGCCGACGACTCCTTGTCTCCGTTAGAAGCTCCCAGTTCCTCATTACTTAGACACGCAACTAAAAAAATGGCCACGACAACGCAGATCATCATTGAGAGTAGACTGGAAAGCCACAGAAACAAATGGCAATCATCATCGAGGCAATAGATGTAAGAAGGACATCGCAAGTAAATGTCAACTCGAAAATGAGTCAACGTTCAAGTTGTTGTGCCTGCTATTGACGTTGACATCGTCCAACCTCAATGTGATATCAAGTGACGTAGAAGAGCAACCGGGCACTTCGAACAGACCATTCATTTGTACATACATTGCTCACTGTGACTCAGCACGTTATCCTAAAATGTTGAACATATTCGACTAGTTTAGTATAAAAGCTACATAGGACATTAAGTTGATGCCGGAAAGAATTTTATTCGAATATCCACCAAAATGTATGATATCAAGTTTGGATGTGCAGAGGACCGGTTGACAACTGTATTCGCAAGTCTACAGTCAGTGCACGTCGCGAACCTTCACAAACGCGGTAATGGGCACGTGCACGTACCAGTCACGATCGGGCCGGGTTGGTCCGCATAACTTTCCACATTGCAATCTACTTGCGCTAGAGGTAACTTAAGTAGCCCAGAGGTAAAAACTCAATACAACAGCTATCCTGTGTCAGATTTTCTAATTGTCTCATTGTATAGTCCGCCAAGTTGGTGATCATAGCCACCTGAAAATCCAGTTCCCAAGCTGGGCCACAGGGTAAAGGTATCTGGTCCATTCCGCAACCAATACTTCTTCCTATGTCCTAGAGCCTCGGGCCGCATGGAAGAATAAAGCCGAGTTCATCATAGATCATTATCGCACCTTGCTGAACTGTCTCGGAAAATCCAACTACACAGAGAAAACCCTCAGTCCTTTGCCTCGTAACTCCGCCATTCGATTTTCGCATGGTGACCTGGTTCCTAATAACATCATTGTTGATGATTCTACCACCACTGGCGTTGTGAATTGGGCTATGGCGAGGTTTTATCCCGACTTTTGGGAATACTACCGCATACATGTGAACGGGTCCGGTTCGTCCAATTGGGATACAGCCATCGATCTGGTCTTTCCGACGCCCCGTCGTATACCGGAAATTATGGCAGTGACACGTTTATTTAACCTCCTCACTCAGTGGAAAATGCGGCCATGAAATACGGTAATTTTATTATAAAATGTGTTTTGGGACAATGGAACGGAACTTGGTCTTCTGTGAAATGACTTCAGGCGAGTATTTCATACCCTTGATCCATTGATAGATAACGGGACATGTTAAGGTAGTCGTGGGTTGCACAATCGTTGATAGTGATGCTTTGTCTGCAAATGTAAAAACAAGTTCGGTGCTCCCCTCCGATTCATGCCGTAGATGAGTATATATAAGAAGCTTATTGGACTCATTTCTACTATCTGAAAACAGGATCACACAGGTTACAACGACGATGCCGCGCATAAATCCTTCCTCTGAACTCCTTGACTGTCACTGTTCGGCGACCTCAGCGTAGCGGCACTTGAGGAAGTCAAGTCGGCGCTGGGTTCCTGATTGGCTCTTTTCTTCTTAAATTTAGAATGCGGGTATCATGCAACCTATGCGAGTCTGCGACTCTTTTTGTCTCCGTTAGTGTCTCCTGGGGCTCCGCTGTCGCACACAACCTCGACACCCGGTAGTACTCATGGGTAAGCAGCCAGCGGATATAATAACAATTGGTCAAGTACCTAGTAGTTGTGATGAAAGTGACGAGAGCGAAAGTACCGGAGCAAACATGTTTGAATGCCGTTTTGGATGCTGTAATTCAGACTGCCAGGTTTTCTCCCTCGGGCTAGTGAATTCTAATCCCGATTTCGTGCGGCCAGATAGGATGCTAGGATAAGCTGACACACATAATTACTTTACATCTTTAGTTTCAATTGGGGATTGAATACCGACACCACCAAAGAAGCTGATGCACGCAATATTTAAGCCCCCTCATAGAAATTCATCAAGACAAGCTCTCACAATTTTGAGGGTGGCGCTACTCAAAGGAAGTAGACAATTACCACCCACAATATTCTCCCTGTTACCTAAATAATCTTCAAGCGTCACCTACTGATATAGAATCTGTGAATGAACAGCGGTCTCAGTCCTCTGTATTTGCCTGAATGGTTGCAAAAGACCGTATTGAATGTACCTGTTAATAAAAACGGTTTGTATGGTTATAGGCATTGTCCCAATGTATGAAGTGAGTAACCGCGTACTTCAGTCTTCACTCGAATGACTGTAAAAGACTGAGGCTCGACGGGAACGGAAAAATGAAATGTGATACTGATGAAACACTTGACTATAAATACGAAGGTCCGACGAGGTGCGTTGAACCTCTCGACAGATTCCAACAAACACGGACCGAATGATTGCCGGCAAAAATTTGTCAGACATGTCACTCAAGGCGTACTACATGAAGTAAATTATGACCTCCAGGCTTCATTCGTCAAGTTGTAGCATATTACGACGAGTTATAGAAGTTTCAGAGAGCGTCAAAGTAAAGGCGACCTGATAATTCCCCGGTGGAGCTCGAAAACAGTTTAGGCGATACGATGAAAGCGCTATGGAACAACTTCGACTGAAACTAAAGATTCGAATTTGGCCAAGACTCGCAGGGAAAAAATATGCGTGCTTCTGCTTGTCTGCTTTACGCTTGGCGGCCCTACTCGAGGTCCGGGGAAAACCGAGGATGTTCTTCCTCACATATAAAAGACTAGCTCGTCCATCTACAGTTCAGCATCCAAAGCTTCATTCAAACATGTTCGCTCGTACTCTTATCCTCATCGCTGCTGCAATCACCGGTGCGTATCCAATATGTACCACCATATCCTCATTTTTCTTATTCATTCCTAGGCATCAACGCCGCGTGTGATAACGGACTCCCAGGATACACGCACATCGTCAATCCTGGTGAATCTTGCTGGGGAATCGCTACCCAAGGCGGGATTGATGTCGCTCGACTCCAGGCTGCCAATCCGGGTCTCAACTGCAATGCGTTGGTGGTTGGCCAGGCAAGTTGTTATAGTCGGCCCATGTCTGACAGTTTGCTGATGCACCATCTCTCCAGAGGCTCTGCGTTCCCAGCAACTAATGTTCCATCTCACCAAGGAATAGTGTGATGAAATACTTGGTCTCACTTCTCGATTGAGCCGGGTGTCGTGAATATTGCGCATAGTTCTGTCAATTACTATTGTTTTGAAAGAAACGTGTGGAAAGTGTCGAAATGTTGTTAAGTTCCATGAAATTTGAAAGGGAAGTTGCCGTCACCGGGACTGCCAGTGGTGTCGCGATAACGTGACCGCGACTTCCAGATTATGCTACCGGGCCCTGGGTGCCGGGAGAGATGTAAATGCTGAGATGGCCGACCTTGAGATACATTCTAGCCACAATGGTGCTCTATTCATTACACATGCCGGCTGACATGGGAAACAGAATCTCTACTGTCTGAAAGGCCCACTGGACAAAAGATTTTGGTAACCGTTTGTTTGAGGTTCTGGAAGATCGTTGTCAGTGGACCGCAGGACCATTGAGCCATCGGTGCACCTCTACCAAGCGGAGTGATATATCAACGATGGTAGGACAGCGTAAACCATAATATATTAAAGCCCTGGTTCTACAGTCACTAGTTGATATATCAGCTGCAGTCAAGTTTAAAAATAGTGAGACCCAGCTGCTGTGACGCAATCCTGCTGTGCTCGTCGTGTCGAACGATGTACTCCCATCATCAACGTCCCACTCCAATTGATGGTCACCGACAGGTCTAAAAATGACTGTTGGATCGCGCCTCATCAGGTACCCCCGTGGCTTCGGTTCTTCTCCCACGGTTAACTCCAGCGCGGTTTAAAAAACGCTCATGTATTGCCATTTCTGCCCAAAAGACTGACAAATATGGCTGCATAGAGCAGCCCTGCCTTATATTTTACAAAATGGGATTACCAGGACATGTAGTCACACCCTCAGCTTCAGTCATCTGCAGTCATGACATCACTACCCGAGCACAAAAGTACCTCTCTACGAGGGACGTGTTTCGCCGTACTCTGCCTCGAATTTTATTTCCGTACACTCTATAATACGATACCTTTCCATCTGGCTACTCGTTTCCATCTAAAGCCACCTCTAGAATTTCGGTCAGACGAAGCCAAAATAAGGGCAACCATTCAATTGATTGCTCTAATGTGCACCGACTTTGCCAACACCTTTATTTGTGGGCTGTCCCAGAAAATGTTTCATTTCCTTGAAGAATTAAGTAGCCGTGATCTTAAAGATGCCTGGCTTGGTTGAAAGTGGCACAATCTCCTTTGGCAAGTATGTATAATTATGCTTTTGCAAGCCGGTGCAAGGCAAGACAAGCTTTCTAACGTAAATGCTCACATGATGGATTCAGATGCAATACAACCCAAATGGTATTGGTTCAACATGTGCCTGGTCCGTATCCTGTCTGATACTGTCTGGGTTTGCTGCATGTTTCATAGGAATTGTTTTTATTTTATTTTATTTTGTTTGTTTTATTTTACTTTGCAGGCTCTACAAGATACCTCACTAGCTCGCAATTTCATTGTATTTTCATCTTTGTATGATACAGCATCATGAAGTATGTAGCTATACTGACATACATGAAGAATCCATTCCATAATAAATATGTCGTTCCAGTAGAAACCTGAAAATAGTGATTATTATGTATGATATGATGTGGATTCGCTTGAATCTAGATTCCAGGCACTAAGCCATGAGGAACGGTTGACGGACAGATGAAGATCTTCGATGCCAGAATCCGTGCAGTAAAAAAAGCTGAAAAGGCGGGATACGATTGCTTTATTTTTAGCCACAGAGGCGCACCGATGGGACCGCTTGTCGGCGCTGGTAGGCGGCAATGCTCACAGCGAGCTAAGGATTCTACATGGCGGGGTAGTCATGGGATCTTCATCTGTAGTTGATATATCACCCCGTTGACTGTAGAACCAGGGCTTTAATATATTATCATTATGTATACCATACAGTCTTTGATATATCATTTCGTTGGGTAGCTCTGATCGGTGACATTCCCTTGAAATCTGTTCTGTACTTTGATCTCTCGCACTGTTTCGCACGTTCGCACAACCCCACCCTAAGTTTAAGGGTGGTATGCTCAACCATCGCCTCAAACATGAGGAAATATACTCACCAAAATCAGCCACGGCACTAATTGTGCTGGGACGGAAGTGGTCGGGGAAGATTACGATCAGAGAGAAATCTTCACTGTTGCCTTGATATGTCATCATTTGTTGAGTGAATGATCGTTCACCGAATAGGATCCCCGTCATTCAACGGTGCAGTTGACCGGTCAAGGAGGTCACTTTGGACACATTTATCCCTTCGCTGAATCTAGGAATGTCTCCATTATGGTAGGTCATAATCACTTTTGATTGAATTCACCGCAAGGACGAGACAAGCTGCTACGATTTGCAACTCAAGTTAGGCCAATGATGCTTCAATGGTTAACAGGTGTCATGCTCGGATGAGAGAGTTACTTGCGGCCCTGGTTAATGCAATGCTCATCTCTTCCGAGGCTTTTGATGATATTGATGCGCGCGTTCCACCTGTTAAGAGTCCCGGAAATTTAAACATCTCATGACTACTACTGTATCGACCCATTATTCCCTATTTTGGGTTCCTTTTCTATAGTTCAAATCTAGTAGCACTTGCCCGCACTACATGTGTACACCTACCTAGTCGTTAACTAATCAAATTTTACCCAACTCATTTTACACGCTGATCTCTTGCCGATTTCACATATCCTCCAATTCATTTATTATAGATGATGAGATGTGTTGCAATTTCTCGTAATATCATTCTGTGGACCGGCTACTATATTGAAGGTTTTGTCAATGCCCAGACTCGGAGGACAGAGACGGAACTCAGAAATTGCTCAGAAAGTACCTATTCAGCAACAAGTTCCTCTGACATACTATGCTGTCAACGATATTCATCATGTTAGAACTTCCCGCCGAAGTGATGCGCGTCCTTGAGGCTTCCCTCACACGGTGTTGGACATTGAAGACGAGCGTAACTCGAGCACACCCCAGCCGCCGGCATCGGTCCGCTTTGCCAATGTTGTAACCGTCAATGCGTCTTGAAGTGGATGTTATCCATTCCTCCTGTCATCTTTCGTGGGAGCGTTTCCTCCCGGACCACACTCGTTGCTAATCACTGAGAGTAATCCAAGACTATTGGGAGCATAAGCTCAATAAATAAATGCCCTATAAAGAAAAACATATTCCGATGTTAAGCGAGCTAATCGTCCGTCAAGCTATTGCGGTGTAGCAATGCGATCTACACCTTGCTTGACCTTGCCTATCAAATTCATCATACCGTCCCGAATGCCGTCCGCCTGTAATCCCACACCCTCGCCGCTCGTACGATACACACCTGTCCCCGCAGGTCCACCCAAGCTAACATTCACGCCTCCTGGTAGATTCAAGTTCAGCGCTGGTGCGTTTGACGCGGATTCCGGTGGAGGTTCGTATACAGATGCTGGGAATGACTCGGCAGAGGATTTTATCATTTCCAGATACCTGCCGAGCCAGCTCAATTTCATAGATGAGATAAACAGTAGGATGACCACGTACGTTGACGAGTTGTGAACGCAGGTCCCACCAAGGAGCAGTCTTATGCCTGCTCCGGGTGTTCCTATACCACCAGACGACGTGGAAGATTGTTGGTTGAGAAGTGTTACAGTGCGTGCTTCTTCGTAGGTGGTACCACCAATGAAGAATATTATAACATCCTGCGGCCTACGAAGCGTTAAAAATATACACACGAACACTCGCCGTTGACATACCTTTGAAGAGATGCATTAGGCCCCGCATTTTCGACAAAAGGATAACTTGTTTCCTTCAACCGGCCCTTGAACACATTCTCGAGAGTCTCAGAGAGATGAGGTGTATGTTGAGTGTAAACATTTTCGACACCCTTGTAATGGGATCGATGTCCTGCCACATTTTAACTGCGAGACAAAAGCTCACCTTCAGACCCTTCAACGCCGACCGTCCTTTTGCGAGGAGTGACTCGGTTGAAAAGAGGTCATCTTGACGCTGATCGGATCCTGCAATGTTCAAAAACACATAAACAAGCTGCGAAGACGGTCAATGCATACTCAAAATAGAATTTGTCCTCACTTACTCTGGCTTCCTCTCGAGATATACCATTCGCAAGTAAAAGATTGATGAGTGTAGCAATGTTTGCCGTTTGAGTCTTCTGATAACGTAGGGCGTAGAGGATAACTAAACGGAGCTTGTTCCACGGCGGTATGCCTTTATCCGTGATCAGATCGTGCACGCTCTATGAAGGTGATTATAAAATCAAGGAACTGTCAAATAAATGTTACCTTGAAATCAGACCCAGCGCTTGTTGCGAGACCCTGTTCAACCTCTCCAACTTCTAAAAGCTTGTCTCGGCTGACGAGTCGACTCAGTTCGCCCACCAAGGCAACGTGTTTGCTGACGTTACCTCCCAGCTTCCGAAATTCTGGGTATTCTTCAACAAAGCGCTTCATATCTGCGATCGAGTTAATAGACGACGGCGTTTGAGCCACGGATCGAGATTGATATGACTGGACATAATTCTTGAGAGATGATCCTAGGTCACCAAAGGTTGCAAGATAATGGGCCTGAAAGAATGGATCCGTTGATGTAGTGAGGGTGATTTCCTGAAACAAAATCTTAGATCTTTGTATGACACAAAAATCGCTCGACTCACAGAGAGCTCCGGTCGGATATCAGGGACCATACTCAGGTTCACTCTACCATTCTGGATACCAAGTAATTCGTGGACCATT
The DNA here is from genome assembly GCA_030435655.1 of Armillaria novae-zelandiae. Lineage (NCBI taxonomy): Eukaryota > Fungi > Basidiomycota > Agaricomycetes > Agaricales > Physalacriaceae > Armillaria > Armillaria novae-zelandiae. Next base: position 1,836,068 of record JAUEPR010000003.1, on the reverse strand, counting down.
CCTTGGTAGGTCCACTGTGAGAGTAATGGGGTAACAGGGTCATTCCGGCGGTCAAGAATCAATAGTAGCGGTGGAACTTGAGTGGGACGGAAATCGAAGAGGGAAGATTCGGACTGTATTCGATGCTGCGCAGAACAGTTAGATGAAACGTGTCGTGTCGGTATAAGTGACATCACCTGTATCTCGAAGGCAAGCTTCTTCGCCATCCCGCTCATTCTCTCGTACCGTATTATTGGTTTCTTCTTGAGGCTAAGCAAGACAGCCGATATGCCTTGTACAGAGCGTTCTAGCGCGTCGGGGTGCCATGAATTTGGTGTGGACCCATATAGCGGCTTAGACGGTGATGGCGTGTGGTTTAATGAGAATAAAGAGGGTAGTAGTGGCGCGTAGTCTGCAAAGTATTCCTTCACCAGATTTCAATCCAAAGTATAAGACGGAATAGTTGGTTACGCTACCTGGACCTCCCGTACAACTTCGTATTCATCCACCTCCGCAAGAAGCTCTATGACTGACTTGCTCAGGATGTTGGTGAAGTCTGCATATAATACATGAGAGCAAACCCTTAGTATGCTATGAACAGCTAGAGATTCACCGACTGACACAAGTAGTACTCTGAATACTTGGGTCCCCGCAATTCCACTTGTAGGGCCTCTAGACTCTCTTCCGTAGCCTGAAGGAAACAGACACATTTCATGTGAGGCATGCGGTCCCGTTTCTTGTTGTCTATCCGGTCGGTGAGGTAGACTTGGTGAGAAAGCAGAATTGACTGCGTTGAAGCGAGGGATACTATTGGAGTCTTCATGAAGATTCGTAGTAAGACAATGTGGTAGGTGTATTATCGAGGCAACGTACTGTATGCGAATCCAGCAAGAGGACCTTCATTGCAGATGGCTCGGAAACCAGCCTTGTAATATAGGTCTCGACAGCTTTCACGACGTCCATGGCTGTAACAAGAACGAGTTGTAGTCCGTTAAAAGGGCTTTAGAAAGACCATCCAAGGGAAGAAATTATAATGATGGAAGTAGGTGACCAAGGTGTGACAGCCATTTTCTCCCCCAACGACGATGACCCAGTAGACTGGTAGGTGAGTTTCCTTGTCATTCCTTCGAATTTACTATCTGATGTCAGATTATTATAATGCTTTCACGACATGGCCCTCAAGCGATACACGAAATCCATCGATTCCACCATTCCCATTCCCGCTTTGCTCTACACTGATGAACGCCTTTTCTCTTCACAGAACGGTGTAGGCATATACGATGGGTATTGGTCCCTTCCTGGCAGTAGTGTTTCGTCTGACTATCCACCAGACAGCAGAAATCGCCGAATCACCAGTCTGGCACTGTTCACGTCTCATCGCATCGCTTATTCTTCACGGACACTCGCCACAATTCCTTTGCTTTGGATCTCTCATACGTCGTGCAAACAGAGTACTATGCTGGCTTGTTCACCTCGTCGTCCAAAGTGACCCTCCATCTCGCCTCCCAGACACTACCTGGCGCGCCTGAGCCTGAAGTATGGGAGTGCCATGTCTGCGGCAATCGCAACCGTCCTGGAACCAGTCCAGCTGCGTCTCGTGTCTGCACTCTATGTGGTGTGCGACGCGAATCATCATCCACGCCATCTACTCCCGCTCAGGTAGCGTCAGATGCTATTGCATGTCTTGCTTGCACGTATCTGAACAGCTCTTCTAACACGACGTGCGAGATATGCACGGCCGAGCTACCTGTTCCCTTGGCACCCGAAATCTCTTTGATAAAGCTAAGTTTCCGCAAAGGGGGCGATAAGGCATTCTACTCCAACCTCAAATCATGTTTGAAGACAAAGGCATGGGGGGTACGTCTACTCTTTGGCATTCGTGGAAACGTCTAAAGTTTACTTCCAGCTCGCCGTTGATGTCCCATTACCGTCTGGTTCCGGAATCAGTACGTGCACGTTGCAATGCAGTGTCGGACGACCAACTAATGTTCATTCATTATAGATGGCATTCTCCAATCAGTGGCAACTTCGAATCAAGGACAGGAGACAAACATGAAAGATGCGCTTCAAGACCTCGAAGCATTGATGTTGAAAGCCAAAGACATGGTTCGACTCGCCGCCGACCTGAACGAACGGTTGACCACCTCGACAGCTGCTAATCCTGCTTCTGAACCAGAAGAAGCCACATTTATCAGGTCATCACTCTCGCAATTAGGATTGCAGATGGATAATGCTCCGGTCACACTTGACATGATGCGGGATGAACGAGAATGGATCAATCAGCTGGCGAAAGAACTCGCAGGGGTGCTACAGATGATTATGAAAGACCGGGGCATCATTGCTCTAGACGAAGTGTGGGGCGGATGGAATCGTGCTCGAGGCGTCGCGCTGATACCCCCAGTGACGTTCCTGCAGGTTTTGCCCCATCTTCCTGTGTATACTACGCCTACAATTCAGACTCGCCAGCTCCACTCCGGGCTGACTGTCCTTCATACACCCCCTTATTCTCACGCGGCGTTTTCAGCGCGTCTCGTTGGGTTCCTCTCTTTGAATGGACCCCAGACATCTGCGGAGATTGCGCAAGAAGAAGAAATCACGGTCGGTTTGGCAGAAGGAATGATTGGTGCAGTCGAAGCAGATGGGCAGGTCTGTAGAGACGACGAGGCTTCTGCTCTTAGTGGTCGTGGAAGTGCTGTTGGAGTTATTAGATGGTGGCCCTGGACTGAATTTGATAGTTATCATTATGACGGGCAGGAGTAAACACTTGTATGTTTTAAATAACCGTATATGTCGAGCTACGGCGAATAGAATAGGAGTGCCCCGCACAGCCACTGATAATGCCGGGGCCGCGGAAGAATAAATCAACGATGCGACTGCGGAATAAAATTCAGGTAGATCGCTCACATCACCCTTAAATGACGCTGATTTCTTGGTTTACTGACGAGGGAGCCTTTGGAGTCTGCGACTTGGCTGCGTTCTGTCTTTCCTTGTCTATGCTTACTTTCCCACGCCGGACATGGATGCTGTGTGGGTTGGGTGTCTCACGGTGTTTCACCTTCTAAGCCGCATATAACTCGTTCTCTTCTGCCCACTCTCCTTCCTTCGTCTCGCCCCTTTTCTTTTCTTTCTTGTTGTCGCCATCCTCTTCTCGGCCAACAGCATGGCCAACAAGGATGCCTCTGACTCTGCGGCCGGCCTAGTAACCCCGCCCAAGAAAGGCATTAGCAATTGGATCAAGTTTGGTATACCAGTTGCTATTCTCGTCATCGTTGGAGCCGTCCTTGGTGGTGTCCTTGGTAGTCGAGCGGCCAACAAGAATAACAACAATGGCGGCAGTGGTTCTTCCAGCGGCGCCAGCTCTGGAGGGAATGCCCCAGCAGACCCCAGTGCTGCAGCAAGCGCCGAGCAAGCTATCGGAATTTACGCAACAGCGACGAACAGCTATTACATGGTTCCACTTTACCCATCTACTGTAAGCTTATTGTTGGCTTGGTAGAATATCGCCCTGACAGTAGTAGACCAATACCGCAGCTTTCACTATCCCCACAATCCTTGATACCACAGACCCAAAATTCTCTTGGCCCAAGGATTCCTTTACGCCGACTGACCCTAGTGCCACAACCGTTCGCAGCGACCGCCCTCGCCTCATTGCGCCTGCATACAAGTGGAACGCCCTTCCCACGTTGATTCAAAACGACCTCTATCTCAAGCAATGGAACGACACCATCTTTGGAAATGCCACAGCATATTACAACCTCCCACCCGTGGTATATCATATGGATGGTGCTAGTGGTATTCTCGACAACGCTCGAGAAATCAAGGAGAGAATCAAGGCCTTCGCATATGCTTACCGCATGACCAATGATACCAAATGGTCTGATCGCTGCTGGTTGGAACTACAGGTCTGTTCTCCTTCTTAGCAATTATTGTTTCATAACTTATCATGAATCGCCAGAACGCCGCTGGAAACGGAACAACGGCCTTTGGACCAGATGCAGACCGTTGGAACTCAGGTCATTTCCTTGATGTCGCTGAGTTTTGCTCTGCTTTCGGAATAGCCTATGACTGGCTCTATAATGTCTGGACCGATGACCAGAAGGCCCAGATCAGGTCTACGGTGAACAAGTACGGACTGTCTTTGGGTGTTGCGGCATTCAATGATGCTACCGTCGCCTACGGTTGGTGGAAGGACAACGTCGATGGTAATTGGAATTGTGTATGTAACGCTGGTTTGACCTTGGCATCGCTCGCTATCCTTGGCGATGATACGGAAGGTTATGCCAATACTCTTCTCGGTCTCACTATCCCAAACGCCGTGCAGAATTGCGCCAAAGGTGTGTCGGACGATGGAACATGGGCCGAGACACCTAACTACTGGTACTTCGGGACAACCGGTCATGCGGAGATGGCTGCATCCCTCCTCACAGCGACGGGCTCCGACTACGGCTTATTATCCTCCAACCCCGATTTCGTCAAAACCGGCAATTTCCATATGCACGTCTTTGGCCCCACCTCACTGTTTGATTGGGGTGATCACGGTCCGAACAAGTTCTCCTCTACCGCCAACTCTATCATCTTCTATGGCTCGCACTATAACGAACCATCCTACATGCTATTCCAGCGTGAACAACACGATGCTGCCGAGCCATGGTCTATGTTCTGGTACGATCCTGCGAGTGCAGGTGCTTTCTGGGACGGGAAGGAGCTGGACGGGTTTTTCAGCAACGAGTTGGATCAATGGGTCGCTATGAGGAGCAGCTGGACGGATATCAAGGCGTTATACGTGGCTATGAAGGCGGGCCTAAACCAAGGTCACCAGACTCATAACGACCTCGATGTCGGTGATTTTGTTCTCGACGCTCTTGGCACGCGGTGGGCTGGAGAGTTCGGTTCCGGCGATTATCTGGCTCCGAACTACTTTAGCAGTGATGCTCAGAACAGTGATCGATGGAAGTATTACAGAAAGATGACCGAGGGGCAGAACACTATTCTGATCAACCAAGCTAACCAGCTCGTCACTGCTAAACCAGTCATTACTAAAAACGGGACGACTGGTACCAAGCAAGGTTCTAGTACGGTCGTTTCGCTGGAGGATGGTTCGACAGCCTTCTGGGTAGCTGATATCAGCAGTGCTTACGCCGACGCGTAAGTTAAATGCTTATTCCGGTCAATTCTCGCTAACCCTTTACACAGCACTTCTGTCAAGCGTGGTGTACGGATGATTAATCAAAGAAAACAAGTTCTCATCCAAGACGAAATTACGTCGACTGCTGGCATACAATGGCGTATGCACACCAACGCAACTGTGACTACCAATGGCGCATCCGCAACACTCGTACGCGATGGCAAAACCATGCAAGTCTCTATTCTCAGCCCGAGCGGCGCCACATTCTCAACTTCGGAGGCGAAACGATTCGATACAGACCCAACACCTCCTGCACCAGATCAGGAAAACCCTGGGATTACTGTCCTCATCATCGCGCTGAATGCCGGAACGCAAAATATCCAGGTGTTGTTCAATCCTCAGTGGGATGACGGTACCCAGTTTAAGACTCCTAGTGGGGTCGCTCTTGATGATTGGTCTCTCACCAGTCATAATTGACGATTCTCGGACAAACTATATCTCTATCTTTCCTATTTGTAGAATATTCGCTATACCAGTGGACTGTTGACAGGCGGATGTGGTATACCGTAGTACTGTATCGATGAACATTATGATTTTACACTTCTACTGCGTCGTGACGAGAAAACGTATACATATACGTTAGCATCACGTTCTATAGACGATATGGGATGCACGTCTAGTTACATCCACCCATCATGGACATACTCCTGGAGAAGTTCGTCCGAGGTACCGAAGTATACCTTGAGCTGACATCCCTCAGGACGGGACGGCTCCAAATACGAAAGGATTTCGTTTACGTCGTCAGGATCATACACGGGATCCCATCCGACCCATCCAAGTTTTACCGACTGAAGACAGCCCATCCTGTCACTATTCCCCACGGCAGAAGTACTCCACGGTCTCCACCTCGATAAAACCATCTGAACGAACGTGTCATTTTTCAAAGACGCGTTCGTTACTAGATGAAATGTGTTCAGATACGGAACAAGTATCTCAGGCTCATCTTTCTCCCCCTGCTCCTTTCCCCCCGTCCCCCTCGTACTCCCGGAATCAGTGTCCGACTCCGATTCTGAGTCAGACGACAGGGTGAGACGCAGAAGGATGTCATCGGTGATGGCATTCATACCGACGTTAATCAACTGGAGACATGAGAGAGAAGGCGAAATCCGAAAGACTTCCAGAAGGTCATTTGCATCCACGAGTGCATGCTTGAACCGAAGCTCTCGCAGTGAGCAACGAGACCTGCGCAGTAATCCCAGGACAGCGGGAAATAGCTGCTCTCCTTCGTTGTAGGCGTTGATCTCTGTCTCCTGGCAATCAATGTCCAATGAAGAGAGGGATGGAAGGATGAGATCGTTGAGCAGTACGTCCAATACGATGCTCGCGGATGTCTTCGCAACAGACAATTTTAGGGATGCTAGTTGTGGGCAAGTCACTGGAACGGAGACGCTAGGGCCTGGCGCCTCTCTCCGGCAAAAATCACAGAGATAGGATATCTCAAATTCGACAATGCGTGTCATCTTGCTGAGGAGGGCCGTGGTATCCTCATATGGTGGTCCAAACTGCCTTCCGATGCCCCAATTGACGTTCTTGTACACAGTAATCTGGTCCCACGGAAGTACGAACTCGTCAAGCGGCATTTCTACGTCCCAAAGTTCAACGTGTCGAAGGTTTTTAGCATGTTGGAAGACTTCGAGCCGTGGATAGTTTCTAAACTCGTTTGGTAACACGATGAGAGTACGCAGTGATCGGAACGCTGATTTGAGAGGCTCGAAAGACGCAAGCATGGATGGCCGGAGGTAGAGATGTAGGGTCTCGATCCTGGAGGATGCCATAACCAGGAAAGCAAACAGCTCGCCTGGAATGGAGTCTCCACTGTCAGCATTGATGGGACAGTGAAGGGAGAGGGAGAGGGGGTATTGGCGCGAGCGCTGCAGATGCAGAGCAAACCGAGTGAGTTCCCGAGGTGTCCTGCTCCTGAACCTCGAGACATCCTGTATGATGATATTCGACCATAGCTTCCCATGTGAAAGCAGCGCGTCCCTCCACCGCCTCGAGACCAGCTCGATGCTCCAAAGAGGACTTTCCTTGTGGTGGAACTCCCAGTGGCTTGGCTCGTTCGCGGGGCCTGACATCCAGTGTTTGGGAGGTGTTATTTCGGTTGTATGATGAAATATTTCGGTAAGGACTTCCGCAGGCAAGCGCCGAATAGCGCTCAAAGGTGCACGTTTGACTCGAACCAAGTCTCGCATCCGCTGGGATTCCTCTGCCATCGATTCCCGGACAGCCCTTTGGCGCTCCGTCATTTCATCTATATGCTGTATATGTCGTTCTAGCAGAGCGATGCATCTCTCTGCCTTTGAGAGCATTGATTGCAATGCACGTGCCTCTCCTGGCGCAGGCGGCTCATTTGAGTTCGTAAGTCGTGTAAAGTCGCCCCCATATGATAGCATATCTTCATCCTGGATGTCGAAGGAAGGGGTGTGATGATTGGAGCATGAACAGCCTGTACAGGGCGCCCAATCCTCACTGGGACTAGTCTGCGTCATTTGGCTAGATTCGGACTATATGGATACTAAAGAGCAGTTCAAATGTCAGCCAGAACCAAAAAAAGTTGTGGAACACAAGATCTCACCAGATGTTGGTTCACTCGATGATGGACGCAGGGTGGCATGCGTTGACGGTCACGGTTGCAATATTAACAAGGTAGGAAACCGGGCCGATCGCGGCGGCTAAGGGTGTTCAAGTTACGTTCATCTTTGACGTTCCGTGGCTTCCAACTTGAAGCTCCTCAGGGACGTACATCACTTCGGCAGGAAGTTCTGTCATGGTGAATATTGTTGAAAGCACAGTATGCCAGAGGGTCCTGCCACTGTACTTTCTGAGCAGTTTCTGAGTTTCGCCTCTGTCATCTGAGCATTGGCGACACCTTTGTAGTAGCTGGTCCATAGAATAACACTATGAGATAATGCAACACGACTCACCATATATAAACCAAATGAGTTGGAGGATATTTGAAATCAGTAAGAGATCAGCATTGGATCAGCGTGTGAAGGGAGTTGGAATATAAAGTTTGATGAGTTAACGCCTAGGTTTACATGTGTGGTGCAGATATGTGCTACTAGAAGCGAGGCATAGAAAATAACCCGATGTACAGGAAAATGGGTCGATGCAGTAGTTATAAGACAAGCGGGACGTGCGCATCAATATCATCAAAAGTCTCGGAAGACATGAGCACTGCATTGACAATGATCGCAAGTAACTCTCTCATCCAAACACGACTACTGGCTCAAGGGCGGCCTGTGCAATTGTGATATTTCCCTCTCTGTTCCCCGACCACTTCCGTTCCAGCAAAGTCTACAATTAGTGCCGTGGACGCCTGGCGAATTTGGGTGAGTAGGTGGACTCATGTTTGAGGTAAGCTTACCACCCTTAAACTTAGGGTGGGGGTTGTGGGAACGCGTGCACGCCAGCGAAACAGTGCGAGAGATCAAAGTACCGAACAAATCAAGAGAACGTCGCCGTCACATCGGTGGCTCTGCGGTCCACCAACGATCGTCCGCAATTACAACCCCAAACTTGAAATGGTCACGAAAACCTTTTGTCCAGTGGGTATTTCAGGCGGCAGATGTTCTCTTCCCTATCTCAGCCGGCATGTCTAATGAATAGACCATTGTGGCTAGAATGTATATGCCACAAGAAAGTCAGCCATCTCAACATTCACATCTCTCCCGGTACCCGGGGCCGGTAGCATAATCTAGCATAATCCTCTGAAAATCGCGGTCACGTTACCGCGACGCCAGGCACGGTAACTGCAGCTTCCCCTTCATGGAACTTGACCACCGATGACAACGTTTCGACACTTTCGACACATTTGTTTCAAAACAAGACAAATTGACATAGGTTGAACTACGCGCAATAGACACGATACACGATTCAATAGAGAAGTGAGACCAAATATTTCAGCACACTATTCCGACTTGCTGAGATCAAACATTAGTTGCTGGGAACGCAAAGCCTCTGTAATGATGGTGTATCAGCAGACTGTCAGACATGGGCCGACTATCACGACTTGCCTGGCCAACCACCAACGAATTGCAGTTGAGGCCTGGATTGGCGGCCTGGAGTCTAGCGACATCAATCCCGCCTTGGGTAGCGATTCCCCAGCAAGATTCACCAGGATTGACGATGTGCGTGTATCCTGGGAGTCCGTTATCACATGCGGCGTTGATGCCTAGGCATGGATAAGAAAAATGAGGATATGGTGGTACATATTGGATACTCACCGGTGATTGCAGCAGCGATGAGGATGAGAGTACGAGCGAACATGTTTGAATGAAGCTTTGAATGCTGAACTGCAGATGGACGAGCTAGTCTTTTATATGTGAGGAAGAACATCATCGGTTTTCCCCGGACCTCGAGTAGGGCCGCCAAGCGTAAAGCAGTCAACGCATATTTTTGCCCTGCGAGTCTTGGCCAAATTCGAATCTTTAGTTTCAATCAAAGTTGTTCCATAGCGCTTTCATCGTATCGCCTAAACGGATTTCGAGCTCCACCGGGGAATTATCAGGTCGCCTTTACTTTGACGCCTTCTGAAACATCTATAACTCGTCGTAATATGTTATAACTTGACGAATAAAGCCTGGAGGCCATAATTTACTTCTTGTAGTACGCCTCGAGTGACATGTTGGACAAATTTTTTGCCGGCAATCATTCGGTCCGTGTTTGTTGGAATCTGTCGAGAGGTTCAACGCACATCGTCGGACCTTCGTATTTATAGTCAAGTGTTTCATCAGTATCATATTTCATTTTTCCGTTCCCGTCGTACCTCAGTCTTTTACAATCATTCGAGTGAAGACTGAACTTTGAAGTACACTTTTACTTACTTCATACATTGGTACAATGCCTATAACTATATAAACCGTTTTTATTAACAAGTACATTTAATACAGTTCTTTGCAACCATTCAGACGAAGACAGAAGACTGAGACTGCTGTTTATTCACAGATTCTATATGAGTGGGTGGCGCTTGAAGATCATTTAGGCGACAGGGAGAATATTGTGGGTCGTAATTGTCTACTTCCTTCGAGTAGCGCCACCCTCAGATTTGTGAGAGATTCTCTGGATGACTTTCTATGAGGGGGCTTGAACATTGCGCGGATCAGCTTCTTTGGCGACGTCGGTATTCAAGCCTCATTTCAAACTAAAGGTATAAAGTATTCATGTGTGTCAGATTATCCTAGCATCCTATCTGGCCGCACGAAATCGGGATTAGAATCCACTAGCGCGACTCAGGGAGAAAACCAAGTCTGAATTACGGCATACAGAGCCTCATTCAAACATGTTTTCTCCGGTACTTTCACTCTCATCACCACTATTCGGTACTTACCAATTGTTGTTGTACCCACTGATTGCTTACCCATGAGTCCTAGTACTGAGCGTCGAAGTTGTGTGCGACAGCCGCGGCGGAGCCCTAGAAGACACTTACGTCGTCAAATCCGGTGACACCGGCTGGGGCATCGCTGCCCAAGCAGGAATTGATACAGCCCGACTCCAGGTGGTCCATCCAGGCATCCAATGTAACTTTTTCATGGCCCAACAGGAAAGGCATTACTCTAATTGACCCGATATAATGGTCTACTGACTCACCGTGGTTATAGAGGGTCTGTCTTCCCATCAATATTTTCTCAGAGCCGTACCAATGATCTCAGAGAAGGAATAAAGTGTGTTGTCTCAGCGTAATGCTTGCCAGCCGTATCTTTACTTTTTGACCGAAAAGAGTTGCGAACTACCTCTTGACTCGCGTGATGTCAGTTCTCGAGTGTTGATTTCCTGCATCGCATGAGTCCTTGTTTAGTTCAAACGCGTCTTATTTCGAAAGGAACTTTTTGATTTTCAAAATGAAGTACACTACATCCCTATAACGTGACCGCGTCTCGAACACCGTGGCCTAATCAGGATTCAGTCTACTATTAGTTTGGTTCTGTGAAATTTTCAAGAAATCTTGACCGTGCATTTTTCCATGTCCACCGGTTGGTCACCCTGTTCTATCTATGTCAAGGCTAGCCGAGCGTTCACAACTGTACAGTGTTTATATAGTCTTGAAAATAGTCCCCGCCTCGCAATCATACCCACCTCTGGCAGGGCAATTTGAAATGGAAGGAGGCCTGTAAGACCCAATTAGATAGCCATCAAACGGGCCTAAAGGCCCCCCCTCACCAGGACGTTCCTCTCCTTCCGTCCGAATCCTGAATTTCATTCATTACCATATCAGGATCGATCTTCCGTCCACCCTCCTTGCGCTTCCACAATACGCGTCTGGCGTCGCACACGCGTCCGTGCACTTGTGTACACTGGAATATGGTAGTTTAGCTGTACAATTAGCCATAGTAATATACTGTTGATTTTCCGTGTGCCTTCCTTTGAGTAAGCCGTGTTTTTGGTCAATTTAGACCTTCCTGAACCTTCTTCCGATGCTCTCATGTGTCGCTTCCTGGTTATAAATCTTTGGCATTGGACTAGGACGTCACTTTAGTAGCTATAGAGAACTATCTAAAGATGTTACACACTGCAGTCTACTCAAACGCCGATGCGTAAGTTAAATGCTTATTCCAGTCAATTCTCGCTAACCCTTTACACAGCACTTCTGTCAAGCGTGGTGTACGGATGATTAATCAAAGAAAACAAGTTCTCATCCAAGACGAAATTACGTCGACTGCTGGCATACAATGGCGTATGCACACCAACGCAACTGTGACTACCAATGGCGCATCCGCAACACTCGTACGCGATGGCAAAACCATGCAAGTCTCTATTCTCAGCCCGAGCGGCGCCACATTCTCAACTTCGGAGGCGAAACGATTCGATACAGACCCAACACCTCCTGCACCAGATCAGGAAAACCCTGGGATTACTGTCCTCATCATCGCGCTGAATGCCGGAACGCAAAATATCCAGGTGTTGTTCAATCCTCAGTGGGATGACGGTACCCAGTTTAAGACTCCTAGTGGGGTCGCTCTTGATGATTGGTCTCTCACCAGTCATAATTGACGATTCTCGGACAAACTATATCTCTATCTTTCCTATTTGTAGAATATTCGCTATACCAGTGGACTGTTGACAGGCGGATGTGGTATACCGTAGTACTGTATCGATGAACATTATGATTTTACACTTCTATTGCGTCGCGACGAGAAAACGTATACATATTCGTCAGCATCACGTTCTATAGACGATATGGGATGCACGTCTAGTTACATCCACCCATCATGGACATACTCCTGGAGAAGTTCGTCCGAGGTACCGAAGTACACCTTGAGCTGACATCCCTCAGGACGGGACGGCTCCAAATACGAAAGGATTTCGTTTACGTCGTCAGGATCATACACGGGATCCCATCCGACCCATCCAAGTTTTACCGACTGAAGGCAGCCCATCCTGTCACTATTCCCCACGGCAGAAGTACTCCACTCTCTCCACCTCGATAAAACCATCTGAACGAACGTGTCATTTTCAAAAGACGCGTCCGTCACTAGATGAAATGTGTTCAGATACGGAACAAGTATCTCAGGCTCATCTTTCTCCCCCTGCTCCTTTCCCCCCGCCCCCCTCGTACTCCCGGAATCAGTGTCCGACTCCGATTCTGAGTCAGACGACAGGGTGAGACGCACAAGGATGTCATCGGTGATGACATCCATACCGACGTTAATCAACTGGAGACATGAGAGAGAAGGTGAAATCCGAAAGACTTCCAGAAGGTCATTTGCATCCACGAGTGCATGCTTGAACCGAAGCTCTCGCAGTGAGCAACGAGACCTGCGCAGTAATCCCAGCACAGCGGGAAATAGCTGTTCTCCTTCGTTGTAGGCGTTGATCTCTGTCTCCTGGCAATCAATGTCCAATGAAGAGAGGGATGGAAGGATGAGATCGTTGAGCAGTACGTCCAACACAATGCTCGCGGATGTCTTCGCAACAGACAATTTTAGGGAAGCTAATTGTGGGCAAGTCACTGGAACGGAGACGCTAGGGCCTGGCGCCTCTCTCCGGCAAAAATCACAGAGATAGGATATCTCAAATTCGACAATGCGCGTCATCTTGCTGAGGAGCGCCGTGGTATCCTCATATGGTGGTCCAAACTGCCTTCCGATGCCCCAATTGACGTTCTTGTACACAGTAATCTGGTCCCACGGAAGTACGAACTCGTCAAGCGGCATTTCTACGTCCCAAAGTTCAACGTGTCGAAGGTTCTTAGCATGTTGGAAGGCTTCGAGCTGTGGATAGTTTGTGAACTCGTTTGGTAACACGATGAGAGTACGCAGTGATCGGAACGCAGATTTGAGAGGCTCGAAAGACGCAAGCATGGATGGCCGGAGGTAGAGATGTAGGGTCTCGATCCTGGAGGATGCCATAACCAGGAAAGCAAACAGCTCGCCTGGAATGGAGTCTCCACTGTCAGCATTGATGGGACAGTGAAGGGAGAGGGAGAGGGGGTATTGGCGCGAGCGCTGCAGATGCAGAGCAAACCGAGTGAGTTCCCGGGGCGTCTTGCTCCTGAACCTCGAGACATCCTGTATGATGATATTCGACCATAGCTTCCCATGTGAAAGCAGCGCGTCCCTCCACCGCCTCGAGACCAGCTCGATGCTCCAAAGAGGACTTTCCTTGTGGTGGAACTCCCAGTGGCTTGGCTCGTTCGCGGGGCCTGACATCCAGTGTTTGGGAGGTGTTATTTCGGTTGTATGATGAAATATTTCGGTAAGGACTTCTGCAGGCAAGCGCCGAATAGCGCTCAACGGTGCACGTTTGACTCGAACCAAGTCTCGCATCCGCTGGGATTCCTCTGCCATCGATTCCCGGACAGCCCTTTGGCGCTCCGTCATTTCATCTATATGCTGTATATGACGTTCTAGCAGAGCGATGCGTCTCTCTGCCTTTGAGAGCATTGATTGCAATGCACGTGCCTCTCCTGGCGCAGGCGGCTCATTTGAGTTCATAAGTCGTGTAAAGTCGCCCCCATATGATAGCATATCTTCATCCTGGATGTCGAAGGAAGGGGTGTGATGATTGGAGCATGAACAGCCTGTACAGGGCGCCCAATCCTCACTGGGACTAGTCTGCGTCATTTGGCTAGATTCGGACTATATGGATACTAAAGAGTAGTTTAAATGTCAGTCAGAACAAAAAAAAGTTGTGGAACACAAGATCTCACCAGATGTTGGTTCACTCGATGATGGACGCAGGGTGGCATGCGTTGACGGTCACGGTTGCAATATTAACAAGGTAGGAAACCGGGCCGATCCCGGCGGCTAAGGTGTGTTCAAGTTACGTTCATCTTTGACGTTCCGTGGCTTCCAACTTGAAGCTCCTCAGGGAGGTACATCACTTCGGCAGGAAGTTCGGTCATGATGAATATCGTTGAAAGCATAGTATACCAGAGAGTCCTGCCGCTGAATAGGTATGTACTTTCTGAGCAATTTCTGAGTTTCGCCTCTGACATCTGAACATTGGCGACACCTTTGTAGTAGCCGGTCCATAGAATAACACTGTGAGAGAATGCAACACGACTTATCATATATAAACCAAATGAGTTGGAGGATATTTGAAATCGGTAAGGGATCAGCGTTGGATCAGCGTGTGAAGGGAGTTGGGTACAATTTGATCAGTTAATGTCTAGGCTTACATCTGTAGTGCAAACATGTGCTACTAGAAATGAGGGATAGAAAATAACCCAATGTACAGAAAAATGGGTCGATGCAGTAGTTATAAGATGAAGTTTAATCCTCCGAGACGCTTAACAAGCGGGACGCGCGCATCAATATCATCAAAAGTCTCGGAAGACATGAGCATTTCATTGACTATGGCCACAAGTAAGTCTCTCATCCAAACACGACTACTGGCTCAAGCTCAAGGGCGGCCTGTGCAATTGTGATATTTCCCTCCCTGTTCCTCAACCACTTCCGTTCAAGCAAAGTCTGCAATTAGTGCCATGGCCGGGTGGAGAATTTTGGTGAGTAGGTGGACCCATATTTGAGGCGAGCTTACCGCCCTTAAACTTAGGGTGGGGCTGTGGGAACGCGTGCACGCCAGCGAAACAGTGCGAGAGATCAAAGTACCGAACAAATCAAGAGAACGTCGCCGTCACATCAGTGGCTCTGTGGTCCACCAATGATCGTCCGCAATTACAACCCCAAACTTGAAATGGTCACAAAAATATTTTGTCCAGTGGGCATTTCAGGTGGTAGATGTTCTCTTCCCTATCTCAGCCAGCATGTCTAATGAATAGACCATTGTGGCTGGAATGTATATGCCACAAGAAGGCCAGCCATCTCAACACTCGTATCTCTCCCGGCACCCGGGGGCCGGTAGCATAATCCTCTGAAAATCGCGGTCACGTTACCGCGACGCCAGGCACGGTGACTGCAGCTTCCCCTTCGTGGAACTTGACCACCGATGACAACCATTCGACACTTTCGACGCATTTGTTTCAAAACAAGAGAAATTGTCATAGGTTGAACTACGCGCAATAGACACGATACACGATTCAGTAGAGAAGTGAGACCAAATATTTCAGCACACTATTCTTTGCTGAGATCAAACATTAGTTGCTGGGAACGCAGAGCCTCTGGAAAGGTGGTGTATCAGCAAACTGTCAGACATGGGCCGACTATAACAACTTGCCTGGCCAACCACCAACGCATTGCAGTTGAGACCCGGATTGGCAGCCTGGAGTCGAGCGACATCAATCCCGCCTTGGGTAGCGATTCCCCAGCAAGATTCACCAGGATTGACGATGTGCGTGTATCCTGGGAGTCCGTTATCACACGCGGCGTTGATGCCTAGGCATGGATAAGAAAAATGAGGATATGGTGGTACATATTGGATACGCACCGGTGATTGCTGCAGCGATGAGGATGAGAGTACGAGCGAACATGTTTGAATGAAGCTTTGGATGCTGAACTGTAGATGGACGAGCTAGTCTTTTATATGTGAGGAAGAACATCATCGGTTTTCCCCGGACCTCGAGTAGGGCCGCCAAGCGTAAAGCAGACAAGCAGAAGCACGCATATTTTTTCCCTGCGAGTCTTGGCCAAATTCGAATCTTTAGTTTCAGTCAAAGGTGTTCCATAGCGCTTTCATCGTATCGCCTAAATTGTTTTCGAGCTCCACCGGGGAATTATCAGGTCGCCTTTACTTTGACGCCTTGTGTAAGAGACCTGAAACTTCTGTAACTCGTCGTAATATGCTACAACTTGACGAATGAAGCCTGGAGGTCATAATTTACTTCATGTAGTACGCCTTGAGTGACATGTTGGACAAATTTTTGCCGGCGATCATTCGGTCCGTGTCTGTTGGAATCTGTCGAGGGGTTCAACGCACATCGTCGGACCTTCGTATTTATAGTCAAGTGTTTCATCAGTATCACATTTCATTTTTCCGTTCCCGTCGTACCTCAGTCTTTTACAATCATTCGGGTGAAGACTCAAGTACGCCTTTACTTACTTCATACACTGGTACAATGCCTATAACTATATAAACTGTTTTTATTAACAGGTACATTCTACACGGTCTTTTGCAACTATTCAGGCGAAGACAGAGGACTGAGACCGCTGTTTATTCACAGATTTTATATGAGTGGGTGGCGCTTGAAGATCATTTAGGCGACAGGGAGAGTATTGTGGGTCGTAATTGTCTACTTCCTTCGAGTAGCGCCACCCTCAGATTTGTGAGAGCTTCTCTGGATGATTTTCTATGAGGGGGTTTGAACATTGCGTGGATCGGCTTCTTTGGCGACGTCGGTATCGAAGCCTCATTTCAAACTAAAGATATACAGTATTCATGTGTTCATGTGCGTCTGCTTATCCTAGCATCCTATCCTGCCGCACGAAATGGGGATTAGAATCCACTAGCGCGACTCGGGGGGAAAAATCTAGTCTGAATTACGGCATCCAGAGCCTCATTCAAACATGTTTTCTCCGGTACTTTCACTCTCATCACTACTATTCGATACTTACCAATTATTGCTGTACCCGCTGATTGCTTATCCATGAGTCCTAGTACTGGGCGTCAAAGCTGTGTGCGACAGCGGCAGCGGAGCCCTAGAAGACACTTACGTCGTCAAATCCGGTGACACTTGCTGGGGCATCGCTGCCCCAACAGGAATTGATAATAAAAATTTTCTCAGAGCCGTAACAATGATCTCAGAGAAGGAATAAGGTGTGCGATGCTTGCCAACTGTATCTTTACTTTTCAACCGAAAAGAGTTGCGAACTACCTCTTGACTCGCGTGAAGTCAGTTCTTGGGTGTTGATTTCCTGCTTCGCAGGAATCCTTATTTAGTTTAAACGCGTCTTGGTTCGAAAGGAACTTTTTGATTTTCAAAATGAGGTACACTACAACGCCGTAGCTAGGGCTGCACGCAGAATATATCAAAATACATGCCACTTCGAGCACTACCGTGTTTTGCACTGAAACCAAGTTGGTTATAGTGACCTACCAAGTAGCCACGAATACGGGCCGTATATACGACCGTCACGGCCGTAATTAGACGGTCCGAAGCCGTCGGCCTCCTTGGCTTTACGGCCGTATACCGTATACGGTATGGCGCGCAGCCTTAGCCATAACGTGACCGCGTCTCGAACACCGCCTAATCAGGATTCAGTCTACTATTAGTTTGTTTCTGTGAGATTTTCCAGAAATCTTGACCTTGAATTTTTTCATGCCCATCGGTGTGTCAACCTGTTCTATCCATGTCAGGGATAGCAGAGGGTTCAACAAATGTACAGTGCTTATATAGACTCAAAAATAGTCCTTGCCTCGGAATCATGCCGTGGTATTATTAGATGACACAAGATATCGAGACGTTACAAAAGGGAGGTAATCGTATTTCTCCTCGCCACTGTTTCTGCCAGGTCGTCGAATCGCTGAAGAAAGTCCAGCTCACGTCGTTGTTGCGTTATAAATGACATGGTTCGTCGATAAACTCATTCTCAGACCCACGGAAGCCTGTAACACTCCATTTAAGCGACGAGAATTTACCAGAGGAAGAAGCCTACCTCGCCAGTAGCGTACTCCTCTATCACTGCCAAATACACCTTCCTATCCTCACATGACTCTCCGACGCCGAAGCCCACAGGAAGATCCTTAAAATTGGGCATCGTCAGATAAGGCGGAGGAAGGTTGTGCGGGTAGTCATTGCCTACATGCAGATGACCATCAAGCACATCCTCAAACGCAATAAGAACGCACCAGGATGATTGCGCAGCGAATAGCGACCCATGTACGCCCCAGCGGCGAAATCCCCCGCGGCGTAGAAGAACGAGGGCCGCGACGTGAAGAGCCACACGGTGAAGTTGTAGGCAGAGACGCCGTAGTCTGCGATGGACTTGTATTCAAAGGCGAATTGCTCGCCGGGATCGATCCGGGTGCCGTTGCGCGGTTGGATGATGCTGGGATGCGCAGCACAGAGGACTGCGCTGAAGAAAAGGGTGAAGAGAGTCTTGAAGAGGTGCATGGTTACAGCTGAATGGCATGGTACTTCTTTTAAAAGACGATAGAGTCACGGACGAAGAGCGGTGGCTGAAGCGGCAGGACTGCCCTTCCGGAGCGCTGCTCAGAGGAGGTGAAGATAAAACGTAAACGATTTCGAAGGCGTAGCATGTGTCGAGATAGCCCCAGGGAGTTTCTTCAGCAATCGGGATACTGGATCCAATGACTGCTTTGAACGCGATCCTCGTTGCGTGGCTTCAGGATTGCGTTTGTAATGGAAAGACGATCACAACTCGCGCTTCCGACCTTAATATTATTATATCTCCCATGGTATCGACGAGGCACTGGTATGCACAAGTTTCGAAGGTTTCGTTCCCCACAACGCTCAGCACCACCGTACCGGAAACGTTCTCTCTAGCAGAGTCCCAATAAGGCGGCCCCAAATCGCCAGCACGCGGTCGGCGCAGATCGCCCACCATATGGCATACGCCCCGCCTTATCAGACGGAACCCCAGATCCACCCCCCCCATAGCCATCCTTCTCAGAACACCGCGATTCTCCCCGCTATGCGTGGGACGCAGCAGCCAAAGCAAAAGGACCCGCCACCGGCAGTCGCCGCAAAGTTGGCGCCGCTGACCTAATGCAGTGCAAGTATTTACCGGACGCGTTCATCATCTTTCCTTCAAAGCGAGACGCAGCGCACCTCGTCACCATGGTACGCCTACTCCACACACTCCCCCAGCAGAGCCCCCACTAACCACCCGCCCGCTGCAGCTTCCTCTATCCCTGCTCAACGCCGCGCAAAACAAGCCCATGGCGCGTACACCCCTCCCCTCCCCCTCTCACCCTCCCTAACACTCCCCACAGCTCGTCGAACTCAAAAACGGCGAAACCTTCAACGGCCACCTCGTCAACTGCGACAACTTCATGAACATCACGCTCAAGGAGGTCTACCAGACGAACCCGGATGGAGATCGGTTTTGGAAGCTCAAGGAGTGTTATATCCGGGGGAGCACGGTGCGTCTTTTTTTTGGATTCGTGTTCTCTACGCTCAGTTGGAGGCGGGGCAGATAAAGTATATTCGGATACCGGAGAATCTGTTGGATGTCGTGAAGGATGAGCAGAACAGGGCGAGGGAGGCGGGGAGGAGTAATTCGAGGGGGGGACATGCTGGGGGGAGAGGCGGTGCGTTCTTGGTCTTACTGCTTAGCGGCTCGCTGACCCTTTTCGGCAGGACGTGGTGCGCCTGTCAGAGGTACCGTTGTCCCTGTGTGCGATCTTCTGCCCTTGCTGACCAGATTATCCCAGGTCGTGGCCGTGGAGCACCTATGCGTGGTGGCAGGGGACGGGGTCGGGGAATGTGATTGTCGTACCGCCTATTTCTGTGTTTCGGGGGAGCGTGTATCACTATATGTTGCCTAGCTAGCTTATTACCAACGCAACGCCGCTGCTAAAGCATGTTTACCACAAGTCGCCCTTGCAACACGCCATTCAAACGAGGCCTCCGGATCTAATAAAGATGCATACCCTCACTCCACGATAACTTATGTACAAAAAGTGTAACAGTCGAATCAAAGGGCTAATGCACCCAAGCGGATGGTCACTATGACCGTAAAATAGGAAAAGGATATATATGTAGAGACAAGCAACCAGTCGAGTCTGGAGAGCCCATCCAAACCCACGTAGAAGAAAAACGATCAGAAGAAGAGATACGTCGTGATAAACACTCCAAGTGCGATGATGACCACGACCTGCAGCGGAACACCCTCTTGCTGCAGGATCACGTCCTCCCCAATCATCGTACCAACATCGCTCTCCTGCGCAATCGTCATATCATCAGAAAGCCGTCTAGTGCGCCTTCGCAGCTCGGGAACCTCGGGCGGAGGGGCCGCTGCCGCAAGCATGCCTCTCAGACGCTCAATCTCAGCCTCCGCCTCCTGGTACCTGGCAACAAATTCGTCATCTGGCGGCGATGGTGCAAACGCCGGCGGGTGATCCACTGGTGATTCGCTTTCGGGGGCAGGCTGGACGAACACAGACACGGGGGGCGGGTGTGCTGATTCAGAGGGCGGTTCTTCATGGTGCTCTTCCTCGCGGGCAGCACTAAAGTCATTGGGGGGCGTGGGTGACCGCTCCTCGGACGTTGAGGGTTTGAATTCAGGGATGGGAGCAGGGCCATTCGATATCGGGACTTGTCGTACGGTGTCGAATTGCTGGCGTAAATAAACTCAGTAACGACAGTTAGTTGTACAGCATAGCACCCGTACCGAAGAATCTGCCGCAGTCATCGTAGAAACCTGGTGCGGCAGGGAGGTTTCGTCGACCTCTTCCAGAGTCTCGCCCTCCCGCCTCAGATACGCGACTTTGAGCTTCTGCTGGAAGACCTTGGCTTCGTCGGACGAGCCTTCTGGTACGGACCACTAGAAGGACAGGTATTGGGCGTCCACACTAAAGCGCATCGAGGCAGAGAGACGCACTATGTCATGCAACGCTTTCGACTCTTTTTCGGGGGTGATGAGCGTGCTCTGGATGAGGAACTTGTCTTTGCACTTGGCGTTCAGCGGGGGATCCTCCTTCATCGCCTGGAGCATCACTGCAGCACACGATCAGCACCCCGCAAGCGGACGCACACCGCCCCCCACTCACCAGCCACTTCGACTGTCTCACCCGGTTCCACTCGGCCAGAGTTCGGGCGCACGCAGTACAGCTGCAAACGGGGCGTGAGCGTCCTCAGGTATCACTCGTGTTCCAAGTCGGCGTCTCACCCTCGGCGCTGTGGTTTTGACTTTGAAGGCCACGGGCTGGGCATTTGGGTTGGTGATGCTCAGTGTCCGTTTGACGAGTTGGGTAAGCGGGCCTGGCGGGGCACGGTGAGCAGGCAGCGGACAGGCGGCGAAGACGGAGACCTACGGGTGAACCCAAGGGTGCTGCTCGGACTCAGGTAGACCGACATTTTTGGGGGAGGGGATGAGGAGGAAGACAAGGAGCGTGGAGATGCCTGATGAAGGGCCCTCAACTCTGCCACGTGCTGAGACTCGTCATCATCGCTTTTTTCATTTCCTCGTCATCTTTTTCGTCTCTATGCAGCTGGATCGGTGTTTCTCGCGCGCGGAGCTGGCCGCACCCAGTGCTATACACTACTGGAATACGCTGGAACATTCTGTCCCTCGCGCTGGGTGCACGAAGGGACCGAGGACTGATAATCACTGATACCAACGCCCTACGCCCGTATACTGCGCACACAGGACTCGAGGCTGGCTGATTGGAGGGGCGTGGTCTCCGACAGGCATCCCGCGAAGGTTTCAGTGGATTATCTGGTAAATCTCTATATATTTCTAGTTCCTGCAAAGCCTTGTATCTTCGTACAATCATATCTCGGCGTGCGCGGTCACAATGGAGAGTGATGGCATCACTTGAGCGGCGCCGTGCTGATATATTTAATGAATGATTGAAGATGGCAAGGAGGAGTTTCAAGTTTTCGAGCGCAGAGTCCTCTCAAGGCAAGAAGGAGTAGGCGAAAGCCCGGGGACCATCCTAACAGCCTCAGCCTCATGGATTTTGCATGCCATCTTTCTAAATATTAATCATAGTGTATGTGTTTCAACCTGATAAGATGTGTAATGAAGAGGAAACACAAAGTCAACATATGTTTTCACGACTGCAGCTGACAGCCCACAGGAAGCCGAGAAAATCAGGTACACCCCAAATACCTCATGTCGAACAGCCCGTGCGCTGGTGATTTCAAACATTGGAATAGGGCCTGTATGCTTACGTGGTACTTTTACTCGAGGAGGAGGTGAGTATAGTTCCAGCTACTGGATCCAGCCTTGAATTCCCGGAGGATTGCATGGCCTCATTACCTTACGGTCGCGACGGTCGGCCTAAAACAGAGCGTCTTAGAACGGGTCTAATATCATACCCAGGTTGAGGCTGAAAAATGCAGGCTCGATTTGCAGACAGGTTGAAGTCAAGGCAGGCGTCGTAGGTGGACTAGAAGAAAAAAGGACAGGGACTACACCCCGGCAAGAAACCCTACCTCGGTATTGTCGGGGGAGCGTCAAGCCAGAGAGGTAGAGAGTGGTAAAAGTGGGAGAGAAGAATAGCTCAAGGGCGGGCAGGCAGACTCGTGGGTTTTGCATGCCATCTTTTTAAATATTATTTGATAACGATCGGGTAGGAGCGCCATTCTGTTCAGTACCCATCGCAGATCAACTGGACCTGATAATAAAGAGAGAAGCGACGTCTTTGCCTTGGAGTCACGAAACCATAAACAGAGCGTCTGATAGCTCCAGTGTAATATCAGACCCAGATAAAGACAGAAAAATTCGGACGCGTCAAGTTTGCCGTTTGTGGACTAGATTAGTGGAGGTTTCTGAGAAAACAGGAAACAGATAGGCATAGTCAGAGAGCTATCGGAAGAATGCCCAGACAAGGGAGAACGACGGGAGTAACACCAAGGTTGAGGCTGACACTGGTTGCAAAGACTCACCTCTCCGATGACGTCGACCGAGGGACTATGAAAAGCCCGCCGCGGCGTCGGTCGACATTTGAAATATCTTATCATCCGAATGACGCGGGACCCACAACTTTAGTTTTTTCCCGCTGGACAAATACGCGTTGGACCTATTCCTCGAGCGTGTACTATCGACATTATGGGCAATGTGTGCTATTCTGCGGTGAAAGGGCTGGGAGCAATACGAAAAACGTAGTTAGGAGTCGTGGCTGAGATAGGATTGAAACAGGACGTTATCAATTTAAAAGAGAGAAATGATGACGTCATATGTCAACTTGGTTACAGCGAGCATGCCGTTTTTCAATAGCGACGATGCCATGTGTCCTAGCTAGGACTAGTAGCTCGAATGAGCTGTTCACTCTAACACTAGTATGAGCACTTTAGCCTCGGCTGTGGTAAAAATACAGTGTGGGTTGCGGTAGGCGCTTGTTCGCTCGTGGACATTACGGCTTGATGTCGATCGAATAGAATTGCTACCTAGGTAACAGAGATTTAGATAGACAGTAAAGACATGCTGCTAGCGAGAGGTTATCGCATCGAGTGGGCTGAGGTGGTTATCGCGGTTATGTAATAAGACTTTTACTCCACCCCTCGGGTATTCTTTTCGCACCTCGACCACTGCCAACGTGCATGTCGCTGTCGCTCCCCTCGACGTCTGTCTCCTCCTCCTCCCTCACAGATGCCTCCACCACCGACGCACCCACCACCGCCGCCCCGCAGTCAACGACGACGGCGACGGCGGTGACGACACCTCTAACGACAACAACATCGGCAACCACCCAGCCCACGTCGGACAGCTCAACGACGACACCGTCGGCAACTACTCAGCCCACGTCGGACAGCTCGACGTCAACATCGAGCAGCGTTCCAGTGACGACCTCCTCGTCGTCGTCGACGTTCATCCCACCCTCGACCAGCTCATCGTCGTCAACTCTGATCGTGACCACGCCCAGCACGAGTCGCGACGCTCCAACCACTGTCCAGCAGACGTCCCTCGTAGCCACCACCATCATCATAACCC
The DNA here is from genome assembly GCA_030435655.1 of Armillaria novae-zelandiae. NCBI lineage: Eukaryota > Fungi > Basidiomycota > Agaricomycetes > Agaricales > Physalacriaceae > Armillaria > Armillaria novae-zelandiae. Next base: position 1,811,945 of record JAUEPR010000003.1, on the reverse strand, counting down.
AGTCCAACGGCCAGCAGCTCACCTCCACCTCCACCGTCCTCACCTCCGCCTCCTCCACCTCCGCCGGCGCCGCGTCCACCACCACCACCACCACCTCCTCCTCCTCGTCCCACACCGGCGCCATCGTCGGCGGAACCATCGGCGGGATAGCCGGCCTCGCCCTCGTCGGCGCGCTCATCTGGCTCCTCTACAAGCGCACCCGCTCCAACCGCCTCTCCGCCCACTTCGACGGCAACTTCGACCCGGACCGCATCGTCGCGCGGCCCCCCGACGTCGGCCTCAACCTCGACGACGAGCGCGACAACGACGGCATGGGCGGGCGTTTGGGCGGCGCGGACATCGGCGCCGGCGTCGTATCGCCCTTCCCCATATCCGCCAGCACCAACTCCCATGGGAGCTCCGGCCAGTCCTATGCGAATTACTACTCCGGATCACCGGCGTCTCCTCCCCCGATGTCCCAGTATTCTGGCGAGTCGTCCGGGTATCCTGCCGCGATATTCAACCCGTATGCCATGAGCATCCCGCCCAGGTCCCCGCCCCCGGGCTCCTCGTCCAGCGGCCTCGGGGGTGGCGCAGGCGGTATGTCTGCCAAGGAGCGCGAGGCACGCCAGAACCAACTCGGTGTCGTCAACCCTGATGACAGGACCGCCTATCTCGCTAACGGCCCCACCGGCGTGGTCCAGCACCAGGACGCGGGGCCCAGCGAGATCCCCCCCGCGTATGATAGTTGGGGAGCAGCCGCCAGTGGTTCCAAATAGTCTTTTCGTTATCTTTACATCCCGTTGACGTTTTCACAAGTATGTTGGACGACGCTTCATTTTATAGCTTATTGTACCCTTAGACTTTCTTGCACTCACAACCCATTTAATCTGGGACCCCCACGACACCTTTCCCACACGTACCTTTCATGCCATCCATCGTAAAACAACGCTGCACTTTGTTATTACGCGTTATCCTACCATGCCCAAACTGATCCTTCAATGCCCTGCACCCTGACCTGTGCTGCTACCACGTACACCTCTTAACAACTCCTTCATTCAGCATAGACGTCTCACGACTTGCGTTGATTTCTTCTACCCGCGTTTACGTTCAAGTCCAAATCTACACTTGTACAGAAATAGTGGTGATCGTTCCTTAGTAATCCGTGCCCAGGGACTCATCGAATCTTCGATTTGGACTTTCGTTTGCCCAATGCGGCGCGAATCATGCTGCTTGAATGGTCTACAACCCCAGGTTCCTCGGTCATGGACTTTGACCGATATACATCAAGCCCGAACTTGTCGCAGAACTGATGTGCGTTGAAGCTTCACTCACAGGGCTTTTGTTGAGGTTGATCGTAGCACGATGTCCTACCTAGCCATCTTTGCAGCCGTCAGCGCGTATCACTCTGCTTATCATCGAGTGAACACACACCTGGTGAGATCTTCTCACATTTAAACGGCTGCAATATCAAAGTCCGGACTTGGCCAAATGACGCATGACATTTCGGATGAAGATGCGCTATCATGAGGGCGACTTTACACGAGTTACGAACCCAAATGAGCCGCCTGCGCCTGCAGTGCAATTAATGCTTTCAAAGAATGCTAGCGAATGCGAGACTTGGTTCGAGCCATACGAGCACCTCTGAGCGCTATTAGGCGCTTACCTGCAGAAGTCCTTACCGAAATATTTCATCATACAACCGAAATAACACCTCCCAAACGCTGGACTGCATACCCCGCGAACAGGTCAATGATCCCCTGGGAGTTCCAGCACTAGGAAAGTCCTCTTTGGAGCATCGAGCTAGTCTCGAGGCGGTGGAGAGACGTGCTGCTTTCACATAGGAAGCTATGGTCGAATATCGTCATACAGGATGTCTCCAAGTTTATGAGCAGGACGCCTCGGGAACTCACTCGGTTCGCTCTTCATCTGCAGCGCTCGTGCCAATAGTACCGCCTCTCCCTCTCCCTTCACTGTCCCGTTGACGTCGAACTTTGGGACGTGGAAATGCCGCTTGACGAGCTCGCGTTTGCGTGGGACCAGATCACCGTGTACAAGAACGTCGGCCGCAATTGGGGCATCGGAAGGCAGTTTGGACCATCGTATGAGGAGACCACGGTCTTCCTCAGCAAGACGACGCGTATTGTCGGATTTGAGATATCCTATCTCTGTGGGTTTTGCGCCAAAGCGACGCCCGTTCCCGTTCCGGTGACTTGCTCACAGCTAGAGTCCCTGAAATTGTCTGTCGCGAGCGTCCTATTACACTCGCTGCTCGACGATCTCAGTCTTCCGTCCCTCTCTTCGTTGGACATCGATCGCAAGAGCTAGAGATCGATGTCTGCGATGAAGGAGAGCTGCTAATTCCCGCTGTACTCCTGCGCAGGGGAAGAAAGACTTGCGTGTCTGAGCACGTTTCATCTTGTAACGGACGCGTCTTTTGAAAGCGGCACGTTCGTTCAGATGCTTTTGTCTAGGTGGATTACTTCCGCCATGGGGAATGGTGGTGGGATAGGCTGCAGATAGACATGCATCCCACCACACTCGTCGCGAGGCGAATAAATGATAAATGTTCGTCGGTACAGTTTTACGGTATACCACATCCGCCTGTCAACAGTCCACCGGTATAGCGAATATAGGAAAGATAGAGATGTAGGTTGTCCGAGAGAAGGGTCAATCATGACTGGTGAGAGACCACTCATTGAGAGCTACCCCGCCAGGAGTCTCGAACGGGATATCGTCATCCCCCTGAGGATTGAACCACACCTGTATATTTTGTGTTCTGGTATTCAGAGCGGTAATGATGGGGTGTCGGTGGTTCCAGGTTTTCCCGATCCGGTAGGAGGTGTCGGGTGGGTGCCGAATCCCTAATGATCTCAGAGAAAAAGAAAGTCTGACGTCACAGTGTGATACTTACTTTACTTGTGGTTAAACTTAAGAGTAGTGACCAAATCTTGACTGGGATATTAGTATCGCGCCTCGACTGCGGTCACCCGATGCGACCCGGAGACTTGGAGCAGTGTCCTGAAACACTCCAACACCGAATTGTCCATGGGAAGAAGCCAACACAAATGTTCACTTGCATTGATAGGACGGAGTTCACAGCTGGTTCAACCCAATTACCGCTCCACATGCGATTTGACCGCATTTCACCACATTTTCTGTACATTAGTCGCTGGGAACGCAGAGCCTCTGCGGTAGTGATGGCGCATCAGCAGGCTGTCGGACTTAGGTCCATTATCACAACTTGCCTGGCCAACCACCGACGAATTGCAGCTAAGGCCGGGATTGGCCGTCTGGAGTCGCGCGACGGTGATCTCGCCTTGGGTAGCGATACCCGAGAATGTTTCGCCAGGATTGACAATGTGGGTACTCCACTATCACACGCAGCATCGATGCCTAGGAATGGATAAGAAAAATACGGATATGATGATACTTATTGGATACGCACCCGTGATTGCAGCGCCGATGACGAGGATGGAAGTACGAGAGAACATGGCTGAGTGAAGCTTTGGATGCTGAACTGTAGATGGACGAGCTGGACCTTTATATGCGAAGGGGAACATCAGGTTTCCCCCAGACCTCGGGTAGGGCGTAAGGCAGGCAAGCAGAAACATATGTATTTCTGGCCTGCGAGTCTCCGATTCCTTTGTTTAGTTTGGATTGTTGCTTGCAGAAGACTGTTCCACCGCTCTCTCATATGCATCATATGGCCTAAAGTATTCGAGCGTCTCCCCCAAATGTTGGTAGAAACCCATCCAGGCAAGCGCTCGCAAGCCGAGGCGATTTTAGGACGGCTCTGATTGAGAGAAGTGGACAGTTATGACCCACAGTATTGTCTCTGTCGCCTAAATGATCTACAAGTGCCCCCCATATAGATTCATCCTGATGAATTCTTCTCAAATTGAATGTCCACGGGCAAAAATTGGGGAGGAAATTTGCCGGGTGCCACTATGATATACACGCAAGGAAGCAATGGCACTTGATGAAAATGAGAACTGACATCACTCCAGTCAAGATTGAGTCACAACTCTTTCAGTCAAAAGTAAAAGTACAATTGGTAAGTATCACTGAGACGGCACGCTTTCTTCTTTCTCTCAGATCATTCAAGTTACAACTTTCCGGGAACGTTGCTGGGAACACAGACCCTCTGCAACCACGGTACGTCAGTAGACCATTACATGGGGTCAACTGGAAGAGTGGCCCACCTGTCCAATTGCTAAAGACTCACACTTGATGCCTGGATTGGCCGCCTGGAATCGGGCCACATCAATCCCTGCGTCCGTAGCGATAGCCCAGCAGGTGTCACCGGATTTGACGACATAAGTGTCTCCCGGGACTCCGCTGTCGCACACAGCCTTGACGCCTGGTAGGAATGGGTGAGCAATGAGTGGATACGATGATAGTTGAGTTAAATACTGGTAGCAGCGACGATGATAGCGATGAGAGTGAAAGTACGAGCGAACATGTTTGGATGTGGGTTTGGATGCTGAGGTTCAGATGGACGAGCCGGTCTTTTATCCTTCAGTTTTCGCCCTCGGATCGTATTCTTATCTGGTGCTTCGCTTGTGCGTCGAAATAGGAGGGTAGGGTAAGCAGACACGGAGGAATACTTTACGCACGCGCAGCAACTCGTTAGTCCATATCTTTAGTTTGAATTTGGCATTGAATATCGGCACTGCCAAGGACGCTGATCAATGCTGCCTAAACGATTTTCAAGCGCCTCCCATAGAAATCCATCCAGACAAGTGCTCACAAACCTTAGAGAGTTTAAGGTGGCACTACTTGAAAGAAGTGATCAGTTACGGCCCACAATATTCTCTGTCGCCTAAATGATCTCCAAACGCCTACATATAGACTCACCTGGATGATGTCTTCTCGGATTGAATGTCCACGGGCAAAAAGTGGGGAGGAAAATTGTCGGGTGCTAATATGATATAGTGTGATTCAACAACCTATTATGAGCTTGATCGAAACGTGAACTTCCACGCGTTAAACCCACAAGATTACGCACATTCCTATATCATAGGGTTGGGTTGGCAGAAGTTGGTTTTTTGCTCAGCACTGCTGCCGTTATTCAAGTACCCCATTAATCATACAACACTGGAGATTGGACAGATTTCCTAGGTTTGCGCATCTTGAACGCATCAAAGGACCTAAATAGATAGCAGTACTTAGTGGTGGAACGAGGTCCGAGGTCAAATACATTCAAACTCCGCTAAGTTCGAGTGACCGCGTCGTGCACGTGTTATTGAACGTAATGATATTATTGTAACTCCGTACACTACCGCTACAGTACATGCTCTTCAATTTTCAGGTTAGCATCCACCAATATCGTAATGGACCCATCTCTGTCTTTGAGTACCATAACATCAAGATAGAGCTTCTCCTTCTTCAACACTATGGGCCACATATGTCATAGAAAGCGGCTCTAGGTTCAAGCCATTCAACTTGGTACGTGCATTGCCTCCTTGCTATCTGTTTCTTCCGCTCAAACACATTCTTAGAGTCGAATCTGACTTGTTTGTACAGCAGCCTGGGTTTCAGTCTCCTCGGCTGTCCCTCCCTCAGGTACCCCCCTCTTTCTGCCCGCTCAATCATCCACCTTTGATGGTCATAGTGCTTGTTACCGCAAGCTGTGGGGTTCGTTTTGGCATATTTCAAGGATCAGCTGGACGACACTGAACCAATTGAGATGAAATGTCTACTACGGGCTGCCGTTTACTTGCGCTGTACTTGTGTTCATGTCAAATATTTAGCAAGACTACTTGTGTTCCCTACCTCATCATGGATATTAGATCTTGGCCTTCGATGTCATTCTCAGCTATGGTACGAATGTGAACGTCCAGCACCTGATTCTCTTCGCTGGACATTCACGTTCGTACCATAGCTGAGAATGACATCAAAGGCCAAGATCTAATATCCATGATGAGGTAGGGAACACAAGTAGTCTCGCTAAATACTTGACACAAACACAGCTTACGCGTTTACAGCCCAAGTAGATGGCAGCTCGTAGTAGCCATTTCATTCCAATTGGTTCAGCATCGTCTAGCCAATCCTTGAAATATGCTAACATGAGCCCCGCAGCTTGGGGTAACAAGCACTGTCACCTTCAAAGGCGGATGATTGAGTGGGCAGAAAGAGGGGGTTACTTGATGGTGAGATAGCCGAGGAGATCGAAACTCAGGCTGCTGTACAAACAAGTCAGATTCGACTCTAAGAATGTGTTTGAGCGGAAGAAACAGATAGCAAGGAGGCAATGCACGTACCAAGTTGAATGGCTTGAACCTAGAGCCGCTTTCTGTGACAAATGTGGCCCATGGTGTTGAAGAAGGAGAAGCTCTATCTTGGTGCTATGGTTCTCAAAGACAGAGATGGGTCCATTACGATATTGGTGGATGCTAACTTGGAAATTGAAGAGCATGTACTGTAGCGATAGTGTACGGAGTTACAATAATATCATTACGTTCAGTAACACGTGCACGACGCGGTCACTCGAACTTAGCGGAGTTTGAATGTATTCGACCTCGAACCTCGTTCCACCACTAAGTACTGCTATCTATTTAGGTCCTTTGATGCGTTCAAGATGCGCAAACCTAGGAAATCTGTCCAATCTCCAGTGTTGTATGATTAATGGGGTACTTGAATAACGGCAGCAGTGCTGAGCAAAAAACCAACTTCTGCCAACCCAACCCTATGATATAGGAATGTGCGTAATCTTGTGGGTTTAACGCGTGGAAGTTCACGTTTCGATCAAGCTCATAATAGGTTGTTGAATCACACTATATCATATTAGCACCCGACAATTTTCCTCCCCACTTTTTGCCCGTGGACATTCAATCCGAGAAGACATCATCCAGGTGAGTCTATATGTAGGCGTTTGGAGATCATTTAGGCGACAGAGAATATTGTGGGTCGTAACTGATCACTTCTTCTTTCAAGTAGTGCCACCTTAAACTCTCTAAGGTTTGTGAGCACTTGTCTGGATGGATTTCTATGGGAGGCGCTTGAAAATTGTTTAGGCAGCATCGATAAACGACCTTGGCAGTGCCGATATTCAATCCCCAATTCAAACTAAAGATATGGACTAACGAGTTGTTGCGCGTGCGTAAAGTATTCCTCCGTGTCTGCTTACCCTACCCTCCTATTTCGACGCATAAGCGAAGCACCAGATTAGAATCCGATCCGAGGGCGAAAACTGAAGGATAAAAGACCGGCTCGTCCATCTGAACCTCAGCATCCAAACCCACATCCAAACATGTTCGCTCGTACTTTCACTCTCATTGCTATCATCGTCGCTGCTACCAGTATTTAACTCAACTATCATCGTATCCACTCATTGCTCACCCATTCCTCCAGGCGTCAAAGCTGTGTGCGACAGCGGAGTCTCGGGAGACACTTATGTCGTCAAATCCGGTGACACCTGCTGGGCTATCGCTACGGACGCAGGGATTGATGTGGCCCGATTCCAGGCGGCCAATCCAGGCATCAAGTGTGAGTCTTTAGCAATTGGACAGGTGGGCCACTCTTCCAGTCGACCCAATGGAATGGTTCACTGACGTACCGTGGTTGCAGAGGGTCTGTGTTCCCAGCAACGTTCCCGGAAAGTTGTAACTTGAAAGATCTCGGAGAAAGAAGAAAGTGTGCGGTCCCAGTGATACTTACCAATTGTACTTTTACTTTTGACTGAAAGAGTTGTGACTCAATCTTGGCTGGAGCGATGTTAGTTCTCTATTTTCATCAACTGGCATTGCTTCCTTGCGAAGTATCCCCTTGTCTAGTTCAAATTTGACTTAGTTCGACGCCGGGGGTCTGTTTAACTCCAGTCAAGTAGTACTGTTGACTGAATTGGACGACATCGCCTGATCAGGATTCAATATTCGACCTTGGCGAAGTTACAATTTTAGTTTAGTTCTTCGTGACCTTCACATCTTTTGCACGTCTTGGTCTCTTTGCAGCTGACTCAGATGGCAGGCCTGAGATGATGTTTCTGTGTGCGGAATTGAAATCGTGTGTGAAGTGTACATAAAAATCAGAAACGACGTCGTCACTGATAGTTTCATAGTTGAATAGATTGCAATGAACCACGTACAGGGTCATGCATACTTCTCGGTGCGGTAATGCCTGGCAATTCTTGTCCTCGAATCTGCCGGTAGAACCCTCACGAATCAATCCGCGAGCTGATCGGAGGTACTTGAGATCATTTGAACGACATATAGAATGTATTGCTTCCCCCTTTGACGAGTAGTGGCAACTTCAGTATTGAATATGTGACTGAATAGAACCCTATAGAGGGGCACTTGAAAATAGTTTAGGCGATATGATGAGAGCCCGGTTGAACAGCCTTCTGCAAACCACAATTCGAACTAAAGAAACGAATCAGAGAGTCATAGAGCAGAAATACATGTGCCTCTGCTTGCCTGCCTTACACCCTACTCGAGGTCTGGGGAAAAACCGATGTTGCCTTCGCATATAAAGGACCAGCTGTACTATCTACAGTTCAGCATCCGAAGTCTCATTCAAACATGTTCTCTCGTACTTTCATCCCCATCACTGCTGTAATCACCAGTGCTTGTTCAATGTGTACAATCATATCCACATTTTTCTTGTTCACTCCTAGGCATCAATGCCGTGTGTGATAATGGAGTGCCAGGATACACTCACATCGTCAATCCTGGTGAAACTTGCTCGGGCATCGCTACCCAATGCGGAATTACCGTCACCCGACTCCAGACGACCAATCCTGGCCTTGGCTGCAATTCGTTGTTGGTTGGCTAGGCAAGTCAAGTTGTGACAATCCACTGTGCTGATGCGCCGTCACTACAGAGGCTCTGCGTTCCCAGCAACTGATGTTTGATCTCAGCAAAGGAAGGGTGTGCTGGAATAATTAGTATCACTTCTTTGTTAAACCGAGTATTGTGCCAATTGTTGCGTACTACTCTATGCCAAATTCTCTTGTTTTGAAAGAAACGTGTCGAAATGTGTCGCAATCTGTGACGGGGAGCATCTTGGATCTCTGGAGATCTCTGACACTACAGTTTTTTCACTAGCGTGCACAAGTTCCCTAAACTCACACCCTAAGTTTAAGCATGGTAAGCTCAACGATAAGCAAACATACTCACCAAAATCCGCCGCGGAATAATTGCAGACTTGGCTTTGCTGGGATGGTGTCGCATCATCGCAGAACAATTCGCTCATTTCCGGTTGAAATACAAAAGCTCCGGTACAAGGATAACCCTCCTTTGGAACATGGCAAGCCTCTCCTCAAGACTGTCCTAACAGGACCTCGTCGTCTTACCGAGGTCGAATACCTAGAACAGAACGTCCCTGCCAAGTAGTCAGGGAAGATTAATCAGAGCCAGAAATATCGCAATCGCACAGGCCGCCCTCGAGCTAGTGCGCAGATTCAATGATACTATCCTTCGGGGGTCTTCATTGCCTGGACACTGGCATGAATAACAGAGTAGCTACTGGCTGCAATTCGCTCAACTCCGGAGATCCACCATGAACACTCTGACAAGTATATTATCACTGGCACTGAAGTGGCACCGCAAACATAGGGTCGTCCATCGAAATGTCCTTTTACAAAACTCCCATGTCTGGAGAACAGGATAACACTTCTATTATGTGCCGGGTCTGAGCTGGAAAGGTACCAAAGTTACGCTCTGGTCCAGACGTTCTGCGACTGCGGCGATTTTTAGGAATATGCGGGACTGCAAATCCTCCTCCCTGCCATACCTCGGTGTACATGGCTAGTCGCACAGTAACTTCATCGGGATTTCTCTGTTTCTTCTCCAATGCAAATGCAGGGGTTCGTTCAGTGCACTAAACCACCGGTTGCGCCTCATTGCTGTAGAGCCTGCATCATGGGTCGAGAACATAAAAATCCCCTGATCGTAAGCTAAAGCATCTCTTGACCACGTGCCAGTGGACCGCGTGGGTATTCGAAAAAGTTGCAACATAAAGACGATCTTCTAGCATTGTACGCCTCTTGCCGAGCAGACGCCAATGAAAGCGGACCTCTGTCATAGCACGGAGCTTCAGTCAAACGAGAAGCCGGAATAGAGTCGACGGTATAAACAATCAGATATCGTCCATACGCGCACAGCAAACTTTGGGCTTGTGGTACACTGATGGCATCCCTCAATTCCCGTTTGTTGACTTACCCATGGACATGCAATCACTCGAGAAAGATTGTATCCCATGCGGAGATCCACGCACTGACATCCACCCCGCCAAACTTCTGCGAACTACACCCGGCATAGAAAAACTGAAACTCTCGGTTGCAAGAATTACGGAGGACCTCCTTTGCAATTTCGCGTACCAGTTCCCCCCTTCTGTCCTTGGAACATCTGCACTTGACTGACTTGACGTTCGCGTTTCAAGATTACTGGGCGGTGTTCGTTAGAACAGTGAAGTTGCGGCGCAACCCCGTGTGGATCCAGACACTTGGGCCCGCTTCCCGTTTGCTACATCTAGATCTTGCTCGGATTGGGCTTCATCCATCTGCGCGCATCCGGAAGTCGAGACTACGTGGAAAAACCGCCGGATGAAGGTTTGGAGGTGCGTTTGTGGTAATAAGGATGATTGGTTAAGACTATGCGTAAAAACAGTGACGGACAAAAATTCGCAATAAACCCGCACGAAGAACGTGTATGCCACAAGTAGGAACACAAGCCTGGTGTGAGTAATGTGAACCTCTCCGAGGTTCAGAAGTTTCATTATCAACCTAAGCCGATTGGTTCGGATGGAATGGAGTCCACAGAAATTGTTTGCCAGAAGGGTTTCCGGGGGTTAACACGACCTTGTTTAGAACATTGGTCACAGCGCTGTGCATAAATAAACATCCTATCTGTAATCAGATCAGAGCAGAAGACAGGGTGTTGGACACAGGTACAAACCTGGAGTCCTGGCGCTTTTAATGTAATCCGCCTTTGGAGACCAATTGGGCGAGCCTTCATGTCCAAAGAGGTGGTAAGGCAGCAAATCATTTGTATTTGCCATACACCACTGCAGAGGCATCATGATGGAACATCCCTTTAGAAGGCCTCGACGCTGTGAATGAAAGTTGAGGAAGAGTCGAAACGGTTGTCACAAAAAGTAGCGGTCAATGGTCTTGTATATTGAAAACGGACAGAAGACCAGAGTAATCGTCGGTAGGCACTCATGAGGAATATCGATTTGATCCCGTGCCAAAAGTGTACGTGCTAGTGAAATAGATGTTCCCATCTTCGTCGATTGGAGCCTTCCTTCGATTGCGATGCCTGCTAATACTTGACGCGCGTTTCCTCGTGCACCACCCGCCTGGAACTCCAGCCACGAGCTCCGTTTCGACTAGACTTCAAACTAGAATGCAGTCGAGATTCGACCTCAAAGAGCACTCGGTCCCGCAATCTGAGTAGGACGCACACTATTGAGCCGCACCGGTTGCAACAGCATAATACTAAGCGCACCGGCAAGCCTAACCGGGGCCGCGTTAGCGACTGCGACTGCGACGAAACTTCCTAACATCTAGGAGTTATGTTACAACGAGAACGGGAAAACGCAGGGTGCTGGAGCGGCTGGCCCTTCATGGGCATGAGTCCACCCTCTCACGTAAATGTGGCGAGTATGCTCGGGGGCAGCAATTCTATCCACAATCAGTCACCGAAAGCCGTTGAAATGGAGACCTGACGGTCGGCATTTCAATGCGAGCGACAGGCAATTCTTGATCCCAAGCTGCCGGGAAAAATGTTAGAATGGTGGAAGCGTAGGAACCCGGAAAAGGTACCTGAGCTGGTCAACAGGATCGCTGAGCCGTGGCGTCCATGCTGGGGCGTTGTGACTCAATGCTCGTAGGTTGTTGGTTGGTCTGTGAATATCCGGTATTCGTGACAGCTTGAGCAACAGTGGCTTGAATACAGTACATTGGCGCCCTAAATACATGTAGTTAGCAAATCTATGACGTGATTCCGTGGAGGTCAGAAAGGCACTTCGGTGGTAGTAGCATGCATGATCCCCGGCTCGTTTTTTAACATCCTCAGTTGTACTCACGATGCTCGACATCCTCATTCCCTGCGTTAGTCTTCTACATCATAGGCCATGGGCACCTTGGCGCCGGTGAGATAGTAGATCAACTTGGTGCAACAATAAGAGAAGCCCTGGAGCAGAAAAAAAGATGCACATACATCTGCAGTTCTTCAAAACATAGTTCACTTATACCTCTTGCGAAAAAAAGATGCTGTCAGAATTTTTATGCAGACAGGCAGGGGCAGTACGACGTGAGGGACCATCAGACCTGAAGAGGCGGACCGGCGACAGGAATCTGGTGTGCATAACTGCAGTGCCTCAGGAAATTGGAACGAGTCACTGTGTCAATCAGCGATGATGAAATAACGGACGCTTCCCATCGGAGGAAAGCACGCCGGGGAAATTACCTTCATCAGAGATGTCATTTTGACGAGGTAGAGGACAAACACTGACGCGTAAACGTGGATGATTATCTATCTGATGGTGAAAAGTTTCCAACAAGTACAGCGACCTTCTGTTCCAGCGAAAGCGTGTTCCATGCTTGCTGCTATACCTTAGTCCCAACTCATTAGCCCACAGAATTGGACAGGGCTGACCTACGTCATCCCATTGTTTCTTTAGTCCCTTGGAAGATACTAGAAGATCGCTTAGAAGGCACTGTGAGAGTGGAATCAATCATGCTCACATACTTGGTAGTGTCCATCCGTGAGTGGCTCCGTAAGACGCGGACCCACGAACTGGGGAATGCCAATATATTTATCCTGGCACCTTTTCACCGAAAATTGGGCGGGCTGCGCCAGAAAATGCAATTTTATACCGAACCGAGAAGGGCTGACCAGACCGGCTAGACCATTGCATCTAGAGCCGATTCATACTGCGTTCAGTTCACAAGAGAGCCTCTCAGCACCAAAACTTGTTGAGATGTTCTTGGTTAAAACTTAGACGGTGTATGTTGCAGTTTGAGTGAAGGATGACAGAAGGTGATGATTATTTTGGGCCCGAGCATTAGTCATTAGCGGAGAAGAAGCGCGACCTGAATGTAGTCCGTTTCTGGCTACGTCCATCCGCTCTTGAAGCTTGCAGGCAAGCCGCAAGCTATCCCCGCGTCCATCAGCCAGTCACACAACACCTGGATCTCAGAATTTCAGTCTGTCTTAGCATTTCTTTGCAAGTTTTCTCCGATTATAGACGGACATCTTTGTAAGACGGGCCAAGAGGACTCTGCACAACTATCGACCTGCGAGCATATGGATGCAGGGGTACAATTAATAATTGCTGTCAGGGCATCGAAAATCCGGTTCTTTGACGCGTTCTTCATTCAATTACGCACACCCGTTTGGAGCGATATCATAACCTTATTGCCCTCGGAGCAACTCTTCAAGGGTATGTTTTCTCATGATCAATATAGAATTGGTTCCTGTAATTCAAACGGAACGAAGCGACATTCTTCTAGGCACACGATGATTGTCAACATCAATTATTCCCCTCGTCCGAGATCCCGTCTTTACATCCTTCGGACTGCGTAACTGTAGTAACTGTTGAACAGAACGCTGTATACGAGGCGGACTCGAATATTCAAGATACGTGCAGGAACCTGTTGAGCTTTAATTGACGTCTTGCTTCGTCAGACGTCAATCTGTACTGAGCATGATGTGGATGATTGGTGCCTTCGACGCGCGTACCACTCGACAGTTCGCCCTGAAAGAAGTTTCGGCTGGGTGAGAAACACCGCAGGAGACCAGGTGCTCAAATACTCATCGATCCAGTTTCTACGTCCCCGCCTTGGCCCACAAGATTCCTTTCTGCATCCACCCGTCATGGTCCTTCTCGCTCTTTGGTTCCTCATCGTCGCCTCAGTTCTGGCAGTTGCTAAAAAGGACTCCCGACGAGGCTTGACGTTCCCTTCTACGAACAACCCGGAGGATGTTCTAAACATCAATCAGACGCAAAGTGTTATATCGTGGATATACGACTGGGCTCTCTCGCCGCCAAGTTACCTCGTCAATACAAGCATCGAGTACGTCCCTATGCAATGGGGCGCGGGTAATATCGAGAATCTCGCATCAGCTGTTAAAAACCAAAGTGCCAAGACATTATTGGTACGCTGTCTGTGGACATTAGCCGCATGATCCCGCCTAATATCTAATGACCGCAGACGTTTAACGAGCCGGACTTTGATCAACAATCGAATTTAGATGCTACATATGCCGCAGAGCTATGGCAGAAATACATCGAACCGCTGAAAGATGAGGGAGTTCGTCTCGGAGGCCCTGCAATCACCAGTTCCAGTACAGGACTTCCATGGCTACGAGAGTTCATGACCGCATGTAGCAACTGCACTATTGATTTCCTGACCGTTCATTGGTGAGCAAATAATTCTCATCAATGCTCCGTAAGTAACTCTTTTCAGGTATGGCGAAGGGACCGCAGGATTTTATGATTATCTTTGGTCTCTTCATGGTCTGTACCCAAATCACACGGTGTGGGTGACCGAATACGCAGACACCGCAGGGAACGCAACCGGTAGGCGTTGATATTCAGTCTCCCAACCGGTCTTAATGATTTTTAGATGTCCTTCAATTCCTCAACCAAACTACCACGTATATGGAAACTCTCGATTGGATTGAACGATATGCATGGTTTGGTTACTTCGTATGTCAAATGTGTTTGTTTATTGCTTCCACTCATTCTCTCTCAGAGACCCGAGAACGGCTCGTTCTATAGTAAGTCCTCTAATCTTCGGTAGTATTCGACACATGTGATTGACCACCATCATAGATCTTTTGAACGCTGATGGCGGTCTTAACGCTCTCGGTGAATCATACATTGGGGCTGGAACGGTTGAGAGGAGTGGGCCCGCAACGGTTACACCTACCACAGAAGTAGCTGGTCCGACTTTTGCCACGATATCTGCACCGACGAATGTTGCGACGTACGTCACCTCTAGTGCTTCTAGTCATCGCTCGTGGGGAAACAGTGGGCTGTGGGCGTTGAGCTGCCTACTTGGAACGACGTGGTTCATAAATTGATATCTAGTTGCAAGATTATTTTATCACTTTGTACTTACTTGAGATTCATTGGGTATTATATGTATCTAAATTTACGGGTATTTGTTTAGAAAGCGGTATCTAGCGGCACGATGCTTCCTTTTTCAGATCAGCCGCTCTTCGCTCTCTATCCGCCATGCTAGTAAGAGGAACCTTTGTCCACTGCTTGCATTCTTCTGGTTTGGAGATCCTGCATGATTATCTGCTAGGCAAGTTCGAATCGAACTGATTCGACTCGTTGTCATCGACGGAACGTTGAATTTGCAGCTGTTGATGACCTTGGTTTCATCACCCATTTCGACCCAGCCGCCTCTTCCCAGTCGACTCAGTTTCTCGCCAGTTCCAATGAATCACCTAAGCAGCTACCGGAAGGTAGCTTTCTATTGCCAACATTTTGCGACCTCCACCTGCACGCGCCTCAGTTCCTTTATCAAGGAAATGGCCTTCATCTTCCTCTGATGGAATGGCTAAATGAATACGCGTTCAAGGCCGAGGAACGCCTTGATGCAGACCCTGCACTAGCGCGAAGAGTATACACCCGACTCGCTGAGCGCTTGGTAGAGAATGGTACCGGAGCCGTTTTACTCTTTGGGACTATCAATGAGGAAACTAAGTACGTCCGTTACTTGTGTTGTCAGTAAACAATTGGATTGAGGATGATTCAGTATCATTCTCGCCGATGTTATGCACAAGGCAGGAATTCGAGCTTTCGTGGGTAAACTATCGATGGATCAGTCCTCTCGTCCATCATATGTCGAAGCATCTGCAGAAAGTTCCCTCGATGCTGCACGATCCTTCGTTGACAAAATAAAGTCCAAATATGCTCTCTCCGGTCTCATAGAACCGGTAATAACGCCAAGATTTGTTCCTACATGCTCAGACGCTCTACTCAACGGCCTAGGTGATTTGGCGGTGTCCCAAGGCCTTCGCATTCAGAGTCATCTCGCAGAATCTCACGATCAAGTCGAAGCGGTGCGATCAGAACGAGGAGATGAGGACCTTCTCGTCTTTCGTCGCGTAGGTGCAACCGTCTCCGTCCCATTGTTGGTGGCTGACTTCACCGCCCAGAGCAATCTGCTTACTCCTCGGACAATACAAGCCCACTGCACGTTTCTTGACGTCCCTTCGCTTTCCCAACTTCGCGACTGCGGTACGGCAATAGCGCATTGTCCTCTATCCAATGCGTATTTCTCCGCGGAGCCCTTTCGCCTTCGCGAAGCCCTTGATCAGGGACTGAAGGTGGGGTTGGGCACCGATGTAGCGGGAGGATACAGTCTTGATATCATGAATGCCATGAGGCAAGCTGTCGTCACGTCCAGAATGCGCCAAGGTTTGAACATCATGAACCCTGGATTCCAATTCTCCGAGTCCTTGGCTGTCGGCTGGATCGAATCGCTTTTCCTTGCTACTCGTGGAGGTGCACTATCCCTTGACCTCCCCTTTGGCTGCGGATCGTTCCAGGTAGGAGCACCTTTCGATGCCCAACAAAGTAAGCTATGGTCCATATTTCGGTCGGGGTTGGAACTCAAATCAACACATAGTTTCGCTTTGGGATGCATCGACTCGTGTCGGTATGGGCGCTCTCGATTTCTTTGACTATCCTGTCAAGATCACCCCCGAAGTGGTGGAGAAATGGTGGTGTTTGGGCGACAATCACAATCGCACAAGTATGTGGATTCAAGGCATCAAGTTGTAAGATGTTCGATTGCCTTGAAATCACTTTTTTCCTCTCTTCCCAGTTTCAATTGTATGTATCACGAAATCAAAGCTCAAAGTTACCTGCGATTCGCCTCGGTATATGGAAGACATCTGTCGTATGGACCTGGTGGATGCGATTCTCGAACTTCCCAGCCGCGACAGCAAAGTTTACTTGCCACTCGCTATCTGGAGTTGCGAAAGGTAAACTATGGACAAGATCATACCGGTAGCAGGAAAGGAAAGTTTTCATCCGATGGAGATTCCCCAGATCCAAGCAGAGCTTTAGTCGAAAGCAATGGCGATGGACCGGTGCAGTACCGTTAAAGAATGAACCAGTAGCTATTTGGTCCCGGCAAATGATGGGCAGCTGACCTCCAATGACGCGTCACTCGCAGCGATGGCGGAATTTGCGGCTTTGTTATGCAGTTTAACTCGCTGTACTGCGGAAATGAACGGATGGTTCGACGGAGTAAATGATTCGCTGTAGTGAGGATCCAGGAACGACGGTGGAAATGTAAGACGCGGGGAGGGGAATAAGCCCTACCACCACCGTGAGTACGAGGCGGAAGACGTCACTGATCCAGAAACGAGATGAGTAGGGATCCACTTCGCCTCACCTTCTAGTCATTACCGGCCAGTGAAGTGCCGTCCCGAGATACAATAACTGACTTGCACCTGGAATTCATCCACTTCGACTGGTAAATACGGCGGTTGACGGAAGTGATACAGTTCCCGTGCCGTTATAGAGGAAGAGTCAATCGGCAAGAAGAAGAGGCGTGGGTCTCAATCGAATTGAAACGGGAATGAACGTGCGCATTGACTAACGGTGTGTAAAGCGCGTGTTTACCTAAAACATTTCGTTTCTGAATTGCTGTTTCAAGGGTATGCTGTTTTATGACACTGCGACTTGGAGGAGAGTCGTTTGGGAGATATTGCAGAGCATACATTTCAGATACGCAGAGAAAGAAGCATCGAGGTTGGCGAAAGCAGCGGAACAGCGGGCGACGATAAAGAGGAACTGATGAGATTGAAGATTCGCGGCGTAAAGAGGCCACATGCTACGTACGCTCCGATGAATGCTGTACTGACTGTACTAGCTCAAGCTCAGGCGATGCTCTTACTGCGACAAACATAACACAACCGGCCTAAGTCTTGAATTGATCCCATTCACGACCCTGGTTTACACTATATAAGAAGGGCGTGCGTTGGAGAGTTTTCTCATCGTCCTACGACTCGGACTTTCAAACGTCTCTCTTACGAACTCATAGACCAGCTTGTTCTCATTCACGCGTCATCATGAACTCTTTCATCACCACGTTTTTCCTTACGCTTTTCATTGTCTTCAATGCCGCTGTCTCTGCTCCCCTGGCTGTGCGAGAGGTGTACTCTCCCCCCGTCAAGTATCCTGGCCAGGGTACGACGTGGAAGGTTGGAAGCCGCCACAATGTTACCTGGTAAGCAAATCGCGCTCTTGTCGTCCATCATCGCGCCTAACTCTAATATAGGGATGCGTCTAACCCGCCTGCAAGCATCTCGAATATAGAAGGAGTAATTCTCTTGTCTACCAATGGGCGCCTTGATGTCGGTATGTTTGCCGTCACATCTGACCTTTTTTGAGTTGCTAGACTCATATTTTATTTCCCAGACCATCCTCTAGCATGGGGTTTTAACATCACCAGTGGTAGGGAAGAAGTTCAAGTGCCTCAAGTTGCGCCTGGCTCCCTGTACCAGATCGTCTGTGAGTGATTCTCCGTGAATTTTCTTTTGATCGATCTGACGCACTCTTAGTGATGGGTGACTCTGGTAACAAAGGCGAATACTTCACCATCGCGGCATGAACCTCATGACACGGCACTGAGAAATTCAAATAACGAACTAGCAAAATGAAAACGCGATGATCGTTATCGGTTGCCCCTGAACACGCATTCGAGAACATTTCTCTGTTGTCTCTCCTACACTACTATTTTACATACATAATACTTAATCTTAATACCATCAAGTAGTTGCCGCTGTGTCGAGTAGTTTGGAAGTTGCCGTTGCTGTCGAAAATTGAATGTAATCGGAGGAGAGCCTCACGTGGGCGTGTCGATCCCGCTTATCGCACGAACGTTCTCACGGTCCATGCGAGCAGCAAACATTGACAGACAGGTTATAAAAGTGATCAGGCGGCGACATGGACCTGTGACGAACTTCCATCAGTCCACATCCTCGGCCCCAAGACGATTTTATGATGCATGCTCATGCCCTTCTCCTCCTCCTCCTCTTCTCCGGTTTCGTTCATGCGCTTCCTCTTATCTCTCGGGACGTTATTTCCCCTCCTATCACGAGCCCCACTGCAGGTGCTGTATGGACTGTTGGTCAGACCATAACGGTCACTTGGTTCGTTGTATCTTTATTCTGCAAGTCAAATGCTTATCAATACATCATAGGAATACAACGGTCATACCACCCGCCTCACAGGTAACGAATCCCATTGGGAAAATTGTGTTGGGACACCAGGCGAACAATAGCTTGAACTTGGATCTCGGTAGGTTCTTCCGGTAAACCTGGATATTCAGCGCACCTTCTTATCGCACCGGATCCTCTAGATCACCCACTTGCCAGCAACTTCCAACTCACGGACGGTCAGGTTGACATAACAGTCCCCGACGTTGAGCCTCGTGATGACTACATAATTGTCTGTGAGTAGTCCATATGAACGTGAGGCCTAACCGCAGTACCGACCACCCACCACGCCTTTTATAGTGTTCGGCGACTCCGGTAATACGAGTCCGGAATTTACAATTCAACAATCCGCCTCTTCAAGTAGCAGTGGCGCTCCCGCGAGTAGTAGTAGTGCGAGTAGCCTGACAAGCTTAATCAGCACTCCTATACCCATTACTGGGACTGAGATTACAGGCGGAACCTCTTCCAATACGCCGTCTTCCGTCAGGCCGTCTGTCACCTCAGACGTTTCGACGAGCATTTCAACGATCACGGCGGTTACGAGCGCCACTTCGTCGCTATTGTCGACACCATTAGCGCTGTCCTCTTCAATTAGGACCACTTCTGAACCAGGCACCTCCGAATCTAGCGCTGCGTCGACGACGCAAGCGGTTACTCAGAGTGACAATGCGGGTATAAGCCTCGGTTACAGCAGAGCTTACTATCTCGCCGTGGCATCTTTGGTTATTATACTGACTGTTTGATCCGTTACTAACGTTGAGTCTCGTCTTAGAGTCTACAACCATTCCTCATTTGTCGTACCATTTTACGAACGCTCATAACGACCGTCCCCCCTGTTTTGTATCCTTACGACTTAGTCGATTTACGAGATTTCTCGGCACCGACATACTTACCATCATTGTACAGCTATCCATCATCGTGAAACTTGAACGAAGTGTTATTTTTATAAAAACAATTCACAATAAGAACTCGACTAGTATCCACAGAAAGCTACATATGTAGGCATAAGGATCTAGTAAAAAAGGTAATGCACATCGTGAATAAAGCAGTCGTCAAACAAACAAAAGGCTCCAGAGCCTCGAGATCGTGAATGGTAGTTTGTAAAGGTATAAGACCACCAGGTATCCGTTACATACTGATATACAAATTGGAAACTTCATTCCTTGCGACATTTCTGACGTGTCTAAATAATTCCAACGTAAAACAATCGTAAAACCCCATGAAGGAGAAGGGTAAACGGGCGAGGGGAAGGGATAATCGAGAGGCGCTTATGGACTCCATGACTTTGCCATGAAGTGCCATTTGACCGTGAGCTCTCCGGTTGAGAGCTCGTCAAGTTCCTCGAAAAGACCTGGGGACATGTCTAATTCAAAGAAAGATAGCATCAGCAGATGGAGGGTTGTGTGTTTCGAGTTTCGTACCTATGTCGTTCCATCCACAGCTCTCACAACTGTCCCTCAAAAGACCATATGCTGACTTGCCGTTGCCCTCGTTAACGATTTCGACCCACTTAATGAAGAATAAACGTTGGGCGCTGTTGGTACCTGGGATAATTGCAAGGAACGGACCTGATTACAGTTTGAACCGTCATTTGCATCGTAAAAGGATTTCGCCATTGCAAGAATCTTGTCGTTATTGCCGTCAACATAGCCGCAATTGCCCTTGCCCGGGTAGAACCATGTCCCCTGTTAAGACAGTCAGACACGGACGGAGATCATGAGGAGAGAGGAACACTGACACGACCCACATGGTCCGTTCTCTTTTCGATTTCTGCGGCAGCGGCTATTGGAGCAGCAGAGACCATTGAAAGACACGAGAAAAGCACGAAAAGTGCGAGGGCGACGTGCGACATTGTGGAAGAGCTAAACATGACGGAGGACGTGAGGCGGGTAAGGTGCGAGAGAAGCTGTCAGTAAAGGACGGTGAGGCGAGGAAGCTGGGGGGAGCTCGACGACGGCATCAGCAGGATTTTCAATATGCTTTTATACCTGGGCGAAGTCCCACCGCGTGTATACGGTCCATGAAATCATGGTGAGGACTTAATCCCGCTGGTGCTTATTTCGGACCCCCGTTTCGCCGGCAAAAAAACACGGCATATTTTGCGATGCTATACTTACGAAGAACTAGACAACTGAAAGGGGGTGACTGGCGTCCAGACGTGTCGTGAGGCCAAGTAATGCGGCGCGGGCAGGGAAGTTGAGGCCACATCCGTCTTCGGACCGCGGAGATGTGACACATCAGGAATCGCGACAGTCGATATGAACCACTAGTGCGGTAGCAAGAGAGCAGCCCAGACATCAGTTGCCAGCGCTAATAGATCTAAGCATGGCCTGGTAGGGCACGTTGCCTGCAGATTCACAAAAACGCTGCAGCCGTGCAAGCCAAGATCGAAACGCGACATAAATCGATCAAAATGCAAAATGGAGTCACAATCGGTCACATGTAGATGAAGTAATCCAGCCGGCATCGTCCGGGATAAACGGTTTCCAGGTCCTTACCGGCATTTTGAACCTCGAAAAATTTCTACTCAGCCCTGAGCCCCGCGTTCTTATTTTTCTCCGGTTTCTTGATTGAGAAACAGGAATTTTCCGTCCGATTTCCCAGTCGCATTCTGAACGCCCGTATATGACGCCCATATTTCACTTTTGTACCACGCGCCCCAGCTGTTGAGGGGAATTATGGCGGCAGAATATTCTTCTTTACGAAGAGAAGACGTGATTTCTTTCTTACTTGGCTTCGTAGGCTTCCATGTGGATCGGATTGTATTAATGAACGCTCGTACTGCGCGTTTGAACGCATTCAGAGGAACGTGTTCCTTACATGTACGTATTCCGGGTCCTGGTGATTTTAATCATGGCATTCTCAGGGTAAGTCGCGGGCCAAATCTTTCCAAGAAACCCATTCCGGTGAATATTTGCTACAACGAGCCGATTTCCGAAAGACACCGCCTCCGAAGGGTTTGTATTCTTCGTTTTCTCGACCTGTGGGAGCGAATCGGTGACTCGATTGCCGCGCTCTAGCTTGCACCTTGGACCACCTCGGAGTAGGGAGTCTAACTTGGCGTTCGAAAGACAAGAAGGGGTGGGGTCGATGTTCATAAGACTCAAGGTTGTGTTGAACTAGTACTCTGCGTGGTGCCGTGGCGTTAATACGATTTCTCCTTGCGAAAGTCCGTAGGCGCACCGGCCTAGTTCTTTCTACGAGGCGCCAACCTTGTACCGCGGAGGCTTAAATAAGTGGGTGACGGAATGCTGACTATCGATAATAGTACAAACGGACAGTTCTACCCGTCCAAGTCTCGGAGTGAATTGCACAGGAGTTGCAAGTGAAGACCTTCGGAAGTTCGAATATTATTCGCGTGGAAGCAAGTTGGAAGCCAGTTCATGACATTTGCACCGCCACAGCTATGACATCAGCCTTCAAGTAGCAACCGACGGCTTGTCAGCCCTTGTCCTGCTACTACTTCTCTCGGAGGAATTTTTGCGTACGATCAGCCATCGCTGCGGCCCTGCGCAAGACCGAACACCGAGATGCAGGCGATTGGCCAACGATATGGCACCACTCTCCCCGTTCGTCGACATCGATGTCTACCTCCGTGTTACCGACGAAAATTCCGACTAACAACGCACTCAACAGGATCAAGTGGAAAGAATTGCAACATTATTTGACTCCCATCTCGAGGTCATCAGTGATGTAGGTGTCATCCGGACCTTGCTTGCTCTTCTCATTGCAGGTTAGGTCCGTGATTTGTATAGGGACCGTGTTGCTTTGGAGCGCGAATACGCTACCAAACTTCAGGCATTGACAAAGAAAGCAGTAGACAGGAAGAGTAAAATGGAGAGCTCGTTCGTAGTCGGAGATGACCCCACCAAGGCATGGGACGAACGGACCTTAAAGCAGAGGTAACTATCCTTGAGGCACCACCTCGGTCCTACTCACTATGAGCTATTCAGTACCCTCAATACCGCTTATGATGGAATTATTCAATCCATGACCAGCACCGCCGAAGACCACGTAAATGTGGCCGAGGTTCTGACCTCTCAGGTCGTCGATGTTCTCAAAGCTTTAGGGCGCAAAAACGAGGAAACCAAGAAGAAGGTACGATGTCCCGACGTTCGCGAATGATTTCAAATAACCCGCGTCTGTGACTGAGAATAGGAGATGCAATTCTTCCAGAAGCTGGTCTCAGATAGGGATCGCACTTACGCTGAACGCTTGAAGGTCAGAACCATTTCCTGCGATGTACTTGATAATCGGCATCTTGAATCAATAATCTAATGGCCGGTCGGCAGAATAAAGCAAAGGTAATAAGAAGGTTTATACACCGAGGACCTCTCTAACAGATTTGCCTCCAGTACGATGAAGAATGTGGCGAAGTGGACCTTCATCGCCAGAAGCAGGTCGAGCTCGAACTCTTCCCATATGTCCCCCAGGCACCTGATCAAGCGCATTAGGGACGTGCACACGACGACCGACATGCGGAGCGTGTAGCAAGACAAGCAGACCAACAACGCAATGACATGCTAAACTGCAAGAAGTCAGTTGAATTTGTGTTTGTTCCGTAACACCACGTTCAACTGTATCTCCATAGCTCGTACATCATATCTGTCGAAGTATCGAACAAGATAAAAGCAAAATTTTACAATGATGACCTACCAGGCCTAGAAGACGTACGTGTTTTGCGGTGGCATACTTGACATGATGCCGACAGCTGAGTTACCCTCTAGCAATTGCGTATGTACCCGTTTCGGTTGACAGCTAAAATGCTCGTGCTCATGCTCGGCGGACGATCTCAGAACTCCTTCAGAGCCGACTCGTTGAGCGATTTACAAAGATTCTCCAGCATGCCCAGGCAATTCAGTCCAACCATCTGGATGTCATGAAAAACCGATTAGCCACTGTTGAAAGATTCCTAGCAGAGGTTAACCCTTCGAAGGACCAGGATCTATTCTGTGACCATAATATTCGCTCTTTCACTGCTCCCAATGACTGGAAATTCGAACCTTGTACATTTTTCTATGACACTGTCAGTGATCTTCTTTCTACGTAACCACGCTCATCGTCTGATGGTATGTAGGAAACTTTGAGTGTTGATCCCGCGCCAAAGGTGTTTTTGCAGAACAAACTTAACAAGAGTCGAAGCAAGCTCCAAGAGCTCCGACCTGTGATTGACAATAAGAGTGTGTAATAACTGTCACCCGTCTATCATTTTTCTGAGTTAACTTTTATAGAACGAGAAGTGGAACAATTTGCCAAGCTCGAGGCCGCTTACGACGCAGAAAGGTCACTAGGAAATGCTGATGAAATAACCGAGGTATGGCAATCATCATGTTTTGGCGAAGGGATGACGTTAATTGACATTTTATTATAGAGTTACATGGAAAGTCGACACCAGTTGGTACATTTTGGGTCGTCGGAGTGTATCTTGAACGCCGAAATAGAAGTTATTTCCGCTGCCATTGGAGGTCTGTACGCGGTATTCAGTCTATTCAGCGCTTCTCATCCAGGGTCTAGATGATCTGGGGGCTCAACAACCTCATACTTTCAAGAGCTCGTCTTTTTCTATCCCCACAACTTGCGGTTATTGTCAGGTGGGGTTAATAATATGCACCCGTCCTATCTTTGCCTTAGCTCAAGCTTTATAGACGTCTATATGGGGCCTCAGCAAGCAGGGAAAGACGTGCAAAGTCTGTGGGATATCAGTACATTCCAAGTGTGAGCTCAAGGTAAGACGCCTATCACTTATATTCTAGCTCTATGACAACAGATACCTAAAATATTTAGGTGCCCGCTGATTGTCAGCAAGGCGGTGCATCACGCAGCTCATCTATGCTTTCGCGAAAGTCTACGAGTGCAAGCTCACGATCGAGCATTTCTAGTATGTAATTTCCTCGGCTCCAAGCGTATATACTAGACACCGTTTTCTAGCGCCGGCTGTGTTGAAAACTCCTTCGCCGTCTTCCTTTGTCCAACCCACTCGCGACGAAGAGGTTTCTTATCCTTCAGCCAGGGTCATCTTTGACTTCAAAGCTACATCGGAGTTCGAGTTGAGTGTCACAGGTGAGTTGTCATGAAAGGATGCATATATATCTTCTTACTGTCGCGTTAGATGGCGCCACTGTCAGTGTTCTGGAACCCGATGACGGTTCCGGATGGGTGAAGGTATCCGATACTCGTGGTAACGATGGGTTGGTCCCTGCAACATACTTGGCGCACGGCGAAGAAGATTCAGCCCCTACCCCTACCCCGTCTTCCTTCAAATCTCCCGGCAAGGAACAAGGGTCAGGCCAATACGGTAAGCGTACTCCGTTTCCCCTTGTACGCGTAGACGGTCTGATCTGTATCACCCTTCCCAGTCAGGGTGATCTATCAATACGAAGCGGGGGGTCACGATGAGATTGGCCTTAGAGAGGGCGAAGTCATCGAGTTATCAAGTGGTCCGACCGGTGGTCAGCATTACGGTGATGGTTGGTGGGAAGGTAGGAGAACGATAACCGCATCTTCCGGCATGATTAATTAGAAGTTCTCAGGTTTCAATTCAACAGGTCAGAAGGGAATTTTCCCAAGCAACTACGTACGCTGTATTCTCCTATCTATTCGAAGCCGCTGATCTGTTTGCATAGGTGGAGATGGTATGATGGTTTCAGATATCATACTATTTTTGGTCGATCCAGACATACAACCTATCACTTATTTAAGTAAACTTCACAGCAGCTCTCCCACCGTCTGTGCAGGGACGTGTGTAAGCAATTACATGCGGGGATTCATTAACTAGCATCAATGACCATGACGTGATTCATATTTGAGTTCAGTCTCAATCATGGAATCGTGTAATCCAAACGTGTTCCTGTCGTTTCTAAATCGCCGTCATTGATGCAACAGCAAAAAGGCCCGAGAAGATTATCAGCAGCGGAGATTTCAGTACAACGACGTTGCGTGGACCTGTCATATTTGTATTATCAACGCAGAGAGACCTGAGGCCTCTTTCTACATTAGCGCAAATGAAAGTGGTCGCATGCACATGAACCCGATGGCCGACGACTCGGAACTCTACACGGAGGACTTTCGCGCGCGGCTAGCAAGGCACACTATGGGACCATTGCGGCTTTAAAGTTTACCGCACAGCTATGACGAAGTACGGGGAATGTCGACCTCGCCGGGCCAACAGCACATAGGCTACAGCGCGCAGTATCAGAATGTTCGACTAGTTGCAATGGCAGTGCAAGATCAATGGGCCTGAAAAATGAAGTTCCCGGAGCTCTAAATAACCGCTTTGGAGAGTTGTTGTTGATTCTGAGTTGAAAGGCTGCCAAAACTTTGAAACGGACATTAATCCGCCAAGTTTGTCTGAAATGATCTCGGGTGCGGTCGTAGACTCGTACGTACCCACGTCACGGAACATCTTCTGTATTGAAGGACAAAAACAGTCGAGGGGCTTATGGTCTTCTATCCTCCTTGAGGTCCGTAGAAAGCTCGTGAAATCCAGTTGCGTTAGGATAGATAAAGCTGCGTATAAATACACAACGCCACTGAGATACATGTGGTTATCTAGTATGGTCCACACCTACCCCTCGTGAAACCGGCTACGCGCTGCGTTCAATGAACTACACGAAAGTTGAATGGTCAGTTCATATCAATGACAGATTGGGGACACACTGATTAGTCAAGTGCATAAAATCTCGTAATCGAATACTCATCGCTTGACTCGACGTAGGGCGCTTGAAAAATGCGATGATGACTCCGAACAGATATATAAAGAGCGACAGATAAAATCAGTTCCCCAAGATGTGTCACTAACAGCACCATTTTCTCCGAGCTCCAGGCTGGCTGGCTTTGCGTTGTGTCGATTCAAGTTCTCACGCTGCAGGTACTGTCGACTGCAGTCGCGTCGCTTGTACCGGCGGAACATGGACTGCCATGTGATATGCATGAGCAGACTACGGTGGTACTTCTGCGATGATTGACTGCAACGACACTTCCCAAGCTGATAGAGACCTGATTCACAGGGGAGGAGGGCGGGGCAGTAACTTGCACGTGGTCGCGCACTGTGACCAAAAGTGGCAAGTCGCGTCCTTTGCCAAACTCACGATGTGTAATTTCAATGGGTCAAAAGTCCTTTCACATTTTTACAGAAATACCTGCATTCAGAGACATCTGATCAGAGGAAGGCTATCAACATCCTTTATCAACTGATTCTCCGTCAAGCGAGAACAAAATCCAAGGCTCCACATGGCTGAGACCTGAAGCGTCACACCAGCAATCCATCGTGGGTTCGTAATGAGTGACGAATCACAATACGCACGTACTCAATCGATTTCCTGCAGGTAGTCATGGGTGATGTCATCTTTCTGGTTCAAACATGAGATATATAACTCGCGGAAAGTGAAGCACCCTCCGGCAATGTTATATTCCCATCGTAATTTTCTCACCAGAAATCTATCCGTATTTCTGAGCCGTCAGACACTGAACCCGGCTCACTCAAATTTGTTTTTCTTGTCTCGAAGGATGGCGACAGATCAGGCTGAAAAAACACTTACCGCAGCAATCAAGGAGGACCATGAGGAGGTGTGCTGCCCTCACTCACTCTTTGATGCCCCTTTTCATGCATTTCGTTAAGATGTATGAATACTACAACCATTATGTCAAAGCTAGCGGAAATACGGATGCCCAGACTCGCTGGTCTCGGCAACTTACTTGGGAAATTGCTCGACATGCGGTAGGAGAAGAAATCGTTGTCTACCCTCTGATGGAGAAACTTCTGGGAGAGAAAGGACTCAAGTTGGCCAATGAAGACCGTGATGATCATCAGGTTTGTTATTATCAATAAGTGCATCCACAAAGACCTCGGACTAAATCCAAGGCCATGATAGCGTGTTAAAGAGATGCTGAGCGACCTCGAATACATGGAGCCCGGTTCTCAAGACCATCAAATACAGCTGAAGCAGATTATGGATCACTTACACGAGCACAACGATAACGAGGAAACAAAGGACCTTCCTCTCCTTGAGCCTGTGCTTGGCGTGGAAGATAGTAAGAAAATAGCTAGCAGCTTCCGAACAACAAAAAAGTTCGTTCCAACGCGGTAGGTGGTCATTGGTACCGGTCACTTTAGAGGTCTGATCTATCCGGTCTGATTTATTTCTTCCAGTGCTCACCCTTCTGCGCCGAACAAGCCACCGTATGAAACTTTCGTAGGATTTCTCACCATGCCTATTGACAAGTTAAAGGACATGTTCTCGGCATTTCCAACTGAGGAGGAAAAGGAGCAGGAGTAATTCGAACGATATAAATATGGATACAATCTTGTAAGATTAGTTTTTTTTTGCAGAATCGACTCAAAAACCAAAAGGAGCGAGTTAAAGGATGCTAATAAACATAACGACAAGTACACAACATAGACGATCCATCTTACTCTGTACAGAAAACAACAAAAAGAGAGACGAAGGAGAAAACAGTTAACGACCTCCACCGACAAGCGATGTCCTCATATATGGCCCATTCGCTGATAGTGGTCCGTATGCTCCATTTGGTAGGGGAGTTGGTATGGACATGGGTATACCCATGCCGACTGGTGTCTGTGCGATACCGGCAGCGATCTGCCCGGGTGTCTGCGCATGTGGGTCCCTTGAAGCCAACGTCCCCCGGTCTTCTCTCTCTGCAATAGTTGCCCCACCCCGTCCAGGATCCGTCAGACCGTTCGTTAGCGGGAACGTCTGCCCAAAGCCGTACAACTTCCCCGAATACTCCTTATCATCAATTGTGTCGTTGAAGTACAGTTGGCGCATTTTGAAGAAGGTAGATGCGGTAAGGAGGGAGTCGGAGCCTGCTGTATGTGAATTGCCAATACGGACAACCTGGAAAAATCTGAGCATTGTAGGACGGCGGAATCGATGATGACGTACCCCTAGGTCGTCTGCCACGTCCTGTAATCCACCCCTCAGTACCTTGCATGCCCGCATCATGAACTTTATATCGTAAACAGTCGGGAACCATATCCGAAGGATATCAAAGAACTCCTCTTCTGTCTTTGGTAGAGAGACTGCCGTAAGGAGCTTGACGAAGTAACCAAAATCGTAGCCACTGTATTCAATCACTTAGCCAGTAAGACAACGCGAGAAAGACGAATCCGCATGAACAGATGATGACTCCGATTCGACATGCAAATAGGACAGGATACTCATTGCTTACCTGTGGAACGACACCCATCTGGTGTCGGGGGCTAAAACCATGCCTGACGTTATCATCAGCTCCGCAAAGTCCTGTGGTGAGATGCCGATTTCTTCGTGTCGCTGGAAATCAAGGCCGGACTTTTGAAGCAATTCTATTGAGTCGGGAGCGTACATGTCGTCACTGAGATTGAACACGTCGATCTCAGTGTCGAAAGGAAAGCAAGGAACAGAATAGCGCACTTGACACTGAACCGAAAGTTGAACTGCCACGTCGAGGTCTCTGGTGGAAGGTTGCCATCCTCGTCCGCGAACGTGATGCCGACTTGAATGATCTTGAGAAGGTCGACATTACAGCGCATTGTCTGGTAGTGGTAGTCGGAAGAAGTCTTGAAGCTTCCTATGGGCCGCGCGACCACACCCGGAAACTCGGTATCCTGAAATTATGAGATTCTGTGAGTCCGGCGCCAGCAGTGGCACAAACGATGGGGATGAACCATGGCAATGTACGGGTAGTTTTCGATAATTTCACGGATTGAATGCATCTCGGCTTCAAGATTCGGTGCCCATACCTCTCGTATTCGAGACATATTGGGCGGAAGAGAATGAGAAGGTGAGAGTACAAGGTAGAGCTGTCTAATGAGTACAGGTTCGTCATGCCCTCGACCATAACAGGGTCTAATTACGTAATCGACCTACTGTACACTGCAGAATAAAATTCAAGTTATTTAGACCAGCAAGATTATATAAAAAGATCGCAAATAATTCGCCCCATCACACAGCGACTAGAACCAGGCCATATAGCTGGTATCACTGAGATCAACTGTAATCGCCCCATGATCGAAGTTCACGGTTTCGTGCTTCCCTACACGAGGGTCAGACGGAGAGAATGGTGTCGGTGGCGCCGACGCGAAATTATAATGGTCATCGACGGTAATCCCGGCGCTTTGGAAGCGATACACCTCTGGCAACCATGTCCTCTCGTCAGCCACATTTTGTAGATGTGATGCATACATCTGCGGGATGGGTAGCGCTGGTGTCGACATTATCTGCTCCGCATATTGGCACAAAGATGGATGTGCATCATTGAAAGAAGAAGGTAATTCGATATTAGAGGCGCCTGCCCCTTTCGACGTGTCCATCATAGAGCTTTCGATTGAGCCATCTTGCAAGGAGTTCCGACGCACTTGCATGTGTAAATGGCGGGACTTTTCCGCCATCTTTTCCAATAAAGGCTAAAAACGATGGATAAGCCACCCGAGATACGAAGCTTCCATACAAAACACTCACGAGAGCCTTGGCACTGAACGGGAGAATTGTCGCTGCGTGTATAAATAGTTGTCGAACTCGTTCAAGATCTTGAAGAGCAAAAGTCGCCAAAGGACTTGATGGAGCTCTTGATATGAATAAAGACAGTGTGACCTGATGGGAAGGTCGTTAGTATTGGTTCAATTGAAAGGACAAGATGCTTACAGCTGCCGAAAAGGCATTAAACCAGAAGGATAGGAAACGGGCACTTAGGTGTTGCTCTTGTTCATATAATTTTGCGACAGTAGATATTAAAGAGGATGCTCCAAGATATGTAGCCACGACAGATGGTGCGAATTGATGATGGAAGTCAAAGGGTTCTGGATAATTATTCATTGCGTCCGTAAAATATCGGCGATGGAGTTGCAGAAGAGCTTCATAACGCTATTAGCGATGTGTGGGGGACGAAAAGATCAGAAAACGCACCGATATCTCTGCTCGTAGCAACGAATGCTCGCTGCATTGATAACAGACGAGTTTTGACTCCGTTGACAATGCTACTTTCGTCTAGAAGCGGCGGAACACCAAACGTCCGGACGGCCCTGTCAAGGGATATCATGTGAGAGTAATTGGGGGGCGTGACGGCAATCATGGCTTCCAAAATTGGAGTCAAGCACTCGATGAAGAAACTATTCTTCCACTCATGATCTAGCACAATTCATTAGTCAAGAACTAAATTGGAGGAAGACCGTTGACACCACTCACACAATATTTCTTCTCGAGAAACACTCAACCCTTTAGCGTGGTAATTAGGACGCTTGACGTCGACATGGGCTAGAGAAATAGATGGCGGTCGTCCTAGGGACAAACTCTGTGTACAGGTTAGCGATCGGTGGACTTCAGAGCTTTAAGGAACGAACCAGTCGGCAATCTAGATTCAATAGTTCCCAAAACAGAAATCTCCGCTTATCTTCCTCCTCAGGGATGACCTTCAATCTGCTGCCGTCCCGGTCTAGAAATTCAAAGTTAGTATATTCTGGACACAGGTAAAGGCGGCTAGGTAGACGTACGTAGGCCAAGCTAGTAGCAGAAATACCGAGGATTAGTACCGAGAAAAACAGTATAGACCTAGATCGCACCCCTTGGGCCAACTTCGCAATGAATCCCAATAGATTCCAGGCATATCCTACGGCCTTCTTGTTATCAGAAAACACCAGATGGTACCAAACCATGAAGAACTACTCGGTCGTCAAGTCCAGGCGGATATGACGTACAATCACGGACATACCAGTGCGTGCAGCTCATCAAAATCGGGTTCCTCCATCAGCGGAATTTCGCAAACGGCGGCACGAGCAAGATGGTGGTAGGCTTCGCCATGAAGCGAGCCCAACGGCTTGTTTAGATCGACCAAGGACCCAATCGATAAAATCATAAGTAGCAAAGCGAGACGGCGGGGCCCTAAGTCTTCAATAGATGATGCATAGCAGTGATGTATAAGATTTTGCAAGAAGCTTTCCGAGGCGTCGAGGTTGTACCTGTGTAGTGGGATGAGATCCGAATGAAGTCGAGCGAGTAGCAAAATTCTTACTGCCAAAGAGCGTTCCGACATGCTTGTTCGCATAGCCGGTGCGTTTCGTCGACAGGGGGAAGGCAGTCTCTGATGCGTTTGCGGACACCAATGTCCACCGACCAGGGAAAAGGAAAGGCGACACTCAAATGGAGAATGTCGGAGGGTATATTAATGTCAGGAACTATTGCCAAAGTGCCGTATGGCTTCGCGTAGACCCAAGGTCAGTCAGGACCCCAAGGTTAATAGAAAAGAAGACTTACTATAAGGTTAGGTCGCTAGAGAGAACAACTTAGCCCTGACTCATGTGCACAATATCAAAGTACTCACGTCCATGGAGTAATCCTCGGGCTTCCGGTGCACATTCGAGAAATCCACAGGATTTCTGGGTGCATCATCGCGACTGTGAGTCTCAGTAGTAGGAGATTGGCGCAGCTGAGAGTTTTTAATGCGTAGAAGGTCGGGTGCGAGCAGTGGATGCGGTTCATTCGAACAAGAAATCTGAAGGGTCTGCAGTCCGTCTTCTAATTGACGGACACGGTCACTAAGTAGGGTGATTCTTTCGTGCAGCTGCTCAGTATTCGCGAGAATAAACCTAGGATCAGTCAGGAAAACAAGGAAGCCAAGACCAGGAGAGCAAACCGACCGGCTTCCGCGACCCGAAGTCAAAGCACCTGAAGGCAAAGAATTGGTTTTTTTTTCTCGTAGTGAAAACAACGAGGAGCACCAACCGTCGGGGCAGATATCGCTACACCCTCTCTTTCTGCACGACTGTGTGAATGTGAACGCAGCAAATCAGGGCCCAGGAACATTCCACTACGATCTCACTGACCTGACATGGAAACACACGATCGCACTGGATTGCAACGCAAATTCAATTTTCCGTTCCGTGCTGCAGAGATGAACTTACCTTTAGCTTAAGCCTAGGAACTTTCGTCAGCGAAAATCTCAAGAATAACGCGAAATACCCACCTTCGACACTCTCTGCAAGACAACAGCCGACCGCGCTCCTTGTCTGGAGTTTTGTGAGCTGGCACATCCTGGCGACTGATTCTTGAATTTTCTGGCACATCCTGAGGCGTACCATGGTGGAAATTGTCTTGGTACATATCGTCCGGTGGGTGAGGCCAGCCGCCGCGGGGCCTTTTGGGGGGACGACTGCCTTCCCCGCCGTCGCTGTGCATACTGAGGTCTGAGGTCGCCCTAGGATCATACATACGGACCAAAAATCAGATAAAAAGAACGAAAAAGACAAAGAGCATAGAAAGTATGAATCAGAAGGAACTCCGTAGCGGCCTCGGGGTTGAAGCTTGTGGAAGGTTGATTTGATGGGCTAAGGCAAACAGTCCCATTATATTTGCTGCCGAAATCCGCTCCCTCAGGTTGGCCGGTGCTGTTTTGCTCGATCCGTGCTCTGAAAATCAGTTTCTCGGCTTTCTTTCTTTCATCGAGTCTCCTGATTCGCCCTCGCTCTATTTTATTTGATTCAGTTACCCGTATCTCCATGTCGTCGGTGAATATTTTTAGATCGGCTATCAACCCCGAGCAACACGGAACTCAAGTCCGAAAAGCATGCAACTAGATCCGCAAGTTCAACTATTCTATTCAATAAGACAAGCATAGGATGTAAATATTCTCAAAATACAAGCATTGGAGGAATCAGAAAACCAGCACCCTTCTTCAGAACCAGGCCATGACGCTATCCGAGTCGGCTCCCAAATTCATTGCACTCATCTCTATGCTCATTGTGTCCACTCCAATAGACTTCGCTGAGGTACGCAGGGCAGCAGGGTCGTTGACAGTCGGCGCACGCGGGCTCGAGTGAGGCAGCACGGGTGTAATCACATGTACCGGCGGCGGAGACAAGGAAGTCGAAAACAGAGACGCAATATCGCGGTAACTGGCCTGGAAGTTCGGACGGCATCTCCCTCGCTCAATTACTTCGATCTGACACTGAACAAGGCTCGAGTGCGCCGAAGCGAACGGACCTTGGGTTGACATCAGTTCAACCAACTCTTCCTCCGAAAGATCGAAATCCGGGTCATCATCCTCTTCATCGTAATAGACAGTAGGCACATTCTGAGCAGTCGTCCAGCGAGAATAAATATGCTTCGCTTTGTCAATCAACGTCTCAAGGATGGGCTACGATATCAGTGGCTTAGCTCCATTCTCGTGATCCGAATTCGATCGTACTTACAGTGATTTCCATGGCCCTGGGGCATTGTTCCTTCGCTGAATTGAACAGGGAGCGAGCACGCTCCAGCTCCTGCAAGGAGGTGGGAATAAGACATGCAGCTGGGGCCCGAGAAACGAGTAAACAAAGGGCCACCTTGTTATAGAATCAAATAATCAGAATCAACCCCGTGGCAAGCGCCAATAACGTACTGCAGCAGAGAAAGTATTGGACCAGTATCCCAAAATACGCGACGTCAACTCCGGTTCACGGTCGTACAGATCCTGAATAGTTGCAATCATACGAGAGGCGCTGAGGAACACGGCCACACAGGAGGGAATGTATCGGTGGTGGCGGTTAACAATTCCTTCTGCCCCGCTAACGACCCGCGTGAAATAGCTTCGATGAAGCTGTAAAAGGACTGTGACAAAATATCAGCCTGAGAAAGTGGACCGTAATCAATTATAAGCCACCGACCGGTTTCAATGGCGGTTGTCAAAGATGCCTTTTGCATCAAAAATGACCGATGCTGGGGGTTTCTAGCACGTAAAGCTGTAGGGATGGAAAAGTCTCGGATCTTCGCGTCCAGTTCGAGGACCTTCGTATATTCCCAATTGGGCTGAGATATCAGTTCAAGGACGGGTGCCAAACAATGAACATAGCACGAATGTTTCCACTCCTGGACTACATGATGGATACCGTTAGTAATAAGAAACACCATAAGGCCCGAAAATGCAATTTACAATGATGAAGTCCTTCCGCGGGAGGAGCGCTGGGGTCCGGGGTATACAAGGGGCGCGGACAATCCATGTGGGCTAATGAAAGAGATGGTGGCCTGCCAAGAGACAAAGATAGTCGGGCGTCGAGATACATCAGTTCCCAGAATAAGCTAAAACCTAAATTAGTACGACACTGAATGAAAGGTGACATCGACTTACCATCGACGTCGTTCGACCTCTTCAGGTTGAAGCTTCATCGACGGGGTGTTCCGATCTATGTACATCATTTAATTCATCCATCCGGGAAGATTGAGATCAACGAAGACCTACGAAGGGCAATCTATATCCAGACATTCAGACAGCGGCATACGAGACGAACAACAAATCAGGACATACACTTTGGGCCAACTTTGCCGTAAGTCCCATTAAACCCCATGCATAACCCGCAGCTTTCTTTTTATCGGAGAACACCAGAAGATACCAGATTTCGTAGAAA
Source organism: Armillaria novae-zelandiae (assembly GCA_030435655.1). Classification (NCBI taxonomy): domain Eukaryota; kingdom Fungi; phylum Basidiomycota; class Agaricomycetes; order Agaricales; family Physalacriaceae; genus Armillaria; species Armillaria novae-zelandiae. The sequence continues at coordinate 1,776,401 of JAUEPR010000003.1, read as the reverse complement.
AGCGCCAGAACGGTCTCAACATTCGTATCTTCCATGACGGAGATTTCCGATAAAGCAGCGCGAGCGACCGTGTGATACGTTTCAGCTACAGCAGAGTACGGGGGGCGCCTCAAATCCACCAGACAAGCGACGGCCATTATCATGAACAGCAGAGCAAGACGACGCGGACATGTGTCCTCGATCGGACTATTGTAACAATGCTGAATGAGGTGGAAATAAAACGACTCATCCGAGTGCGGATTATACCTAGTACATAATAAAATATCAATTCCATCTGGGGTTATCAAATGAAGGAGAGAGAGACGAACTGCCAGAGAGCATTCCCTTTGGCCTGTTGCCACAAATATTCCGCTTCAGCTTGCGGAGGAAGCATACCTCTGATATAGGACCGTAACGGGATGTTAGGTTCCGGAGAATCCTTGTGAGGCATTGGAAAGCTATGACTCAGGCGCAATATTTCCGCTTCAATATGCTTCCCGTCCGTCAGTGGCTCATCCTAGTGACGTTAATCTCCAATGACGAGAGAAGAATGGTCTAGACATACAATCATCATTTCCGTGTCAGAGAGAGCCGATGTGGCGTCGATGTCAGCTCCTCCTTTCGTAGACTGTGGCGACGCAGCCGACGCAGTCTCATGTTCCGGATCGGTGAGAGCGTCGCTGCTTGCATTTGGGCTTGCCCTGGACGTGCGATAAAGATTGACGGTGCTCTTCACACCGAGAAGAGTCGGCTGCAAAAGAGGGTGCGTGTCTGTGGGAGAGGATTTTGCCAACGCTTCCTCAAGATCACGGATACGGTCACCCATTTCATTGATCTTGTTATGCAACTGTTCGGTATTAGCCAGGATAAACCTGACGAGTGAGAAAAATGTCAATAGAGAAGTGGTGCGACACGCATGGCAGTCCACATACCGCGTGCCCTTCCCAGAAACGAGAGCGCCTGTGGGAACATAGGTCAAAATGATAACATATTGGGAGTGAAAATTGAGCATGCCATTGGGGCAGATATCGCTGACGCCTCTCTTTCTGCACGAACCACTGAATGCGGGCCAAGTTTAGCTGACCGGCGGGTATCTAAATGCTTAAGGACACTTACCAAGGGAAATTCCGGTCGCACTATTTAAAACCAACCGGTGAATACACGAAATCACCATGTGATGACAGCATACCTTGAGTTTGAGCCTGGTGAACAGAAGACTGCTCAGCAAGACAGGAAACGCGAGCGAGAAATCGGACAAACCTGCGGCATTCCTGGCACGACAGGGTCGTCTACACAGCAAAGTGAGTCGACCGCAGTATATTCAAGGACAACGATGCACCCACCTTCTTTCCAGAGGACCGTTTGGTACCATTGACGCTATCAGCGATGAAGATATGCTCCTTGGCGCTGTGACTGTGGTTGTGTCCAGATTCGTCGTCTCCGCTCATCGTGGTACTTTCAGCGGATGCACATCGAGGCCGTTTTGAGGGGCGGTCGACCTCCCCTTCTGGGTGTTCATGACCAGTCAGCACAGACATTGAATGCGAGGGATTCGGAGGAGGTGAATCGGGCAGAAAGGGACGCTCGGGAGGCTCGGCAGTATTTTATGCTGGGACAGAAAAGGGAATGTCTTACTATGGGATCCTGACACACTTCGCGTGCGTTCTCTTGTTCTTTCTAGTTCCAGGTCCCCCATCACGACCGTAGTTGTGGAATTTGACATTGTGAAGGGGAAATCAGAAGCATATTGAAAGAAGGCCTCGAGGAATGCAACGGGAGCAAACGTGACCGCATACCGGTGTTCTAAACACAGCACCAAGTCCTATCTCCTTCCGACTTGTCAAATCTCCGTCCATGATACTTGATACGAATGAAGGATCGTACAGGGACGTGACGTATTGTTGGTCCAACGGACCCATTTACTATTTATATTGCCGCCGAATAGCCGCATTGGCTTACCCAATGGCAATTTCCACTTCCCTCGGATCAGCTGATCAGGTGCCCGAGTTTGAAAACCGAGATACGGATTCTACACATGCTATTCCTACAGTTTGCTCTCCAATGCCTGCGCCTTTTCCATCATAATACGCGTCTCCGTGGCCGCCTCAGCAAGGTAGTGCTTCAGCTCAGCCGTATTCCTCTTCACACTAGTAATCGTCCAGCGAATGTATTCATCGCCGATCGCATATGATAGGCCGTACCCATCCGGAACAACTACGTAGATCACCGTCAGCTGCCGTACTTCTCCGCTTACGTTGTGACATACCTTCGCCGTACCCCCACCCATCAAAGTATGGGCTGCTGAGATTACTCGTGCTCAGCTCCCAATGGTTAGTCCTTGAAAACGAAGGGTCGTTGTAAATTTCAGGTGTAGGCTCGCCTTCCTTGAGAAGCTTCTTCAGGCCAAAGAAGTGCCTATCGACACCCTGACCATCGGCCGCCCAAGCAGCATATTGAAGGTGCCGCGTAACGGCCGCACGGAACAGGCTCGCGCGATTAGCGTCCTAAACAAATAAATAAAATTTCCTGAATCAAATCCCATCCAAGCGAAACGTGCCAGCCAACTTACCGTCTCCTTGGGATTCAACATTGCCTCAGCCCACCGCTTTGCTTCCGAACTTGATGAACGGATGACTTCAGTTCGCCCAAGTTGGTACTTTCTCGTCTGTGCGCTTTCGTACGTGACCCCGGGACGACCGAACATCTTATGAAAGGCGAGCTGCTTCACTAATTGTGCCCACGCATCAGGAGAGGCCTTGAACTTCTTGATGGTATTTTTGCCATAGCCTTCGTAGTGGAGAACCTAGAACACCGGGTCTGTCAGGGTCAACGGACAACAAAACGAATAGAAACTACGTACGTGGAGATCATGACTTCCAACCAATTCTTCAAAGCGCTTCTCAGCACCTTGAACAAAACTTTTCACTTGGTCGTTAACCTTAAATTTCAATTCTTCCGGTTCTGGAAGGGTTTTCCCTATATCGGCAGATCTAGCTGGCCCGAGGTCGACTTTACCATGTGCCAAAGTGGCTAGTATGAACTCGTTCAAGCGCAGAGTCGGGGTTCCATCCATACACGAGTGCTCCCCCAAAAAGCCCGAGCGACCATTGTCAAATACGATCACTGCTCGAATAATGAGCAGATATAACAAGGTTAATGCAAACACGACTTACACTGATGTTTATCGTAGAAGCGGTTCTTGCCGTCTCCCACCCAGCACGCCCACGATATGTCTTCCCTAGTAACGGGCTTTGTATCATCCAAACAGACGACAATCATAGAACTCTCAATCTCCTCTAAAGACTTTGCGTTCGTTCCATCGGGAGAGGCTGCCAACAATTGTGCCCGAGCGTCGGTCCAAAGATCACGGTTGTCAGACGTTAGAGCACCGATAGGGAGACCCGAGGATGAACCGGCTTTCTCTATCACTCTTTCTATTTGGAATTCGAGCTCTGCCGCAGACAATTCTCGGCCCGTAGGGTCAATTAAGGGGACCTTGAAGAACTTGTTTTTGCGAACGAACACGACATGATTGTGGGTGGCAGCATCAAATTTGTGGGCAGTATCAGAAGGTTTATTCGGGTATCGGGATGAATGGAATCTGTCGACGCGTCAAGAATATTCCGATGGCCACCATCAGTTTGCACTCACAACCACTTGTAGGACGCCATACAAAGAGGTGCTCCTCGTACTTTTTCGGGCTCTAAAGTTTGACTAGAAAGATGCATCAGTAAAACGTTGTTCCATGGGGTCAGATTCGCGCACCTTTCCGTTATGTCCCTGAAAGATAGCATACTCTTGAGTAAGCTAGCCGCTCGCTTGACAGGATCCCGGCGCAGCGTGTCGTCGAGGTGGACATAGAAGTAACTGACGAAAACGATGACAGGGTCACGGTAGCCCATGTACGCGGCATCATTCCACCAATCGCTGATCCAGTTGGTTACGTTGGGATCTGCAGCTCTGGCTTCAAGGCGCTTCTGGAGTTCGGCACTGAGAGGGGAAGCGAGAAAGTCCTTAGCGACAGATTCTGTCTGTTTGTACGCGGCTTCCGACACATGGGGACGAACAGTCTCGAGATATTTGTGGACAGTGGAGGAGAGTGTAGGGACGGGCAGGTGGGGCAGAGACGCCTGGTAACGTAGCATGGGCCCAGCAGAGGGATCTATAGCATATCCTGGTGGAGGATCTGTGTTTCTAGAGGATGCAGTGGACTTGAATCCAGCCTTTCCACTTGGTTTAGACATAATTCTTGGTATCGAAGATGCGCACGATATAGTTCGCTGAACAGCTGTCAGGAAAACATCGGATTGACATACGACGACGACATACGAAGCGGGAGGTATTTGCAAGGGACGAGATCATGCCAAAAAAAAAATTGTTTGGCGGTTAGTATAGCGTGGAGGTCACAAGGCAAGGAGCGTCGGTACTAGATGGCTGTGCCAGATGCTGCCGCCAGCGATCGGCAGGGGCTTCTAGGAGAGAGGGCGCTGGGTATAGTACGCCATTATATGCTGTCGGCTAGGGACTCCGGTTCCGCCTGCTTCCGTAGCCGGGTCTCCTCTCATTCCACGTGGATGCCGTCGGGATCGTGTGGCTGTACAGCACTGACGCATCCTTTCTCTGTACCCTATGCACCCTGTTAAATTATTTGTATACGATCTCAGCAATGGGATGGCCAGGCAGCTCTCTCGCCAGCTAACCGGCAAGCAAATTGACGGTATCTGGTGCGGAGTATACTCTGTATCCAGAGCCGTAATTAAACTCATTCTCTAGGCATACCTCGATTGTAGTCTTCGACAGAGAAATATTCTACGGCCAAGGAATAAATACGACTGCGCCTGGTCGATCGCATGTAAGTAGGCCCAACTTTTATTCATTCGCAAGTCTGATGATTCGTAGCATGGTTCACCCTTACACGTACTAGATCTTGGCGAGACTGCTATAGATGAACCCACCTTTCAAGAATACATAGAAGACCTGCGTGATCATTACACCGCAGATAAAGTAAGCCATGCCTAGCATTCCGCTTGATTCTTGTCCCCATCTCGCTTTATTGTAGTACCATCTCCTAGGTTAGTCTACCACAATACCCATACTATCCTCTAACAGCTGTCTTAGATTTTAATTGCAACTCGTTTACCAACGATGTCGCGGGCTTCCTCACTGGGAATTCCATTCCTGACTGGATCAAAGGTCATTCCTTCCTCTTCGCGAATTCACCGGTCACTGACTGCCTGAACAGATCTGCCAACGGACTTCCTTTCCACTCCGTTCGGACAAGCCCTACGGCCCACCATCGATTCCATGTACCGTCGTCCCACGCCCGGTACCACGCCTGCTCCCACTCCGCTTCCTTCGGCCCAAGCACCTGACCCGGCTCTCGCTGCATCGATTCTTCGGTCTGTTGCGGATCAAGCTCAGCGTAGCTTGGGTCCTTCAACTGCCCGAGCGCCAACCTCCCTTCCTGCCACAGAATCCTTAGCAGCCCCACTGCATCCATGCACCAACTCAGCGTCATTCCATAATCTGCTCCGCACCCATCGTGCCGTCGTAGCCAATTTCTCCAATGTGGCTACCTGCATGCCCTGCCGCATGATTGCCCCGATCTACGAGGATCTTGCCAGAAACAAGGGTGTAAGTGTGGGTAATAACGGTGTCGGTGCTGCCTTCACGAAGATAGATATGAGTACACCGATGGGGAGCCAATTGGCGTCGGAATGGGGTGTCACAGTGATGCCGACCTTCATGTTCTTCTTAGAGGGCAAAAAGGTATATTTCCCGAGGAAATTACGATATCCCGACTTAGAGATGCGCACAGATATACGAAATGAAGGGCGCAGATGAGAAAGAGCTTAGGGCACAAATCGATTTGCTTATTTTCCAAGCATATCCTCGTGCGTGTCTCCTTGTTTCATCATAATAATTTATTCAATAAATGTCATCTAGCACATCCTCATACATCGCTCTCGCTTCCCAGTGTCCAGGCACTGTCCCTGAATCCAATATTATTCAAGCAAGTACCCTCCTTGGATACCGTCAGCAATAAATTTGCATCTTTCATCGACGCCGCACCTTGGCCATCCGACTCGCCACAATCACAAGCACAAGTAAAGGATTCAATTACGGGCTCAATAGTACCGTACCTCAAGTCTAGATTTGCATCAAGGGCCACCACAACTGGCAAATCGCCTCTCCCATCTGCTACGCCGGTCCTAATCAACATGTGGGCAACAATAACAGCAGCTTTGGCAACTATATTGCCCCCCGAATCACTCTTCCCACTGGCTGATATGTGGCGCCTTGGCTTCCTCGATCCAGCTGTTGGGACCTGGTGCGCGACGAATCCCCTTGACCCCATTACCATACTTTTATCAAAGGCTACAAACTCGTCCCCGCGTAATTACACGCTGACGGTGATACGCATGCTTTCAAATGCTTTCTCCACGCCTCTTCTCGCACAGAGAATACTGATCGGTGCTAACAAGGCCCGCCTCACGGCTTTCTTGATACCGTCGTTGTTGCATGAAGATGAAACGGTACGAACTTCTGCCGCGAGCTTGGCCTTTAATGCATCCGCCTTCGTGCAGAAGGGCCGAGTCGACAAGGTAAGAAACGGTGGCAGGACATCGGCGGAGGAGGAGGACGAAGATTGGGAGGTGGAGATGGTCAGCGCGATCATCGAGGCACTAGGAAGAGAAAAGGAAAATGAAGATGTCGGTATGTAACATGCATCTGACCATCCAAGGCTTTTGCTGACGCTGTTCCGCTAGTCCATCGGCTGACCGCATCCCTGGCATGCTTGTTACGAGTTTCCCCGTTCTATGAAAATCAGCTGGCTTCATTACTCGAAGTTCTCCAGGCTCGTGATGTCCTCAAGAGCAAGCTCGAAAAGGCAGGCTGTGGGCCGGACGGCGTGAAGAAGACAGAGGTCTGGAAATTGGTTGAAGAAGTGGCCTTGAAGTTGTGCCCGTAGTATGAGCTCGCATGTAAACAAGTATGCAGAGCCAATATACAACTCGACGCGACTATTAGAGATTTACATTGGATTAACATGTAAACGCGGGAGGCACGGGTAAGCACATCATCTGACGAGTCAAGGGAAATAACCGAAAATATGACCCGCCGGCCGAACCCGATAGCGAACCCGATGGTCCGAACGCTCTGGTCATCATCCAGTTAGACATCGCTCTCCACGGCGTCCTGCGACGAGCACCACGACGACTGCAAGACAACACGCCGTAAGGACCCCGCGCACCGGCGGGGCAGAGATATGCAGTCAGGCCAGGCCAAATGGACCGCAAACAGCATGATCGGTGTGTCCCATCTGCGATTCCAGGCTTTTTTTCGTTGACGTCCAGCCAAAGCTGGTGCCGGCGGTGGTCTCATTGCGAGTGTTGCTACATGTCCACTAGACGTTGTCAAGACCAAGTTGCAGGCGCAGAGAGCGGTGCAGGGGCAGGCGTCCTATCAGGGCATATTCGGTGCGTTCTGATGATACGCTTCGTGGCGATCTTGGCTCATTCTGCGGCGTATCAGCGACGGTCAGGAATATATGGCTGCATGATGGCTTCCGTGGATTCTATCGAGGACTTGGTCCCACAATATTGGGTTATCTCCCAACTTGGGCTATTTACTTTGCGGTTTACGACGGAATCAAGACTGCGTTCGGAGAGGTGCCTTTGGGGGTTCAAGCACAGACGCACGAGCGGCTGTATCCTGCAGCTCAGCCCAAGGGATACCAGCCGGTGGTGCGTGAACATTCATGGTCATTGCACATCCTGTCGGCCATGTGTGCTGGCGCAACGAGCACCGTTTGTACGAATCCTTTGTGGGTCATCAAAACGCGATTCATGGTGCGGCGTTTCATATATTAACTCCCGCGTGTACTGAATATGCTTCGTTGCTTGCTTAGACTCAGTCTCGTGACGAAGTCAGGTATCGACATACAGTTGATGCTGCCCTTACGATTTATCGGACAGAAGGATTACGAGCATTCTATCGCGGCCTTCTTCCCAGCCTTCTCGGGATAGCACACGTCGCCGTGCAGTTTCCGCTATATGAGCAACTGAAAGTTTGGGCTCGTGAGTACTCTTCTATTCCTCGATTCCAACTGCTCTCACCATCCATTTCTCTAGAACAAGAGACGGAGGAACCGTTGTCGGGCCGAGTCATATTGCTCTGTTCCGCGGCTGCCAAAATGACGGCATCCATCGCGACTTACCCTCACGAAGTTGTGCGAACTCGACTGCAAACTCAACGGCGGCCGTTGGCGGATGATTTCTCATCTGATGGAATGATTAAGAAATACCCCAGAGGCGGGATTATCTATATGACCCAGAAACTTATTCGGAAGGAAGGTTGGACCGCCTTGTATAGAGGACTCTCTATCAACCTCCTCCGCACTGTCCCAAACAGTGCTGTTACTATGTTGACGTGCGTCTCGTTACCTCTTTTCTGGAGCCATCTACTGACATAATTTCGTAGGTACGAGCTTTTGATGAGACACTTGTCATCACGGACGCCCTGACGTAGCTTTGTCGTCGATTAGTAGACCGGTAACAGATCTTTCTACGGACGGCAGATTACTCCATATACAGGGTTACGCGACTAGTCGGTTAGATTGAGTGGTTTATATCAGTCCGCGACTGAAGATTTTACAGTCCATTCGACTTGCACTATGTATATTAATTAGTACAATACCTGCGCGCCCCAGCCGCTTTTCCTCATTTTGCTCCCGTGCACTACCCGATACATCGATACAATACAATAATGCTGTAGACTATCTTCGTTTCCGGGTCCGAACTGTAAGTCAAATGCGCTGAAAATGCAATGAATAAATCAATTTTCGCAGGATAACGGTAGCGCTTGAGGCTGACAGGCGCTGAGTGCTCGACGGTTGATATTTATCATCCATTCATGAACAAAAATGGAAACTTAGCGTAACGCGTAATGATAAGGATCCGCATGTATGCCGGTGGGGTTGGACTACACGTCATTCTCAACGTTCCCGAGTGCAAGTAATTGAAACCATTTCGGATAGGAAATGACGAGCATCGCCCCAAGGGTATCCTATCGAGTATAGGAACGCACCTTCCCTTGATGTATAATTTTACCAAAAGTAGACTTGTCTCGGGGGTCAACGTTTCAACAAGCGCACAGCAAGAGGACCGTGAAGGTTACTCAATCCATTCGTAATAAAGAAATAGGCGGTCGTTTATGAGCTATCTGTACGGCAGAGTGATAGTGATTCCAGACAGAACTTATACGCGACTGCCTCCCGAGCGACAATACCAATTTGTATCCCGAGGAGACGTATGTGCTTCTCTGGGTGGTAATAACAATTCATGATCGGAACTCAGTTGGACAGAGAACCATCGCTTCCAAGTTGCCAACACCAAATTTAAACGGTACTCCTCAGCCGTTCAAGAAAGCATTATCCGAGGGTCTCCGTAAAAAATCGAAGTGGGATCGCCTACGAGCCAGAGCTATGAAGAGTATCAGATGAGGTCCCAAGGTATAACGCTGACAGTCTAGTAAGAACGAGCCTTTTCAAGCGTCACGTAGATTGAGAAAGATCACGGAAAGATCCTGTAGTTAGAACGGCTGCTGTTATCCACTCAACCGAAGCATCACTCCATACCAAGATTTCAAAAGCCACGAGGAGAACACGAAAAGTATTCTTGATAGATCTCAGAACCGTTCTGGCACAGACGGTATTTCTGTTCATACTTGAAGTGAATGCATAAAATTTCTCAATGACAACGAAAAGCCGCACCTTTTTTAACCGAGACATGGACAAGAAGATGACTAGTCGCTATCTGCGCCGTAGAATTGGGTAGCGGCGATAACGCATGCAGCAAATTTTCAACATCAGTACAAGACAGCAAGGACTCGGACACTGGACATACACCCCGACGCACAACACGTGATAGCCGACACCCGACATATATTTTCTAGTGGCTGCGGAGGTGTCATACCGTATCCATTCTTTGATTCACCAACACAGCTGGAGGTAGTAGCAGTCATTTCAACGCTTCATTGTCAAACGAGAGGAGAGCGCGCCCCCGCCCATATGCATACGACAATCGCATTTCACATCCTACAAATATTCCCTCCGTTTGAAAGGCGCCACATCACGTCCAGGGTACCTTGAAACGGGGTGATGCTTGGAGGCCCTCGAATACCGCTTTGGAAATAACGGGGCACAATATGAAAGAAGAGCGTGCGTCATAAGAAGGTAACCCGCCTACGTGATTTCAGTGAAAGAAGTTTGCAGGAATCACAAATGTCACTTGGTGATCATTGCACATACATGATTTCATAGCGTTGGCAAAAGTATGGGTATACCGTTGAAACTTTGCTGGCAGAAAAAAAGAAGGAAAACAAGTCAAAAGAGTGGACGCGTATCAGCGAAAATAGGTTGGGATGTATGAGAATGAAGTAGAAAGCGATATGATGGTAGTGGCACACACAAAGAAAACACAATGCATGAATAAGGGGTAATAATTCGGCTTGGGGGGCAAGTCCGGTGAGAAGAAAGGGAAGTACGTATAAACACGGCACAAAGAGTAACTAATGAAGGACCAAGAGGTGCCGGGATTGGATGTGAAGGGTGTGCGGGTGAGGGGGGGGAATATTGTTGACGTCGGCGGGGAGAATATATGATAATAAAGTCAGGAAGTTGGGGACTAACGGAGGGGAGAGATGCGAATATGAAGCTACAAATAACCCATGAGAACAGACCAAGAAATGACAGGCGATATAGGGACAAACACGATGATGCAAGAAAGTACGACAGTAAAGAATGGTCCCGTGCCGTCAGTGTGGATTGTCCTGCACGGTGTCGCCACTGTCACTCATCGTCTCTACCCGCACACCTCTTGATGAGCTTACGCTCCGTATGTCGCGTCCCTCATCAGCTAGTTCCCTGTTCAGCAGCTCGCCCCGTCTGTCATTAGTGCCAGGACTGTCCCCTTCTTCTACAGGCTGGCCAATGAAGTCAGGCTTCCGCAGCGCTTTCCTGAAAGCATCCGCCATTATTGCTGCGTCTGCGCCGGAAAACGGACCTGCATCGCCTGCACTCCCTGACACCGTGGATGCCCCATCTGGTGACACTATGCTCGGAGCACGTTGCCCGTGCCCGACAGAACTCTGGGGTTCACCCGCACCGGCGGCCAAAAGCGGCGAACCAGGAGAGTTTCCCACTACATGCGCCATCATCGGTGATGAAGAGCCCATAGAGTTTCGGTTGGATTCGAGTTCGGCGTTACGCCGGCGTATCCGTCGGAGGATGAAAAATGCGAGTATGCATGTTGTGGCAATGGCAAGGAAGCCGAGAACGACTATGACGGCGATAGCCCAGTGTGGGAAGTTGGAGTCGCTTCCACCAGATTGAACACTGCCACTGCCATTGCCATTGCTGCTTGAGCTCCCAGAATCAGACTCGGATGCAGTTGACGATGTCGCCGTACTGGTGTATGATGATGACGAACTCCCTGACGAGGTTGATGATGATGATGTGGAGGACGTCGCAGACATTGCTGAAAGAACAGAGTCGGCATATGTCGTTTCTGTCATAAAATAAGGCGACGTAAAGACAGTCATAGGGATGACAACTCACGAACTGCAGTAAAGTGAGTCTGGGTTAATTCCGAGCCATCCAACTCTGAGTCGTTCCGCGTAACGACCCAGTAAAAGGTATATGTTAGATTTGAGCCGCTCCAGTCTGCGCCTCCAGTACCAAACCATGTGTCGTTCACTTGAGCAGTAAGGGAACCAGCTTGATTTCTGGGGTTCGTTTGATTGGGGAAGGATAGCAGCTGCTCTCTCGAGTCTGCGCGGAAAAGATATACATTGACTTCATTCGTCTGAGTGAATTCGGGTAGACCAGAGTTCCCTGAAAAAGACAGTGAGGATGGATATATATGGACAGTGCTAAAAAAGAGAACACGTACAGACGAAGGTAGCCCATTGATGTTGAGGAAAAACGGAATCTGCTGTAGGAAAACACGAAAGGACTTCGTTGCCAGAGTTGACCTCGCAATTATATTCGGCTTGCTCTGAGAAAGATGGATCAGGGAACTGCGCGGGAAAGAACAAAGAGCAGGTATGACGACGCACCGACTCCACTCTGGTTGACAATCTGCCGCGAATTCAAGGCCATTAGGTCGTGTATCCTGCGTCGTTTTGGTGCGCGAAAATGAGAAGAACCAACGTCGACTGGAGTCTGGGCAGGCCAGGGCGAATTTTCAGAGGGAGATGGAGACATTGAAGGGCAAAGTCTAGAGAAAAGCAAAGAATTACGAGGAAAAGTAGGATCTATATCGCATTATCCAGGGAGAAGGGAAGGAAAACGGGTGCTTGCGCTAGGCAAGTGGACGACAACGACGACGAGCAGCGAAGAGTCCAAGACAGGTCACGGCTGTTACGGCTCGTCACGACCGAGCCCTCACGCTCTCACGATGATACAATATTTAGAGTGACCCCGGTCACCCTCGCTTGCATATGTAAGCGCAGCCATTTTTATTTCACAGCGACAACCGCGACATCAGATGGACATGATTGATCAATACCCACTGCCCACTGCCCAAGTACTGCTACGTAGTACAACCCAACGGTATCCAGTATCCATTCTAATCTGTTCACCCAGTATCTGGGAACGAACCTCGTGGTTCCCTCGGTGTATAACGAGCTAGGCTAAATTTGGCAAGTACAATGATGATATAAATTTTAATTTTGAATTCTCAGGGTTTAGCACGTGATCGGACCGGGCTACCGCAACCGGGTATGATGTCAATCCTCCCCTTTGCCTCCGTCCGCCACAGGTTCACTATGTACCGTAACCTCCTGGCGCATCTCTCGAGGCCGACGACCTCCCTGCCGCTCGAGACGATCCAGGCTGCTCTTGCTCATCATCTTGCCCATCTCTCGCCACTGCCGACGCCGTTGGCCGCGACAGCTGTATCGTCACCACTCTTTCTGTCGCATCCACTCACGCTTGCCAAGCTCGACGCGCTCTCGACGGCTTTCCGACATGCGCTGCATATCAAATTCGACCTACTTAAACGCGATGCCGAACAAAGGTCCGCACTGGGCGCCGTCTTCTCGCGAGCCGTGAGAACCCGTCTCGCGTTGTGGGTCGATGCTCTTATTAAAGGCCTGCAAGGTGGACAGCCCGTCATGAGGCTCGCTTGTTCAACGGGCGTAATATTGGGGATCAATGATGTAAAACTTACATCCCAGGGATTTGTTGAGAATGAAGTCGTGTTGTCATTAGCCGAGGTTATGGACCTTTACAAGTATGATTCGTTTCCTCTTCCTTCACCGAGCGGTGCTGGAGAATGGGAGAAGGAGTTTCAGCCCCAGGGAGATGGTGAGTGAACCCTTTATTATGGTATTTACCTACTTACGCTTTCTTTAGTCGACCTGCTGTCCATCGCGTTGATAATTTCTTCGCGCTCCCTTCCTTTGGTTTCCGAAGAGAAGCTTAAAGCCCTTCCTTTGGAAATACTATCGCAGCTACTGACGACAACGATATCGACTGCTTTCCTTGCTGGCAAGTTCCTGTCCTCGCCACCGGTAAGTTTTTTTACCCGTCTCTTTATTACCGACATACATGGGGATTGCTCTTACAATAATGAGAGGAACCGTTCTAGACCTCCTCAGCCTATCCTATACTTTCCTCATATATATGGGCATTGGCGGTACTCACCCCATTTTTAATTTAAGCAACCCGAATCGCCGATAATGGCCTCCATCGCACCACTCTCAAAATTATCCAGCCTCGCCCACTCACTCCTTTTGGACTCACGGCCGAAGGATGGTCTTGTGACCGCACAAGCCACACTTACGACACTGCGTGAAGTATGTGCCCACGTTGAAACGGATTACCGAACATGTCTACAGGAACCCGAATCCACAGTATTACCCTGGCTGATGCTCAAAACTCTCCTCTTCTCAACAGTTATGGTCGCTGAATCTGTGCTATCTTTCGTCATATATGTGCCCCCGACTTCGACTTCGACTTCAATTGCTCTGACGACCCTCTTCGCTCTCTCCCATCTCGCGTTTGTGATACAGCAGTTTGGTGGTATCACTGCCTCTGGAGATGGATTCAAGGAGTTGAAAAAGACGGTCTATCTTGCGTTGGATATCGTCGCCAGCCAAGGGGATGGAGAGGGGGAGAGGTTTGTATATGAGCTTCGAGACAGCAATACTAACTCCAAAGATACAGCAGAGTTTGTTCTCGCGAAGAAAGCCTTTGTGCTGGCATGCGTTGAACAGCTGATTCCGGTGCTCAGCGCAGAGTGTATAGAGCGGGACGTATGGTCCCTCTGCGAGTCTCACCTCTCCGTACCGAGCCATCGAGAAACCTACGAATCAGCGCATTCAGTCGTGCTTGCTGTCTTGAGCAACAGTAAGGACATTGTCAAACGCATCGTGCCGTTCTACACACAATGCCTGGTTGATAATTCTGGCGACGGCGGCCTAGACACGCATCAATTGTGTTTGGCCTTCTCGACACTAGTCCGGTGCGCGTGCGATAGTGGTGATTCTGCGCTAGGATGGCTCCCGGTTGATTCTCTTATCCGTGAGATCAAGCAAACTCGGACAGACGAGAAAAAGGCGAAGAGGCTGAGACTCGGGTTGATATCATGCGTGTCCGCTGTCCGAGGCGTACCGAAGCTTGAGAGGATTTTGGTGGAGGTTAGACGCGTTTTGTGTGGGAGCCAAGGGAAGAGCACCGGACCACCTGTCAGTGCCAATGATCGCGTGGAGGAGGTTGAAAAGCTGGCAGAAGATATTATTCATCGTGTGGGAGGTGTCGATGGTGAGAAGGAGTTTGTTATCCGATGGTGGAGTGAACATAGGGCAACTTTTGCCGTAGATAAGGAAGACACCGAGTTGGCACGGTTGTGATTTCTGTATAGTAAATCTATCAATAAGAAGCAAGTAACATGAGCCTTCGGCTCATTGCGGTCCCGTCGGCTCTCGGATGGAAACGTGTTTGATCTCGGCTGGGGCCGTCACCATGTCGACTCATACTTCAATGTTGAACGTCCACTAAAGTTATTCTGCACATGAGATCGTGTCGCAAACATTCCTAGGACTTTCAATTTTCGTACTTCCAAATTCTTCATCCATCATATCTCTTTGTCAACCCGAACAGAGATCAAATTCGCTGAGGTTGAATACTTGAAAGGCAACTGCTTCGTCTCCTCCGCGGAAGTACTGTTTACCATGGATGTGTGTGTGTGTGTTCTAGTCTCAGAACACGCACCTGTGATCTCAGCTGCCATCGAGCTCGGTTCGATTGGTTATCGCGTTCTCATGGGCATTACGGATACAATGCTAATATCGGGGTATTTCAGATGGCGGTACTGAAAGTACTAAACAGCGGGCCACCGAGTCGTTGACGATCTTTGAGTGGGTCGTATCTAGCGCTATGATAACGTTGAATGAGAGCCCGAGGCCGACAGCATGTGTAAAGATATCTGTATCGTTCGTCAAACCCGCATGGGCTAGACTCTAACTGTAAGCAAGATTTTCTGATTGTTTGTACACTTGGGCCTACATAGTAATGGGTACTATTATAGGTTATATCACACGTCCTTCGGCTTGAGAGCGCTTGGCCGTCTCTGGAGCTTGGGCCTGACACATCGCGGTAGGCTTCAGTGAAGTTCGATTCTATAAATGATTCCACACCGTGATCCCAATGCCAAGCAGCAGCGCTACAAAGATACCGGCCACCGGTTCAATGCGAAAAAGAAGTGCTTAACGTACTTTCGATTTACCTTTTTAACTTACACAATGGCCCACTGTATGTATCGGTGCGCTCTCCCCGTCTGTCTTGGCCTTAGCGACAGTCGCTCATACAATGACGCTTAGTTCAATGTTCTGTTCCCGACTTGCCTTTCCATGTGGTGAACACTGATTCAAAAAGGTACTGATCTACGCGGTCCCGGGGATCTTGCGCTTGCGGTGATCTCGCATAACTGGTTGCGCTTCCGCACTGAGCACCGTTGCTTATTGCCACCTTCCCATATGAGCTGTCTTTGCGTAAACTGGAACCCGCGGCGGCCACCGTTAACACACTTGGCTATACGCTGGATGCACCTATGGCAAATAACGCAATCTTCATCATTGAACGACAATTGGAACTTCATAGATTGCGGAGCAAGAACGAGGCTTCGATTGACTTCATCCTTGGATAATCCATCTCTAGGTTATCTCATTCCCAAGCCTCGGGTTCGGAGCTATCCAGCTGCATATCGATATTCGTCGATGATTCGAATCTCGATAGTATTTGTAATTGCCAGGAGGACCCATGTACGTCTGATCATTTAGAGAAGCGTCTGATTGCTCTTATGATCAATAGGCCGGATCCCCTTGCAGGAAAATTAATGTCACAACACCCACATAAGTTACCTACCTCGTTAACAAGTTTAATCCGGCGCCTCAAGGCAAGGAGTCTGGTGAACCTGCAGGCGGTTCGAGCCCTGTAACCATCGAATACTAATGTTTGCCTTTTCTATCAGATCCCCTGACATCAGATGTAACGAGTATATATGTACCCGACGGACTCCGACCTAATATTGCATGGCAATCCAGCAATCGTTCCTGGTTTTTTGGTCAGAAATGATTGAATGCCGGACCGGCTAAAATTCAAACGCCGGGTCTTGGCTACTAGAAGCCCGACATTGCCATCAGCATTTCGAAACCGTGACTGCATTCCGCTGGTACTTAGATCCAGACCAGAGCCTGCATCTCGCTGCATGGCTTCTTCCGTCAATCGGATTGAGTAGCCTGCAGGGGTAAAGATATCTGAGAAGTATATCCAACGGTGCTCGGATCCATTACAAAGAATCCACCTTACTACCAAACTCTCTCCAATCGTCCCTCGCGTTACAGGCCCTTAGCACGCGCCGGTACCTCCGAACCAAGCAAAAAGGACTGGAGGAGCAATATAAATCTCCTGTCGGCCCCAATAACTCGTGTCGCCCTTTCTTCCTCTCCGTCACTCCTGTTGTTATATATGGCATCGACAACGCACTCGGAGACTCTCTTAACCATCCCTGATAATTTATCTATCTCCCAGTTTATGCTGGACTACCAACATCCTCTACGACCGCAACGAGGTGACACGCCGTGTTTTACAGATAATGATTCCGGTGAAATTGTCAGTTTCGACGAAGTGAGTGTCGTTACCGTCGTCTCCCATTTTGCAATTCCCTGACCATTACTCAGGTAAAGCTTCGCACTGAACTACTGGCTGCCGCATTGAATACCAGGTATAACCTTTGTCAGTTTTCTGTTTGATGATATCGTTTCGGGACTGAACATCATAAAACTATGCGTAGCTGACAACGACGTCGGTAAGTTGGTCACGGATACTTTTCTGGAGGACGAACTTACCAACAGTCGGCTTCCAGTTCTGATATGTAGTCCAAATCATGTTGGTCAGTACCATTTGGCCTGTCCTTGTCGCTCAACGCCAGTCATTGAGGCTCATACTTCAAACACTTAGACTACGCTGTTGCGACTTGGTCGGTCCATCGGATCGGCGGTATTGTCACGTAAAGCTCCCGTTTCATTTTGGTAGAGTGTCATAAAGTTCTAAAGCTACCCATATGTAGCCCGGCCAACCCTGGAATGACGCCGGAGGAACTATGTTATCAGCTTCAGATCACCAAGGCTTCTTTCATCATAGTGCATTCAGCTGCGGTAATTACCGCACAAACAGCTGCTCGGAAATGTAACCTCCCCCCGACACGCATCATCTTACTCGATGATTGTGAACACTATGACTTATACAGCGTCCCTGAACTAATTTCGGAGGCCATGGCAAATCAATATTCGTTTTCTCCGAAACATTTGAAGCCCGGGGAAGGCAGTACTAAATTGGCTTTGTTGATGCTCAGTAGCGGGACGACCGGGAAGCCGAAGGTGAAACGCCTATGTCACTGTGTGCCTATGATGACTGACGCAAAGGGTTAGGCTGTTAAGATCCCACACCGCGCTATCATTGCTAATTTAGTTCAGCTAGCAATACATCACCAAGTGTACACGTACCATAAAGGAGCGTCCCGAGGATTCAGATGCGGGGATAGTTTACTTGGAGGTATGCCAAATTTACTCACCCAGACTGTTCATATGCTTACTAGCGCCAGTGCTACCTTTCTTTCGTAAGAAGCGTATTGAATGAGACAAAATGCCTTGTCATTAACACCGCTTAGATGTCGCTGGCCTTCTTCTATCGGTAAGCATACATTTCATTCTACCGCTATGGGCTGAAACGCTTAAACTCAAACGTGTAGATGCATTTACCAGTGTTTTGCGGGGTAGGAAATCCGTATTCTGCTCTTTAGAGTGCTGAGACTAAAGCAAACGTCACAGATGTCCGTAATCGTTGTTGGTCGCTTTGACTTTATCAATATGCTGCGAAGTATCGTACGCTATCGAATAACTGATTTAGTGTTCGTCAATGGTGTTCGATTTTTCCCACCGCTAACTATCTTTTATAGAATTGTCCCTCCGCAAGCTGTTGCATTATGCAAGGTGTGAAAAGTGGTTAGTATTTCATCCGTACACCAAGTACTGATTCGCAAGAAAGCATTCAGCGGTGAAATCTTACGACATGTCGAGTGTAAAATGTGTAATCGTTGGGGCTGCTCCTATGACCAAGGAGATTAACGCCCTTCTTTTCAATGTGTTTCCTTCTGCTCAAATCGGACAGGCATATGGTTAACTGTCCCCGAGATATCAGGAGTTTCTGCTAATATGTTTATGTCCAGGTACCACTGAGACACCTGCCGTGCTTGCAACAGTGCCTTTTGAGCAGCAGAGAGGTCCAGTCGGGAGTAGGGTGCTCTATTGTTACATAGTCCGGAACCTATTAACAATGTTTATCTCACAGGCGCGGGAAGGCTCTTACCGGGTGTTGAAGCGCGCGTCGTGAAGTTCGACGGTACTTTTGTTCGACATGGGGAGCCCGGAGAATTGGAAGTTCGATGCCCCAATATGGCTCTCGGCTATCTGGACAACGAAGAAGCGTACGTGAAACCATCGCTTTGCATTCATTTCCCAGGATGAAATGTCAGATAAAGCACCCTCGAAACCTTCCGTGACGGGTATGTGTATCTATACTACTATAAATCACTTAAATCGTCATCGATTCTTCAGGTGGATACGTACAGGTGACGAAGTTATATTAACGAAGGACCGAGAGGTTTATATCGTTGACCGCATAAAGGTATGACATCAATTCTTATCTTCTTGAGTGATATTATTCAATAAAGTAGGAATTCATCAAAGTAAACGGTTATCAGGTCGCACCTGCGGAGCTGGAAGGTTGTCTATTAGACCATCCGGATGTGGTTGAATCGTGTGTCATTGGTGTTCCTCATGATTACTGTAAGTCGGTCTTTCTCTACTACATGATCTCCGAGTTCACTCTACTACAGCTGGAGAAGTTCCCTTGGCCTTTGTTGCGCTCTCGTCGGATGCGAATAAGCGTATTCGACAGATTCCATCCGCTTCCAGAGATATCAAACAATCTATATTACAAGTAAGTTGTTCTTCAATATTGAACACCGCGACCACGAGTTTACGAAACTGGTACAGCATGTCACGAGAAACAAAGTCAGGTATAAGCACCTCACTGATGTCAGATTCGTTCCCAGTATTCCCAAGACTGCCAGTGGCAAAATTCTACGGAGGCAGTTCCGCGAACAGTCCAAGACTGTATATCATGCTCCAACGGCGAAGTTATGAATAATTACGAAGCGGAGAGGTGGTAACTTAACTTATGTTCAGTCGGACCTGATCATCATGTGGGGCGACATGTGGGGAAATATGTAATAATACACGTTGTTCTCAAGTTCGACGGCCCGGATTCGCTTTCTTGGTCCAACAGAAGGACGCTCATGCTCCGGAGATCAACAAAAACAATACTAGAGGTAGATACCGAAATCACGGAACTCAATCATGACCGAGATACGAACGCCTCTTAGATTGCCTGCAGTCCCCGATAATCTTTCCATTCCACAATTCTTCCTCGACGGGCATCATCATGTAGCCAGGCCAATAGAGAAAGAAGGAACGTCATGGTTGATAGAAGATGCCAGCGGACAGACAATGTGTTTGGAAGAGGCAAGTGCGCTATCGGATCCATGGTTCGGACGATGATTTTTTTTAACCAGGTCCGTTCACGCACAAGTGCTCTGGCTAATGGATTGAAGCATCGATACTGCATCGGTACGAAGAAAGTTCCCGATACATGTCATTCGGCTCATCAAATAATCATATCCATCTGCAGGCGAGGATGATGTTGGTACGGGTATCTTTCTAATCTGAGAATTGTGCCGAATTCAATGTCATGGGTAGTGCTCATATTCAGCCGCAACCATATCGGTAGGATCCTTTCGATTCGCAAGCGATATCGTTTTGAAAAATCCGCTGTTAAAGATTATCCTATAGTCATATGGGCCGTTCACAGAATTGGTGGTATCATATCTGGGGCTAATCCCGACTTTACTGCTCAGGAGTTGAGGTACCAACTCGAGATCAGCAAAGCAGTCCTTATCATCACGCATCCAGATACACTTAACATCGCAGTATCAGCAGCCGAGGCTATTAATGGTGGAGCCCTGCTCGACCGGATCGTACTGCTTGGCGCGCGCACTCAATGCAACCCCACTAATTCTTCTTATGTCACTTTGCACGAGTTGGTGGCGCTGGGCGTATCAAAGCCACTTACCTACATTGAACGCAAGATAAGCGGAAAGACAAAACTTGCTTTTCTGAGTTTCTCCTCAGGTACAATTTCCCCATGCTCTCTTCGGCGACCTTCACTTCCTTTGATTCTGAAATTCTACAGGCACAACAGGCAAACCAAAGGTTGGGCATGATCATGATGCGAGATCAACGCGGTGGACATTAACTTCCCAGTACCTAGGCCGTCGCGATACCACATTTCTCAGTGATAGCGAACGTTATACAAATGGCCGTTCATAACAAAGTTAGCGAAGAGTACACTTCATGGGAGGATAGGAGATACAGACCGGGTGATATTGCCATGTGTGGTGAGTCTCAATCTCACGAAATGGAGCGCATGGGTTCCAACCTCTCGCGAATTCTCTTAGTACTCCCGTTATATCGTAAGTGCGGAGTCTACTGTGTTTCACGCTTACTCACTTTCGTACAGATATTTATGGTTTGGTGTTGAATGTAAGGTTCTATGATCATCCTGTACTCGTCTGACTTCGTCCAAATAGCTGCATTTCATCTTGTTTTGTGGAGTGAGCGGGGCCAATAATCTTATCTGAAGATTAACTCCTCGGACTCACGACCTTGCACTGGCAGATGTCTGTGGTAATCGTTCCAAAATACAACTTCATTGGGATGTTGGACAGTATCATCCGTCATCGTGTAACACATTTGATGTAAGTCTCCTCGGGTACTAACTGGCGCCGGCACGTAATTTTTCCCCTAGGCTTGTTCCGCCACAGGTTGTCTTGTTATGCAAAGTCAGCCACGACGTTCTCACAGAATGATCTTCACTTACGAGCTCTATCTCAGCATCCCGTGGTTAAACAGTACAAGGCGAAACTGCAAGTGGTTAGAATGATCATGGTAGCAGCAGCACCACTATCTCGAGAAATGAATCAGCAGGTATTCCAACTGTTTCCCGATGCCCATATTGGCCAGTCCTATGGTACTTGCTTTTTGATCCAAAGTGTATGGCTCCGCCGACGATTTATCAGGCATGACCGAGACTTGTACAGTGACATCTTCATGGCCCGTTACTCGTAAACGCGGAACCTCCGGAAGTAAGGTGCCATAATTATGTCGTGACCGTTGTTTATAACGTTTTCAGGCGGAGGCCAGTTACTTCCCGGAGTAGTGGCGAAGGTAGTAAAATCGGATGGTTCTCTCGCCAATTACGATGAGCCGGGTGAGTTGGTCACTTGGTCGCCGTCGAACGCGCTGCGGTACCAGAATGATGTAGAGGCGTCAGTATAGTTCGACTAGATCCGTTTTTCAGAAAGCTAAATAAAGCAATGAACCAGATCCAAGGACACATTTATTGACGGATGGGTACGCACCGGTGATGAAGCGAAAATTGATAAAAATGCCGAGCTCTGGATCCTTGATCGTATGAAGGTTTGCAATGTTCTTGGTCCGAGACGCCCACTCCAGGCTCCGGTGTTGATGTCTTTTACAGGAAATTATGAAAGTCAGAGGCTTTCAAGTAGCGCCGGCGGAGCTCGAGGGGTGCATTCTAGATCATCCAGATGTCTCCGATGCTTGCGTTGTAGGAATTCCAGACGAATACAGTCTGTCTTCTGCTCTCTGCCATGGTTCTACCTGACTAATGGTCCTCCGTAGGCGGAGAAGTTCCGCTCGCGTTCGTCGTCCTGACAGAAGAGGCAAGATCCAAGGTTCTAGAACGAGGCCCTCAGATCAAGGATTCCATAATTAAAGTAAGTTTTCTGCCATTTCCTTTTGGCGGATGTTTGAGATTTAACACTCTGATTGAAAGCATGTCGCCTCAAATAAGGTCAACTACAAACACCTCAAGGGCGGAGTTGAATTCGTTTCGGCGATACCAAAGAATCCTAGTGGAAAGCTACTCAGACGTGTATTGCGTGAGCATGCCAGGTCGCTAAGAAAGAGGGAAGCCAAGATGTAATGCTGCATACCTCCAGTCGTGGTCCATTCGTTACCGCGTTACCTGCAGTATTTATGCGTTTATATTTGAAGACCCAACGAAGGACATCGGCTTCTGCTACAAAAAGACGCACTGGGATCTGGTTCATGTGAATCCTGCATAAGCCCGTTGTGCGATGAACGAGAGTTATAAACGTACGAGACTCAAAATGGAGGCGATAACAAACTGTACACTTCATATACATTTAATACAGGCCTGGACCTATTAGGAGAATCTCGAGGGGTCCAATTTCTTCAAATTTCCACATCGGATCTTGCCATCCATAACGAGCTCACTGATAGCTTTAGCAGTACCTGGAGCATTGCAGATCCCCTAGTAATAGAGTGTTGATAAAGGTAATAGAAGAAAAAAGAAGCGAAGGACTTGCCCAGCATGTATGGCCAGCAGCGATGAATAGACCATTAGCGATCTTCGTCGCGGCCCCAACGAGGGGGTCGCTGTTGTATTTGACGATTGGAAGGAAACAGGCTTGTCTCCTTCCTACCGTTCCTTCACTTAGCTCCTTAGAGATAGAACTGACGTGCTTGCGAATGCTTTCGCATGCGGCCTCGTCTACTTCTACACCATCCACAGTCTCCGGGAGCGCGGAATCGTCACCCGGGCCACAGGCATAGACCTCGTTATTCGGACGAGCGTATATCTCCGGAGTGACTCTCTTTACGTTCTTGTCGGCTTGATGTAAAGAAATTTCTGTGAACAAGACATATGGCGCAATGGTGGTGCCGGGAGCCGCCCGAATGGTGATACTGTGCGCTCGTGTTCCGGTAACGGGGAGTCCGGGGATAAGGGACGGCGACCAAGCTCCTGCGCAGAGGATAACATCGGTTGCATGAATTTCGACCTGCTCCTGGGTTCCCGGTTTGAGGTAAACCACCCCAGTGACTCGACCGTCAAGCTGTTTGATAGTAGTAACCTTTCCGGAAACAAACTCGACGCCCTTTTCTTTGGCGAGATCCAACATACTCGTCGTGAATTGATACGGATAGACCTGGGCCGTTTCCCCTGTGGCCGCCATGGGCGAATACGCATCAGTGAGACTGTCTCTGACCCAAAGCAAATCGTCCGGTAGACCTTTGGACTTGCGTTCCGTCGGGGAAACAGTGCAATCAAGTCCGAGAGTTTTTTCCAAGCTTTTCCTTTTCCCGCCCTTGCCTACACCGGATCCGCTCTCCTCGCCCAAAAGTCCTCTGCCTTCCCAGCTGCCGGTTTCAACATATCTCCAGCCCCATCGTTCTTTGCCATTGTGCTTCTTCGCGAGCTTGACGTGTTCGGCGAAGGATACATCCACCAGTTCCTTTGGATAAGCCCATTGGGCTATCAATCCGCCTGCTTTGCCGGAGGCACCTTGAGCAGGACCGTTGATTGATGCTTCGATAACGCGGACAGTAGTAGAAGACGAGAACGAAGGATGGCGAGAAAGGTAGTAGGCTGTCGAGCACCCAATTATCCCTGCACCAATGATGACAATGTTGCGACTCGGAGTAGCATCCGTGGAGGTCATGGTTCAATAAGGGAGAGTTCGGTGATGCGGTCCGTCATCCGTACATTCTGGAAAATCCGTTACCGTCTGCGTGACAGCGTGACACAGATTTCTTTTTCGTCAGTCTGCTAATGCCGCTGGATGGGCACTCGTTTCTTGTCTCTCAAGGATGGTCTGGCAAGGGAACAGGTTTACGACAAGGTGCAATAACGCGGCCAGTTGTCGTAAATCAGAAAAAGACCCTTTCAGGTATAGGGAAAGACCGCGACGAAGCTTTTCCGTTCTGGGATCAGTAAGAAAACATTATTTTATCGACGACTGAGGCTGAACTCCGTGTATAGCTTGTTCTCAGCTGCAGCCAAATCTATTCAAGTCAAGATATCCAGTGATGATGATGACGAAAGTGAAACTGTGGGATCTTATGTTTACATTACATTACTTGGCTTCGAGCTTATGTTCTTCCAGGTTGTATCTACTGAGGCTACATTAACGCTGAAGCGAACCACAACTGGGATACTATGCAACCGAAGACCTCTTGGTGGAACGGTCGTCTCTTCTGGAACGAGCACGCCTGATTCCGACCTCATGCCGCGACTCAGTCTACTAGCCATGGCGAAACGCGAAGCAGCTAAGCGCGGTCTTTATGCAAGATTCTTCCGAGGGCCTGTTCTGGGTCCCGATACCATTCCTTCCAAACCGGACAAAGACGTGGAGGCGGACCCTATAGTGGAGCCCACATCGTTGCAAGAATCGAAGGAGATCAATGTGGACATACAGTCAAACAAGAGGAAAAGAGTTGACGAGGTGGTGAAGAAGGCGGAGTGCAGAGAGGGTGAAGAGGAGAAAAGAGAAAGAAGACTACGGAAGGCAGAGAAGAAAGCTACCAAATTAGCGAAGGCTGAGAAGCGAGAGAGGAAACGTCGGAAGCTAGAGAAACGGGCTGACGCTGATGTCACGAAGGAGGAATGGAAGCGACTAAGGAAAGAGTTGAGGGCGTTGGAGGGAGCAGGTCGGCAAAAAGAGGACGATGGAAACAAATCCGAGAAGCCGGCGAGATCAGACAACTTGGGGGAGGCAGAAGGCAAGAAACGACGGAAAATACCAGAGTCTGACCATACTCCAGATGCCGCTGACGATGCAGGACAGCTTGACAAGGTTCGGGCAGGCAAGAAGCGGAAACGAAGAGAATCTCCACCATAAATCTCTCGCTTCGTTCACAATAGACTTGCAGTTGTTTGTTTACAGTAATGGATTATATTTGACACGATTACTACTACAAGGTTCCGAATTAGGGCCTGACAGTCAACGAACAATCTGAACTGAAAGGGAAGAACGTGAACAGGTGATGGATTTCTAAAACACTACTAGTACTAGACAAAAAAAGTGCGTGCATGCGAGAAAGATGGTCGTGAGTTGCAAATGACAAGGAGAGAAACATCAGAAAACATTTCACGAACGCTGATTAGATACCTGCGCCCCTCCAAGCGCTTTGCAAAGCAATGCGTCGGGCCTGGAGTGAAATAAGTTATCGTATCCAAAACAATGGTTTGAACGCCTACCTGATCAAGCGTGATGGAGTCTTCCCTCAGTTCTACTTTTTGTCTGCCGTCATCGTCGTCGTCGTCATCATCATCAAAGACTCCACGTCCGCGCCCTGTACGCATTCCACCAAACGCTGCCTTCCCACCGGCCAGCGAGAAAGGTGTTGATGCAACCGCTGTGCCGAAGACACTGGCGTTTGCTGGAGCACCAAAGGCTGCAAAATCAGTGACTACCTTGCGGGGCGGCGATCCCGTCATGAATCCCTTGGAAGCGGGTGACGTCGAAGGCGACCTAAGTGGAGAGCGCGGGGGTGTTGCCGGAGTATAAGAAGAATAGCCGTGTCTCGCTAAATTTCCGCGGACTGAAAGATATTTATCTGTGAAACGAGTGCCATTCACCTTGAAAAAATATTTTGAGTAACTTCTGTTCAAGGATAGATGAAGCGCCTACCTTCTTCAACAGCGGGCGAGCGTCTGCTAGGGAAGGAGCCTCGGTGAAGACAGCAACATTATGCCGGGACTCCTCCGACTCTTTGTAGATGCTCTCTATAACCACCTTCTTCGTACTTTCATTCCGCAGCAGCAGCTTTTCATGAAGCTCTCTAGCCACATCGTCCACGCTCTCATTATTACCAATGATCCGTTGAGCGACAGCGTGCCCCACTTCGCGCACCAATCTCTCCATGTCGAGGTTCTCAAGAACACTCCCGACGATGGCATGAGAGAGTAGGTCCGCTGTGGTCAACGGTAACATCAACCCGGAGGTGATGTTAGTTATTGCTTTGTAGAAATCGGTTGCATACTATGGGGGCCCACCTGAGGATCAGTAAGCAGACGTGTGCAGGGTTACTCACCTGATATCCACTTAGTGCAGGTTCACAAGCAACGAAGAACTAATGAGAATTAACAAAAGAACAACGTGGTTTGGGATCACAACGTGACATACCAGGGTAATTCCACGACTGGCCATCAAGCGTGCGATGACAAGGGGATCGTTCCCATCCGGCGACCCTTCATCGAAGCCTTGACAGAACATGAGGATTAATTAAAGAAAAGTGAACAGATCATACCATCTCCGTACTCCCCAATGCCGTGAGGAGGGGCATCAGCAATGAGGACAACCATCTTACTCGCGTTCTCCCGCCATTCCATATTGAGAGCCTCGACCATAGCAGCGGTGACAGCTTCCGGGCCGTCGCCACCTCCGGAGGCATAGAGGCCAGAGAGGTTCTTGTGGACCTTGCTGATATCCGAGGAGAACCCAAAGTTCCTGACGATGTATGTGTGATCCTGTGGAGGATGGTCCCGGAAAGCTACCAGGCCAACTCGAAGGTCCTCTAGCGCTTGTAGTCGTCCAGACTCATAAATGGCGCCACAAATTTGCTCGATGTTCTTGGTAGCGGAGGAAATGTAGCTGCCTTGGCTGCCAGTACAATCTTGCACGAAAACCAAGTCCCTGTGGTGAGAAAGACGGCCCCTTAAATGACCACACAAAGAACGTCAGAAAAGGCGGGCTCACAGCATTTTCCTGTGGGGATCCAAGCCATTTGTGTGCTGGTGATGAAATGGGTCGTCTTGAGGTTGCGACAAAGAAACAGAAGTCGGCTCGAAATACATGTCCTCATCCATGGTGATGACACTCAATAGTTCAAGATTGACAATGCAACAAAAGGGTGTTGGTTCGTTCGAGTTCTGAAAGACACGACACCTTCAGAAATACTGAGGTGAGTAGTAGAAACGTCAGAAAGAGGCCGTCACAACAACAATGAGGAAAATCGCTTGTTGAACCTGAAAGTGTATAATCAGAAACGGATCTCATGCCAATGTGGTGACATCGTTGTGACCGGTTGCCTCCACGTGTTTGCCATGACTCAGTCTCAAGGCCTGCTTCTTTTTCTCCTTCAGACACTCATAGTACATATAGCAATTAAATCTTTATTAGACAGTTAATTATATATCTCTCAGCTCTCTCGTCTGCCCAGCAACCAAGTCGCCCAGTGTGTCGTCCACTGAGGGAACCCAGCTGGGCGAAGAAGATTCCGATATAACATCACCAGACCTGCCGTACATCCACCCAGCAGGGCGGTCAACGTAACATACCATCTTAGCCGCGCAGTTGATGACAGTGCACGGTCGGCGCCTCCTGGTATCGATTTATACCTAAAGGTGATTATCAGTATGATATCAGATACGTAGAATGGAACGCACGGATTCATGGCAATACCGCACACAGCATGGTACACGTCCGCGATCTGACCGGTTTTGACGCTAACAGAAACGGGGACTTGCAGTCCCAGTCGTCTGCAATACACGTCTGGTTGGACTTCATGCCGCTGTAAATGTGTGCGTTAGAGCCGATTGGGTCATGAACGGGATATTTTAGTATATACCTGTTGTGCCAAATCCAGGTCAGATTTTGTGGCTACAAACAGAGTTGGTATATGGTCAAGGCTGTATTGTTGCTATGTCATAGTAGTCAGTACACAGCGGACTGAGAAGCGGGGGCTATACGCACCCGAAGATTGCTGATATACGAAAAGGAGTTCGTATCACTTGAATCATGAACATAGACAATAACGTCTACCAAATCCGTTTTCTTCGAATTTCGAAGGGTTTCTGCTTCATATTTTGAACCAAACTCCTGTAACTAACATGCACTTAGCACATTGAAAGAAAAGGAGACACGAGGACAAACACGAGCTTACCACAAGGTACTTCTCTGATCCGTCAATATCCACTGCATTGACGACACAAATGGGCTTCGTTGTCGGTTCATATGTCTCACGAAACGGCTTCCCAATGAACGCTCTCAGCAACGAGGTCTTCCCCGAGCCTGCGGCACCACAAAGATAGGCCAAGAAGACGTTTCTCAGAAATTTTCCTTTCCGCCGATCAATCTTTCGCGCCCTGGTTATCTGCAAGGCGCTTGTACGAGGTTCATCAGGATAGCCAAGGTATGCAAGGTACGCCAGTGTTGTCTTATGATCGAGAAGGGTTGTCATGCTACCTATCGTTATTTCGAATCATCACACTTGGCGACGGGAGCTCACCTCCACTGAGCCAGCCAGCCTTGCAGAGTGACGGCACCGGTATCATCAGTAAGTGTGGTGTCGGGGAATTTCTGTGTCGCCCATGGATTACCCGGTGTGGTACTGAATACTGCTTCCAATTCAGATGATTTGAGGGCGCCATCTTGATCCTAATGACAGT
This sequence comes from Armillaria novae-zelandiae, assembly GCA_030435655.1. Taxonomy (NCBI): domain Eukaryota; kingdom Fungi; phylum Basidiomycota; class Agaricomycetes; order Agaricales; family Physalacriaceae; genus Armillaria; species Armillaria novae-zelandiae. Next base: position 1,747,459 of record JAUEPR010000003.1, on the reverse strand, counting down.
CAGTACTAATATATCCTTGCATCATTATACCTACCTTGTCACACGTTTCGAACAGGTCAGTAAGGAACTGATATCCCAACGGACTCAGCTCGACGGAACAGTCCGGGGGAACGTCAAACCTAGAGTAATGGCCGTTGAGCTCCCTACGATTGCGAGAACAAACGACGAAAGAACGAACTTTGGTGATAGGAAAGCTTCTGTGAGACGAAGATCTTCTGCATAACCAAACTTTCTAAGTACCGTCCATGTTGTTTCCAGCCGACCACGCTGGATAAATATCGTATGCAGATACAGAAAACCATCTTCAGTGAGGCCTCCGTCACGGACACCACCTTCAGCGTGTTCCCGAACCATCTCTCTTATTCCTTCTAATTCTTGAAGTTGCAGGGGTGCGTCAAAACATTTCCGCTGTCCAAATCATGTCATGAATACAATACAATGTTTAGGACATGCAGAATGATCGCACCTGAAATTCGTTGAGTTCTGCAGGATCCAAGATTCCATCTTTGTCTGTATCACACAGTTTGAATATTCGTCTGAGAGCTTTGACGCATGCGGGTTTGAGGACCTGCTTGAGCGTGAGAAACATTCGCACACAGACTTAGACACGTACATGATCTCGGGAATCGTAAAGGGGAGCCGTGGGATGGAGAACGGCCTTCTGAGCAAAATAGAAGACCTCAGACACGTTCAAAGGCATCTTGGCTGAGCATTCCACGCATGTCTCCACTTCCTAGTTCACTCGCGGTCAAAAGAGAGCGCGATATGATGCGTGCGAACACGCACCTTGAATTCGTTCATAATGGGAATGATCTCATCCTCCAAAGCCTCATTCGTTACCTCACCGCCACGCAAATCGATTTTGTTACCAACCAAAATAACGGGAACCTTGGTATGGCCATGAAACCCAAGAAGCAGGATTGGAAACACGTTTTCTCACATTTACGCCAAGCTGTCGAAAATGAGGAAGCCAGTAGGTCGGTATTCGATCGAAAGAGTTGGGATTGTCAATAGAGTATACAACGCAGATAACGTGCGCCTTTCGTATTTCTGCCTCGAGGTGTGACCGATCCTGTGGTCCAGCTGGCAGTGTATAGTTAACGCGATGATATTCCGTCCTTAAGACAAGTGCCGCACCTCCCGAATCGACAATATATGTAGTGACGTTTTCCGGAGTAACCTCTGGCGGTATTGTCACTTCCGGAACGATATGTTGGACCTATATGTCACGCAGACCTTAGTTGTAATCCACAGAAAAACAAAGGCGCCGCACATGAGCCACATATGACTCTTTTATAAGAGAGGTCACTATAGTGCTCTTTCCAACGCCCTCTGTTGTCGTCAGAGCGTGGCTTCAGGTCAAAGATACTGAAAACACACCATCGCCAACGAGAAGTATTCTGACATCTCGTCGCATGTCGAGGTGTTTGTCGACAACGGATGCGGGGACGAAGGCAAGACGGAAGAGATGAGGGTATAATTATCGTGCGTTGATGCCCGGCCTGGAACGCGTTGTCGGGAAAAAGACTCCTATATCGGACATCTGGGGAAGGGTCTGGCTGATTTCCCGTTTTGGACTTCATTTCCGAATGCAGCCTACACAGAGTCATGCCTCAACATCCGGGCAGGCAAAATATCCGTCGATCTTCCAGTTCAGTGACTCGAGACACAGGCAACTCCTTCAAGCTTGCACAGAGACCCCACCACCAGATACTTACGGGATAAACCAACACCCAAAACTTCGGAACAAAAAGGAAATCAGGCAACAAGACGAAGCTAGGCCGTTCAATTTACTAGTTACCAATAGTGTCTCGACGCTGTCGGTATCATTCCCAAGGAGAAGAATACAGTCCCGACACATAGCACAGCGTCAAGCGAACTTACTTATTACTGGTAATTTACACACGGCATTTTCCGAGTTTAATTCCATTTCGATACCATCTCATCAACCCTGCATTCTTAAGAGGTTAATTTGGGCGGTCTTGGATGTATTTGCTAGCTGACCATCACTTCAAACTAGTCCTTTAGACGTCATTTTAATGCCGTTGCTCGAACTACCCAACGATATCCTTATTTCTATCCTCCAAGAGCTTGAACTTCCCGGGCTCTCCGTTTTATCGAGGACATGTAAGGCACTGGAAGCCCTCGTGAGCTATATCAATTCTTCATTACCTGCCTCTTCTCATTGCGAAGCATCTTCTAGGTTAATAATTTCGGTTGGGCAGATTATCGCCGCAGACATCCACGCCCTTCTCATAGTCTTGCCCCTGCACAGGCTCTATGGACTTCCAAATTCCATGTTCGTTATGACTCGCTGACGGACCGTTCATGGAAGCATTCCAGGTGCAGAACAGACTTCGTCGCACGGCCACTTGCTCGTCCTTGGAAAGGAAAGCTACAACCTGTACTCGCCATCAATGATTCTCGATTCGTCGTAGCTTGCGGAACTACCATATACTGCTATATCTTTGTCGCATTCGCCAGTGACGAGGTGTCATCCGTCGAATTCGAGAGAGCCGTTGTCCTGAGCCATCACAGTGGCCAGAGGCGCGACATCACGGCGGTGACATTCATCAATGGATTGAAGGAAACCTTGCTCGTAGGGTTTCAGAACGGAGAGATCGAGGAGGTCGTATTCGAGGACGACACCGTGAAATTGTTCTCCCGTGACTTATCGGATTTGCATGTCGGGGGGGTGGTTGAACACCTTTCCTATGACAACAATATGCTTCTATCCCTTTCTTCCGATGGTTTAGCCGCTTTAACCAACCTTTCGGCGTCGCCTTGCACTTCTTCCGGCGTAGAACTTCAGAAACGAAGCTGGGTGTCGCACCTATGCATGCAGTCGTCCACCCCCTATGCCGCATATGGCACTTCTTCAGTCACTCCTTTAGCCATTCATTCTATTACAAATGGAGGTCTTACCCAGACGCCCACCGTCGTCCTGGGTATGAAGGGATACACATCCACCACGACGCCATCGTCGGCTGTTTATGGCATATGCCGTGCTCCCCTAGCCGCTCCGTGGGGCTCTTCTCCCGAGATCATAGTTTCCGGGTGGTATGATGGGCAAGTCCGCTGCTACGACCTCCGGTCGGCGCTCAGAGGACCTAGTGTCTCAGGATTACATTCCCCCCTTCTGCCCGTCCTGTACCTTTCTGATCCGTTACAGTACGAGCCTATTTATTCCGTCTCATGTGGTGGTGGCTCTTCTAGTCATGTTGCAGCAGGCTCGGCGCGCCATAGCGTCGTGTCATTCTGGGATATTAGATCGCCTGCGAAGGGATGGAGTGTCCATGCCCCGGGTAACGACTCATCACCCGTCTACGATATAATATTGGAAAGTTCCCGGCTTTTCGGTGCCACCCAGAGCCGACCGTTCGTTTTCGACTTTGTAAGTCACCTGCTTGGTACCTGGAGTAGTGACTAAAGACACCTTTTCCTAAGGGACCCGGGGTGTCTTCAAGGACATACCCTCATATTCCCCGTCCCGAACGCGATGGTCTCAAGAAGGGACGAAACTTTGGGTACTACGTCACTCAATATATCCACAGACCGTCAGCGTAAGTTCAAGAGTTTGCGCATTTCTTAACAGTGGATTTTGAAGGGATGGTGATTGAGGATGGAATACAATGGTGACAACGAGTAGAACGAGGTGCCTTCACTTAGACGGCAGCCGTCGCGTAAACTTGGCACAACTTTCGCGACATACCCTGCTGCCTACAAAGCCGCAGTGCCCGCGTCAAAGTTCTGTCAAGGAGAAAATTGTGCGTAATCTAAATACACGGCGTGTTCGCCCTTTCTGCTTTTGAGCTACGCGGCACCTCGTTCAGGGATGATAGATCTTCTGGAACGCGCTTTTATCTGACTTTCGACACTCGGCGCCTCTTTACATCGGTGGATCAACAACAACAACAGAAGCCGAATGGGTATATGGAGTTGTGTTTCTGGAACGAGTGTTCCATGTCAGCCACAAACATGACAGACTACTGGAGAATGCAACTTAGTGAGAACAGTTAGGTAAAGTGAGTTGGTTCCAGTGGGTTGACGCGTGGAGATTCTTCGGTTCCTCTAATTATTGAAGATGTTAACCGTAAATTTTAGTCGTGTTGGCATCCTGATAAGACGTTATCAGAAAGCGTCTATCTTATCCCTCCTTCTGTTCTGACGCTGATGTTGCCGGATCAGCCCTTTAGCCCTTTAGGCCAATAGTACGGAACAGGAGGGTCGCCGCTTCTGTAGAGAATCCTACACTGGACTGGCGGGCTGTTCAAAAGGCTGCTACCGGTGCCAAGCATCGTAGAACACCTTAAAAGAACGATACTACTTAAAGGCTCGGAGACGATGTGCCGCCGGATCTCCCAGTTTTGCTAGCGCTGTCCCACAGAGGCAATCGTGCGTTCCATCCAGTCTCCTGCTCGTCTATGTCCCATAATAATGATGCCTGTACTTATCGCTAGGGCGACTATCTGTACAGTTAGGCAGACAAAATTACCGCAAGGATGAGCGCTCCCGCGCTTCAGACAGTGAGACGTCGCCACGAGAACCAAGGAGTACATAAAGGAAACCAATACGCCCTGCATGTTTTTATTGGAGGGGGGACGGGTCGGAGGTATCGAGGATGGCGTGGGACAGGATGCTCAGAAAGAGTTACAAAGAGCTCAGAATTCTGCAGTCTCTGACCTACCGATAAGGCGGAGAAAATTACCTTGTGTCCAAACTATTTGTAAGATGACGGTAGCAGCTTCATGATACCAAGGCCAGTCGTCAGCCTAGGGCGCCTCGTATGTGTATCGTTATACAAAGTCGGCTTTACGAGTTCCACGCCGAAAGCGCTAAATAACGACTGATAATGACACCAACACCACAGTGCGATTGGAGTGGAATCCGGTTTCATCACGCATCCTGACGTCCGGACTTCAAAGTTCAGGGGGGCTGGTAAGGGTCTTATATTTATCTCCGAATTTTGGAGGCTGAGGCCATCAATATTTATCCGCCATCGATAATCTGGTCCCGTCAAAATAATTCGAGTGATCCGCGTCTAGGTGAACATGTGCTTCGGTCTTCTAAGGCAAGCACGGGCGTCCATGGGCACTTTGGCGGGCGAACGACGCATTTCTCAATACCATACGAAAATAATTACAGAAATGCAGATCTGGACGGAAGAGAAAGACTTTCTGTTTCTGCATCTGCAATGTTTCCTGTAATGCGATAGATGCCACACCCACGTGCTATTTATATACACTACTTAGAAGCTTTGGACGAATGGGCCTTGCTTTGAAGCCGAAACGAAAAACATATTCTACTCCCTGTGCAGAAAACTTACAACGGAACCACTTCACCTATTGCATTCACGGCAGGGAAAGTTATACAGCAATGATAAAATGTCAGTTAAAATGCGATGTGATATACCGAATAAAAACAAATGATGGACAACAGAACGAAAAGCCTGCATACGATAGAAAAGGAAAATAAACCAAGATAAAAACAACAATGATGTACGATTAAGATGTGACGAGCGTCGGCTGCGTAAGAACTTTCGACGGGGGTTGTGACCGCCAATTAAAAAGATGGCGCAAATCCCCTGAAGGGAGAGTATCTGCGGGTTCTTTTGGTTCGACCAGCAAACTTGTATAAGGATAAGTATCAACTCGTACAACAAAGCGCGGAAAAGGGACAGACCTCCGACGATACAGATCCTGCAGGTCGCCATGATGCCGCGAATTCTCAAAGACATAATTGAGATATTCCTGGACCTCCGGTATGGCCTTGAGATTATATGGTGATTGGAACCGTTGCATATCTGAGAGAGAAGGCGCTCAATAAGATATTTGACCGCATGAAAACTAAAACAAACCTTGCACAATTCTGGCTAGTTTATGATACTTATTGAAATTAAGAAGTTTTTTATCGGCGTTCAACGGGGATACGCGATGTGATGGGTTCCCTTCACGACAGAAAGTCACATCAGTCAAGTACAAACCTTAGTACAATCTCGTTAAGCGGCAGAAACATGACGATATGACGGGTCGAACGTACCAAGGAAAGGCACAGCAGGCGGTGCGGTATTCCGTAGCTTCGTCCGATATTCGTGGTAGTTGCGTCCATGATCGGCCAGACGACGCATAGCTTCTAATTGAAGTCTATTCTTTTGAGGTAGGCCCTGGGTAGTAACGATGTGAACATCAGATTGCTTGATCAGAATGCAGAAACAGACCATCCATGTTTGACGTAGTCGAGATATTGTTGATGAGTCCAACGCGGCCAACATCGAGCGAGGCGTGCTGTAATTATGAAGTGAACTACAACGCTGTCGAGTGTGCATTAAGGAACAGAAATAGAAAGTTGCAGGGCGACTTACATCGGCTACTTTGATGAAGAACTTGATAAGGGCGGTCCGCTTCTTGATATCATGTTCGTTCAAAATGCTCTCAGCCACCCATCCCGTAATGACCGTACTGAGAGACGTCAGTGCCCTCAGATTGACAGGGTGCTTAGCGCCCTCCTGTCCACTCTCGAGTATTTCCTCGGGCTGAATGGCACAATACAGATTGCATTCCATAATCGTGAGCTGCCGCGCCAATTCCAGTGGATGGAAATCAGTGATAGATATCGACGAAAAGTTCTTCGCACGTAGTGTCGCCAGAAGAGTCTTCGTCATAGTAGGCCGAGGAATTTCAGACGCTGGGGCAATAGTCGGGGGATTTATCGACATTCCGGGGTCACGCACACGGTCACCTCCCTTGGGACTTATAGTAAGGTCCTTGGTGGTCGAACGAAGATCCAAAAGTTCCAAGATACGTTCAGCTGGTTTCTGGAAGGTGCTGCGTAATGTTGCTGAGACGAATGGTACAAGCTCTTGTATCACCAAGTCATCCGCGCCAGTACGCCAGTATAATTCGACCCAGCTCTTGATAAAATTTGACACGCGCATCCGAATGGGCAATATTTTCCGCTGGTGCCAAAGTTGCAAGTCTTGCTCTGATATGCCATTAGGCGGTTCAAGCGTATATCGTTTGATCAGAGCATGGGCAAGTTCGACAGGCGTGCAGAACAATCGGAAGGTAAGGAAGAAAACAGCGGAAAATGCCGCATCAACAATACTGTCGTGAGGTGTCATCTTCTCGACTAAAACGTCAAGAGTTGCACCAACCAAATGTCCATCACCATTGTATGCAACATCGTCAAGAGCGTAATCATGACTTAGCAGCCAGCCAATAGGACTAGGAGGAAATTCTGGAGTTGGATGAAACGCCTCCGATGGCAGGACAGGTAAGTCACCGTTGATCATCTTATCTTCCACCGATCGACGAGGTAGAGTGTGCACACTACCCTCCCATGTCGTTCCATCTTCCTCGGTCCTGAGATAGGACGACGGTGAACCAATGTCATGTTCAACAGGCGATTGAGAGACGATAATAGGAGATAGACATTTTGAGCCGTCGGGAGTCGTCAAGTTTGTAATCCCTGAGTAGACCGAAGATGACTTTGAGATGGCACTGCTACTCTCGGATCCTGATGATTCATCTCCTGGTAGACCATTCTGTGACGGACCATCATCGTCATCCGTTTGGTGCCCATTCAATTCTATCATGCTAATTGACTTCGAGACCTGGAGCACACCGCATTCGATGGGCTTGAATAACTGGGGAACAGGTGCTTCTAGTATCGGCACTTGAAGAATAAAGGGCCTTTCACCCAACGATCGGCTAAGACATATTTTGACAGCTGTAACACAATCAGCGCCGGCTTTCAACGCTCCCGTCGCAGACTGCAAAAGAGTTCGTTTCTCCTCGTCGTCAGTCATTGAGGAAGGTAGCGGCATGTTCAAAAGTCGAACAGACTCCGCTAAAGAACTCGTGACACGGTATAGTCCATCCTTTGCAGATTTGAGTTGAGCGATCCTGTTACTAGGAGCATCGGCGTGCGAGAGAACGGCCTCGACAATCGTCAGGAGCTTACATACCATCTCCACTATCTCTCGTACGAGATCGTACATATGACCCGTACTTGAAGCATGAGACGACCGGGAATATGAATGTATATGACCGATGAAAGCAGCGATGGTGGAGAGGTAGTGATCATGAGTCGCACGCAAGGCTTCCATGACTTGTGATGTTGTGCAAGCGCCAGAGGGAAAAGGAGGTAATGGAGGAGTAACAGATGATTCCAGAGATGAATATGATGAAGATGAGGAGGAACTGATGGTGGGCCTGTGCCGACGAAGGGGGGCCGGTGGTACTATTGGTAGATTCTCTTGGCGCGTCCCGGAGTCCAGCGACCGACTGGGTAGAACAGGAATGACATAGTCGGGATGATCATTTGGTCGACTGCGAAGTTCACTCATGCTCTTCGAACGAAGAGAGCGGGTTGGAGATACGGGAGGATCGTGTGGATGTGTTCGAGATGTTGGGGAAATTCGATGTGATTCGTTACCGTCGTAGACATTGTACAGCACACTTCGATAATTCCACGTCCGTCCTTCCACATCTACAGATCCGGAAGATGTACTAGACGAATGTCGACGTTCAGGAAGCTCTACTCCGCACTGTACAGCGACGGCAAGGAATCTCCGAACATGGGCGAATACTTGTCCGCCTAATCGCAGCATTGCATCAACTTCGAATTCATGCGTCTCATCGTGTACGTAGCCTTCCGAAGCCCGCTTTGCCTGCGCAACGAGTGACGCAAGAACTGCGAGAATACCTCGGCGTTCCTGAGCTAAGACAGGAAACTGCTGTAGGATGGGACCGTCACGGCTTAGAGTGTCCGTGGCAGAAAGTATGGAGCGTACACATGAAATGATGCATGCTGTGGAGGGCTGAAAATGATTGACGCGATTGGCACGAACAGCATTTTGAAGGAGAGAAAGCCCATGAAGTAAAGGAACCATCAATGGGGGACAGTATGAATCAATGTCAGGTCCTAACGTCTCTTGTAGGGAATGTGGATGCTGCAGTGTAGAGGGCGACCAAGACATGGCAGACGCGGTAGATTTAGTGTGCATGTGGGTTCGCGGGTGCTATATGAGAAGAATCAGCACCGTGAACATGTAGCGAGGTGCACGCTCACTACTGGAATTTCAGTTGCATCTTCATCTTCCTCGCCTTCGTCTGCACTTGAGTTAACGTAGTTGCTGGGAAACCACCCTCGCCTTCCTTCTAACTCGCCGTCCCACCATCCACTAACATCGCGATTAAGTACGTGTATGACTTGTCCAGCCCTGAACGAAAGACAAGTCGCGTTTTGGTGTTGCGGAGTGTAGTCGTGCATGGCGAGAACGTAATCCGACATGGGTCCCAACGTCTCATCAAGGTCAAGACTCGCAGAACGTAAAGGGGAGTCGTGGGGAGCGTACGTAACCTCTGAGACGGAAAGGGATGATGAGGAAGCATTTGTAGAGGAAGATGTTGGTGAAACCAGAGACAGGGTGGATGATGACGATGCGTTTGAGCTACTACGCGCTCTGTTTCCGAAGCTGGAACCAAGAGGAGACAATCGTGGCTGAAAACTTGGCTGGTTGCGAGAACTAGAGGAGGGCCCTCCTACAGTCGAGACGGACGTGTCTATCCGAAGATGAGACTGAAATTTGGACATATGATTGAGAAAATGAGTGATAGGGATCCAGAGGTGTAGTTCCTGAAACAATATAGGGCAGAATCAGGGTGGTCAGGATGCACACGCCGACTAGGAACAAGAACTAGAGAAAACTTACCGGGACCTGTAACGCGATATTGAATCGATGCAATCCGATTCTAGAGTCGCTCTGCGGGGCAAGAGATGTAGATAATGTGTACGGTGCAAAGTGTACCGTTGACCGTCAATCGACTTATCAGGGGGGGTAGGAAGTGTATAGCTGGACGCAGCAGCGCAGTAATACCAGTCTCGCTAAGAGGTCGGAAAGTGGCGAGTGAAATAGGCCAGCCGAGATTTGCACACCGCGAGAATTATGTTGCGGTTGAAATGGAGCAGAAGAGAATACGAGATACAAAATGAAGTCGCTGGTAATCCCAGACGAACGAACGAAGGAAAAAACGAACAAGGCGGGTAAGGACGGTACTGGATGCGGGAGCGAGGGAAGCTGGTGGCAGTATGACCACAAGATGGGAAGCAGGCAGAAATGAACCCGCCGGCGGTCTAACGGGACCTCCAGAATTCAACTTGCCATAACATTTCCAAATTTAGATACACCTTCCACAAATTTCAAATTAGCACATTCAAGGCAATGTCCGCCATCAATCGGTCAATGTTTAACTTTTGTAATGGCTGTCGGCCCATAGAGAGCTTACTCCCGCAGTGAGTAGAATCTCTCAGCTGTATCTGCACCCAGTTTCAAAGCGATTTTCCCTGATCAATCACCTAAGGGAGAACAAGGACTGCGCTTCTGAAGAAGCCCCAACATATGTCGTATGACCAGCTGATTCCAACCGGTCTCTTTATGTATACATAGCAAGATCATTGGAGACTCGGATCAGTGCTCTAACAAACCTTGTATATATTACCAGTATATTACCTCGCGACGAATATTGTAATACTAAACCGTACCCTGGTTTCAACTGTCAAGTACTGAGTACTGAATATTGAAACTGGAGAATTTGTCGATTATGCAAAAGCAATCTCGCACCCAGCTGAATTGCATTCAATTCCCCACGATGATCATCCTGTCAAAATTGTTCAATTACCTCTGTCATGCCGTAAGCATGCAGTCCGTGGAGGCGCGGAAACTTGCGGTCTCGTATGTATAAATTGCGTGCATCTATTCAACTTGGTGTATTTCGGTCCTCCGGATTCTCATGCATCCAGTCACCCGTGTCCTGATAGGCAAGCCTGATTCCAACAGAGTGAGCTTTAGGGCCCGAATTTCTCGGTGCTGCCGGTCTTGCTCTAGATTAATATTTACTCGGATTGTTATGGACCTCTCCCGTATAGGTATCCGTGTTGCCTCAAGAAAAGTTTAATCTCTCGTTCAGGGAAAGAAGGTTCTGCAAAGAATCCGAATGCTGAAAGCAACGCCGATATCTACATAGTCCATACCCTTTCCGATATCTTTTCTCTCAGACGCTTTTTGTTTTGTGGAGGTGATCATCATCGCGGAGTCTTCTGAAATATGACATTGTTCTCTCGGTCCCGTCGCGCATGATCGTCCTCAGCGTTTCGAAGGGAAACAGAATTGCCGGCATGCAAAACAAAAACATATCGGCTTTATTAGGCCGCTAGTGCCGTGAAGCAGCAACGGGAATTGCCGGTATTCGAGTTCAGCTCACAGGGCGGAGTCCGAATCTGAACCTTGTTCTGAAAAACTGTGCAGCTCCCCCGGAAGGATGCAGGCGACCGCTTCAGTTCCTTTCTTTCCTTCTCTTCCTCATCCGCCAGGTAGAGAAGAATGCCTATTGTCTAATGATTTTATTTGACTTTCACGACTTCCAGCTGCAGACCATGATATCAAAAGACGTTACCTGGCTCTCCTACCTCCTCAGCAAATAATCGAAATATGTTTAACCCTTGAATTCCACGTCCCTCTCTATGTCAAGAGTTCAGTGTGGCCGGCGGACATTAATGCTGCCATCGCAATCATAGAAGGTCGACCGTCATCAAGCGGGACACCTGAGAACGACGCAAAGAACGATGACCCACCAGTGATGGACTCTTTAGTGGATCCTACGGAGGCTGAAGAACCATCAGAGAAAGAGCAGCAAGAACCCGCAGAAAAGTCAGAAGATGAACCACCTTCTGCAGAGGAATCAAAACCGCCCGAAAAGCAGGGGTCGCCGACACCGGTGCCGGTATCGAAACCGGCAACATCAGTGACAACGACAGCGGCAACAGTGTCACCAACCCCCAAACCGGTTGCAACAGTGGTACCCACACCGACAGTAAGACCAACAGCCTACCCACATCAGCCGTATGGTTATCATGCGTACCCTCACGCATCTTACTACCCGCAACATGCCTGGCCCTATCCTCATCTTCCCTACCCGCCACCTCCACCTGCAGTACCCAGTCCTTACCAGCAGCCCCCCGTAACTTCTGCATTTCCCCAGACATCATACCAAAATCCAGCCCCACAACCGTCATCCGAACATACCCAGACAACATCGGAAGATAATCTTCCAAGTTACGAGGATATGATTGTAGAAGCTCTCGCTGATGCGAACGATCCCGACGGTATCGCCCCAAAGGACGTGTATGCATGGATGGCTGCACATTATCCAGTCCAGGCTAATTTCCGACCTTCTGCAAGCCAAGCTTTACAGAAAGCTTTTCGGAGAGGTAGGTTCGAGAAAAGCAGCAGTGGGAAGTACAGACTCAACCCTGAGTACAAGGGCAATAATGTGCGTTACTTCTATATGTCTAGAGCCTGGTATCATTTACGTCGGCTGGCTTCTTTAAGACCATCTCTCGCCGTCCTACGCGTCGCCCGCAAACGGTCAACAGCGCTCCGGCGACAAATTCCTCCAGTCAACCGCGTTCATCGCCTTTCACTCACGCGCCTCTCATTAAAAACGGCACAAAAGGCGTTGCTGTACAGCAACGGATGCCCTACGCGACAGGATATCCTGCACCGTTCACACCACCCGTGACCACTGGTGGTGCCGCAGCAGTGGATGTTTCAGCAGGAGACATCGGTGATGCTTATGCAGCTGCCCAGCACATCCTCAAAACGATCAACTTCGGTGAAGGCTTATTGAGTCTGTCAAAGAAGTCACAAGACATTACAACGCCAGTTCCACCGGCAGCTGCACTAGCAGATCAAGCGATTACAACAAATGACGAAGACGATGATGACAGGGAGTGGGAAGCTGGTATTCGCGCGCAGTTACAGGCACAGTTAGCATTGTTGGCCGCACAACTCGCGGAGTATACACAAGAGTCAAATCAGGGTAATAATGGCATGGATACAGGTCAGCATCTTCCCCCGCTATCGGACACCATGCTTGTGGATGATGACGAGGACGATGATGATGAGGATATGGATGAGGTTATAATTCCGTAATATTATTCGCGCACCACTTTTTCATCTACTAAGTCACTGTATCGATTAGATCGATCACGGCGCTTTTTGCATAACGTGTGATACTTCTGGACGCTCCACCACAATTTCGTCAAGTTCGCCATGACCGCAGAGTCGACGCAATCAGTCAATGCCGAGTTTACGGCCTTCCACAAACGGCTCGCGGGGTTGGAAGATTTGCTCTCGGGACATGTTCAACAATGCAAGGACCAAACCAAGGTTATGGATTCTCATGAGGAGAGTAGTCGGCATACCAAAGATAGAGATGAGAAGACGGAGGAGTTGAAAGAAGCTTTGGCCACCGTTTCAACGCTCGTCGCGGAGGCCCGAGAAGTACGTGGAAATCAAAAAGTTCTACGTGTGTATTCTTTATTTTCTATCACACATAGCACCCGTGTTGACGTATATCAGGCAAGGGGGACATCGAAGCTGTTCTGCAAGAAATGCATGCTATACATGAGGTGTAAATGAAGACTCTGAGGTCTATTCGGGATGGCAAGTTTCCGATTTTAACTGTGAATGACGGTCCAGGCTCACCTGTTTTGAAACCAATTTCGTAGAGCATCGACACGACAGTTAAGACATCTGTGCATGTGGTTAGGAACGTGTGGCCGCTGGGCATACTCTTTCCGTGCGACTTAGTCAAAGTCTATTTCGTGATCAAATAGAGACGGGACGGCACTTAAAGAGCTCTGGGCCTTCGTGCATTAGTGATTCAACATCGGCGCGGTACATACAGTGAAGTCATCCACAATCGGCGGACAATTTCCCTAGAATTGAGAACACCGACTATGCAGGACGATCGCGAATCTTACGGAATGATCTCTGTGTGGAAGGTCCAGGAAAGTCCAGAATCTGTCCCCGAAACAAGACTGAATGGAGATCTCGACGTCGTGCATTATTACAAGAGGCCTTTGAACGTAGCGATACCTTAAGTCAAGCGGGCCGACTTCATAAACAGGTATCCTCCTTCGGCTCGCATTTTCTCGTCCATTTTCACTGAATTGATATGCCTATCTGTTGGACTTTTTATTTTTGATAAATTAACGCGCTCATTTTCCGTTGCGCTTGTGATATTCTGGATCACAATTAGAAGTAAATCAGTGCCGTGGGGTTTCTAGGTTTCCCTTCATTTCGGGATCTACCCTCATAGGAAGTTTTGTTTACTCGACGGGAAAGCGCTGAGCGATTTTCTGTCATCACGCATCAGTCCTCGCCCTGTTTTCATTGGTCATTTACACGTCGAAGTACGGCCACCGGACCCGTACCCACTGTTTCGAGTCAAGGCGATCTCCACGACCCTGTACAACCCGGCGCTGCGTCTTGAGAATATTCATGTTGAGATTAAATCTCATCCTACACATCGGTCTAACAAGAGCGGGCTAGGCAGGTCTTCACCTGAGTTGCCTCTATCCCTTCCTGCAGCTGTTTATGTACCAGCACTCGTCCGACGGCTTCACTTTGGTTTCCCTCTTCTCGATAATGTCCGACGAGACGACTCCGTTCACGTCCGAGACGGTGGTCGCAGTCTTTACTGCAATTCAATTGTATGTCAGATTGATTTTCTTCAGTACCACAATTGACTGAGGACGTTTGCTTCTCTCACTCAGCGGACGACGTGTGATCGTGGGCTCGTATATCCAATTTGGAAATGCGCTCCTTTACTAATATCCACGGTGCATCTAGCCGTGTACGCTCTCCAGGTTTATGAATGGCTGATATGCTGGAGAGATGAAGTCGAACTAGTACGTGATGTTAGTCAGTACCGAGAGCACCATTCTGACATCATAGGCAGATATGGTCGTCCTCGTGGAATTCGATGAGGATACTATTCACAATATGTCGATATTTTCCGCTCTTGTTCTATCCATTCTATCTGTGGGCCTGGATCCCGGTGCATAGCAAGGAACTCTGTGAAAAGCTCATATCTCCGTTGTACGGATTTTGCTCAGTCTTCGTGAGTATGCTTCGCGTTTCTTGTCAATCACACTTACGCGTTTACTCTGGAAGCAATTATCGGCTCAAGGTGACTTTGGGTGATCCATAAACTACTTTCCCAGTTTTTTTGACTTCTATCGAAGCGGTGGTCTTGATACGATCTTACGCATTCAGTGGCCAATACCTGTGCATCCTGATACTCTTATGCACCTGCTATGTCGGATTAGCGGGCGCAGATATCTGGATGTTTTTTACTCAATTCATTCGTGAGTTCCTAGAACTAATCTATTCGTGACCATGCTGACTACATCTATAGTCGTCGATCTTACATTCTCCATCACCGGAAATCGGTCGAGTTGTTTTGGCAACGATCGGCATTCAGAAGCATCATACGACAGCGGGCTATTCGCAACGCCGGTCGGCGTATGTATCCTGTTTCCATATTGTTGGTATTGCTGCTAACAACTGTTATGCAGACTGTTATGGTGAGGTAACGTATAAGGATCACTACTCGAAGTGACTGACCAGAAGCAATTGCAGATGCTTTCCTTCGGTTTCGATACATTGATGATGCTACTGTGTATTGTGGTACGCACCGTATTCTTGTCTGGTGGTCCACTACATTCCGATACACATTTCAGCATTGCTTACGCACGCGAAGTGCCCAGGGGCCGTTGGGGAAAGCCTTCTTAAAGCAAGGTATTTCGGACCGTATCACCTGGTTGTCTCTGTCCATGATCTGTCTCTAGGTATTGGGGCGTTTGTCATCATATCTTCCTTGAATTTCTTCACCGCAATGTCGTATTTCGGGCACGTCATGTCCATTCCCTCTCAGACTTGTGCTCAGTTTTTGCCCCAGCCGATCTTCGTTAACAGGGATAACACTTCCTTTGACCCTTGTAATGTCAGATATAGTAGTAAGTCTAGCTTGTCTCATGCGTGATATTATCCTGGCCTAATTACATCTTCGAAAGGCATGCCGACTGCAAGTCCTGTTATCCCCTTTTACCGACCGCCCTCGCTGATAGCCATGCATAGAATACTCTCTCTACGACGAAGGGTTAGCCCGACGGAAAGTTTCGAGCTGCAGGAACAATCGCGTTTTGTTACTGAAGCACTTCACCGACTAAATGAACACGACTCGGAGCCTTCTCTTTGTCCTTGGGACCCAGAATGAGACGAATGTCTGCTGAAAATCTTTATAAATTTGTAAAATAACGAAGTATACAATGTGCATAGCTCGGACTTGTGTACGCTCGTCAGTCCGAGAAGGCACAAACGAAAACCCGCGGAGATAGCCATTATATAGATGCCTCAACGGAAGTAAATTAACGTGATATCACGGACCAATACCAGGTACGTTCATGCTATATTGGATACCGGATAAGATGCAATTTGTGATACCCTGGCTGGCTGTTGACACTTGGGTACGATTACTTATCAAGAACGGTTCTAGATTGCCACAACGTTCGGAACAAAAAACAATGTATCAAAGCAGCCACGAGAAATGCGAGTAGTACAAACACAAGAGATTATGCCTTCAATATTCCAACCACCATATAACCCATTGAACAATTAAGCAGGCTCGATCTTCAGCAGTTCCATTTCAAACTTCAGCGTTGCATTTGGCGGTATTATTGGGGGCACGCCCGCTGGCCCGTACGCCTGGTTGACACATGAGACACAAAGAAACATAGTAGATTGAAAAGACGAACGAATTCGGGGGGAGCAGTGAGGAGAGCCTTTTCTCCCAACGACATCTTCGGAACACCTGCGACGCCACGCGGTTGATATCGATGGAACTCCAGACAGAAAGATTGACAGACCTTCATCCCAACCGGCTATGACTACGCCTACCCCGATCTTCACCCTGAATGGATGTCCGCTACAGCCCCACAATCAACACTTGACCACAGAGCAACACTACAAGAGCCTCACCGATCATGACTCGAGTCGAATTTGGATCCATCCGTTAGCGTACCAATGTAATGGATGCTGACGGTGTCTGTAGCGATCAGCAAGTAAGGTCATGGCTCAGCATAACTTGTGCCGGCACGTACCGCCTGGTTTAGGATACGTCTTACCATCTCCAGGAATGAGCGTTACGATTGAGAGACTCTTGGAGAAACAAGTCAGCACGACCGTGAGGGAAAGTGGGGGGAACTGACCATGGTGTAGTGGACGCTACCAAGTCAAGAGGGAGCGCTATAAAAGCGATGGAAATCAGATTTGATTATATAGATCCAGTGGGTCTCGTGATCGCAGTATTTGGGCCAACCAAGTCCTAGAATACAGTAATGCACAGATTCGTTATCGATGTCTCCGATGGGAGGTGATAACATTCTCAAGTTGACAGGTACGCGTAATTCCTATCAGCATATGATGCGTTTGGACCGTAGACAATGCCTTCTGTGTGCATCTTTTTTGGGTATATCACCCTCTCTAAAATAAGGTGATGATGAGTAGAGACCGAATATGGAGACACCATGAAAACCACATGGCTGACGGCGTACGATATCATCTACAAACCCTGGAAGAGTTCCCAGAATACACAAGCTATATTCGTTCTGCGCGGGTATCAAGTTTCCCCATCATAAGCATACTTCTGTCGACTTGGCCTTCCGCATGCAGGAATCACGAAAGATAGGATTGACGCAGTCGTGCAGATCACCGGCATGGATGCCGATAAGGAAGGCAATGGACAAAACACAACCTAGAGACTAAACAGCACCCGGATCTTGAAGGGAACGACGGAGAAGACGGTCGCTAGCCAGATGTAGCCAGATGCGTACACCGGGGATGCCCCTGGGACCAGTTTGAGATTATCTAGACTCACGAAAACAGAGGATCTGGTGAAATGGATGTCGGCGTTGAATTGGACATGGTGGCAGAAGGAATGTCGAGGTGCAAACGGATGGATATAAAAGGCAACCATTCTCTGTCACTTGCGAACGGCATTGCCATTTACTTATCGCCCACTTAGATCTCCAATATTGCCAGGGCTTCTCAACGCTGACCAGGGTGATAGCCGGAATCTTTTCTCTGCGTCATCAACTTCTTTGATTGCGTTACTACTGTATTTCTCGCGTCTCGGAGGTTGCAAGGACCCAATGCAGTTAGCCAACTTCTTAAAATCTCTTCACAATTTAGAGTTCTACAGCGCAAGTCACTCGTTCCGTATGATCTAACAAGGTCGGCGGAGCCCTGTCTGCTGAAATGAAACCACATATAAACTCCTGTTCTTGCGTTGCATGACTCTCACATCGGGTTCTCAAGTTCGACTCCGCTCGAGGATCGGTGGGAATGGGTCGAGTATCCAAGCTCACGACTCCTCCAGGATCCAGGGCAGCATGCAGCGTTGCAATCGATGACTTGGTGGCGTCAGATAAACAAGAAACCGCATTTGAACGATTTCTCCTGCAGGTGATGACACTTGCCATGGTTTCGTCTTTTTTGTGGTTCTTTTAAGAACAAAGATGGGCGTTTTGTCCTTTCGAATTTGTGTTCCGACCGTGTTCCGCCGAGTCACTTTGAACTTCCGTCGTCGCATGGCCTCGAAATATCTCACAGAGGGACTTCCAATACCACCGCACTGCTCCACCTTACTAGCTCTTTCTGTTTTTGGGATGCACCACCTCTTCACAAAGATTCATTCCGTGGGATCATGAATGCTTACAACCACTCTATCAGCGCAATGAATGTATTCCCAGCAGAAGTGCAATCGCGGCAGCGCGTCGGCTGCTGTCTCTTGGCATACGAGCAAGGTTCGCAGATATCTATCTCGAACACTTGGACCTCCGAAGTTCTACTGTACGGTTGTATACTCCTCCCCCAGTTTCCCATTGGTCATATTTCAAGCCCCATCAGAATAAATGAAAAATCTACACTTTTGTATCAGATGTTTCCCAAACCCTTGGCGCGTCAACATGTTCATGAGGAACTCGGAGTTAGTTACAGCTTTACCTAGTATCGATACATTGCACTTCTAGATGTCCTGAGGGTACCATTGTTGTCGAATACAAAGAAGATGCTGCTTCTGGCCCAGGGTACCGGCCCGGGACCGCTGGTCCCGACATCGACTGCATCGATCCATCACGACCCGAATCGCGACTTTGACATCTACCACCAATGAACCAGAACATTCCACGCGACGTGCTTGAATTTCTCACAGATTATCCCTCGAATTCTAACAATCTTTCACAATCAGACAATCTCCTTTTCTACCAGAACAAACTGAGGTGCAGACCTGACAGACTGACCATCGATGAGCTGCACGAAAGGTGCCGTCGTCACGCGCATGTCTTTACTTATCGCAACTAACATTGTATTGGCTTGTTCCAGGTGGCAAGGAGCTTACGATACGCTCGAATACAAACACGGCTTCATCCAATGGCTGTTCCCTATCCAGGAATATGGCATGAATTCTCAGTCCCAGCCATTACAACGACACGAGATTGAAACGATGAGGTCTTCTCCTGAGATTTTACAACGCGCCATTAGTTCGTATAAGCTTATGCTTGACTTTTTCGGAATGAGGTTATTGGATGAGAAGACAGGGTTGCTGGATCGTGTGTTGCCACCAAGGACCTTTGTGAGACGGTACAAGAATCTCGTTCGTGAGTATTCTCTTATAGCAGCCTCATCAGGATTCTCAACTTCTCGTTAGAGTCATCGCACAACAACCTTCGGATATCCCGGATATTGAAATGCCTCTCCGAGATGGGTCTGGAACACCTGAACGTGGGATTCGTGTTGCACGTCCTCAACGAGCAGAGTGAGCACAAGGAATTAGCGACAGGAATGCTGAAAGGCAGTATGGATCGTTGGTGGGTAAACTGCAATAGAAATGAGGAAGAGAGGGAGTGGGTCGCCGAACTCATTCGTAGAGTCAGAAGCTCTGGAGGTAAATGGATGTTTACAAGAGATATGTACGAAAAGGCCTTGAAGAGGAGAGATGAATGGGGGTCTTTGGGATTTGACGACGTCGATGAAGGTGCGAATACGGGCACATAGAAGACTGGCTTCTTCACTAGACTTTCCCATGATCCTGTAGAGTCGTAGGTTAGGTCAACTTTACATACAGATATGATTTGGGGTTTCGCGTTCGGCTTTCAGATTCGAGGAGTGCTTCGATTCTTTTTTGGTCTTATCAAAGATATTCGGTAATTCTAAATACGAGGTTTTTTTTTAAAAAAAAGATAAGCGCCAGAAAATGGCAAGTATGTTAGATAGTCGACAAGCTCAGTGTCTTTGGGCTCTCACAATGCCCGCTCGAGCTGTTGGTATCGCAGCTGCGCTAAAATATGCGCATGCTTGGCAACAACCTCCGCGTGCCATAGTGAGTCGGACGTCGGGGATCGCAATTCATCTTTACACTTTTCGTCTCGTCCTGTGATGACGGCTGTGGACCCGAATTGCATCGGATTGTGTAAGTATCTCCGCACGACCGGTACAATCGTCGACAGTAAACGAATGATACCTTTTTCTGAGAGGCCTCATGACTTCTTGGTAGTAGGTACACCATTCGTCGCATTTTGGATACATCAACTTGAGACTTCACATCTTGATGAGGCAATTAAGGAGCAAGCGAGATGCTGCTAGACGCAGTTGCCAGATGACAGTCAAACGCGCCAATGTGTACGCCTTTGGGTAGTACACTTGATCGGCTCGAACCGATGCTTCATTGTTCCCTTGACGTTTCGGAGCGGAAGTGTTGTCAAACGACATTCCTAGGCAATCAATTATATTGGCAGCAGCGAAGATTTCGGCCGACGCACAGCGCCCGATTGTCAATGAAGAGCGGAAAAACATTGGATCAACGGGTTCGGAATGGGATAGAACCAAATATCAACGACCACACGGGCGGATGAATGGTACAGATGCATTGAGATACTGTCAAGAAGAGGGCTCTAAACCGCGGACATGGATGAAAACAGGAAGGTGGTGGACATCGAACCCATCCATTATAGTTGTTTTTACAATATGGTCTGCGATTAGAACGTCAAGCATGACCACTGTGAATAAGACGCGTTATGCACCTGACATTATGACAATCGGCGTTCGAAAACTTATGCTAACTTCTCCAGTTTATTCCACAAAACTTCTCTCCGTTTTTCCGCGTATATGTCGCTTACGGACTGAAGTAACTCTTCGACGGTCTCGAAGACCTTCAGACTCAAAGAATTCGCTTTCTTAGAACCGTCCTCGATCTGGCAGGTATATGAATACAGAAAGGCAGCGATCTGATTTGTGACTCACGAAATACCCTCTCCCGGTGAGCACCAACTGCAGCTTTTCACCATCTAGCAACGTCACGGAAGCCTTTGCGACCAACGGCGTGGAAGGACTAAGTATGGAGAAACATCGAATGCCGAAATGTTGTTCCGAGAGAGCAAGCTGGAGTTCATTGGCGAGGAAGGCGGAAGGCATTGAAGATGTGCCCGCTGGCGAGGACATGATCATTAAGATATTTTTGCTTTCCCTTAGCTAAGAGGGGCCAGCCGAAGGTAGCTACTAGCGCTGGTGGGGCATGCGTCCTTTATGTAAATATAGGGGACGGTAGAGTACAATGATAGGTGGTGGTGGTTTGTTTGACCTAGATCATCGATGTCCAGTCGATCACTCAACGTCAGTGATGCCCAGGGTAAGCTGGGCATAAGAACCAATGATGGAGCTCCGGCGCCCTGTATCTTCAATTCAGACTTGTATCAGCTGTCGACATTAACCCTTCTCTCCGGCACCTTGTTCTTTCCGTATAGCGGAAGAGATTCTCCAACTAGAACAACCCTGCGACCCAGGAAAGTTTGTTTCACGAAAATGTGTCAACTATACATGCACAATCTATAGATGTACAGCAATCCCCAGATCTCAATGTAGATTGCCGTGTCAAGCTAAGAGAAAGAAGGTTTAGAGTGGGGGAACTGCGCGGCCCCAGAAGCACGATTTCTATCTCTGTGATTCTGCGAAATGCATGAAAAACATCAGGTGATGCTAATGACGAACCTACGGAAGTATAGAAGACAGACCGGTACGACAAGACGCGTTGCATATACACGTAAGGCTAGCACGGCGGATCTTGGATAAGGTGTTCGGAGGTAGGCGAGTTTCTTGAGCCACTTAGTAGGAGTGGGACCTCGGGTCATTGAAAACCCTCCCACTGTAACTCGCAAACAATAAACCTTTCTACCCAGGGGAAGGCGTTTATCTCGTGAAGATATTTCTGGATTTGCAAGTCTGGAAGCAGATACCGCCGGATAGTCAAGTGAATACCGTAACCAGGTGTTAATGAAGGTTGGTCAGATGTAATGACCGGATCCTTGGCTTTATTTGTCAAGAAACCAGCATCTGAAGCCAAATCCATGATGCAAATCTTGATTGGAAGCATTGATACGCTGGTCTAGACATGGTTTTCATCGCCGGTGGGGGCTATTGAGCTGGACTAGCAGGATCACAACAAGCTGTTTACCGATGGAGTCGTCCTCAGTCGACTGTCGGAAACTCCCACAAGAGTGAACCAGGATGGCCACAATGAATGACTCGGACAAAACAAGTGGCCCGAAGAGCATTGCCAAGAGCTGGTGGTAATGGTCAGAAGAGAAGAAACCTCGACTGACCGATAACTCGGAACTTGGCTACTGCCTGCCATTCCGGCCCGGGACAAACAGGTGCCTTCAAGATCCTCCCGTTGAATGTCTGCCACATACCACCATCCCTTACGACTAATTTCATCCGAGAAGAACAACCATGCTGTTCTTCATTGCTTCTCGATATCTCGCACTCCAGGCCAAGGATATTTCAATTTGCTCGCGTATTGGCATAGCTTCAATGGGTCCAGGGATTGCTTCGTTGTTTGCGTGGCACGACTTGCAATTACTACGCCGCTATTCAGGATCTGCGGCACTTGCTGTCAAATTAAAGATTTAGACTTCAAGTATGGCCCTGTATCTCAAGCAGCTTCCAGAGCGCCAATTACGCCCAAAACGACTGCTGGGAGCATGATACATCTGTCGGCTAGGTTGACTTGATAAGTTTTCTGACACGTTATGCCCGACAACATTTCATGGAAGTACAGCTCTTGAGGTCGTTGGGAGATTCAAGCCTTTTCGCTTGACGACAACGCCAATTCGCCCAGGAACGGGCATCTATGCCCCCGCAGAGAACTTAGCACTTTCTCAAACCAAAAATCAACTGCTGGACGGCCGATTCACTCTCAACATAATTGAAATTGCGACAACACGATCATGCGCTCACAGACGCTGACCTTTGTATTTCAGGTTTTAAATGCGACAGCTGTGTTCTGCGCTCCTACGGCGGATCCGTCGAGCGTCCATGAGGTTTGTGATGGCATCCCTTGTCTTGTCTTCTATCTTTAAATTGCCTACCTAGCTCGATACCAACGTTCGAGTGAAGTGATCAGGAAAGAAACTAAGCCTTCGATCATGGGCAACACTAAATGTCGCCGCGGAAAGAGCTCTGGTAACTCTGCCTCCAAACCTAGGCGTGACCTCCATGCCGCGCCAAGTCCTCCCAGACGCTAAACCTGGTGTCTGCAAGTACAAGCCTTTCGATGACAGCGAAGAAGAGACAGTTTCTTCAGCACAGAATGGTCAAGACGGATCAGGGACTGGACACATTAAGGCCTGAAGCAAACAAGACCGAGCAAATATCCAGTCCCGTCCTTGTCGTTCTTTGCTGACAGGGTTATTTATGTAGGCAAAAGGCTCCACTGCAAATATCAACAGTCCTGATTCTCCTCAATATGATACCGGAGAAGCAGACGCACATTCACCTTTGCCCCGGACAAATACGCAGACCGGCCACTTGAAAGCACAACTGACAGCCTCAAATACTGATGCTAAAGGGCGATGACAGGTCTGCGATGCGTCTGGAAGTTTTCAAATTCCTCAATACCATTGTTCACTTATCATCCTTTCCAGACTAAGTACATCGTCGACATCTCCGTCCTTGATCGGATTGCATTTGAGAATCTGGCTTGCCCTCCTTTTGATTCTCTCGCAGGAATCATCGAGAAGTGTAAGGCCGAGCAGCTGAAGCTCAAGGAAGAGTGGCTTAAAGGCTTCCCTCAATATGTGGCATTTATCGGGTTCTAGCATTCTGGAGGAACAGAACGTGGCCAACAGACATACCTGACGAAGAGAGTTATAATGCAATCCTGTTTTTTACAAGAAAGAAAAAAAAACTATATTAAGGGATACTACTACATCTACTAACAACTACTTATACTCATAATTTTCATATTCATCGACAAACTAACAGACATTTCCATGTTTATACTGCCTCCCGCCCTTGCTCGTTACTCAACCAATTCATGAAATCCGTACCCGGGGCAGGAGGCATCAATGATCCCGCCTCATTCAACCAATTCATGAAGCCCGTATCGGCGAAGTCAAATGACTGAGCCTCACATAGCTTGTCCAACTGACTCGAAATCCATCCTAAGCAGGGCGTCCATCGTGGGTCAAGCGTAGATACCATCCTTGCTGCTTCATTACCCCACTGTTTCCTCACCCACCACGGGCCATCCTCCGCCACCCTTTTCATCATAACGCAGTAATGTGCCAAGATGATGAGTGCACGCGGTTTCCGCTCGGCCAATAAGCGAATGAACGTGTTGGGTACCATTGACCACCACATGCATGATGCATACATGCAGTAGTCTTTACGAAATGAGGCTTTCCATGATGTCTCGAGGATGTGTATCGCCTCTGCATATGCATCACACACCGATACGTCGTGCAACTCCTCTACATCTGGCAACGAGTGCGCCTTACTCAAAAGGATCGATAGGGATGATGGAAACAGTTCCCCCAGGGGTGTAGGTATGTATTTTGGCGCCATGATGTTTACCATTGGACGCAGAATGCCATCTTCGAGTTGTAACCAGTCTTTCACAACCTTCTGGGGGAGAGTACGGACCGTCGTATGCCACTCGCTGGAATATGAGGAGATTATGGATGATGTAGCGAACTCATAGAGCCCAATAAGAGAGAAGGTGATGAAGACGGCATCAACGTCCATCTTCCCATCCACATCTGCCCTATGCAACCCCGTTTTGGCCTGCCAGTAGTAGGTGCTCGCAGCTACAGCGTACTGACCAGCCGTAGGATTCGCATGGTGAGCATGAAGCGCCGACATCGCGAGAATGGCATGGAGGAGACATTGATTTTTAGGGTCAAACGCGATTTTGGGAATGACGGTTCGCCATAGACTTATCGAAGCATGATCACTTGAAAGCGAGTGCGAAGTATCGGTAGAATAGTGGTGCATTAGTTCAAGAGTCAGCAAGTCGAATGAACTTGTGCCAGTACGCCTCGATATTGTGGAAGGGGGACTTTCATGTGACCTTGTTGACGCAGCATCGGCCGACGATATCCCTGACACCACCGAATTGGCACGCTGTGGGATATTGATCCAGACACACTCTATACCTCGCGTCGCACAGTTCTTGCACTCAGGAAGTTCCTCGTCGCACTTCATTTGGACATCTGAGTCAACCTGACGAAGGATGAAGCGTTGGCGGTGGATACACACCTTTACTTTGCGTCGCTTGCATGTTTTGCATCCACTTCGTGTCTTGTGGTGGGGACGGATTGTTGACATGAATTAAAAAAAGTGGTGACTAAAACGATAAACAGTAAGACAGCTGTAGGTAGATTCAACCGTTTATTGGATCGACTAAGCGGAGTCAGTACCACCGAAGACGTAAGCAGGATGACCTTCCTTTCTGAACAACTCCTAGGTCGGACCAGGAACTTATACAGAGGATAGCTTGCCAATGCTGCTACTATCCTTACTTATTCCTTGGACTCATTACCCTGAGCTTGGAGGGACGGAGATGTGGACAATTCTCTGAGAATTTGAGTTTGAACTCATTCTCGTTTGCTGTTGTCGAAAAGGTCATCATGTACCATTCTTCGACTTTTGCTTTATAGTCTGTATCTTTGTTGCTGTCCCTCTCTGACATCGTTCGGCAACTTCGACAACAGAACACTCACACCTAACGCATTGCGACGCTCCTCGAAAATTGGACCTTTGTCATAGCCTTAGCACACACTGTATCATCACGACGTACCGCTGTTGGATGCAGTGCCTTCCCATCAGTCCTATCGCGCAGTATCGAAGCTGGCAGACTTGGCAGACTTGGCGGACTTGACATGGCAACCCCAGACGACCTCGAAGGCACCGCTCTTTGGGTATAAATACAATCTCGGAAGATGCGAAATATTCCAGGTAGAACCTGGCGTTCGACCTCATACTAGCTTTCTGACCGCCGGACGGTTCAGACACAACTCTCCTTACACTAATATTCCTCCTACAATGCATCTTCATAGGCTCTCTCTCGCAGTGATCGCGTTATATACCATAACCGCGAATTCGGCACCAGCCACGTCTTTGGATGAATATGAGGATGTAAGTGACAAAGCATGTCTTTACACTATTAAATAACTCCTTACAGTTAGATGCCCGTGACTTTTTGAGTTCGTCAAAAAACAATAACAATGGCGGTCAAGTATGTCTTGTCCATCTCTTCAAAGGCGCGTTATCTCATGACCATATCAGTCCTCCAGAACGGGGTCATCCTCATCTGTGAGTACTCAATACATTTGTTAATACCGACAAGAAGTACTGATGCGATTTGTTAGAGTGGACAGTGTCAAAAAACTACTGCCAGAGGAATTGACTTTGACGTTGACATTGTCAAGCGCATGTTTGGTTCCAGTAAACCAACAATTTGTGGTTTGACCGCGGCACCGACTCAACGAAGCTGTAAAAGCTTTAGTGCCGACGAAGTCTCCGATGGCGAACAGGAAGGAACCTCCGGAGGTCGTACATCCAATAACTTGAAGAGAGGGGTAAAGTCTTTCACTGTGCTTGAAGTAGTTCGATTTTTGAGAATTTTTTTCATAGTTTTTCGGGTCTTCTAGGACTCAGGGGACGCAGACGAATGGTAACTCCGACGGCTATACACCTCTGGATCCCAAACTCGGTAAAAAGGCGACAGCCAGTGCCGAGAAGATACTTCTCGCCCTGCAGAAACAATCATCGACCTGTGGTAAGCATGCAGATCTTTCTTTGTAAAGTAAAGCCTTACCTTGGTCTTTAGACAACGCAGTTGAGCTTCCTCTGATCGACCAAGTTATGCAAGAGAACACAATCTGTCAGGCCTTCACTTATTTCTCCAAAATCATTCAACCTTCATTAAATCCGTTCAGCAAGAAGGCAAAGGCGCTGATGATGACATGGCTAGAGGGTCCCATCGCCCTTGCGAACGGAATATCACTCCAAAACAGTGCAACCTCTGGTAGTTCCACAAACAGTACAGCCACTGGTAGTTCCAAAAACGGTACAGCCACTGGTGGTTCCCGTGGGTCTAGTACTAGGTCAGGTGGTTCGAGGAGCAGATTGGTTTCCAGAGGCTCTGGTAACGTGACAGAGAATACAGGACAAGGCAATAATTTTTGGAAGGTTGAACCTAGCGTTTATAAATCGGTGAGGACATCTCTTGATCATGATTACGAAGAGTCTCACGACATATATCGCAGAAAAAAGCGATAGCAGCAAAGGCATTGGCGGGCACCTCGTCTACAGCTACTTCCACGACTGAATCCACCGAGGAAGGCGGAAGCGTAGCAGAATACCTCTCCAACTCAGAAGTCCAAGAATCAGAGAAGGCCTTTGCTGAGGAGTTTGCAACTGCCGTATCGAAAGCTATAGCAGAAGCCTATCAACAAGCCCTGTCATGCGGAAAGAAGAAGGACAAGAAAAAAATTGAAGCCCAGTGGGTGCGTGCATCTATAATGCATCATGACGATCCTGTTCACCGATGCTGTTCGTAGGCAAAAGTCAAGTCCGCCAAAACCCTCGTGCAACAGGGTATAGATCATTATTTCGAAGCTATGGTTACTGCTGCAGGTGCAGATGATTCTGAATCTACTGCTGAGGAGCCAGTTAGCGACGAAGATGGTGCCACGGGTCCGGATGATGGCACTCAAACAGATCCTAGTGACCGCGAAAACAGCGACACTCTCGATAGTTCTGATGATCCTGATGCTGGCACGGACACGTATGATGATACCTCCAATACTCCTGCCGACGGTCCAGATGGCCTCGAAACCCAAGAATCAGATGAGGATCAGCAGTCAAGTCATGGTGGCGATGAGACTCTTGGAAGCGAATCTACAGGAGGGATGGGTGGACCGGACTCTAATGAAAGCGGTACTGGCGATGAAGAGGACGAATCTGGTCATGGTAGCGATGAGACTCTAGGAAGCGAGTCTACGGAAGGGAAGGGTGGACCGGACTCTAATGAAAGCAGTACTGACGACGACGAGTACGGCTCTGGTCATGGTGGTGAAGATACTCTAGGAAGCGAGTCTACGGGAAGGACGAGTGGATCGGACTCCAATGAAAGCGGTCCTGGCGACGAAGAGCACGCCTCTAGTCAGGACGAGGCCGGTGATGAGGAACTTGACTCTAGCGACGAAGAGCATGACTCTAGCCAGGATGAGGCCGGTGATGAGGAACTTGACTCTGGCGACAAAGAGCACAACCCTGATCAGGACGAGGCCGGTGATGAGGAACTCGACTCTAGTCAAGATGAGGCCGGTAATGAGGAACTTGACTCTGGCTCTGGCAAGGGTATGGACAATTACGGCTCAGATGATGAATACTCAAGCGAGAGCCAAAATGACGGGGAATTAGGCAGCGAAGAAAACGGCGAGGAGGAATCAACCGAAGACTTTTAGTGTGCTGGCTGACACGTCAGTTCATCGATGTGAGTATGAAGTCATCTACTTGTCATTATATTATTATAATATATGGTGCTCAAGGTCCTAGATGTAATTTATATTTTCATACCTCACTCAGGAGTGTTTATGAATCGCATGAAGATGGAGACGAGTAACCTCGTCGGGCTCATAAATGGAGGTAAAATTAAGCCTCCAGCGAGTCCGCGCCTGTGCCATGAATTGACTGAGAAAAAAGAGATCAGCCTCGTATCGCAGAAGAATTAAGAAGACGAACTCATTGGTTGTGCCAGAACAAACACAACGAAGTACACCCACAGGCGTCCATACCATCCACGAACTCTCCGGCCTGTGATTCTTCGCCAGAGACGCTCAATAACCAAAATGGGTGCTTGCAGAGCAAAGAAAATCACGGGTGCCGAGTCGAGTCCTCTACCCATCGCGTACATGGATAACTCGTGGTAAAGTCCAGAGGCAATGAATATTCCCACTACCATACCGAAGTCACCCGCAATCCATTTCCCTGGATAGCCTCCATAAACCATGAACGTTTGACGAAGTAGTTGGTGCCACCTCTTGGACCATAATTCATGCATAGACTCTGAAAGCCAAGGAGAATCTAGGATGGGGGGCCAAGCCAGAGGGGAATCATCACAAATCCCAACGGCGACAACGGTCACCAATTGGTATATAGCCTCAAACCCGGCTAGAAGGCAACAACCAGACAGAATATGGATGAACGTCGATACTGCATATCGTGAGATTGGCGGAAGACTATAGTAGAACATGGAGCCCCCAAAGACCGATCCAACGCCGGGAAAAAGCTTTAGAATGAACTCCAGAATATCCATGATAAGGAAGTTCTTTACCATGGCGAGGATAGTGGCGTTTACGAAAGGACCGCGGTCTAATGGTCGCGTTTCCTTAGGTACGTAAGTTTCTTGGCCATACTTCCAACTAATACCACGCATGGAGGTAGCGAGCTGAACAACATCCGTTAACCACGGGGCAATTGAGCGCCCCCCTACAGGTGGATTGGTGTGTCCATTTGCAGACCCATTTGCGGTGGCTTTGCCTTTGTATTGACCAGGGCGCACTTCGTCAACTCTGAGCATGCCTTCCTTCTGAAATGCATAGTCCAGGGCTTTCCCAATAATGACGAAAGCGCTTAGGCCTGTTATAAGATAGTCAGTGGCGCGTCTAAGGTTGGTATTGACATCAGAACGCACATGATCCCCAATTACACGTATTCATCATGGGTATTGTCCAGTAATACCGAAATGAAGTTCCGAGAGATGCAGTAATGACGGTCGGTAGTAGCAGCAGTCTTATGATATAGGTGTTTTCCTGCCGCGCTAGAAATGCCATGAAGAGGAATGGCACATACGACACGAGAATGGAAGGTATAGCATCGAGAGATATTGGTATTCGATTATGTGGTTCTGGTATGATTGTCCGAAATGCCTGGTATGCGCCGGCACCTAGCCTGACCAAAAGTTGAGCCACCCCGTTTACACAATTGCAGCAGAACACGTACTCTTGAAATAAATGTGGCATCCTCAATTGTATTTTATAGCACGTCTAAATCGTCTTCTTATAGAGAAAGCTTTGGAATAGTAGCAAGAACAAATTGGTACATGGAGGTAGATGGGTAAGGTGTAGGCGGGACCGCGCTGGCATCAGTCATAACAGTGTTGTCAGCAAAAGTGTATTGACGATCATCTGACCAAGGGGCTTATCTATTTACGATTTCAATTTTTCTGGCTCCGTGCCACGATAACGCTGTTTGCCCACGGGGTACCACTCGATCTGATAATAAAATGCCTGTATACCCTTTCTTTGCCCGACAAGCTCTTCGAAGATGAGATCGTGCACACTCCGTCGTCTTCCCCGGCTCACCCTCTTTGGTCGCTCTGTATTGCTTGTTACTTGCGAACTCCTAGCCAATGCGATATGCTGGACCGTCGCAGGTATTTTATTTGGTCGTAGTCGAGAAACACAGCCAATTTTAAGCTTGGCTTTACTTGCTTGGGTGAGCCGCCAATCTCTTCCAAACCTTACCCTGCTGACGAAGGACATCAGACGTTGGGACTACGACACGGTATTTCGATTTTCAACCTCACCTCTGCTGATCTCATACAAAGATTGCAGCTCTTGATGCAGATCACATAAGGTTCTTTCGCCACAATTCATGTAAGCAAGGTCCATATCACACAGGGCCGTCAAGTACAGAAGCTCAATTTCAGCCAGTGTCTCACCAAGTCTAACTGTCAACGAAGTGCTATTGACAACGCAACAAGAGGCTTGATCAGTATGGGCCAACTCCCTGTTACATGCGGCCTATATTTTTCTCTCGGACACAGTACAATTGTGGTCGTGGTCGTGAGTGAGTTCTGTTTTTTTTTTCAGCTTTGCCTCATATTCTCTTCCCCTAGAATGTTGCAATCGCTATATCATCTGATGTCTACGAGAAAATAAACGGCGTCGGTACAATAGGAGGCATCGTAGGTAAGCCTCAGATGCGCAAGTAGATACGGCAATATCTCTGACTCTTAAGTAGGGGCGGCCGTCAGTGGTTCCTTCTTGTTTATTGTGGGAGTCGCGAATTCGATTTTCTTGTGGAAAGCGATAAGGCAGCGTCGAATTGTGCGGGTGTTATCTTGTTCAAGAGAGAAACCATTAACATATCAATCAGATGAAGCTCCAGCAAGCCAATGGGGCCCAACAGCACACGGAAGATACAATCGAGGACCCCAAACATGGCCATATGCTTATGATGAGGATATTAGGACCCATCATAACCTTCGTCAACAGGCCTTGGAAGGTGGGATACGGATGAATGAATTCAATTTGCGCAAAAATAACGACATTCCGTTAGATGTATCCCGTTGGCGTTCTTTTTGGATTCGGTGAGGCCTACTCGAAAAAGACCCCACCTTGTTTCTCATGTATCATGTATTTAGGATTCGATACTGCATCTTCGATTGCCCTTCTGGCAGTTTCAGCCTTGGCAAAAAAGAGATCCGACGGAAGTACTATTCCTCCCGGAGACATTGTCATATTACCAGTCAGATCCGTCGATGGCCCTCATCTTTAATAACGCTGATTGTCGACAGTTACTCTTCACGGCCGGGATGACGATCATAGACTCCTTGGACTCGATTCTGATGCTCTACTCGTACTCTGGTTTTGCGGAGCATTCGTTCGTTCTTTTCGAGAAAAGGTGCTCGCTGCCCCTTGGAGAGGCGATTCCTGGGGCTGAGGTCATACAGACGTCAAGACCGCCTTCACCCAAGTCTCCTGGAAACGTTGAAGTTAGTGCCGCTGACACCGAGCCACAAATTGCGTCTCCCGTTCTCGAGGCAGGTGATGAATCGGCGCTTTCTCAACAAGCAAGAACCATGAGAGTAAAGATGAACATGATGTCTGGGCTGAGCATCATCCTGACCCTAATGAGCATTCTCGTTGCATTCAGGTGTGTTTTGGTCTCGTATTTCGATATCGCGCGGCTTAATTATCTACTATAGCATTTCGCTCATCACTATCATGGGCCTTATTGGAGATAACTGTACTTCGTGCCAAGAAGCGGCTGAAGCAGAAGATGGAGGGGGACTAGCTGGGAAATGGTGGAGAGGATGGGCAAAAGTAGGGCATATTTAATCTGCGGAAATCTTGCTTATCATCTTTTCAAGGCGAATGACAACTCAGGATATATCGGTGCAGCAATTGTAGGGGCCTTCGTAGTCATCGTCGCGGGTTGGTATGGCGGGCGCTGGGCGATCAGGAAGAATAGAGAAAGATCAAGGGTTGTCTTAGACTAATACACCATATCTCTTATGTCTGGGAAAGGCATTCTAAAGAACAATAAAAATGTGATGATGGTCCATGGTACCGGGTCCGTGCGCTAACGCACGTGGGAACTGCCATAATAATCAGCAGTCGGAGAACGTCGTCTTCGTTTTATCCATCATCGTCCCCCCACGTCGACAACACTTCTTTTGTTTTTTTGTCTTGCACCCTTGCAAGACAGCCATCCAGACGCGTTATTTTGCGAATCCTCTCTATGATGTCTGGTACTGTTACTGGGCCTGAAAATCAGGAGAACACCAGCGCTACAGGCTCTCCGTCGGATCCAGCGTCATCTCTACGTGCTGCTGCTCTGTTGACTCTCAAGTCCAAGCGTCGCAAAGCCGCTGGCGAACAGTCTTCTACTGCAGCTTTGCCTGCTCGACCTCCTCCCATTACCGATTCCTTCCAACTCGATTATGGCCAAGAGGATGGATCATTACCCACAGCTCGAGCCCCAGCTCCCGGCCCATCAAAATCTCACCCAGTGGATATGGAAGACGGCCAAATTCGCGAAGAGGGCGAAATAAGCGACTCGGAAGAACAGTTGGCTACAGCAGCACCAGCTCGAACTAAGCAGTCACCGCTGACGCCACAACCCCAGCCCTCACAGCTGGAACCTGCCCACGAAATCAAATCATCTTTGGCCTCTCCTTCAAGGACGGCCATCACTAAACAGGAATCACCGCCCATCTTGTTGGAAAGAGTCACTGACATTTTGCCCAGCCCTTTTGAGGTCCACGACTCCTCTAACATGGAGGTCGATGTCGACGATTCTTATAGCAACAATCTATATCTTGCTCTCGGTCCAGATCATGTTCGACCTGGTTTGCACAGTACGCCCCTCATTGCTAACATTTTAGTGTGGCAGACTGACGTATCTGCAGTGAATCAAACTCAATACGATACCGCAAAGGACATCATACTGGATCTTCTTGGCTGGGGTATCCCCCCAACGTTCCTCGTTGACTGTGGTCTCAGCCGAGAAATAGTCTACTACGTTTTCAACGAGCTCAATCTTCGGCTCCCCGACAACCTTGACACTAATGGTCTGATACCCTATCTCCCACCACCATTTTACCATTCAGACGCTGCTCAAGAACCGTCTTCTTCAATGCCTCCTCCTCCTGTTCCTTCGGGCTTACAGTACCACAATCCGTTACCCGGGCCGTTGAAGTTGTCTGATGTACAAAGTCCCAGTTTAAACTCGGCGTTGCCATCCTCTCTCCTTTCTACTAATTCTCCCTCTGCGCCGGAATTATCACCCGTGGCAAACTTACACGACATGGAAAGGCAACGGCGGCAAGAACTGCTTGCAAGGAAAGCTGTCCAGGCTTCTCGGAAGGCGAAACCACCACCTCCGCCATCTCCCAGCAGTTCATCCATCGCTTCCTCAAGATATGTGTCCCCAGAACAGCCCCCCCAGGATGTAGAGATGACTACGGAGACGGTCGATGACTTTCTGAAGACCCTCGAACCTACGGCAGAAGGAGAGGCAATGGATGTCGACGAGATCCCAGGTCTTGGGAGGTCGCAACCGGTATCCAAGAATCCTTCGATCTCTCACCAACGATCGTTCACGGTTGGCCGAGTGGTTCTTCCTTCACCATCGCTTACCCCGATGAATGCTGAGCAATCGTCGTCGTCTAACGGCAGTACGCCTTCCCTGACACCTGTCCAGAAAAGCGCGTCTATCACCAGTCTCGATGGTCAACCGATCCGGAGGCGACCTGTAGCTGCGGATTTTGTTGACATGGACGGCAGTTCTCGCAACGGGAATGGCTTGGCCAACGGCCGCTCTCACCCACCACATAATCTCAGGCGAAAAATGGGGACCGGATTCGCCAACGTCAGCAAGATGCGCAGACTGGTCATCGACCTGAGCGACAGCGAGGGCGAAGGAGATGAGGATTATGTTATGGGTGAAGCCGGCGAATCTGCTAGCTCGACTCCCACTTATCTATCGGCTGCCCTTTTTGGCGCAAAGGCGAGCCGAGGCCCGCGTACTCAATCACCTGCGATATTGATGGAGAAAGAGATGGAGATTGCAAGAATGAGACAGCTGATCGCCGACAAAGAGCAGAATCGAGTAAAAAAGATGATGGTGCGTCTACGTACCTTCTCTTCTTGGGCTCATCGATAAAACGTCGTAGCGAGCGAATTCTATCCAAGAACCTGCAAACGGTGTCTCGGAGAAACCGGCGCCTGTTAAACAGGAAGAGGTAGATTCCAATCTTGGCATCTCCGCAAATGGTTCCGCGGGGGAGCGAATACCCACCACCAATCTCCGTACGTTTACAACATATGTGTGGTCATGGATCGGGAACCTAATAATTGTTGCAAAGCTCGGACACAAGTCGCTGCGGCCACCGCGGTCATCGCTTCTGCACCTACGACGCCTCCGCATGGTAGTCTACTCTCCCGCCCCTCGGACTATGGCTGATCTGTGAATCGTTCTGTTTGTTTTTCCCCTTCCCCTGTACCTTTGTAGGTGATAATCTGGTTCCCAATGGACACACAAGCGGTCACCCCTCTGACGGAGAAGGAGGCGAGTGTTTAATCTCATTTTCTTTCCTCGTTTCTTCTGCTGACGTCGCTCATTCTCTCTTTTTGTGTTCGATCCTTCTTTATTTCGTGTCCGCGTCACCCATTCGCAGTTGTGCAAGAACAAGCGGCAAGGATCTTTTCTCTTCCTGTTTTCAGAGCAACCTCCGTGTTTTCCTAACTTATCTTCTCTGTTTCTTTTCTTTCCGGCACCATTATCTGAATTTCTATCTCTGGTATTTTTGTCCTTCGTGTTTTAACTCCAGCAGGTATCGAAAGTAAACGGCGTGGATACCCCGCATAGCGACGACCGACTCGACACTCTGACCGAAGCAGTCGACGTCGACGCCGCAACGTCTTCGTCGACACAGGTGCGTCATACGAGTTCGTTTTCTTTTCATTTTCATTTGTGTATGGATCTCAATGAGACTTCATGCACGTCACAAGATGTCAGTACTGAAACATTGCTCTTTGTTTTTCTTGATTTAGACGACACTTTCAACGAACACCCAAAGACAAGAAGAAAATCCGGACCTGCCGGAGCAACATCGAAACGAAGCTGATCAATTCACGACATATGCTTCTCTATTCAGCTCGTATCCTCTCTTACGATCGTGGTCTATGGCCAACGACTTAGCGGCGAGGACTTCTGAGCAAGCCTCTTCCCTCAAGACATGGCCGACGGCCAGGGCGCTAAGTTTGAACACGTCTACTTCTCTTTCTTCTGTCACTTCATTCTCTTCTTTTTCCACCATGCCACGTTCACGCAGTTCTTCAGCTTCCTCCGTCCATTCAGATATGCACATTTCTAGACTTCTGCCTGCTCCAGACCTGAGACCACTGAAAACAGTCACAGTTACCAAACTGTTGGATCCATCCAAGCTGATCTGCCAGTATGAGATTCCCGGAGGGGGAATATGTAGGGATGTAGGATGTGACGATGTACATCCAAGTCGTTTGAGTAACCAGCAATCTTCACCGGGACAGAGTGTGGATCCAAGTGGTAAGTGGTCTATGATTTGCACTCCTGTTGGCTCACGGGACGGGGTCGTAGATGAAGATACTGCAGCGTACCTGTGCGCGGTGGTAGCCTTACCATTAGGTGTTGGCGCTAGCAAGATTGTTGGCATCCTTGAGAAACTTCGGCTTGAGCATCCTACTATGGTGTTCGACGAACGTATTTCGCGGACATTGGAGATTTTATCGATGCAACCACCGTAACTTGGATGAATGACTTTTTGTCTAGGCCAGTGGCACGATGCCCCGGATGTGCGGACCTTTTCGACAGAGTCCCGCACGGCGAGCAGCACAGCGCTCCGCGAAGCTCCCGCCCTCCAAGGAAGAAAAAAGAAAAAAAAAATATTCGAAAAAATGATGATTGATGATGATGTAAAGAGCGCAATGCGCCAAATCGTTATTGGAGGTGTTCCGTAGCCTGTTAGTGTTAACCTCCCGCCATTACTATCTCTGGGAACCGTGATTGGAGTGCATTTGTGATGTATATGTGTTGATAGTCTTTCGTTTCGTTTAGCTTCTGCAATGTAATGATTGTGTGATTAGCAACTGCGGGAGCATTTCGATTTGTGGGAACGGTGTTCCCGAGAAGGAAAAGAAATTAACATTTATGGGAACGGATCTGGTGCCGTAAGGACTGCGCAGTCGGGGATGACTGGAAGGACATGATGATGCTTACGGAGCCGGCTAGCCGAACATAGCATTGTTCGCCATAATGGGTGACGCAGGGAGTAGTGCGCAGATAGAGCAGCGCGTGATACTGATCGCGGGTTGCCACGCACCGTTTCACCACTTTTCCTTTGTTTTACCCTGGCATTGAGCGGCATTGGGTGCGATAGCACTTACGAGAGTAGGCATTTCGATTGTGTTTCAGTGGCAAGCTATCTGATTTATTATTATCAGGGTGGATTCATGCATTTCTCCCGTCAGGCATGAGTCAGCAGTTCCTGATTTGGGTTCCTGTTGAGAGCCGAGGTAATGAGGCGTGGGAATTTGGTTGTGTTTGGCGAGATCCGGTTGAAAAGGGAAGGGCTGGGCGACCAGTGAGAGCCAGTTTCCGTTTTAGCCCACACTTCCTCTTACGGCCACACTCGACTCCTCTCCCCTCCTCCCCAACACAAGGTTCGTCATCCCTGCTGCTCGTCGTCGTGAACAGCGAGCTCACTTGTTCGATCTTCTTTCGTACTGCTCTGTTCCCCCTCTAAAACACGTCGTGCTCACTCCAATCCCACTCCGGCAACGACGCAGTCGACCCAGGCGTCAGACTCCACTGCTATGCGAAAGCGCCAACGCACCATGGACATGGCTGCACCTCAGAACGATCCTCAACAAGCACCCCCCGTAGGCCCGCCCGCTGTGAGCGATGACGCGTTCATCAACGACCAGGACGCCGTCGACAGCGCGGGCGACGATGACGAAGACGAAGACAAGCCCAAGTCAGACAAGAAGGCAGGAAGACGAAAGATCAAGATCGAGTTTATCCAGGATAAATCGAGACGTCATATAACCTTCTCCAAAAGGAAAGCTGGTATGTCCCCCACGCACTCACATCTGCGTCTCTTCTTACATTCCCTTTTCCAGGCATTATGAAAAAGGTAATTTTTTTTCCCTTTCCATCGAGCCCCTTGTTCATCCCCTCATCCATCCCCTAAAGGCATATGAGCTCTCTACCCTCACTGGCACCCAGGTTCTGCTCCTCGTCGTCTCTGAGACTGGCCTCGTATACACCTTCACCACTGCCAAACTCCAGCCCCTCGTCACCCAGCCAGAAGGCAAGAATCTCATCCAGGCATGTCTCAATGCTCCCCATGGAACCCTGCCGTCGTCCATGCCAGTCGGTACCCCGCTTGGACGTCAGTCAGGCGGTCCGCCCATGAACATGCCACCTCCAGCAGCCGGCTCCAGTAATCTGCCTGGTGGTTTGGCAATCAGTGGGCAAGCCGGTCCCAAGGAGGACGACGACGGTGGCCATGACGATGATGAAGCTGCCCACGGTGGTCGCCCAAACTCTGGAGATAAGCGCCGTCGCCGTGCCTCGTCCAACGCCGGCGCTCCCTCTGCGCCTCCTCGATCTGGTGGTGGCACCTCGCCCCACTCTCCCAACAGTACCATCCCACCTTCTCTTTCCATTCCTCCTGGTGCCTCAAGCCAGCCCCCGCCCCAGTCGCCCCAGCAGCAGCCTCAAATACCGCTGGGGTCGCCAACGTCTCCGAATCAGTCCCATGCGCAGGTCCCGCCGTCGACTGGGCAGTATGGGCAAGGACCTTATGGCCACCATCATCCAGGACAAGGAGACATGTACCCACCACACATGATGCCCGCCTATGGCTATCCCGCTCCTCCGGGAAGTGGTGGCCCGCCTGGCGGGCAGCTTGGAGCTCTTGCGAACACTGCAGCGGCTCAGCAGGGCCATTGGCAACAACAGCAGCAGCAGCAACAGCAGGTGGGCCAAAGTAGCCACTATGCTCGTCGATGATCATTGGTACCTTTCTACTTTTTTTCTGTTGACGAAACGCCCGCTTTTTACGTTACTTATGCAAGCCTTTTTGTTTCGATGTTCTGTTCGCTAAAAAGTGTACTACGACGTTGATTTCTGATTTTTGTTCTCTTGTCTACTCTGTCGTAAAGTTTCTCAGTAGTTTCTTGACCGTTTCGTACTTATCGTGGCTTTATCGCCGTATTGAATGGTAGCGATTGTATATATATAAAAGTCAGTTTGCTTCATGAGTTGTAGAACGTAGCCTACCAATGTATCGGTATAGTTTTGCAGAACAGGAGTCTGGATGTTCTACATTAAAGATACTAGATTACAATCAGTGGATGACGTAGAAGCATAAGATGAACTTTTCTGTGTCTACGTGTACCTGTTCCTCAATCCGTTCGTAACATGCCTTCAAAAAACCATCCATTCCTTTGCCTTCTCTTTCCAATACTGCCTTTACTCAACGCTGCTGCATATTGTCTTCTTTGGCTGCGAGGCAAACTGAGTGCTCGGGCGCAACGCCTGCTACTGCGTGTCCTGGCTGCTGGACCTGTCCCCAAACATGTCGCCTTTGTTATGGACGGCAACAGGAGATATGCTCGTATGAATCACAAAAAAATACCCCAGGGACATGCCGAAGGATACATTGCTTTGAGGAGGGTGCGTTTCGCGCCCGTCACTGTGTTACCTGGCCCATATACCCTTCTGTAGGTGCTGGAGATATGTCTTCGCCTGAACATCAAGTGTGTCTCCGTGTACGCGTTCGCCATCGAAAACTTCAAGCGCCCAAAAGACGAGGTAGAGGCTCTCATGGCGCTGTCGCAAGAGAAGCTCTTGGAACTATGCGAACACGAGGACCTGCTTGAGGAGTATGGCGTCCGGCTGAATGTCCTGGGGAAGAGGGAGCTCCTCCCGGGGTCCGTGCAAGAGGTGATACGGAGGGCGGAGAATATGACGCGAGCACATAACCGGTCTGTCGTTCCCAATACTGGCAGTGGTTCTCCTTGCTGACGTCTCGTTTGAAGGTCCATTCTGAATGTATGCATGCCGTATGCGTCGACAGACGAGATAGCTACCGCTGTTCAATCCTGCGTGAGGAACGCTCTCGCGAAGGACGAGGTGGATTTGCGGATATCGACCCAGGATATCGAGGATAACCTCATGACGAGCAAGGCCGGCAGCCCGCCATTAGATATTATGATACGGACGAGTGGCGTCAAGCGTCTCAGTGACTATCTCTCGTGGCAGGTCTGCGTCCCTCTGCTGCTCCCCCTGAATCTAAATTGACAAGATCTTCTGGCAGTGCTGCGAAGATACGCAGATACAGTTTAGTTCTGCGTACTGGCCTGATTTCGGGCTCTTTGACTTTGTTCCGATTATACTGGACTTTCAGCGCAAAGCGTGGTCTATGTAAAGTAGTTTTTATTCATTAAGACTATATGAAATACGGGACGCACTAATTCACCGATACCTACAAAATTCTTCTGGCGCGCACCTGATAAGATAGAGCCAAGGCTCACTCGCCTGCTATCTGATCCTAACGTTCCATCCAGAATCCAGTTATCGTTTTGGAAAAAGATCAGACCCCGAATTCGAAGTCGAGGTCGCATCAACGTACCGTATGGTGTCTCCATTATCAGCCATAGGTGCCTACTCAAAGTAAAAGGTGCGGACCAGAGATAAACTATCTATCCGTATCTAATCGCATGTACTTCTTCACTAGCATCTACACCCTCGCCGTTCTGCTCTTTCCGAGTTGTGGAATGGCGATGCAGAAACCACCACCTCTGGTCTCTGGGGACGCCATCAGAATCATCGCGACAGGCGGCGCAGTCAATCCGTCGGCTCTCACCAACGGGACCACTGTGCTGAGAGATATATACGGTCTCCAAATCCGCCAGCATCCCTCCGTTCTTGACGCTGATTTGTACTACGCGGGCACAGATGAAGTGCGTGCTCGTAGTGTGATCGAAGCCGTTCACGAAGACGGCGTCAAGGCCATATGGGCTGCGAGAGGTAAGTATATCCTGACCGTATGCTGCTGCCGTATTTAGCGCTCGCTGAAGGTGGTTACGGCACGACGCGCATCATTGAATCTACGCAAGACAATGTTATCAATTCCTTGCGGGGATATCCACGATGGCTTGTTGGGTACTCTGACCTGACGGCGCTGCATGCGCTCTGGAACCGTGCTGGGATGCTGAGTCTGCATGGTCCCATGGGTTCTGATGTGCAATTCTTCTCTGATGCTGCTAGGGAGAACATGTTCGGGATACTTGCCCATCAGGTATCGGAATTGACCTTCAGCGGCACGGTAAGGCGCAGAGGTAAGGGCAACGTCAACGGGAAATTCCTTGGAGGGAATTTGAGCGTATTGGCGGGCATGGTGGGGTCGGGGTTCCTGCCGAGCTACCAGGGAGCCATTCTGTTCATTGAGGATACCGGAGAGGTTGATTGTAAGCTTTTATATGTATTCTATCGTCAAAGCCTTATTCCTAGACTAATAGATAGGCTGGACCGCCTGCTCACGACGCTCCTTCGGAGTGAAGATTTTTCTGGGATAGTAGGCATTGCTATCGGACAGCTGTTGGACGGTGATACGGACGATTACACCGCTCTGGAGCTGTTGGACAGAACGCTGGCCCCCCTGGGTTTGCCTGTCATTACGGGTCTGCCTATCGGCCATGATACGGCGACGGCTATGCCTGTGGTAGTGGGCGCAGATGCGGAGATCGATGTGGAAGCCGGGTCATTAGTTATATCGTTCTGAACTTTTGCCCAAAGCATTGGATGTCGCTAGAAAGACATCAAACTTGGGAACCCACACCCATAACAACACAACATCCATCGAATACATGTAAAAGTTAACTCTACGTACATGCTGCAATAAGTATACGCGTATTGGTTGCCAGAATGCTGTTAGAGCAGATATGGTGGATATGCGGACGGTACAACAATATATATGCTGAGGAGAGAAATAACGTTAAAATGCTCATGCGGAATAGATAAAAACCGGGAATAAATGGGAGTAGATCCAAAATCCGTACACCTCTACGATTCATCAACTGTCAAGTTCGTAAGATTTTTAAGTTAGTGCCGATGTGGCGGGGGTTGTGTCATGACTCCGACCCGCTTTCATCCGCTTTCCAAGCGACGAAGACGCCAAGTATGCGGCTGAGCCTTTTGGTTGGAGCCGCAGTGTCATTACGCGGTAAAGTGGACCCTCTTGTTTCAGGTGGGCGCGCAGGAAACCCGCGAGAAACTAAGGTTTGGTCGCGAGCAGGGAGCTTGCGCTCGCTATGATTCATTCGGGAAACATCAATAGGGTTGGTGAGTATGAGACTGGTGGGTCTCGATGCACGCGGAGGGGGCCGATTTCGCTGTTCCTCATCCCATTTGCACCACCGCTCCCAAGCAGCATCAAATGCCTTACGCTCTACAGAAGGAGGCGAAGGAGACGCCGACCATGAAAACCTCTCCTCCATCTGCGAGCCTAACGCCATATGGTCTTGCATGTCGCTGTCATACATCAATATAAGTACAAGTGGGTAGCAAATAGAAATTAT
The DNA here is from genome assembly GCA_030435655.1 of Armillaria novae-zelandiae. NCBI lineage: Eukaryota > Fungi > Basidiomycota > Agaricomycetes > Agaricales > Physalacriaceae > Armillaria > Armillaria novae-zelandiae. The sequence continues at coordinate 1,705,291 of JAUEPR010000003.1, read as the reverse complement.
GACCCACAGATCGAACCGAATCAGTAAGCCTTCAAACTCTTCCCTCGTCAGATCCTCCAACTGCGTTACTGGGTCCTCCGGTTCTGACCACCCGTTCATGCTAGAGCGTTTATTATGCCGATGCCTTGCCGTATCGACAGACTTGGACCTCATCTTCAATACATTCTTCGAAGCTGCATCCTTTCTCGTACGACGCGCCTCTCGCTGGTATTGCAATACGCACTCCCACATCTCCTCGGAGCAACCGAGGATCTCGGCAGCGCGGAGAGCAAGATTCAGATTAAGGGCCTGTACATCGATATTCAGATTGGAGTTCGGTAAAGCGTTGCCTTGCAACAATCTTGCAGCAGATGTTACCGCAACAATATCGTCTGATAAAGGGATAGTTTTCGAGGAAGGCGACTTGGTGGCTGCAGAAGAAGCTCGAGGAGAAAATCCAGCAAGTCGGGAATCATCCAGAGACACATACGCTGACGTCTTGAGTAAAAGACTCTGCGCGGATACCCACCGATCTTCTTGGCTTGACTCTGTGCTCGTTCGAGAAACCAGATGAAGTCGCTGAGCAGGGTATGGATTGATGGCATTTCTCGCCTCTTCATCTGGATCCGAATCCGAATCCGAGTCTTGGGGCGCCTGCTTAGGCTGTAACGGCGGGAAAGCAAACCGGATTGGGGGTTGGGATCGCACATCTACTCGAGCGTCAGCAACAAAGACGATTACGAAGTAAGGCGTCACATCACCCTTGAAATGTAGCCCAAGGGCGTTGGGCAGCATTGAAAGTGGCGACAAGTTGATGAATCGGGACGCTTGCGTCTCCTTGTATATTGTTTCAAGCAAGGTGTGATTTCTCGGGTTTGGAGGTTCTTTGGGTAACGACCTAGTCAAGAAAGGCGATATGCCCGCCGTCCCGGGACTTCTTCGACCCGCAATACCCGAGGACGTTGACGGGCGTTTAGACCGACCAGCACCAAATATAATTGGGGAACGAGTCGGTAGCATCTCATCAGAATGTCGTGGTGTCTGATGTTGATTCGCAGTAGTCTTGAACGTACTTGGAGCTGTTGACATCCGAGTCGCCTTGTGTGGTGGTAGAGGGGGAAGAGGTTTGACCGTATTGGGAGCCAGTTTACTGCTCTGTAACGAAGAAGCTGGAGGCGAAGGTGTCGGGGGTAACGGCGACTTCCGAGGTTCACTACGATATCTAATAGTATTGAGTGCCATTTCGTCCTCATCATCTTCGATGATGGCCGTATTTGACATAGGAAGTAGCGGAAGCGGAAGCGTCATGCTGGGAGGCGTGACAGGAGCACTGTAATTTGATGTGCCCGATGTGCTACCTGTAGGCAGTAAACTGGGACTTGAGTTCGTCGATAGTGGAGACCCAACTTCTTCCGATTTCCGACCACTGGCAGATGAACTACAACTTTGATGCGTCGAGTCCGTGTCCTCTTCCGTGTCATGGTCGTAGCTACGAGACGTTTCTGGGGGTGGAACGAGGGCCTGTCCAGAAAACCGACGGTGTGGCTCATCAAATGAGGGAGTCTCTGAACCGAAATCACTATCACGATCTTCGTCTCCGTCTAGGATACAACCAGGAAAAAACAAATCTTCCTCGATCATCTGCGGATGAACCATAAGCGTGTATTCTCATTCTATTTGTTGAGAGTCCCTCACCTCGAAGGCAGCCCCTGGTTTCATCACACGGACGATCTCTTCGAACAGGTGATCCCACTGGCAAGTTGCGCATTCAGTCAGATAGTCAATGGCACATGACGGATGGACTAACTTTATCTTCAGGAACACCCAATGCGATTCGTTTGATATGACTAAGTACCAGTGAGTGTTCATGATGCTATCGTACCATGACAGATCAACGTACACAAAATCAAACTCCTCGTTGGGAAACGGAAGACAGTCCAGGCTGTGTATACAAAAAAGGATGTGAGAGTGGGTCTCAATTGACTGAAAAACGTCACTTACAAGTTACTCTGGGTCCAGGTGATTCGGTGCGCCAGGTCACTGGAACCAACCTGAAGAAGATCGGGATGTAAAGGCACACAATCCAGCCCTGCAATCACGTTACTACATCACAAAGACCACAACCAAAACAGCATCCAACATACCCACGAAATGACAATTTCTCCATGTTCGGGCGCATTCGAGTATCCACGCACCGGAACCTTTGTATACTGAGATCAATTTTCAATGAAACAGAAGGAACATACCACATCCTATGTCCAGAACCTTTGTAGGTGGTTTCTCAAACACATGCCACGTAAGGCTCTCACAGATTTGTCGACAGAAGTGGGTGTCCCAGATATCCCTACAGATATAGAACGCCACCATCATCAGTAAACAAGCAACGATAGGTCGCTATAAATTCCTCCCATGGCGTAAGAACCACCACCAAGAGGGTCACAGACGACGGTAGAGCGGAAGAGCTTACAGATCCAACACGTCCTTTTCATAGCATCGCGGATATGGAATCTCGTCCTTTCCGAAGGGATGGTGCTTTTTGCCATTGAATACGCCTACGGCACCAAGTCCGGTTGCGCCCCAGGAGATACCGCTACTGGCGCCGGAGAGAGATTTCCCAGACCCACAAGACCCGTTCTTCACGACAAATTGTGCAGCTCGCGCGTTGAGATTCCGTTTGAGCTCTTCAAGAACAGTACGGTCCGCAGTGGAGAACTTTGCAGCCTTGCCTTTCGTCTTGACTCCTTGCTGGACGGCTGAGGAAGGAGAACGAGAGCTGGAAGGAGGTGCTACAAAGGGTCCTGCATGAACGACGCCAGACCACGCGGTGGGTACTGGGGGTACTGGTGGAGCTAGTTTTGGCGTTTGGAGCGCCTTGTAAGCATCTGAACTTGGCGGTGATTTTGTAAGATTGTTACGAGTGGAATTTGATAGAGGGACAGAGCGTGAGGTCTTAGGGTAAGGTTCTGTGCCAAGTGGGCCTGCTGAAGCTGACGACTGGAGTCTGAATGGTGCAAAGTTGTTGCCTACTGGATTCTTTGCAGGAGTCTTACTTCCTGTCGACTTTCGTCTCCGGAGATGGTCAGCAAAGGTTCGACCGGAAGGACGGCCCCCGGAGCTTGAGGGACGCATCTAGATGGAGATAAGGTAAGTGGAAGGTGCGCATGATGGAGACAAGAAAGCAAATCGCAATATGGTAATAGCAAAAGGACGCGGAGTTTATGAAAATAGAGAGCCTAAGGACTTACGGATGTGCTAACACGAGGCGGGTTGTGCGGCGAAGACTCAGCAATTGCTACACGCTTGGAGCCAAGCTCGTCCCCTGGCGCGGGGTACAGCTCCCAAGGCGTCACGTCCTCCATTGAACCCGTCGCTGTTCGCGGTCGGCTCGAGATCTTGACCTTGGCCGACCGCGACCGCGAGAGCACTACGGGGGGAGCGCCGACGCGTGTGGGCCGCGACGGCCGTAGAATGGAAGACGGCGAGGGCGATGGTGAAGACGGGGACGCCTCAGCGACGCCAATGTGGGTAGAGTGTCGCTTTTTCGAGAGAATAGACGGCAGGCGAGTGGAAGGCTGGGCGTCCGCGAGGGGATTGTCAGACTGAGATCTCGTCAGAAGGGGACGATGAGAAGGGGAAGGTGGAAGGGGGTCGATAGACATGACAGCGACGAGGTGGCTGCTCACTGTGTGGGACGACGACGACGATGGGAACGAGCGAGCATCTAGATGGAGGAATGAAACGAAGGGATAGAACTGAGGATCAGCTACATGTTAGGACAGATGAGCCCAGTGTTGAGCGTAAAAGGAAAGCCGGCAATTTGACATTTCTGCACAGATGCTGCATTATTGCCTATTATATTCTTGGGTACTCAGCATCATATACCTTTTCCCTCCATTTCCCGGCCGAAAAGGGTTCCGTGCTGCTCACGACCTTCATTTATATGCCTCCAATGTTCTGACGCGAGCCTACTCCGTGCCTCTGTGCCGCTGCTCGTGTGCCTCCAGCAGCGACGCCTCAGGCCTCGATAGGGGCCATCAATGCGACTGTGAATGCGGGGTCCGAGGCACCGATCACAGTGCCTAAAGGTGCCGGTCCAGATGTTGCCCTCTCCAGCTCGTCGCGCTTACCCATCTCGTTCTATCCTTGCGCAATCCTTCCGCTACGTGCATTCCAAATTGTTCTTAATCCATTATATTTCGTTGTTACTTCTATATCCGAATCCCTATTCCGAAATCCGAAAATCCGAATCTTCCACCGCAGTCACGACCCCGGTTTGTCCACCATCAACGGCACGCAGGAGATATCGAGTATCACTGGAAGGCTATTTAAACGTGTGCAGGGTTTATCCTGCTTCGTCTCGGTTTAAGGGATCAAAGTTCATTTCCCCCTGAATTTTTTCAAGGGTGACCATTAATAGTCCTCGAGTATCAGAATTCTTATGTGCATGCCTTGGTCTATACTCAGATACCGAGGACCGACAGGTACGTGTATATCCTTACTACGCGGGCCCGATTGGACCCCCCGTAATACTCATTTCTCTTCGGCCCGCTACATACCTCTCCGACGCGTCATTTAGCTTCCACTGCATCTGCATCGAGACCAAAGTCGGGGGCTCTAGAATCACCACAACGAAGAGAATCCCCCCAGTCGTATTTCTAGGCTGAAACATACATACCTCGACAATTTGTAGGTCCCCAATCGAGGCCTCGAAGATGATCACAGGTTTGTGTACATAACGTACCACAACTGCCGTTTTCTAGAAACCTCGGAGCTTCGGAATTGAAATTCTCTTCCTGACGTCCTGTTGATCGTTCTTCGGCTGGCCAGGGTCGTCTGGCTCTCGGATTATCACATCACTTCACGCTTGTAAAGTCTTGGGTCTGCCCCTGGTTCCCCACTGCTACCCGAATGGAGGTGGGTAGATCAATCATTCTCGTATCCATGTTCTTGTGCTTGTCTTCGGTCGCGACGTTGCAGCTCATACGCCGTGGATTGCGAAGCCTCCAAGCGGTGTCTCTGTTGCACCGGTGATAGGATTCGTATTCAGGGCCGACGCCTCTGATGGGTGATTTGGTGATTTGCGTTCGATAAGTGAAATCGGCACATTGGCGCGACTATCCAAATTCCGCCATACAGGGCTACTGGCTAATAGATAAGGGTCTTGTCTTTTAACCGACGATTATTAAAGTTGAGAGCATGAGGCAGAGGGAAATACCGCTCCTGCATATTCGATGCGTCATAGATTCATATTTGTACATGTTGATTTCGCAAGCTCACCTTTTTTTTTTATCGCCGGCGGTCATCGCAGCTCTTTCGCCTTCGTCGTGAACTGCCCTTGATTTAATGGATTCGTATTACGGTCCGGATGTTGATGCTTCAATTGGGATGAATGATGATTACCACAAACGCATTCAGTATAAGTATACGTACGACTCAGACTTCATATTGCTTATCGTTTCCAAACAAGGACACCCGAGTGAAGGTAGAAGGAGTGGCGATGCTTTGCCTCGCGGAGAGAGCTGTAGTTAGCTCACCGATGAGGGCATCCAAGGGTATGTCTGACTACCGAGGTTGGTCAGACGTCCGCTTCACGGCCACCATCTGAATTTGATCAAACTTCCAAGGGTGATGTTTATTGTCACATTACATCTTTTACGGTTCAGCACAAGTTCCGAGTCTCTGACATTGAAACGTATTCTTGTCCGTACACTCTCCGACGTCTACACTACACCGCGACTGCACTGAATAGGCAGGAGTGGGCTGGTCAGCGCCTATCAGTTTTGACCATGCAGGTCTGACCAAGTTGAGACTCTCCGATTCCCCTTGCGTCCACTGAGTATATTGACTTTCCACACCCGGTTCCATTCTCAGAACAGAACACCTATCTGACCGTCTTTATACTTAGTTCTCAGGGAACTTATACCAAGAAGCGTCGTGAACGGCCAATCAGATGATGTCTTTTTGGTCTACTGGTATGACTTCGCACAGCGCCGCAGGGACGATATCCGCATGTTCCGCTCTTTTCCCATGCTGGATGAGTTCTACTCAGCTGTCAGTGTCTTGGATCATGAATGGCCAAGAACTTAGATTACGGGCGGCTCTACTGAAACAGCCATATCAACTCCAGTATGAGTTCGTATCAGTCCCGTGAACTCTGCCACCTACTTCACACCCATCTGTCCATAGCAAGCTTGCCATACTTGACATCGAAATGATTCATTTTTCCTCGCCCGTCTTTGATCCTTCATGGACCATTCACGTCACACCCGTCCTCCCTCCGGTTCCTGAGGCTTTCCCCCTCCATATAGATGCCCGCAAATTTGAAGTCCCCTTCATAATTTTATCGATCGGGGCGTCAAGCCGTGATGTCATGGTAGGAAAGATATCTCCACAAAGTCAAGCAACTGACGCGTCATTTTCATGTAATAGTTGCTTCCGCCGAGTCTTTATAGCACCGAGACACAACTCTACGCCATTCGCATTTCAACATGTTCAGCATGACATCGGCAAGTCGTATTAACGTCGCGCCTTTTACAGCATTGCCGCTATGACTCTGAGACTATTCTCGATCGCGATCACGAATCTCTCGAACTTGAAGGGGCGCACGGACCGGTGCGCAACTGAATTTGCCTGGTGCCCTGCGAAGTCAGTATCATCAACGTCCTATCTTTGGGCCTCCGAGGTCTGATGTTCTCATCCGCGGTAGACTTTGACTTTGGCCTATCTGGCGTAGGAGTCGGCCGTAGGTACAATGCTTACTTTAATTATGTTCTCGTGCTAACCCTCCATAGATTGTATTCAACAGTGCATTTCGACAATCCGCGGCTGGTATCCAATTCGCATTGTACTAGCTGCCGGTCCTGCCTTTGGAACAGTGTGAAAGATGCGACCGGGTCTTTTTTGCGAAGTTGCGCGGGTCGATCGGCTGAGCAAATACTGTTTGTGAGGCCTTAGCTGTGAAAAGAAGGAGAGGAAGGAGAAGAGAGGACAACCAAATCAAGGGAAAGAGAAGAATCTCGTGAATCAAATGAATATCAACAGTGAGTACGCAAGTATTCAGGGATATCGCCTACGATTTGTACGCGAAGCCCGAAAGGTGAGGAAAGTTCTGAGTTAGATGATGAAGTACTGACTAATATCGTGTGTGGCAGGGCAAGATCAGGCTTTTTGTTAGATTGCACTTTAATTCGAATCCGGACTACTTCTTCTGACGCAAAAGTGATTTGAGGTCAACGCTACCGAATCTTCTGTATAAAGTCGAGGTCGAGAGGAAGAAAGGTGCCCAAAATGTGTTTGTGTAACTGTGTTGTATAAGGCATTGATCTTTTGTATATATTTATCTTTGATATTTGCAGGAATAAAACTGTTGGTGCGATGAAAACATTTCTATTGAAACATTTCTAACTGGCGGAAAACTAGCAATACAAATTGAATGAAGACAAAGAAATTTTCAGGCACACTGCCCTACTGTAGGAGATACGACGAGTGGAAAGCATACAAGTCCATAATGTCTCCAGAATAAAAACCAGTTACAAACCCGATGATAACAATCATAAGCATCATCATCATCCATTTCAACCCTCCCATAGATCTGCTCGCGTGTACCGCATTCTCTGGCAATACCAGTACGGCACCTGATACACATGCCGACGAAATCGATCGACCCAAATTTGAGTTCAACAACTCGGCTGAAGCCGTGCGACTCGATTCGGACAGGACAGAGTCGGAGAGAACAGAGCGGGTCTTGGAAGAGTCGGATACAACAGTCGACGACGCGGACGACGATTGACTCTGGCCGTACAGCGAGCTCGATGACTCTGAAGATAGAGAAGTATCAGAATCTGCGCTCCTCGTGAATTTCCTTCGACTATTGGGGAACGACTCGGTGGGATAACGCGAGTACTCGGAGCGCGGATGAAGAGAGAAAACATCGTCAAGCTGTTTGACGGTCATGATGTCTGATTCGTAGCTGTGACTGGGCTTCTTGGCCTTGAATATCGATTGTGCCGACCGCTTGACCATGAAGCCAGGGCGGGCAATCACATACGTGTTAGCGGTTGCACCCTGGTTCTTTGAGCCTAGGGTGATGGAAGGTCGGGAGTCCAGGTTGACTGTAGTGAGACCAGCGGGGCGCTGACTGCGCTTTCGGCGTTCCTTTGCTTTGAGTATCGACTTTGCGGAACGCTTGACTAGAAGGACCGGACGGGATATCGTATCCGTGGAAATGATAGACGCGGTCTGGTACTTTGAGCGAAGGTTGACGAAAGACAGAGAGGCCGTGTTAGCTGAAGGGGGCGCGCCTGGGTGCTCACTGGGCCTCCTGGCACTAAATATCGACCGCGCTGAATATTTAACAGGTCCGGGTCCGGGGCGGATAATCCTGTCCGCGGTAACGGTGGATGCGTTCTGGCGCTTTCGCAAGATGGGGTAAGGCAGAGAGATGTTGACATCAGTCAATGAAATGGTGGGAAGAGACGTTGTCGAAAGCATGTTGACTGTGATGGTGAGATGAGAATTTTGTTGAAATTTGCCTCCGGCTATATAGAACGTATACAGGGGCGTCGATCGCGATCGAACCTCGTGGCCTGTGGAGGCTTATGAGACTCAAAATTCCTTTCTCTTAGACACTGGGGCTCGCGTGGAGAGCGGTAAAACGGGTCTGGGACTAGCTGGTTCACGTGGAAGTCTACGATCTCTGGAATTTTATGGAAGATATCAGACCAGGAGTACTAATGTACAACTTATATTTTTTTAAAAAAGGTATTGTATATTGTACAAAATGCAATGTAGTTTGTACCTATATTGTACAGGCGCGAATAGATTACAGCAAGACTTTAAGATTCTAGAGATTTCCCACTATCGGGTGTACCAACATCTGTCGAACTAGCGTCATCGTCAGTTTGAGCATTGGGACCCCAGCCTTTCCGGCCTTCTAACCAAGGACCAGCGCCACTCAAATGACACCCTCCCTTTTCCTCACATCGGCATTCACCGCCCAACACGCTCGGTAGCGCGTCGGCATCAATCAAATCTAGAAGGACCTCTCGGTAGTCACTCCCGAGGATATCGACCTTTTCGCAGGTCTCTTTTGATAACCATGGCTTGATCACCGACCAAATGAACGTAAAAGATGAGGGAGCGTTTATGATCGCGAGCTGACCCATCGTTTCGGGATAGTAGTCTTGGGAAACCTGAAAAGAACTCCGAGCGAGGGATTTCATTTGCCAGAATTGACTCAATCCAAAGCCTTTCAGGTCAACTATGACGAAGACTGTGCCAATTGGCTTCCCGGCTGCCTTGGATGCTGCGGGGATAACTACAAACATTATCAACACCACAGGTTTGATTGAAAGGATCCAATGGCACCTTCTCGGGTCAAAGACTCGCAGTTTACCAAGACAGTTTGCCAGTGTTTTTCCGGAGTACATTCCTTGTACAGCTTAGGTATATCAAGATTTCCAAAGAAGTGAATGTTTATCGGACGGCCTTTCTGTGGAAAAGTTAGATTGACAATAGGGGTGGTCAGGGATATGAATAGACGCGCCTTGTCTGTCTAATCATAGCATGGGATCCATGTGAATAAGTTTCGAAAATTAGGAGTAGAGACGAACCTTGTGAAACCTAAAAACAACTTGAATAAATGTATCGTGATTTCAATACTTCGAGGAAACTCACCACATAGGCCAGCAGTCAAACACGGCTTCGCGTTCGGGATACTGAGTAGGTGTGATTAACAAGTTAGGAACAAGTAAAAGACATGACGAACATCGAACGGGTCAATCTCCCTGTATAGCTTATCGATACCCACGCCCTCCACCGAAGCTCTCCACTCCTGGCATTCACGAAACATCTGTTTCGCATGCTTCAGGTTGAATTTTCTGGCCCGCAGAAACCGTCTGTGAAAAAGTATCAGCTTCCTACACCTCTTGATTTTCGTGATCGTGAAACGTACAGAAGCGTTTCGTCATCCGAGCCAATCGAGTCTCCATCACGCAGGATCTCCTCGTCGAACAGCTGTTTCCGAAAGATAGAGAGAGTCTCTTCTTCGCGGCGATGAGGAGCCATTGTGCAGTGAGTGGTGGCAAGACAAGGAACGCGATTAAATGGGACCCAGTTTGACAAAGCCGACGTGGACTCCGACAAGGGCGCCAGGATGATTTGATGATCGGGAGCAGCGATGACGTATTGACTATTCGCCGGACAGCCGATAAATGACTATCTCGTCGTGCTGCAGCTATCCACCAGCCCTCAGTATTTGTATATTTGTATCTCTTAACTAGTACTGGAAGAAAAACATATGGAGATCGTCACCAGCGAAGGCCGGTTAGTGCACCTACGGTCGGCTAGCCACCTCAGTTTTTACCCGCTTACTCCGCGTCGCTGACCTTAATATCGCTTAGAAGTCATGTTGCATGCCATGGGCTCCAGTCTCCTGCTGAGCATGAGGCAACCAGGTTCTTTCCAGTATGCCTATTGTTCCGACATCAAGTCCGAAATTAACATACCGAGACGCATCATACACTGAGAGCCTGGGTTGTACACGAACAATAATACATTACATTCGCGTTGCCTATTTCTTCTACAGATGCAGAGATGGTATTCGAGAGCAATAAAGTGCGTGAGGATAGAAGGACGAAATAAATAAATAGCGAAAACCGTGCGCCTTTCAACGAATTTTCCACTTGTCAACAGCAGCTTGCACAAGCCGACCCATCTCTTCCCTGGCCTGCTTTTTGGCACTGGATGAGATGCCTTCAAGGGCGTCAAGGGAGCCAGGCGAAGTCTGCAGAGGATCAAATTCTAGAAGGTGCCCATCCTTGGTCGAAATGGTGACCGAGTAAGACCTCGTCAGAGTAGGGAGTTGGAATGGCGGAGGGTCCGAGTCTTTAGGGAAAGGTGTTGGTTGTGACCGGGTGGGGGTAAATAGGTTATGTGAGGGACTTAGCTGGGATAACGGAGGTGTCGCGTCAGAGTTTGTCTGCGAAAGTGTGGTAGAAGAAGGCTGGGAGGAAGAAGGCTGGGAGGAAGAAGGACGCAGGTTGCTCTGTGAGCGCGACCGCGAGTGAAGGCTATTCGCATTGAAGGAAGGATCCCGAGAGATAGTAATATTGCTCTTCGTCCGTTTGAGTGCAGGCCTGCCGGTTTCAGGCGTAATCTCCTCTGAACTGCCGTTCGCTCCTTTAGCCCACTTCATGCCGAATTCGAAGGGATTGGCTAGTGGTGAGCCATTGACGCTGAGCATGCTTTCGTCTCTTCGAGGCATGCGTATGACATTGCCATTCGGCGGCTTGCTCCCTGGATAACCAGGCGTCTTGGGTGGCAAGGTAGGGTTGAACGTCGACAGAGAAGGGACCCGGGAGCGGGTAAGAGGATTATTTGATTTCGGTTTACTGGGCGAAGGCAACTTGGATTGGAAAGCGGTACCCGGGCCAGCATTGAAAGGAGGCCTCGACTTTTGCGGACTGGGAGATTGTGGAACACGAGGCAGAGCTCGACCCTGGGACTGCTGTATGTCAGATACCGAAGGGCTTGCAAGTAGTAGCGCACCTTGCCAGGCGTTTTTACTACTCCCGATAAAAGACGCGCCCGTTGAGCAGTACCAGGACCAGTAGATGAGCCTGGTTTTCGCTGTGGAGATTCCAAGCGAGCTAAACAACAGACAGAGATAAACAGATCATAGAGAGAAGGGGGAACGGAACGTACCATTCTTCAAGGCTCTCGGTTCAGACGGATCTGCAGTGGCTTCCTGATCCTGGCTCGTCAACCATTTTCTCTTCCGCATATTCTTGTCAATTTCTCCAAAGCCAGGGTCGTTGCCTGCACTAGCCAGCTTCTCTCCCTGTACTCCTCGCAAAGCAGCCTGCACATTTCCATTGTACTTTTCACCAAACTCGCGCATCGTCATCCCGCGAATCTGCTTCGGTATACGGGAAACGTGTCCTTCTTGGTGTATTTTGAAGTTTTCAAGGCCACCCGAGAGCCAGGACCGGAGCTGACGAGTACGATGTACGACTGCCACAGCGTCAGTCAACTTTATATTTCATTTCTACCGCTACGTACCCTCGAGATTGAGATTTGCGATAAGCTGGGACTTTTCTTCATCACTATATTTTCTTGTCATGCTGGGGAGTTCCATCGCCAATGTCGGGGCGGTGTTGGAGCTGAAATTGAGGAGGTGGTTGACTACCAGGAGGATCACGTGCTACGCGTCGTTTGAGGGCCGGTCCTAGGATTTATGCCGGTTTCACGCACCAGCGGACAAGGACTGGTGTATTGCTCGTTGCTTGTTTAACAAATACACTTTAGATACTCGAGTACAAGATAGGTGCTATAGAAAATCCTGTGTGACTCCGCTACATCCTGCTACATCCACCATGAGCCTGAGGTCACCAAATGCGCCTGGGCTTGTGTGCGGGTTTTGGGAAGACAATGTCACCGTACGCTGTCTTCGTGACCTTCTTCATCCAATCCACTTTGTCACTAGGTAGGGGTTCACTCGGCCTTTCATCTGGTGAAGCCCCACCGTCATTTTCCTGGATCTCGTTGGTAGAAAGTGGTTTCATCGGTGGCAGGTCTCGTATCCACCTCAGACGATCCTTCGTCGGCTCTTCAAGGATTTCCGGCACGTTTTCTTTTGCGTCATCTTTGCTCTCCTTGGGCGATTGGGCAATCTTTTCCTTTCGCTTTCTGGCGCGCTCTCTCTTTGTTCGCCCTTTCTTCTTGACAGCAGGTACCGAATCCCCAGGATCTCCGTTAACATCTTCAACTGATCGAGTTGGTAAGATACCTGTCCCTCGAAAAGGATATTATATCACACTCACCTTTATCTGTTTCGGTATTCAACTCTGTTACATCGGGGTTATCATTAGGTTCGGGTTCAAAAGGAGCATGTAATGCAAGATAGTCCTCGAGGAATGCCTGACTTGATAAGTCAAGAAGTAAAGGGTCTACTGCATCGATGCCGATAGAATGCACGCGGCAGTTTTGCTTGGAAAGAAAGGAGTGGACTTTACGCGATGCTTCCGTCGGACAAGGAGCACACGTTGATTTCGCGCCGGTCGAGGGAACCAAGTAATCCGCGTCAGCCTCTCCATGGAGACCATTTGGTAATGGTCCATTCCTGCTGAGTGCGTCATGGAAGATGCGGTCTACTTGTGCCTCTCTGAAGGCGAGGGTCAAATAAGTAGGGTTCCCGTTGTTGGAAACCAGTTCCTTCGGATCGTCGCTCGATGCAGGGGATAAATAATTACCTAGAAGCGTGAATTAATCAATGTAGATGACTAAAATTTTGTGCTGTACCTGCTATAATTCTCCCGAGGTCATCGAAACAGGTCGACAGCGACGGAATACGGGGGGAAAGTGATTTTCTGGCCTCTGCAGTGTCGATAACTTCCAGTGGCGTATCTTCTTTAGCGTCGTCCTGAATGCTCCGATGTAAACTATCGATGCCACTCCGCAACGGCTCTTCGAATGGCACTGTCGACATGCAAGGCAAGATGTTGTCAATGCAGGCAGGTGACGATGGGCGAAACAACCCCGTGGCAGATATCTTTTGCAGAGCAGTCTGGCTACGCAAGTGAGTTGATCGGCGAGATGAATGATGGAGAAATGGTGGTACAATGGTAAGTGATTATGTTGTGTATCCTTATCGACTGAAAGGCATTGAGATACAAACGGTCCAAGGCACGATGAAAGACCAAAGTAGTCGAACAAAGGAAGATTTTAGCAATCACAGATGGACACAATTGAACTCTTGTTATTCTCTATAGCTTCAGAAGAATACCGGAAGAGCAAGCATGTGAGGGCATAGAAATAAACAGGCATGAAACAGTATATACAGAGATCCTAGAAAGAGTTCTGAGTGCGAGTAGCAAATCCGTAACACAGTGGCTACTTACCAAGGAACTTCATTCGTCTTTGAACCGATTCCCGAGCTCCTTTTTGAGAAGCTGGGCATGATGGTCCGTGAATCCCTCGCATTCAGACACCATAACTTCCGACAACGTAGCAGGGGACGAAAGGCTGTCCGTATACTGGACGCGAGATTTCATAACATCAACCACGATATCACCAGTCAGTCTGTGACAATGGAGGAGGACGAGGCGCTGTAGAAACGGTAAGCGAACTCGCATCTCCGTTCCATTATTCGCCCAGAAAGGACGAAGATGTCTGATGACCGTATCCGACATGTCTGACGCCACTATAACAAAGTCCTCGAGCGTAGTCAGGCGATCGAAGACGTACAAAAAATCCTTCGTCCGCATATCGCTGTAGTCCATCTCCAAAATCCTGATAGGCGGATTACAGCGTGAGATGAGCTTTCGGAGACCCATCCCGGTTGCATGATCGCTAGATGGTGATCGGGAAAAATCGTTGGCCTCATCTTCGCTATCCCCATTGTCGTGTCCTTCTATCAGGATGTCAAAATCCACATTAAGGTACGACAAATATAATTCGCTGAGATTGGGAGCATCGATAGATGATAGGATGGCTCTGGTGAGGCTCGTTGACTTCAGAGACAAGGATGAGAGACGTGGGAGTGAGACCATGGGTGACGGCAGTCTATCTCGCTCATCGGAATAGATGTACGCCTCAAAATCCAGAGTGCGAAGCTCGGGGCAAGCACCGAGGAAATCGAGGATGGCTGACGCTGTGAGGTGAATTTGCCAAGACGTGTCGACGATGGTGATGGTCGTGAAGTGAAGAGGTGATAAGGAGTGGGAGGGGGGCAGACCTGTCATCCATACATTCATAACCGCTTCACCAGGCCACCTAGGAGAATGCTCCTGAAATGTAGTGCGAGGCAACTCCGCATCCTCGAAATCTCCGTTGTCCGAGTGAATGACAATATAAAGGCGTTCCATGGATTTGACATCCAGGTCGGTCAGACTAACTGATTCCTGGCGGTGGCCTGAGAGCGTGAAACGGTACCAACGGCCAATTTCGCGAAGGCATGGAGAGAGAAGAGGGAGTAAGATGTCCGGTGAGGAAGCACGGAGGGTGACGTCGAAAGGAAGGGGAGCTGAGCGGGCTAACCAAAGTCTGGCTTGTCGCTGTGCGAGGTCGATAGAGCCGACTCTGTCGTCCAAGGTGATGACCTGCCATATCCGAGGCGAGAAATCAACGACCTCCTTCCAGAATCGACAGACGCTGCCCAAGGCGAGTGGGGACAGCGCGTCGGCCACAGCACAGAAGGCGAAGACCTCGATGAGCAGCTCTGGTGGAAGATGGGCAATCGGGGAGCCCAACAAGGGATGGTCAGTTGCGACTGGGTCGGTAATTTGAGTCTTCGTCGCCGTCGTCGGGGGAGCTGAGATCGACATCTCTGCTAAACAGCGGGCCAGTTGTCGGTTTAAGGAATGCTTGAAATGGTGTAATACCAAGGACATAATTGAGCACGTGGCTGACCGGAATCAAATCCCTGCACGAAGTGCACCCTGTCAGTGTCATATATATATGCATTATTCTCGGTGTCAAGTGAAAGGCGACGCAGGTCGTACTCTGTCGCACTGCATTGAGGCCCAGGTAATCGGAGTAGCAATACCGCAGAATGTCGACCAGGCTCCACTGTAAGCCTACAACGATATTGCCGTGCCACTGCTTCTATTTTCCCCCAAGGAGCATGGAAATACTAGGAAGAATCGTCGGAGCGAGGTCTCCAAGCCGTCAGAAAAATGCATCGCAACATGTCAGAGTGTATCGCCAACTAAGACGGAAGATTCACCACTGCCGTCGGGTCCCAACTACGTCCCGTTCATGACCACACTGCTGTCGACAAGCTCCAAGCAACGTTAACGTTGTTCTTCATATGTCGATACGGCACTGCTAGAGAGAGAGGGCATTGCATTGGAAACGATGGACACGGTACAAGGAGAAAGTACGTCGACATGATAAGTTACAGATGAAAACGCATCTAGTCACAACCTACGGCGCCTGTACAACGCAATGATATGACTGTCGCAGCCGGCGCCCATTGAATAGTTCAAATGTATATTCCCAATGCAGTCCCGATATAGCCCGATAATCATGTGCACACCTTAGTCATCTGCAACTGTACAGTTATCGGAATATGCCGCAGGCGCCTGGCTCGGCCTGCATTTTGGCAATACACAGAAAGTCGTAATCGTCGCGCTCGCCGTCCTCCGCGTTCACCAACAGCAAGACTTCCACACAACATGCCAGGTGTAAGAGATGTCAGGTGTGTGTGCTCTTCGCCTCTGGAAGTAGCGAAAAATAACAATTTTGCTGGTGCACAGTGCTGAGGCTTTCATTGCCGCATATGCCTCCCACCTAAAACGATCTGGAAAACTTGAGGTTCCAACATGGGTTGACCTCGTCAAAACTGGCCACTTTAAAGAGCTTGCCCCCTACGACCCCGACTGGTACTACGTTCGCGCAGGTACGCCTCAAGTTATGCTGATTATAGCCCGGGGCTTATCATCGCAATAATCAGCCGCTGTCGCCCGTCACATATACCTTCGCAAGGACGTCGGTATCGGTGCCCTCGCAAAACTTCACGGTGGCCGTAACAGGCGTGGAAACCGACCATCACACCATGAAGACGCCTCCGCATCCGTCCAGCGGAAAATCTGCCAGTCGCTGGAGAAGATCGGTGTCTTGGAGCAAACCGAACGGGGTGGCCGCAGGATAAGCCAG
Organism: Armillaria novae-zelandiae; assembly: GCA_030435655.1. NCBI lineage: Eukaryota > Fungi > Basidiomycota > Agaricomycetes > Agaricales > Physalacriaceae > Armillaria > Armillaria novae-zelandiae. The sequence continues at coordinate 1,688,656 of JAUEPR010000003.1, read as the reverse complement.
GATGGTCAACGGGATTTGGACCGGATTGCAACTGCTGTTGTTGAGGCCGCTCGTGAGGAGGAGGACGAAGAAGAGGAGGAGGAGGCTGAGGAAGATGACGAGTAAATTCTCATTGCTGGTCGCTTGCGTACGGTTTTGTGCATGTTCTTATATATTCACTCTATGGTATGAAATATGCGCAACTGAAAATATCTACTTTTCTCTGATAGATCTCGAAGATGCTACCTGGAAAACTAAAGCTTGGCTCATGGTCAGTGTCGTTAAAGCTCTAATTCGTCCAGTGAGCAAACAGACAAAAAGAACATGGTCCCGTAAATTTTTGAACAGAAGATTGACGTACCCTACAGGTCGTACTTCCAACTGCGACTTGAGTACGCTAACTGAAGCTTGAACAGAGGATGTGTATGACAACGGATTTGTGCATCATGAGAACGTTACTTATCGATGTTTTTCTCCACAGCGACAACCAAGAGCCAACGACTGCGTTAGCTGAGCTCGAGGTGAGCTGATTCTGCTCCTTTCAGTTCTTTTCGTTGTTTATTTCTTTCGCTTCTGTGTTTCTCAAGGGAATATGATTTGATGCCGCGATGGCATACATGACAATGCGAATATATTTAACCCTTGATTTTTTTTCGTCGGTGGTAATCCACCGTATGTGACGTCATTCGTAGTGTTCTAGTCCGTTCCCAGTTCACTCAAAATCATCCTCTTGCACCTTGCCTGCATGCGCAGTCTACGGTGCCCGATTCCCTGCATTCTAGTGCTGTTTGATTTAGAGTATACGCTGGATGTGTGTTCATCCTCGGCGCACCGCATTTTCTTCCGGAAAAATCTTTGAACACTTACAACAATGAACGTGTCATTTTAGATTCTACCGGCATGAGGCAGATGCGTTGCACCTTGCAATCCACGACATTCAATTCTAATATTGGAACACTGAACAGCCTTGATCTTATCGCTCAACCAATAGGACAGAGGTTTTTATGGGGGACATAAAAGCAGCGCTCATTCTCATGCTAGGGGTCTCTCCCAGATCCCTTCCTTCATGATAAACGAACAAGGTCCCTACACACTCTGCGAAGTACCTACCGTTGTAGGCGAACCAGGCGACTATGCTGAATCGTTTTACTGGGACATGGCTACCACGCACAACTGCTACATCAGGGCATTCAATTCCGCCTATATCAATGCGCCGAAAGTAACACCTGCAGATGAGGCATCATTCATGGGTTATTGCCTTGTGGTGAGTACTTGCAGTTCTCTCGCCTATTCAATGATGGTAACCAGTGTTCGTAGATGACTCAAGCGCTTAAAGAACACCACGACATGGAGGAAGAAGTCGTGTTTCCGGTCCTGGAACAAAAGCTGGATATGCACAACAATGAAGAGCAACACAAAGCCTTCCTGCCTCAGATGATCGAGTTTAATGAATACTGCATGAAGGTCAAGGCAAAGCAGGAGAAATATGATGCCGCGAAATTCCGAACTCTACTTCGAGGCTTTGCAGACAGCTGTGCTCAACACCTTCTGGACGAGGTACCTTTTTCCCCAGTGGTTGAGAGCCCGTTTACAAAACTTTCGCAGATCCCGACTATTACGCCCGATAAAATGCACCAGTTTGATCGACCTACGATGGACAAGTTAATCGCAGGTACCTGCTATGTGCCAATGACGAAATGTGTTATGCTGACCTCGTCTGATGAAGATGTAAAGACACACGTCAAGAAGGCAGGACCACTGACTGTCTTTCCTTTCACAATCACGAACCACGACTACGGCCAGATACCAGGATGGGTAAGTGAAGTGAATATATTGCCCACCGGTGTTTTTGATGTTCCTAATTTACTTAGCCACCTGCTCCTGCGCCCATCATGTGGATGGTCCGCAATATATTTGGCCGGTGGAATGGAAGGTACGCAGCTATATATTCCATCACCTGGATACGACCGAGCCTGTTCTACAGCCTTTGGAAATTTTCTACTTTTGACCTTCGGGGAAACCCGCAGACTTACAACGGATAGTAGACACCAATTCTGTTATTTCGATGTTTCAAAGCTTTCGCGTATTCCGTTTGTATTGTCATTTCTCCGATGTTCAATGTTCAACATGCATTTTCTCAGAGCTATTAGCTGATTGACTACCCATAAGATATTCACTAAAGAAATCGCCTTTGAAATCTTAGCTATCAAGTTGTATTATTGGGAGATATTCATTTTGGTCAGTTTCCCCGAGAAGGATACCGAATAGAGTCCGTACTGCACAAAGAGGCACTACAGCACCGAACACTATTCTTAGGCTTCAGACCTCCATACTCGAGACCACAGGTTCCCCAACGCTCATCCAATGACGCAACATCAGCTTCCAAACACGACACAGGGATTCTATACTCAGGTATACCAGTACCTTGAAGATACCATGGCCTACATATACAGGAATTTTGCGCCCGTCGATCCGGTCTTGTATTTTTGGTTCTACCTACCATCACCGGCAAGCGACAGACATCAATGCGACTGGTTCTCAGCTTCTATTGAATTCCTCGCATGACCTCCCCAGCGAAACAGCTGTTATCCTGTCTCATACCGCGCACAAAATCCGCTGCCTCGTTTGCCGGTACCATCGTCCGGCGCGCCTTTCGGACCGCCACCCCGCTCACCCAACTTTCTTGGGCGACTACTAAGTCCAATAGCGCTGCCGCTTGAAAGAATGCACAACAATTATACCGGTTCCACGAACTCCACATCTCATCATCACACAGGACACAGTACCTTCAGGCACGAATGATCATACTACATCAATGATCAGAGTCCAGGTAAGTGAATTAGGATCCAAGTCTTCAATATGTACCCATGCACATATAGAACATGTTCCGCTGAAGATTTGTGGAATAAAAGTTGATGCTTTCTTTGGCAGATTGGCGCGCACGTACCTGGGGTAAGTTCACGAGAAAGTCCATGATTCTCCGAGTCTGATTGGTGCCCATGGAACATGCTATCAGCGCGCACCTAGGACGAACGCGAGAGTTGGAAATGGTCGAAATAACTGGGAATATGAAACTGACCATCGTTCCGAGGTATCGGAGGTATATTCAGGGTCATGGTTGGATAAAGCTGAAGGAACAGACCCGGCCTTTTCTTCCCTTGGTCTCAACTGTAAAGAGGACGACCGCAACATAGTGAAAAACAGCTCTGAGATGAGTAATATGGAAAATGAAAAAAGGAGGTTTGACTTCTTCCTTATTACAATGATTCGTCTATTTACAGCTACCACCAAGAGGTGAGTTTTGTATTCTTTTCGTCGTCTATTTTTTCTGCTTCTATGCAACTTCTATGTTTCGCGGGGGATTTGATTTGATGTCGTGATGCATAGCAACGCGAATAGTTCCACTCTTGATTCGGTGGTGCCAATCAGGCTTCACCATATGCCGCGGCATTCGTTCCTCGCTAGTTCCCTGCTCGCTCAAAATTAGGATGGAGGTATTTAAGGGGATGTGAAACCGGTGCATATTCTCAGTCTAATAATTTCTCCCAGATCTACCCGAGTTATGACGGACGAACATCCCTATGCACTCTGGAAATGTATGCCTACCGTTGTAGATGAATCAGGCAAATTTGTCGGAACCTTCTACTGGGAGATGGCAGTTATGCACAATTGCTACCTCAGGGGATTCAATTCCACCTACATCAACGCGCCGAAGGTAACGCCTAGAGACGAGAGATCATTCATGGGTTATTGTCTTGTGGCGAGCATGCGTAGTTCTTTCGACTATTCAGTGATCGTAACTGTTTGTAGATGACTCAAGCGCTCACAGAACACCGCGATATGGAGGAAGAAATTACGTTTTCGGTCCTGGAACAAAAGTTGGATATGTACAACAATGAGAAACAACACAGATCCTTCCTGCCTCAGATGATCGAGTTTAATGAGTACTGCATGAAGGTCAAGGCAAAGCAGGAGAAATATGATGCTACGAAATTCCGAACTCTACTTCGAGGCTTTGCAGACGGTTGTGTTCAACGCCTTATGGACGAGGTACTTCTTTCTACCCATCAATTGAAAGCTCATTTACAAAATTTCCCTAGATCCCTACCATAACGCCCGATAAAATGCACCAGTTCGATCAGGCTAGGTCGGACAAGCTAATTGCAGGTATCTGCTATGTGTCAACGATGAAATGTGTATGTTGACCTTGTCTGATAAAGATATAAAGGCACGCGTCAAAAAGGCATCACTACTGACCGTATTTCCTTTCACAATTACGAACCATGACTATGGGCACGTCCCGCGATGGGTAAGACAATGTATTACCCGCCATTTTCGATGTTCCTAATTTACTCAGCCGCCTGCTCCCGCCCCCATCATCTGGATGGTCCGCAATGTATTCGGCCGGTACAATAGAAAGTACGCAGCTTTATATTCCATCACCTGGATACGACCGAGCATATTTTACAGCCTTTGGAAATTTTCTACTTTTGACCTTAGGGGAAACCCGCAAACTTATAACGGATAGACGTCAATCCGTCCTTTCAATATTTGACTACTTCCGTGTATTCCGCTTCTGTTGAAATTTCTCCATTATTCCATGCTCGACGTTCATCTGCTCAGGGCTATTGGCCGATGTATGGGATCTCCTAAGAAATCGCCTTTAGAAAGTTATCTCAGCCATTACATAGTATCATTTCATTATTTTGGTGAGGAATATATATATTCTGTCACTTTCCTCGAGCAGGATTCAGACCAGAGTTCGTACCACGCAAACTTGAAGGGCGAGGGTCACGAACTTAATGGTGTTTAGTCTTCGTATTCAAGATCGCACATTCCTCAACTTTCATCCATGACAAAAGTTTCAAACACGCCAAAGGTGTTCTATATTCGAATAGGAACAGTACCTTGACAAAGATACCATGGCCTACATATACAAGAATCTTACTACGCCCCGTCGATCACATACTGGTTGTATTTTTAGATCGCCGGTGCCAGTGAAAGGGCACACGTGGGACAGTTTGGTTCTGTTCACCACCGGCAAGCGACATACCTCAACAACGAGACTGATTCTCAGCTTCTATCGCATCTCAGCATGACTTTTCCGGCGAAAAATATATTCTCCCAAAATGCGAACAGTCAAAGAGGACGAGTATGTTTCTGCGTGTCAAAAATTTCATTTTGACAACGCTGACTTGACACAGACATCGCCAGACAGGAAAGATACCCCGCTTTATGGACAAATACGCTTACCCGTAGGAAACCGTAAAGAGCTCGGCGCAGTACGCAATGTCGACCTCAGGAGACTGCTCAGCAACGAAATCATTGCAACGAAGCCTATGCCGGAACCTGACCGACGAGTTGCATCAGATCCTCTACCTCGACGCCCGTCCACCCTCTCTCGTGGATTGCCAATTGTTTCCACATCAAGCCGCAACTTTGGAACTAATGTAACCTCTCTGACCCGACTCGAGCCCGAGTCACGCGAACCCTGCTCTCAGACTCGACCTTTAGCTACACGCTCCTTATGCGAGCCTGGAGTAACTACGATTCTCACAAACAACCCACCTCTGGAAGACAAAGGAAGTACTCGAACAACAATGAGCAGGCCTCATAAAACAACGACAGGCATCGACCCCATTCCTATTGGAACAACTCGTCCGATCGCCTTCACTACCTCTGTTCTTAATCAAAGATCTCATAAGACGGTCCATGGTCAAGTAATCATCCTGCCTTCTCGCTCTTTGCTCGTTGACTTTAGAGAAGGAGAAAGGAGGAGAGGCGGGGCTGGCGTCGAAGTACTCATCATCAGTCCCGAAGGCTCCCAGGTAGATGTTTATCTTCTCTTTAGTAATGCATATGCTCACCATTAGAAGATCAAAATCTTCAGTGCACCTCACTTGAGCACTCCGTGTTGCCTAGCGGAGCCTATTGCTGAATTTTCCATCGATCAACTACCCAACAAGTACTGGAAGCAATATAACGACGCTGGTCAACTCATCGACCGGATAAAGCAACGATCGCCAAAGGTAAAATCAGGGGAATCTAGAAAGGCTGCTGTCTCTGACTAGGATGTACAGCTTGTTGTGCATGACCCAGACGTTAAATACACTCTGATGGCCAACGAACCTGTCGCAGATGTCGAACTTCTTTTCTTTTCACCCACTGTTCTCTTGGACGCGAAATCAGCAGACAAGGGTGATGCCGCAGACTCTGCCCGAATGCGAATTCAATTCTCACGAAAAGCTCGGTCGATGGAAATAGCAGTATGCAATTGCGATAAACACTCTAAAGAATGGAGGAAGAGGACATTCCGGACTTCAGGTTTCGATCCCTCCATTTCAGCATCGGATTTTCGAGACCTGGGCGAAGACGAGCGAAAAGGACTGGATCTGCTGGCGAAATTCCTGCATCTTTGCGATACCTACGAATTCCTCGCGAGCGAATCGCCGAATACAGTTCAAAGTGGGCGGGATTGTGTCCGTGACAGCCGCCTTAACATTGTGGAGACCCCTAGCAACGATACAAACCACTTGGAGACGACAGAATCGGCTGTACAACGAGAAATTTATACGCGGACTTTTGCCTCGTCCTTGATTACTAACAAGAGTTTTGCTGTTCCTCCACGCCCACCGAAAATTTCCCTTACGAACTCTATGTCCCGCCGCGGCCCACATACAACAGACCTCAAAGAAAAGGAAAACCTCGATCCCTCAAAGGCTCCTCTTGACAGCCTAGTGACGAACTTCGCGATGATTGATGATACTGCTACAACTAGGCAGTACGGTTTAAGCTGCGCCTCTCAAATCTCAGGTGTTGAGTCTCGATTTATACCATCTGTGGGGTGGTGTGTAAGGCAGGGTTCTCGTGTATCTCAGGGCGGCCATTATAAGATAATGTTCGTGGACGGCGCTGCCTTGGATGTGGATGTTGATGAAGAATGGGCTGAACTTCGCGATAAGTTGGGCAAGGTGATGCGGTAGGTTATTATCCGATTTCTGTGCAACCGCCTAGACTCAAAATACTCTACAGATACAAGATGACTGATGGGCGTATCGAGCGCACAATTGGTGACAGGATGAAGGTGTTCAAAGAGTTTGTGTCCCTGTTCGAGTCTGACGAAGAGGTCGAATAAATGACACTCATGTACATCGATTTCGTTCCTTGATTTCTAGAGCAGTCATATGAGTTGCATGAGTTGCATATGAATGTCACTGATATAGAATCTATGCGAGCCGAGGTCGCCTTACGGGCTTTTACGGCGTCGTTGCTAGGTGAAATGTGGGGTCGCAGAGGAACTAGGCTGTGGTTCGAAGGCTTTGTGGCTGTGTACCTGTTCACAGACTAGTGCCTCGCAATTTGCTGGGGCTACGGCTGCCGAATCTCAGGGTGCATCTCCTCATATCCTGTGGGACAATATTTCCACTTCTAGGTACTTGGATCGGAACATCACTATCAATGGTATAAGTGCTTCATCATTATCATGATTCGTTCATATCAATTAACTCTCGACTGCCACGACACCCTAGTTCCGTTAAGACATATCAGGACCAGCAAGCCGCCAGGCCAGATTTTCTCTGTTTTTTGTTTGCAAATTGCCTCCCACTGGCATCCGCTGAAAAACCGCCTGGGATTCACCCTTTGTTTTTTCAACTCTTCTCATCATGACGACCTCGGACGCGGCGGAATCTAATGTAGATGACACGTTTGGGGTCCTCTATATTGGCTTCATAGTCTCCATGATAGGATATGGATTCACTTTCTTTCGTGAGTTTATGCTTGGATCTTGTAATGTACTTTAAAGTCCTGATTTGGGATCGATAACAGAAACTTATGTCTACTTTTCACGATATCCAAAGGACCTTTTCATCATGAAAGCAATGGTACGTTTGTGACGTGCTTTTCTTATGGTTGGGGTTACTCACGACGCTTCGCATAGGTGGCGTTCCTATGGTTCGTTGACTCTAGCCATCCCTGTGCTGCTAGTAATCCGTTACTTCCCTGATGCAGTGTACTTGATACGGTCTCATCAGCTTTAAGTACAGCTTCTTTCTGTTCCGTTGATAACTTAATTCACCGCTCGACATCCCAGTTTCACAAACGTTGGTCTTCGGAGTACCTGTCAAATGCGTACGAGGATGCTGACGGATGAGTAGGGCTTACTATTATCTGGTGACCATGTTCCCTCTGGCGTCAGCGATGGTAAATACTACAAGGTACGTGTTTTGCAGTTTTTCGAGGACCGCCGGCTTGACATATGCTAACAGTGCATTCTGCGTGCGTGTGATAATTGCACTCTAAATTTCATTTCCGTATGCTCATCATAAAATATTCGGGGACACAGGCCGAAAACGCCCTGGCGGTACGGCGCTCTTTCGACCTTAGCGCTGATTTCTAACCGGAATGAATAGGCCGCTTTAATTTTTATTGTTCAATTGTCAGGTGCTATCTCTTCATCTGAAGCTTTGGTACTAACCTAGTTGGTAGATTATACACATCCCGAGTGTGGAAGTGTACGTGTGATTTCCCCGAATGCTCGTGAGTTGTCAACTCACTTGATGCGATCGCAGTAAGTAAGAATGTAACACTAACCTCCATCATTGTATGTCGACGGTTGTCTATCCGTTGCTAAGCCTTACATGTTTTCTAGGCCTTCATGTGTCTGCTTGGATTTGGTAAGGCTTTCGGTGTTTATGATAACATTTCAATCGTCGCTTATTGCATTGGCGATGCCTAGCCCTTACTCTCGGTACGTTCTCCGAGACTGGTGTTCCAAACGAAGGTCTGATACGATTACAGCCATGACTGCGATGATGTGCGCTTTCCATGTCCTAAATTCGTTTAGATGCAAATTTACTTGAAGTAGGGTCCGCAATGCTGGATTTGCTCATCTGGCGACATCTCCGAGCAAAGTAGGTCTTTATATGTTTTTTACCATACCATTTCGTGACTGTCCTAGGCAATCGTTGCTATCGGGCAAGCAGCCGTGTTCATTGCCGGATTTACCACCTTCATCGCCCTTCGATTATTCTCCCACGGCGCTCAATGGTCTAAAAATACACAGTGAGCAGTACTTTGCTTTTCTAAATGCATTGCGTCAAGTTCATATCGGGTATTAGGCCCAATGATTGGTTCAATAAAATGATCAACATCTTCTTCTCGCAAGGATGCAGTGCGACATTGGTACAGCTTGCTTATTTCGTGATTGTTTGTTTATCTCCCTCTTGCGATGCCAGCCTTCTAACCAATAATACAGTTCATGGCAACGCCTACTCGTGTTATCTGGATTCCCTTCCATTTATTGTCTAGCAAATGTAAGTGATACTTTATGCCAGTCCCAGCCTGACACTGAGTATTATTTTAGTATTTGTCAATTGCCTGCTATCACTGTTAGTACAGCGTTTAGAAATGATCGCGGTAAACTAAGGTCCTTCAGGTTGAACTCTCGGCAAGCATACCACGGTCCTCGCATTCATCACGAGGACAGTTCGGTTGGCCCGCAGAAGTCGGACATTCGTGGCACCGTAAAACCAAGTGTTCACTTCGGTGTCGCAGATACTCAGCCTCCCATCAACATTGAAGTCTCTCGTACTGTTGAGCAGGACGTTACTATGAATAGAGACACATTTCATTCTGACGAGGTGAGTGCTTTGACCAACAATGACTTCATTCCACTAATATCTTTATGGTGAAGACCAGTTTCGACATACAAGAAGTAATTATTCCTCTCGCTTACTACGAGCCCACTGTCTGATGATCATTATGCGCAGATATCAAAACATGGACACGGTTATGCAGTTTGAAATTGCTAACGCAGGCGGACTCCGTCTTGGGTATAGGTTATACTAGACTGTATCCCCGTTGAACCGTTGAATTCGGCCGGAGTGAATTTGTACGTTCTTAATAGCAGAGTGAATTGATTTGGTAAATTATATTTTCTACAAAGATGAAACTACATGTAGCTTCCCGCTTATTTATATCCCTTTAATACTTCCCCTTGCCGTCTGCAAAATTGTTCCCAACTTTGTTCAGTAGAAAGTCGCCATAGACGACAGACTTGTACTCCCTCCCACCTGGATTCAGCTTGTCAGCTTGAAGGCGCAGAGCTGCAGCTAGCGGTTCTATGCGCGCATTGAAATTGGGCTCGAAGAAGAATGGAATTCTAATGGGGTCGACTGTTACTTAATGCAATGGTAACCGGAATAGAACCGTCACTTACGACACCCTGATAACCCATTGTTGAAAGGCGGAATCATTGGTTTCTTTGAGAAAACTACTCACCTATAATTTTTACTTCTGTGTACGACACGATGTAGTGTAGATTTGTACAAGCCGTTGGTCCAGATTTCCCACACTAACACAAGAAGTAAGGTAACTGGCATCCTAAATGTCGACGGAACTTACTTTCTCCGATATTGCACACGACGCAGCCCGGGATGGGATCTGCGTTTATCCACGAGCCCGCTTGGGTTCCTTGTTCAGCGGGGAGATCGGAAGCATCAGGTCCCATGATTTCTACATTGTGTGTGAACACCTGGAGAGCAGCGGGTGTGGGGTCTGTGTACAGAAATCTATGTGTAACTGGGCGTCAGAAATATTGTGTTCCGAGTATCGGGGGTTGAGACGGACGTAAGGCAGCCATAGTCCCTGCGGTTCAAAGTCGTGAATACATAATGGAGAAGCAATTAGATCACGAACTTGTGAGCGCCACAGGAGAAGCCATCATGATCGTTAGGCAGAGGTGGGTAGCCTGGTACACCATTAAAGAAATCACGAGGACACAGAGAGAGATGTAATAACCTATAGCACGCATCACCCAAAAGCTATCGTCCACCTGCCTACATAAGTCTTCACGTTCTTCGGAAGTCATGCCAAGGCCATCAGCCATCCTAAAATAATATTAACTTCGCATGCTCACACCAAAACAACGGGAATATGCTTACACCCCCATTATAATCAGTCCCAAGGCCTTCATCTTGTCTACCCAGATCTCGTACTTTGCTCGGAAAGTCGGCACACTTGGCCATTGATTCTCCCCCCATAGAGGCTTCGTTTTGTCCGGATTTTCAACGGGGCGATACCAATCAATGCCCTCGTGGTTATCAGCTTTGCCGTTTGTAACATTCTCTTTCAGTCTGGCATAACCTGAGGAACAGATACTTCTACGATTGGCTTCGATATAGAGACGAAGTCCGCACCTCTAGCATGATCTTCATTCTTAAGTGCTATGTTATCCTTCTCTTCCTGGGGAAGGGAAAAGAATTGCCGTGCCAAAGTTGTGAGCTCCTCGGGCTCCTGCGGATCGACATAGGACGATATGTCGAGGTAGAAAAATCCGTAGTCGACACAGGCATTATGGATCTTGGCAGCTACTTCCCTTCGTTGAGCTTCGTTGCCCGGGGAATGATTATCCTCGAGATACGGAAGGATATCAATTATTGGAAGGGACATTTGACGAAGTTAAAATGGCAGTCTAATAACAGCTTATCGATATCATTCGTCTTATCAGATCTATTGAAACTAAATAAATAAATAAGTAAGACTTAACATCATGTGATCGTGTTTTCCAACGAGCTCGACATGCGGCAGCATTGTTGAGAGTACTGGCATTGTCCCTTTTTCGCAGACTGTCATGGCATCGACGCCTCCTCAAGAAAGACACGAACCTTCCGCTTCCCCTGCATCCACTGAATCCAGCGACTCTTCCCTTCTCGCCGACCTTTCCTTTGATTACGTCTACGATGAAGACGGCAACTTTGTACGCTTGTCAAAGGGCTCACCAAAATCTCACAGACAAAGCGCAGGATATTCTCCTGCCAGCTCACCTCTCGATACAGAACCCCCAACGGAGCCCATCGCGTCATCTCCCTCGGTGGACAATGTCCTAGGGCCACACGGTGCATCGGATTCAGATTTGGTGTCCCTCACTTCTCCGCTACCAACTTCCCTTACCCGGTCAGAAAGCGCGTTTGCAATCCTCAGCAGTGTGGCGGCTCCTGAGAGGGATCTTGACAGAGACAGTGCTCCATTGATGGCACGGTCATTTCAACGCGTGGTGTCAGTACCGGCCATCGCGATGAGTACTACCTCAGCCTCCACCAACGGTGCTCCCAAGCGACTCTTTCCACGCAGGGCCGCCGACGAGCAGCAGGAGGTGCGGCAGAAACGAAACGGAGAAGAACTACGGACAAGGTTGCTGTCCTCGACTGCTGTCGACTCTCAGGGTCAATTCATTTTCCCGGATGAAAAGGAAAACATTGGCCGCGGTGGGGGCGACCTTCAGAGTGTCGAGGAACTGTATGGATCAGTTGCGAGGGGTTCCATGGACAGCGCACCTGCGGCTCGGTTGCTCGCTCCATCGCGTCCAGCCCATGCCTCACTTTCAACGGGACGTCCTACCGGCGATCTCGGATCATCACGGCGACGGTTTTCTTCCTCTAACTCTGCCAATGGGAGCAGGAATCCAAGAATAATGAAGGGATCTGGGAAAAAACACGCGGTTGATAGGATATCGGAGTTGGATCAATCCCCAGACGAGGAGGCTTATGACTACGAACCAGTTAACGACCATGGTCACGATGACGGTACTGATTTAGGTACGTCTTCCTTCACTCCTTTGTCTTCGTTAAGGTGAGCTTGGCATCTGGCAAAGATGAGCCACAGGTCGAACCTGTCAGTCGTGCATCTTCACAAGAAGGTGTTCTGTCTCTTAGTCAATCCAGACCACGGAGGTCGGCAAGTCTTAGTGGTAAATCCATAACACCTCGTTGTTTCTTGCCTTTTCTCAAATCTTTCGTAGGGCCAGAGGAGCCTTATCATGGTAGCATCAGTGGCCACGCTCGCTCCCAGCAATCTCAAACACGATCCTCCCGTCCAGGAACCAATGCGGGTCTTCCCAGGGAGACGGCTCTCCTTCCTCGCCGAGTAACTGTGGAAGAACGGGAAAGGCAAGAGATGGAACAACGTGCCGAATTTAAAAGTAAGTTATTGCCTCTGCATCCCCGGTCTTGTGGACTCACAACTATCTTACAGAATACCAGGATGCTGAACGTACGTATTATTTATAATCGATAAGACCGTCTAGGCTTATTCTTCGTTTGCAGGTCGCCTCCAAGAACAGCAACTCAGAGACCAGCCTCATCATTCTCAAGCTCGACAATCTCCGTCACCGACACATGGACCCTCCCAAGTAATAAGCCTCAATGGACGACCGTCGTATGCGACTCATAGACGTAGAGAGTCAGATACTCTGAAGAGCAGTGTGGCCTATTCGGGGTCCCCGACAGCAGTTGATGTCCCTCCGGTGAAACATACTCCTTCTACCAATAATAATGTGGCTTCAGCGTCAGTGAATGCTAAGCATGGAAGAAGCCCAACTGCTCCGGAGCCTCCCACAACTAGCGGAAATTTGCGAACCAGTAGCGCTGGCGGTGACCAGCGAGACAAAGAGAAGGAACGGTATCGGCAGCAACGACAGAACTCGAGTAAACAAACGTCAGGATCAAGTCAGCCTATCTCGGCTTCACTTTCGCAACAGCAGCTCGCTGCGACCTCTATGGGACCTGGGAACCGGCATTTGGTGGTATGTTTGGTCGTTGTTGTCATTATACCGGTTATTTGACCCTATGATCAGGTTAACAGGAAACTTTATGCACGGTTGGATATGATTGGCAAAGGTGGCTCTTCTCGCGTATACCGTGTGATGAACCACGCCAACGAGCTGTACGCTATCAAGCGTGTGTCGTTGGATAAAATTGACTCCGAAACCATGTCTGGTTATATGAATGAGATTGCGCTCTTGAAGAGACTCGAAGGCAACTCTCGAATTATAGGCCTAATTGACAGTGAACTCAAAGCTGGCCCTGGAGGAAGCAAAGGCCATTTACTTTTGGTGATGGAATGCGGTGAAATCGATTTCGCTGGGCTATTGAGTGAACGGCAAAGTCAAGGGTTGGACATGGTGTGGGTTGCGTACTACTGGCAACAAGTCTGTGATATATCGTTTTCCCTGCGTGCATATGCTGATACACTTCGTCCAGATGCTCCAAGCTGTCCATGTCATCCACGAAGAGAAAATTGTGCATTCGGATCTGAAGCCAGCTAACTTCGTCCTTGTGAAGGGACAGCTGAAACTGATTGACTTTGGTATTGCGAATGCTATCGCCAATGACACGACAAACATCCAGCGGGATCATCAGGTGAGCAGGTCATAGTCATTCTCCACAATGCCGTTGATGCCCATGGACCCTCAAGATCGGTACGGTGAATTATATGTCGCCCGAAGCCATTGAATTACCAGATGGCATGAGACGGCTGAAGGTTGGTCGTGCTAGTGACATCTGGTCATTAGGTTGCATTCTCTACCAAATGGTGTATGGTCAACCACCCTTTCACCATTTAGCGGTGTTCCAGAAAATGAAGGCGATACCTGACGCGACACATCGGATAGACTTCCCTCTGTATGTGACGCCGACTGTACCCTCGAAACACAAAGGATCCCCGAGCCATGGGCCGCCCCCCAAAAAGTTGGAACATCTGAAACGGCGGATACGGATGGATATCATTTTATCGATGCGGTCTTGTCTCAACCGAAATCCTAAGGAACGGATGTCTATTCCTCAGCTTTTAGAGCAAGACTGGTTAGCGATGAAAGATCGTGAGTCATTCCTATCATTTTCTTTCTTCGTAAGATCCTGACTGAATCTCTAGCGCCACCGACCCCCACTATGGCGGAATTTCTCGGTGAAGATGAGACCGTGATCAACCCGTTCTATATGAAGCAGCTCCTGGAGTACGGTATCCGGCTAGGGCAGGACCCCAAGGGCAAGGAGATCACTCAAGAGTTCTTGGAGGAGGACGCCCACGTAAGCCATCCTGTATGTGTTCGGCATCAATATCAGTCTGATTCTTTCTCGTTAGCGACTGGTAAATGAACTACGCTCTCTTGCTGTTAGGAAAGAGGGGGAACAATAACCCTGTTAAGCTATATGGGCCGCTTATTTTTGGTCTTTTCATGGGTCATCGCCGGGGCACCTATCTCTTTAAATTTGTGCATTTGCATTGTATTGTACCTTTTCCAACTCGCTCTTTTTATTCTACTCAACATATTTTTCATCTCAGCATCATGTCTCCCCGCATCCATACATCCTCTGTTTACTTGTTAAGAATTGCAAATGTCGTAGCATGCTATTATGTGTTATATACCGCTATTATTGAATGCTATCGTTTGTTATTACCTTGCTTGCAAGGTCTCTCAAGGTCTATTTGGGTGATTACAATAGCCCATCCAGTCTCGTGATTTTTCCCACAGCATGATGCGAATGCGTCATCGCCGCGATGAGATATAACTTGGGGTGTTAAACACTGTTTTTCGCGTCAATCTATCTGTACAGACAGAGAAATATAGCATTGTGATATGACTTTCTATATCGTGACTGAGTAGACCATTCGACCTGATTTCCTTGCTGGAAGTGACATCTTTCGATTCGTTATGTCAGGCATGCCGCAGATAACTGAGACCATGTGTGACTTGTGTGACAAACGGTAAGAATCGGAACTCTTTTTCCAACCGTCACCCAGTGAGAAGATGTCCTTTCATGATGGCGTTCCGATAGCCTCTATACTTGACGATGTTGTTCGGCCAAACTGAATATCACCCACCCATCACAAGAACAGTGACGAAGTGGACATGACAACACCCACGTCCTGATATTCTGCACCGCTCAGATTAATCGGCAACACATCAATCGCCGGACCACTCACGATGACAGTCGCACCATAATAGCACACGCCAACGAGAAGTCGTAACACGTTCTACACCCTAATGAAGTATGACCATCGATCAGAATAGCAACCAAATTGATACGTACGAATTTCATGCATCTGTCAAACTCCAGGAATCTCCAGAGTCCAAATTTAATATATATCGGGTTTTCTCCACGTCATCGATTCACACGATTCGATACACGGTACAGATATTATAACAACACAGTACACATAACAACTCACTGCAGCTAACCCAGTCTCATTCTTCACGCCAAAGCAAGGTATCGAAGTCGTCAACCGACGACCGCTAGTACAGCATTTGTGCGATAAGAATAAGCTTTGGCTGATATCCGGCTTCTACCGGACCGAGAAAAGCACGGGCAAACAAAATATTTTCACGCTGACCGCGTCTTGGTGTATTTTCGATCCCTAATACCACCGCGAGTCGACGGCTATACAGCTGACAGGCGATGGCGCCTAGTAATCCTCACAAAAAACACCTCGCCCTAGCTCTAGGAGCAGGTGTCGCAAAGTACCTGCACGAGAACCCTGGAATGAAACCAGAAGATGCCATGAAGCGAGTAACTTCTTCAATGCTTGCCAACAATCCATTCGTTCCACCGCAAGGATGCCCTATCAACGACCTACCCAACGAGTTGCTAGCTCACATTTTTTACTTGGGCATGAAGATGGAGGAAGAGCACGAGCAGGATGAAGACTCCGATGAAGATGACGAGTTCCAGGATGGGATTGACTTGATGGAGGGATGGGATAGCGAGTCGGAGGACGGGGATGTGAAGATGGAATCGCCGCAGAAGGACAAGGGTAAAGGCAAGCGTAAACAGTCCGAGGAACCGACTGAGACAGACGAGGAGGAGGATACGCCGGAGCTGCCGTTCCAGGTACTCGTGTCGCACGTCTGTCGGCGGTGGCGCGAGGCGGCTGTCGAGGAGCCTTCCCTTTGGACTACACTCGGCTTCACGTATTACACTCCCATTGAAAAATCCAAGGCCTGGATAGAACGTTCCAAGGGTCTTCCTCTGGATATTGTCATCGACTGCACGACGCCGGATGGCTGGGAGGGGCCGGGAGGGGACGAGGATGAGGACGAGGACGAAGACGAAGACGAGAATGATGCCATGCTCGATGTCCAGGATAGCAGTTCAACAAAAGAGGTCGCCCACACGTCAAATCCTGTAGAGAGCCTTCCTTGTCTGTCCCCAGATGACTTGGCAGCCATTTTTGACCTCTTGCTCCCTCATGTGGAGCGGTGGCGGTTATTGGAAGTTGCCGTAAGCGAGTACGAGTCCATTTATGCGGTCATGAAGCGGCTGGCGGTTTGCCCTGGCGCGCCTATATTGGAAGCGCTCCAGTTATACCATTACGAGGACTGCGAAGACTACGATGTCTTCATGCCCTCGGAATTTAAGGAACCACTACTCCTGTTCCAGGGCAACATTCCGAAACTTAAAGATCTGGCGTTGTGGGGTGTTCATATCGATTGGGACGCGTCGCTTTCTTTTATGAAAGATTTATGTGATGTCGAGCTGGCGTACCATGCCAATGATGTACGACCATCTTTGGAGACGTTCGCCAGATTCGTGCACGCTAGCCCGGAGCTTCATACGCTTTCTCTTTGTCTTTCTGGACCCGCGGAGCCCTCAGATCAGTGGGGAACAGATCTGATATCAATTCCGTCGCTGCACGACTTGGTTCTCGCGCACCACGAGCCGGAATACATACAAAGCCTTCTTCCTATACTATCTGTCCCCAACGTCCAGCACCTAGCTTTGGACTTTGATTCGGCTGATTATACCAAATTCGTAAAAGTTCTCCTCCAACCTCAAGCAGGACAGAAGAAGTCGTTGCTAGAGGGTTTGGAGCACCTGAAAATCGGAGGACTACCGTGCGATGGCCAGCGGCAGGCGGCGCTACTATCGCAGTTAGGGAACTTACGGACGATCAATATCAACGGCTTAGGTGAGGAGGAGGAACTGCTTTTCGACGCGTTGTTGGACTCTGCTTCTGGTGCCAGGACATCGGGACAGAAAGTGCTGTGTCCGAATCTGCACACTGTTACTACCACCGGAATCAGTGGGAAGAAGATGCGGTCATTTGTTGAAGCACGGAAACGGGCTGATGCACCGATTTCGAAAGTTTTGATGAGTGAGAGGGATGATGTCGACGAGAAAGATGAGAGATGGCTGTCTGGCCACCTCGAGGAGTTTGAATTCTTCGAGCCGTCGGATTCAGAGGAGGAGTTGGTTGAATTAGACGAAGACGATATAGACATCGATGATTAGAGGGGTATGTTCAATTTGGATCCGCTGATTGATTGATACTGGGCTGATCGTTTCGTGTTCAGATGAGGATCAACACGTTAATTCGTTCCCAGACCAAGGTGATAAATATATGGGCAAGTACAGGTACTTTAGTAAGAATATAAAGTAAGGTTGTAGTACAAACAAGAAGGGTATCAATCACGTCAAAGTGTCTGCTCCACATCTGCGTCAAGTGTGTATGGACGCCGGGTGACTCCGACAACCACCTCAGGTATTTCATCATCGTAAGAACTGCAAGAAGGGTATCTAGGGGAAGGCATGGCGATTAGAACTGACACCTGAAGAATGGGATTTTGCGAGTCTATCACATAGAATTTTGGCACCGCTGGTTCCGGTGATGGTCTGAGGTCAGGTTCTCGGAAGTCCCAGCGGACGAACTGTCTGAGGCGAGCTTCCATGGCGTGCTCGCGAGCCAGTCTGTCTGCGATGACTGGATCGCTAGAATGCTTGAGCCGCCTAATGGGCTGGGCAGACAGAGGCTAAGTGATGATACTGATGAGATGCTGATGCAAAAACCAAAACTATGTTGTACCATCATGTCCTCCCAGGTATCAGCGTCCTGGCTGGGCGCAATCCAAGCTTCATGCAATTTAGGTTTCTTCCCCAGCCGCTTCCTCCTGGAACCCTGGGTGTGGGGCGCGAGGACAACTCCCTGAGCCATCGCTTCTTCCAGGTGCCGCTGGAAACGCCGTCGCATCATAAATGACCGCAAAATAATCGAGGATGATATTATCAGCAACAGGAACAGTGTAGCAAGAAAGGTGAATCTGAAAATAGTCCATCAGAACATGGAAGGGATAGGCGCCTTGGGAATGCTGACAGATAGAGGCTGCTCGACGTGCTCTGGCCAGCAGTACCGTCGCTGCTGCTCACTGCGGTGGACTCTGCGACCGGCGATGACGAGGCCATGGTTAGCAAAGGGGCCCCAGTAGTGACAGACGGTAAAGAGACTGGGTCCGTATTTGGACGCCCCCAAAAAGGCAGGAGGACCCCTAAGTCACCATCAAACCGACATCATCGTCGATATAAACAAAGCTCGGTCTTGTCCTTCTTGCTTCATCCCCATCATGTCCTCCCTCGACCTTCCTGCTTCCCTCGACCTCCCGCCCCACCTTAGCGCCCACAAGTACTTCTTCGTCTGCACGTTAACCGTCGCCGCCTGGGACACCCTGGTCTTGTCACCCAGGACGTGGAAGCTCTTCCGAACACCAGAATGGCCGGTCCTCAAAATTCTTTTCCATTTCATGCGGCTATTCATGCCCATTGAATTCACCATTGTCGGTGAGTGCTATAGTCTCTGCATTTTTCGCATCTCATCTTGGACCAGGCGTTGCTTTCTTCGATACCAACTGGTCGTCATCCGTGAGATTCGGTTGCTGTCCTGATCGCGATATATTAATCCATCTACTAGGCTTGCAGCAAATTCTACCTCTTTGAGCCCATCTGCACTGCTATCCTTCTCGCCGCCGCTTCAGGTACCAACATGATTGTCTCTTTCACCAGACGGGGTTGCTGATCGTATACTCAGCTGTCCACGTACTCCGGATCCATGCCATCTACGAGAAGAGTCGCACGGTGCTCTTTGGAATGGGAACTCTGTTTGCCTTGCAAGTCGTCGTAACTGCCGTATGCTGCGGTTTCTACCGCGGTAAGCGGAGCGATACTCTCTCTTTTGTCCTCCAAGTGACACATTCCCTTAGTTGTCCCTCTTCGGGAAGGTCAAGGTTGCATTGCTGGTATCAAGCACGACTGGGTCGGGCTATACTGGGTCTTTCCGACTCTTCTCTACACTGTCTCCGTGAGCTTGGGAACTTTTTGTCATTCTCACTGTCATCAATTGACCCTGTAATAGCTGGTGTTGGCTTTGTTACGCTCGGTGAAATCACTGACGGCTAAACCGCTTAGTCCGTGGCGGTTGATGCTCCGCGATGGTCTCAACCTGTACGGCGTACGTTTCCCAAGCGCTCATCTTGACTGCCGCATAACTGACGCTCCGTGTAGGCCATCTGGATTGTCAATATGACCAACATGCTGTTCTTGTTCATTATGAAACCCACCGGCGAGGAAGATCCGGTCAAAACCATTATTACCAGGTAAGTAGGCGGATATAACACGCTTTCTATTTTTTGTTTTGTTTTGTTCCTTACAATTTTCTCCAGCATGGCCACGGTTCTCACGACTTCCATGACCCTACGTATCATCCTTGGTGTTCGGGGAACACTCAGTCAGGGAGGCACCTTTGTCATGGGTTCTACGACTCACACCTCATCGCGGACCACGCATGTCATTTCTACGCGCTCCGGTGTTCCCACAAATCTTTCGCGCGCCCCTCACACATACACCCTGGATGAACTGCGCACTAAACCCGAAGGAGAATGGACCGAAAGCGATAATAGGTCCAGTGTCAAGGAGAACAAAGAGTCGTTGATAAACTCCCAGACCCCCGCCGTTCAGGAAGACGGCAATGTCGGAGTAAGAGTCACAGTCGATAGGGAGGTTGGATATGATCTGTATCCTCACGCCAAGTAGATAAACGTTAGGGGGGAAGGGGATAAAAGTCTATTCTATTTTTTATGCAAGTACGCCTGACATGGTACATGCTATTTTGCTGTCATCTGCTCTGATATAGTTACGTGTATTCTGTTTGATTATATATTCATTGTAACACGCTGGGGTTAACCTGTTTGTCTTGATCGTACTTGGACGTAAAGCTCTACCTGAAGCGACTGATATGTAACATGCGCTTGAAGAGAATTGCCAATCATCCAGAGCCATAAACACTTATGTAAATGTAGAGTGGTGTTATCGTTATCACGGAAGTCTAGGTTCATCAACGGTTGTCGACATCGCCATTCGCCGTCGACCTCACTCTTATTCAGAAAATTCAAGTCGTCATACTATGGAAAATGAACAGCAGCGATTCGTCCCTCATCTGTATTGAATGGCTCTGCGGCACAAGGTGTTGAGTCATGGTAGTCAGAGGTTAGTTCCTTGATAGAGTTTCAGCAAAACAGGATATCGTCCTCCGCTTAACTGTGTAGTATAGATTTGAAAGATGGTGGATGACAACGTGGAAACTAATAGCTCCGAATCCACGGGGAACTGAAAACTAGGAACCTATTCAAAGGCGATAAATGCCAGATTTTTTAGATCTATCGAGGAATGAAATCGGTGTGTCACCGGGAAATTTGCTGGCAAGTCGGCGTCTGTTGTAGGACACGAAATCGATGGACGGGGAACGTTCGAGCTTGCCAAAACACGCGTGACGCCTCCAGTCAGTTTACGCTGAAGTGGATGCCCAAGTTCTCAGACCATCGCAGATGACAGAACGCCAAAGGGATGAGCCGGAAAGAAGTCGACAAGATAATTCCATGGATGATAAAAATTATTCTGAGCTCTACGGATATTGGGATCCGGTGTCGAATTATGAATATAATTTTGTATGCAGCGAGAAGACGCGTTGTAGGGACTACTTCTTCTTAACTGCCTTCATTCTCATCGTCTCGCGACCAATAAATATCCCCTACGAGAAAAAAAGTCAGGACTCGCACACTGAACAGGCAGATGGACACTGACTTTGCCCTTGTACGGCTCCGGCGGCCTGTAGCTCCTCACTTTAGCAGCAAACAGC
The DNA here is from genome assembly GCA_030435655.1 of Armillaria novae-zelandiae. Classification (NCBI taxonomy): domain Eukaryota; kingdom Fungi; phylum Basidiomycota; class Agaricomycetes; order Agaricales; family Physalacriaceae; genus Armillaria; species Armillaria novae-zelandiae. The sequence continues at coordinate 1,666,939 of JAUEPR010000003.1, read as the reverse complement.
CCTAGCTCGTGCTTATCCGTAGCCTTGAGCACGATCTTGGTCGGGGCGGGGACCTCTGCCTGGATATGCGGCGGCACGGGGACATACACCGTATGCGAATAGCCCAGCTTCATATTGAACCGTCTCCCGCTGCCGCCGTCCATCGTCCCGCGTGGATCCTCCTCCATGGCGGCACGGTACCCGACGCCGACGAGGTACAAGGGCACCTGGAAGCCCTCCGTGATGCCGGTAATGGCGTTGGCGATGAGCGTGCGCGTCGTGCCCCACATCGCGCGCTGCTTCTTCTCGTCATGGTCCGCGATGGAGACGGCAAGCGTGGCGGGCACGGTGCTCGGCGTGAGCGTGATGAACGGGTGCAGCGCGATGGACGCCTGGCCGAGCGGGCCGGTGAGCGTGAGGGCGGCGGGCGTCTGAGTATAGGTGACGGTGGGCGGGATGGATATAGGCGTCTTGCCGATCCGGGAGAAGGCGGCGACGCTGGTGCTGAATGCTCGCCGCGCGACGTTCATGGAGGGGAAAGGCGGGGAGGGTGCAGCCAAACAAGGACAATGACGAGAGCCAAGCAGCGAGCACGGCCATCGCGCCTCGCCTACCGTCATGTCTGTCTGTCCACCGTATGCACCGTTCTTTGGCTTCGCTGGCGTCGCGTCAGCCGTGAGTGTTGTGTGTTGTAATCATATTCGGATGCTGACCTCCTCCAGATGGTATTCAGCAGTACGTATCACCCCACAAACCCATGACTGGCACTCAATGTCCCGTCTAGCTGTCGGTGCTGCCTTTGGAACGGCAAAGGCTGGGATCGGAATCGCAGGTCTCGGCACTTTCAAGCCTGAACTCATAATGAAGGTACTTTGGTCGCTACGCACCGGACGAACTGTTTCCTGACCAGCCTAGTCCCTCATACCAGTTGTCATGTCTGGCATCATTGCCGTGTACGGACTCGTCGTGTCCGTGCTAATATCCGGGGACAGTAGGTGTACCTCTGTCAGTGCCGTCCTCGTCGACTGATATCTCGTAGTGAAACCGAACGGGTACCCCCTCTTTGCTGGGTTCGTCCACCTTGGCGCCGGTCTCGCCTGCGGATTCACGGGCCTCACAGCTGGCTATGCCATTGGGATTGTTGGGGATTCTGTGCGTTGTAACGCCCTTGTCCGCGTTCATTGACTCATTGAGGCAGTGTGTACGAGCATACGTACACGAATCCAGGGTGTTTGTTTCCATGGTTTTGATACTCATTTTTGCAGAAGTGTTGGGATTGTATGGGTGCGTGGGTTGCTTTTGGTCTTTGTCTCGCTTCATCTGATGGCTTGGCTCGGCAGACTAATCGTTGCACTGATCATGAACTCCAAGGCATCATCACTCGATGTGTGCTGAGAAAACTGGACGTGTACATATATTACGGATTCTTCAACCCTAATGATACCACACTTTTCTGCATTTCCGATGACACCTTTTGACGACTGACTTTGATCATTGGCCTCCCTCAACAACGCAATAATTCCTGGGACTACAGTCGACTCTGTCCTAACCCATAGATTTTGGCCATCCACCAACTCGGTTACCGCTTCACAGTCGAATCTCTCCCATACTCCATAACCCATAGTTGGCCTAAAGTGGTGAACTGTCGCTGTATTTGGTGCATTTTGAGCGAAAATATCTGCAAAAGTAATAGTTAAACCTCAGGCTGCCCGATGCCAACCAGACATTGCCGGGAACGGAAAATCCGCTCAAGTGCTGAGGAAGCAAAACGGGCTGATACAGACATTGACCAGGAGTTCAATGTTGATGGGGCAAAGCTGTCCACGCTTACACAAAGCCAGACGTATCACTTACTAATGTCGTTGAAAGCAGTGAAGGAACGTCCGTCGGCAACACGGATAGTGGGACGAGCAGTGGCGACAGTCCAGAGCATTAACGGGATCGAACCGTTGACCTCGAAACTGTGGAAGTCGATCCGCAGTAAAGATGTCTCGCGGCCAATAAGGCCTGGGTTTCCTGTGGAAAGCCCTACAAAACACCTTTAAGATCGGTGAATTTTGGGAACATATCGGAGCGCAGTATGTGAAGAGGGGCGAATGCCCTCGCTGTAAAGTCACCGAGTCAATGGAGCATGTACTTATGGACTGTGACATTGAAGGACAAGCCTTGCTGTGGAGACTGGCGAGGGAGTTGTGGGAGATGCAAGTGTGCGTAAACGCATTTCCCCGTGTAGATCCCCGGTTTTAGCTTCGCTTTACGGTCCTTATTTTTCTTAGACTCGAATCTCAAGGGACATGCTCCCCAATCCAAGCGGGTGCTCCGGGTTAAACTTGTTAGTTGCGGCGCACCGTGTATGAAAGTACAACGCTCTACAAAAAAATCCGCTCGATGTGCTCAAAGATGGCCTCGCAAAGCTTGAGGTGCAATTAAAAACAAGGAAAGATAGCATTTTTGCACATATTGGTAAGAAGTAGCCTATGTGTGGTAATGAGCTCTGATGTTGTTGTTGCAATTCTTGATTTGCTGGAGCTGGCATCCGACAACGAGTGTACCTTGAAGTACCTGAGCTCACATTGGTGGAGAAATCGTGGAAATCGCGACTGCTTCAATTTTACAGAGATGCGTTGCAGATGTTGACGAGCTATTGGCCTGAGTTTTATTCCATAGAATTGACCACCATTACTGATTATTACATTTACCAATAGTCGCAATGCTTCCAAATGATGGACAGATACACAAAATGGATTAATTGACCTGTTGAATTGCTAAAAAATACATCCTGTAACCCATACTCTGTAATAACCCGGTGTCCACCTGTAAGCCCGTCCTGTATACAGCGACGCACATACCACTGACGATGACGCGCAATATGTCACTCACGGACTAATTTTGCTTCCGTTTTAGTACGATACCTATAACCCGCTCGTATAAAGACTCGCTAGATTCTAGGATACCCTCTTTCTTTCTTTCCCTCTTTCTCTCTCCCATAGGCCTAGTTCTTCTCTCCCGATTATATGTCGTTCATCGCATTGGTTGTCTTCCGTGAGTAGTGTTTCTCGTCGTCCGAGTACCGCTATAAGACAGAGTCGACTGTATATATCCACGCCAAGTCCAGCAAATACAAATACACGTTTTATCATATTCCAGCTAATCGCTCGCTTTACTAAGACCCAAGTCATCTCTTGCTTGGATGACCATCTGTATCAGTTTCTGCTCCCCATTCTCTTCCTTATCAATCATTTTCAGCACATGCTCGTCACCACCACCGCACTGCTCTCTAACACGATCCATGATCATCTTTACACCACGCCAATGAGTACCCATCTCGGCCCATTGAGCGACTATCTTCCCATTAAACGCAGCCTTCAGCCTCGACCTCGCCGTGATCTCTTCCATCTGTACGTTCAACACGACACGTTTGTCAAAGTGACGCAAAGCATCTTCACGTATCCTGTTCTGTCTGTCCGCAGGACTCTCCTCACTGGATCCGGAATCCGGCTGGCTTCGCGCCCACGCGACAAACTCCCAGTACATCTTTCTTTCCTGTTTCACTTTGCCCCCCTCGGTGTCGCCCCTGCCAAACATTTTGGGGGCGAAGAAGCGCGATTTTGCGATCCACTCGAACAAGGCGCGTTTGGTGGTGAATCCTTCGTCGTAGCGCTTCATATCGCACCCGATGAAGTCGGCGATAGCGGGAAAGTCGGTTGATAGCATGAGGCCTGGATTAGGGGGATGGGGGTACTACACGCAGGGATTAATAAGTCCAGCTGCGAAGCAAGCGACAAGGCATACCTTGAGTCCATGGATGCCGAGATGCAATCCAGAATGGTGCGCGACGAGACCGAGAATCATGCCCATATCGCCGTACGAATGGAAGAACCTGACACGCGCAAAGTCGTCAAGAGACGCACAGACATGCACATCGACTTGATACCACCCTACATGCATCTGGGTATTGAACTCGTCCTCCGGGATGGGGATAGCATAATTCGACGTCCGTGGGCCTGGCATCGGCAGAACGTGTGCAGCGCCAAGGAGTTCTTTGACGGTATCGTGCGATGGTAAGCGATCTTCTGGCTCTGGGGAATATACCAGGAAATCGATATCCCCGTGATCCTGTTTTTCGGGTGCTTCGATGGGGATGCAGACTTGGGTATAGACGGTACCCAGGGATGCGGTATGGCGCGCTTTGAGCGCTGTGTAGAGGGCACGGGAGAGGCGAGGAAACGGGCCTATGGTAGTAAACGCGCTCCCACCCATGGCGGTCGAAGAAGGAATGGGCGCCTAAGAGTCATCATGAGAAACTTTCGAAGACGTTGTAGTAATGCTCTGACTCCAAAATGATAAACAGCTAGGGTTAGGTTCACTCGTAAATAATAAACAGACCCTAACCCTACGTTGCCTTTACTCAAACCATCATGTCCAAATACGCCCCGCACCACCGTTCGACCAACAACGCTACGGCGACCTCGTCTACCGTATGCCAAAAGTGCCTCGGGGCAGGTCATTTCACGTATCAGTGCAAGAACACCCGCCCATATGTCTCGCGGCCTTCACGGACACAGCAGCTCGAGAACCCCCGTGTACTGGCAAAGCTCAAGGCAGACGGAAAGCCCTCGGTGGAGGTTCCGGAAGAGTTCAAGAACCCGTAGGCCGCCGATATGTGTTTCGTGTTGTCCTATGCTGACCGGCTGTGAGCAGAAAGGGCACTGCTAACAAGATCCTGGCTGCGAAAGAGAAGGAGAGGGAGGAGAAGGAGAAAGCTGTTGACGGGAGGAGGAAGAGGTGAGTGCTTTTGTGTCGGAGAGTATGACCGCCGACTGATATGATGCGTGGTAGGGCAAGATCAAGCTCTTCGTCAGACTCTAGTTCAGATTCGGATTCAGGCTCGGACTCGGACTCTTCGTCTGGATCAGAGTCGTCTTCTTCTGAATCTTCTGGGCGTGGTCGAAAGCGGCGGCGCAGCAGAAGTCGCTCGGCCTCGTCTTCATCGAGAACGAGAGGCGATTGATTATAGAACCTACTACTTTGTATATTCATTTAACTGTTGCTTCGATGATATATCAATTTACTTAAACAGTTACTTTTCAAGCAAAATAGATCGAATAATAAAAATCAAAATAACCGCAAGCATACTATTGCTACCCTACTATATAAAAAGACAAGAGATAAGGCGACAGAAATATATATGTAAGATTTCAATGTCTACGAAGTAAAAATTCGCTGCTAACTCCAATGATAATGACCATAAGTATCATGATCATCCACCTATAGCGTTCGTAAAAGCTGTTCGTGGAAACCGTACTCTCTGATAATACTGCCACGCCATCATTAACACTTGGGACACGCGTCAACGAAGACGTCTCAATCGAGTCCTCCGTAGCCACAGTCAGTGACGGAGTTGAGGACGAAGTAGGATTCGACTCGGACAACAAACTCGATGTGTCTGAAGATTCGTCGCTCCTTTCAGTTTCAGGCTTCTCTTCGCTTGGGAACGACGGCGAGTAAACAGACAGTGGGTGGAGGGTCATAACGTCCTCGAGCTCTTGAATGGTCACGACAGACTCTGTGTTGAGGTCCTTGGTTTTCTTGGACCTGAATATTGACTGTGCAGAACGTTTGACGAGCATGACGGGCCGCGCCATCGTATCTGTGGTAGCGACAGATGCGCGCTGGTACTGTGAGCGCAGAGCCCGAGAGATCTTGTTCGCCTTAGCGGTAGCGGCAGGCGGCTGGCTGTCATCCTGCTCCTTGGCCTTGGGTATCGACTGCGCTGATCGGGTGGCTCGCAGGGAAGGCTCTGTGGTAGCAGTCGAATCCGTGGTAGTGAGACTCTGGCTCTTTGTGCGACGGGCGACGAAAGGCCGCGAGATCGTGTTCACCGCACTGAGTCTCTTCGCCCTGAGAATGGACCCCGTTGAGCGTTTGATGGGTCGGGGAGGAACTGTAGGGTCATCCTCGGCGGCAATCGCAGCCTTGACACTCTGGCGCTTTCGGATGACGGGGAGAGGCACAGAGAGGTTGACTGAGGAGAAGGAGACGGTAGGGATGCTTGAAATCATGGATGGTGTTGGTGATGGTGTTGTTAGAACGTTGAATTTGCCTCCGAATATATAGATCTTTCACAGGGGCGTCGATCATCCTGGGCTGTGGTGGGAGAACTTCTTTTCTGTTAGACATGGGGCGAGTGTGGGGAGCGGTGAGACGGGTCTAGGATTGGCTGGTTCTGGAAGATAGACGATCGAAAGCGGTATGGTATTTCTGCAATGCGGTAGCCGTTGTACAGGCTGCGAATGTGTTCCAACAAGAATTTTCCTATCTATTCAATAACTTGGGCGTACAAGCCAAGTATCATTGGCCTCCTGCCGCGGGGCAACAATGTTCGTCAGAACCCGACTTAGACTGGACCTTCTCGTATTAGACTTGCGGTTTACCAGGACAGTATGCTAGTGTTTTAGGCGTGCATTCCTTGCCTTCCGAAGATTCTCAAGGAATTCGAAGTGACTGTTTATCACGGTCCACGGCGACAGGGGCGGCTTGGGATATCAATAGGCGCGCCTTGTCTGGCATGTTCGTTGTAGAGGAGTACAGACAAGACCTTGTGAAACTCGGTAACCACTTCTTAGAAATTCCTTCACAGCGAGGCCTCCCTTGGATGCTTTGAATCATATATCGGGTCCACCGCTGCGATTGAATATTGAGAGAGTTGTCAAGATTGAATGAAGATCGAAGGATTTTTTTTTGCAAGTTTCGTTCAAGGGACCCATTTACTCGTTTCCTCCCTTTCTCGGAGGCCGATATTCTGTGGTATTTCGTCCTGCGAATGATGGACAAGTGGTGGACATGGGTGTCTGTCTTTCCAAAGTTCGGCTATCTCCGAGTCATATCCCCACAGTGCGTATTCCAAGGCCAGCCTGGTACTTCAGTGAAGACCCCACCGTGACCAGTAATGTACATCCACTATGCACTCGTATCTTTACTCACGGTGTCTATCCTGCGCCTCTTCAGTCTATCAGCGAAGATTCCCCGGAACTCAGTATTGTCCTAATCCCCGGGCCCTTCAAATTTGATCGATGAAGATTCAAGAATAGCTATCGAAGTCACCGGATAACGGTCGACAACGACTTTCCCGTCGCCTCTGCGTTCGATTCTGCTCTCAGTTTTACTCATCATGTTCCGTGAACCCGACCTTGGTCCAACATGCTAGCGATACTTCGGAGATCCTCACAATGTCCGATCCAAGTCAAGGGTCCGCTCTTGATGTCTCGTCTTAAGAGAGAAATTTTCTCTGTTTAGATTTGTTCGTGGTGAAAAAGACGACAGCGATATCACATATCTTCACAAATTTTAATTTTAGTTCCCGTCAATGTTACCTTGTATACCCTCCATCTCATCCACACTCTCTGAAGAGGAAACCCTTAACTCGTTGCCGATGGCTCAACTTTGGCTCATTGTATATCCGCCCTGACTGTGTGTGCACGGTGTTGGCACCTGATCGTTGCTTCGGACGCCCGATAATGGTATCGTACTTATAAAGCGGTGGATATCTCACCAATACACGGTACGCCGGACTGGAAAGATTTGTTGATTTTCACCATGTCGCAGGAGAAAGCGGACTCAGATGTTGAGGCCAGGGGACCTCCCAATGAGGTCCAGGCTACCGAGAAAATGGTGGCCCCCAGTGCGGAAACTGTGTCGATCTACTCGTATAAAGAGACCTGGTTTATCGTCGGGATTATAGCCCTGGCTGGCTTTGCAAGGTATGCATATTTTGGGTTCCTTCACGTCAACGACCTCAGTACTTTTCGAACAGTCCGTTTCCAGCTACGATATATTTCCCTGCGATTCCTCGGCTGACCCAGATCTTCCATGAATCGACCGACAGACTAAACCTGACTTTGACCATTTTTCTGGTCCCCCAGGCGGCGTGTGAGCTATTCGTTGGAATATATGTATGGATTCCTGTTTGACTTCTTCTACTAGGTCCTATGCTATGGGGTCCATTTTCAGATCGATACGGTCGAAGACCATGCATTATTGTTTGCTTTGTTATATTGATTCTCTCTTGTATCGGTCTTGCCTTGACGCCTACGAACGCGTTCTGGCTTCTGTTGCTATTACGATGCATCCAGTCCGCCGGGTGCACTGGGACACTTGCGCTAGGTTAGAGAACCGCCTCCCGGGCTATTGTTCGGATTCCCTAGCTAACTCACATTTAGGTGCTGGTGCAATTGCTGATATAACTACCAGGGCCAACCGTGGTACCTTTTTTGGTGCATTCAACGCGGGACCTATGCTTGCTCCCGGCATCGGACCCGTAATTGGTGGCCTACTTTCTCAATATCTTGGCTGGCGGTGCAGTATTTTATGCGCTTACTGAAGTCTATAGACATCTGATTCCAAACGATAAATTTTACAGTGCGATCTTCTGGTTCTTGACGATATTCTCCTCCGTCTCGTTGCTCGTCATCCTAGCGTATGTGTTTGAGAATTTTTGTTGACAACTTAAAGTATTCTGACATCGTATACAGATTTCTGCCGGAAACATTACCTTGTATTGTAGGCAACGGGAGCATCCGACCTTCATTCATCTATCGAGCTTTGATTCCTGTTGTCGGGAAGGACCGCATCGCCGAGAACCCCCAGCTCGTCTACAAACCTCCCCCAAAGCCGTTCCGGAATCCGTTTCTACTCTTCCTAAACCCCGACGTGCTCGTGGCGACTCTATTCACCAGTGTCATATTTTCTATGCAATACAGCATTTCAGGAACGCTCTCAAACGCGTATACGAGCCAGTATCCTTTTCTTAACAGTGCCAATATTGGCTTGTGCTACTTGCCCAATGGGTTGGGCTTGGCGGGTGGTACGATCGTGAATGGGAAATTGTTGGATGCGGAATATCGTCGTAGTCGGGCTAGAGCTATTCGTGAAGCGGCAGAGAAGGGTATCAACGAGGAGGATGCCGTCAGTCGAGCCAACTTCCCTATAGAACGCGCTCGGTTACAGATGACGCCGTTCATGGTTTTGCTCTTCTCAGGGTGTGTGTTTGGTTGGGGCTGGTGCGTCGACAAATCGGTCTCCTTGGCGGGACCGCTGCTGCTTCAGATTGTCCGTGCGTGACTTTTTCTTTGGACTCATTTTGAACATTGCTCACGAGTTACGTCGTGTAGTCGGATTTTCTTCCATTTGCGTGCTAAATTCTACGACGACACTCATGATTGACCTCTTTCCCGACCAGAGCTCTGCAGTTACTGCATGCGTATGTCGTCCTATTCTTCACTGTGTGCTCCCTTGCTCATAGGATGGCTATCTTAGACAAATTTTTTTCGCTCCGCGTTCGCCGCTATTCTGGTAGCACTCCAAGAGAAGGCCATTAAAAAGCTGGGGTACGGATTGACGTTTGTGATATTTGGATGCATCTGTGCCTCAATGGTCCCGCTGGTGCTTCTAGAGTTAAAAATCGGTCCCACTTTCCGTTCTCGAAGAATATCCAAGGGGTCGTAGGCACTAGTCGTACTGGGTAGTAAGTACTTTTAGAATACGGACACAAGCGTATGTAGATTAGGAAGGGTATTAACCATGGAATAGATGATATAGTACAAATCTCGACAGCTACTTGCATAACGAAAGCTAATAAATTACGTGTACCTGACCAGTGATGATGGGAGGTGAAACTAGAAAATGCAATGCAAATGAAGCGATGTAATATCTAATTCAATCTCGGTCTATTCGACGACGGTCCTTGCCCGTGATTATCGTCCCCGCGCCGCTATAGATTTATCAGTCAAACGGGACACGTTGGTTTGGACACAGCGTACCTTCTTTGGAATGAATATTGAAGTCTCTTTCTTCTTCTTTTTGTGAAATGGAGGCCCCGGAGGCCCTTCGTCATGAGGAGGCGGTCGTGGTTGGTGCTGTGGTTGCGGTTGGTTTGGAGCAGGAGGTGGCATCTCAGTGCTAGGTAAATTTCGTTTGACGCCTTTGGGAGCTTCGATTTCATTTCCTACACCTTGACTAGCGATTGTGGACACCAACGTCCGCTCAACAGCAGCCTTGAGCTGCAGAGGAGTCGCCAAATCCAATGGGATCGCCGGCGCCGAAGCAGCTAGAGCTTTCGAAGACTTCTTCTGAACAACGATGCTTTGCTTTTGCTCGGTGTCCGGCGTTGTGAAGTACTTTATATCAGCCTGCCGAACATGCATTAGCTTTAAGGCACGGAAAAGAAGAATGCAATTTTACATCTACTAGACAGCTCCTCTCTCGAGCGTCGACTATAATCTGCGTCCAGAACTTATTGCTTCTCTCGAGGGTTGGTGCATGTCCCACAATGAAGACACTAGATTTAGCTCGGGTTAGGGCGACATTCATCCGTCTCACATCTGTCCAAAGTTCAGACAGACAATTCAAAATCAAGTGATGAGAACGTACCGGCCAAAAATCCTACACTCGTTACCCCCGGCCCCGCTCTTACACACGAAAGTACAATCACATCTTTTTCTTGCCCCTGAAAGCCGTCAACTGTGTTGAAAGCTACCTTATTCGAAATATCCCTCCCAAACTCCTCTTCGAATAACCTACGCAGCTCGAAGACCTGGCCCCGATAAGGAGTTATGATACCCACCCGAATGTCTTCTTTATCCTTGAACTGCTTTAGTAGCCGACTGTACAAAGCGCGGACAACTCGCGCCTCAGAGGTATTCTTGAAAGACTTTCCCTTGGCTCCCTCCTCTCTCGAATTGACGACATTGAAGAATTTGTATACGCCGAATTTTGTCGAGGTGTGCCATGGTTGAGATGTTTTTTTGTCCATCGAAGGGCCATCAAGGAGGCGACCGTCGTAGAAAAGGCGACTCGGAAGACGGCTTATCTCAGGGTGCATACGATATTGTATGCTGCAGATGGCAGAGATCAGTCTAAGTAGGAAAACAGCACAGAAGGTCGTTACCTGAGAAGATGGACAGCTTCTGGTCTCGAACGCTGAAGGCGAACAAAAAGGGACTGGTTATACATGTACTTGGTTGCCTGCCAAAATTAATCAGCCCTAGTTTCGAAAATTAAAGTAAGATTAAAATCTGACCTCGGTCGACAGAACAGTAGGCGGTAGCTGCTGAGGATCTCCTACCATCACACACCTTGTGCACCGATATTTCAACGGGATCAAGGAGCTTAGTTCTATGGCCTGAGCAGCCTCATCGATAATGACCATATCAAAGGTTATCTGCTGTGCCATGTCCCTGTGGCCTGCACCGCTCAAGGTGGTGCAAATGACATCAACTTCAGCCATAACCTCGTCCGTAGCTCTACGTCGATTGGTATCCATCAACCTTGAGTCCGAACGCCGTTGATCTCTGGTGCTATCCAACCGATGTGATATGGCCGTTCGACGATTGTTCAATTCACGGATTTCCCCTTCCAAGCTGTGTTTCCTTGCCACGTTGTCACTTACTGAGTTCAGTTCAGTTTGTTTGAGTACCCTCTGCTCTTTTATATTAGCCAGCTCTGTCTGAAGTGCGGCTAGCTGGTTTTCCATATCCTTCAAGGGCTGCACGGTGCCTCCCAGTTTCTCGTCCACCAAAGCATTCAGTGATACATCTTTCACCATCGGCGATATAGAGAGCATGGCACCAGTACGCACAACTTTGATAGGCGAAGAAGTTTTTTGTGACCCCCGATACCCCTCTTTGAGGCGATAAACAATCTCGTCGATGGCAGCATTGGATGGGGCACATAGAAGAATTTTTGGGACGGGAGGCGGCGGCCTTCCAGGATGAGGGATAGGTCGTGGTCGCCGAGATATAGAAGCAGCTATGAGACCACAGATGGTAGACGTTTTACCAGTTCCCGGAGGTCTGGCGGGAATATCAGTCTCAGAGAAAGGAAGGAAACGAGTAAAAACAGACCCTTGAATGAGAACGAATCCTTCAGTCTTCAAAGCGCTCTCAATGGCGGCGGCTTGAGGTTCATTGACTTGATACAGTTGCATGGTTCGTTGGATATCCTTTGGGTCCACCGACGGCGGAGGGGACAGCCGAGGCCGCAGTATAGTATCGACATTATCGTAGTAAGGAAGCGTAACAAGGGCAGAATATTCGCGATGAATCGTGCTCAAGCTGAAAGAGAATGCCAGTCAGGGCTGGCGAAATATGTAACCCGGTTAGTAGATACCTGAATAATTTGGCAAGCTTCCAGACGGTGTTGATTTGGAGCCCATGATCATTTCCGTCAGCCACAACACGAAGTCGACAGGCAAGTCCAGAATTGCTTTGCTTTGAGCCACTTGCTTTGGCCATGACAGATTTGTTGCCTTCACGACTCTGGAGAAGAACGACTTCGTTTTCCATTAGGTACCAGTCCTTCCTAACCCCTTCCTGGATGGCAGCTTCAATATCGACCCAGGTATCGCTATGGCTTCTTGCACTGATGGTACAAGAATAGAATTCGAGGGGATTCTGCTTGGTATCTTCGATTTGTGCCCACAACTCGTGCAATAGTAGGGGCCCAAAGACTCTTCCATAATGTGTAGGATCGGTGAAGTTATCTGGAACACGCATCGGCCGTAGATCTTCACCTGGAGGAACAGGCCCTTGATGACTATAATCCCACGACAGAAGAGCACGATGCAGCCCGGACACATCAGGGTTCATCCTCGCGGATAATCGTCGCTGGGCGTCTGCTTCACGTTGCTGCTTGATGCGCTCCTCCATGGCGTTCTTTCCAGTCGTTACGTCGATGGTCTTTATTTGACGGCGTTCAGGTACTACCTTCCTGATCCTAGGCAGCTTGTTCAACGCCTTCTTTTTGTCAGCCATAGAACGCAAAATAGCGGCCTGAGATTCTTCCTCATCGCTCTCAGATTCACCAGACTCAGAGTTGTTTCGAGAGACAGTTGAGGCTCTGGACGACCCTCCATTCCTCGAACCGTCGCTGGGGCGTGTAGGGTGTGATCTCGATGAACCGGCGGTTGAAGTGCTAGATCTGCGGAATTTGGGAATGGCGATAGTTTGGTCTAGCAGTTTTTGATCTTTCTCGCTGAAATAGGAAGGTTTGGAAGGTTTGTGAGATTTGGAAGGTTTGGTGAATGTTGAATGTGTAGGAAGGGCTGCTTTCGTAAGGGGTTTACCATCACGGCGTACGTGTTTGCTAGATGTTCCTTTGTCCTTGAGTTCCCATTTCTCGACGATCTCCACGTCTTCTTCGTCGTCATCAGATATAGTGATAGGGACAAGCCTCGGCTTGGTAACGACCGATACAATCTCCACATCCTTCTCGCCTTCGTCCTCGACGGAACCGAGGATGGATTGTAGTTTGTTGAGTTTACTTAACGGTAATCGAGTGCGAGGACTATCCGCCGTGTTTTTTTCCCGTGCCTCCTTCAGATACCTTTTCAGTCTATCAACGACATCCTTCTGGGGGGTGACCTTGTTCTCCTTGAAACATGTGAAAAGGGACTCTATGAGTGTAAACGACTGATGCAGAAGTTCTTCATCCGTGAGGCGCAACCAGCGTGTTAGTTCCGTCAAGATTTGTTGCATCTCGTTCAACATCTTTTTGGGTATGCTCTTGCTCTGCAACTGCGTGACGGTAGTAACGGTGCTAGCTGCTGATTCAAATGCCCCGCGTTCTGCCAGCATTTCGCGGCCAAAAATGAGAGCGTCCCGCATCCAGACAATCATCTCTTCGTTATCATAGTACCGTGCCCACGCAGGTGTACGCTTGAATATGAGCGCTAACGTTTGGTTCATGGAGGTCCAGAGTCTCGGTAAATGGGCAGCGGGACCCTTTGAATCGGATGATCGCAAGAAACGAACGTTGTTGAGAAGTCCGTTTGGGGCTGCACACAATACTTCCATGATATCGGTCAAGCAACGAACCAGTGACTTCGACAGACTGCACGCCTCGGGAACAGTGTACGAATACTCTCTGAAAATTGAGAGGAATTCAAAGATTCCTTCCAACGTCCCATCTGGATGATTTCCTAGCAAAGCGCGGAAACAATCCATGCGCACATCTGTATCAAACGCCAAGCCCACCACGGTCTGTCCAGCTAACTGCAGATCTTCTGCGGGAGAGAGCATCAGCTTGACAACGCTCTTCACGATCCCCGGTCGCTGGAGGACTTCAACAGCAGACGATGAGGTGTTACGGTCGGAGTAGTTTGAAATGGAAGCGAGGAAATCTGTCTTGACGGCAGCCAGAAATTCGTTCACTTCTGACAGAAGCTCTGCACCCCCTGAGATGCTCATAGCTTTACGGAACGCGGCTGAATGCATACGGTCCAGATGGGCGACCTGAGCTATAACGGGCAAAACGACGGCGATCCCTTCACCATCGTTAATTTGCAAAGCGGCAAATGTTCTCTTCCATATAGGATGTCTGAGATCTAGCGATGCAAAACTTGTCGGCGCCTTTTTGGCATCAGCTGAAGCTTGCGCGAGACTTGAAACAGCAGTGAATATACGGGATAGATCCTGACTCATAACGGTTGTGATCAAATCTTGTGTGTCTGCGCGGGCTGCCTTCCATTCCACACCGGCGTACGAACCGGAGAAGGCAACGGACACTAAGGTCTCGGCATGTATTCCCAGAACATTTGCGATCGCAGGGCGATGATCCTCTTTCTTCTGTGACTTGAGAAGCTGGAAACCATGATAAATGCATGCACGGCCCGACTAATTGGATACTCACCTTCGCAGCTAATGACATTACGAATGGACGCGCATCTCCAAAACGTTCTACTTGCAGTTCTTCGCATACGTAGTTGGCCATTTTAGCAACGAGTTGCGCATATATCGCCGTGTCATGTATCAAAAAAAGGTACTCCACAAACCACGAAAGAAACCACATATTCTTCTCTTTACAACCTTCGAGCAGCTGCGTCATCGCTATATCGTTATCCTTGACTGAATCGAATATGACTTGCGGATATTCAGGACCCTCGCCCAGCCATAATCTAACACCAAGTCGCTTCATCACAAGAGTAAAACAGCGTAGAATGGGCGCGAATTCTAAAGATCGCAGCATTGATATAACGAGGATTTTATTGAATGCAAAACACTAACCAGGTCCTGGGTCAGACAAGTGCCTAACAACGAGGCGTCGCATATCAATGTTTTGTGAGGTCACATATAGTAGTTCGTCTGGTGGTATCAACCGTAGTATGCACGAGAATGCTTCCCAGAGAGTTGAATTATCAGATGAAAGGGCGGCAAGCAGTGCTGGTGGAGCTTTAGATGACATCCCGGGACCGGAGTCTAAATTGTCGGAGAAAATGTGTGCGAGGATATTCAAAACATGATGATACGGTTCGCCGAAGGATTCATTTGATAGCGGAATCTGTGAGCATCTGGCAAATTGAGCTTTCGCCCAGTGACGAACGCGCAAATCGCGATGCATAAGCAGAATGAACATGCCCGGAGGATAAGGGTCACTCGGCCAGCCGTTCAAGGGCTCCTCCGGAGTACGGTCATTGATGATTGCGAGGATTCTTTCATCCTGGAAGATAGCAAGATTTGAAACTATGCGATAAACGACTCCAACGGGTACACTCGAAAGCGACTGGGGAGAGGCAGTTGGTTCTGCAGTAAGCCCCACAGCAGACAAACTTTCCAAGACGGATTCGAGCTCCCATTGCTCAAATTTGGAAAAGAAAGCTGCCCTTATTTCCTCGGAAAATGCGGCGAGATACCTAATTGTCAAGTAAGCATTGTCACGCGATAAAAGGGAATGCAAGCGAGCTCACGTAGTCCTGGAAGAATATTTCGCCCTCTCCAGTCCACAAGCACAATCTGCACACTTCATTACGCATGCGGACAATCTTTCCTTCCAGGTCAGCACCAGGGAGCTGGTATACGCGAATAATCTGATGAGAAAAGTTGCCGCTGCGACGGTAGTTGTAGTGGCTCGACCACAGAACCAGTGTATATCCTCCCTGTCTTTAGAAACGCCCATAAGGTAGTTGTATACTTGAGCCAGGACATCATTGGCGAGGTTGTCACTATCGACGGGACTATCGCGAAGTTTGTCGAGGATGTTTTGGACCTGGGTAGCTGAAGTGGCGGCGGCCATGGCGAATGAACAAGGACGTCGAGAGCACGCTGTAGAGTATTTATGGTGCCCTCAATGTCACTTGTGTCATAAATTCGGAACGATGCTGGCACTGGTACAAAGGAAAAGACAGTCAGAGTCAGAGTCGCGACTCCGCGTCTGCACGTGAAGGCAGGGTTTTTTGAAATTCAAATATTATTTATTCAAATTTATTCAGAAACATTACATCTTCCCCTCCCGTGACCATGGACACTAACGATTTGGAGACACTAAATGCTACGCTGGATCATGAAGCCCAACTTAGAGAGGTGAAATCAGATACCTCTAGTGGTCCGGACTTGCCCCAACACTTTCCCAGAAAATCAAGGAACAAGTTGTAGAGCTCGACAAGAAAACGCGTACGATGGTCGGGATGCTCAACAAGATACATTCCATTCCGTATTCCCAAGGTGCAGTATTCGATATCTTTCGTAATTCTCTTCCTAATCTGATCTGATTTTAGTCCCTGGGTTGGTAGACAGCGTCTACCCCGTCCTCAGAAGTACCCATGTCCCCCATGCTGCTCTGGCGGACCTCATCCCTCCCAACCAATTTTGGCGGTGGAAAGACATGTGGACAAATTCACTTCGAACCAGCGTTTTCGTAGCGGCTTTCTTGGAGTATCTGTCCAAGGGATCGTTGATCTCACTTGCATCCACATCCGAAGCCCTTGGTAGTACGTCATTCCTGTATCCAGAGAGTGACGTATCAGTCAACGCTTCATACAGTTAAGGATGAATGGAAGGATCGCTTCACGCTGTCCATTGAGGACTATTTGCACGGGCTTATCACCCTTGTGAACGAGTTGGTGAGGGTGTTGGTTTGTTCCGTCCCAAAAGCTGTATCCATTGACTGTTTTCTTTCTACTCAAAGTCAAGATTGGCCGTCAACGCGGTCACCCTAGGTAATTTCCAGGAGCCGGTCAAAATATCTGTCTTTGTGAAAGATTTATTCGCTGGGTTTACGATGGTAGCGTCCGCCTCCCTGCATACTTGTATCCTACTAATTCTTGTTCGAAAGTTGAATCTGAAAAATGACCTTCTACGTCGGAGGTTCGACAGTCTAAAGTATGATATGAAGAAGATTGAAGAAGGTGTGGTCTGACTCCTTGCTATTGAATGCATTGCTTACAGCCTTTCCCAGTCGTTTACGACGTTTCCCTGCGGAAGCTGGCGCAACCTCCGGAGCTAGCGTCTGGCTGAGATTCTATATTCTATTCACTCTGTACTCTGTATATAATACAGTTCTAATCTCCATTTTGTTTTCTTGTTCAGTCAGCGCTATCAGAAATTCACTGAGTATGAGTACAACTTAGTATCTTCGTACGAGCACCCTAAAAGTCGTACTTTCCGAACTTCATAGATAATGTGTGACTGAGAAGTCCTGATCATCGAAACTGGGAGGCCTCAAATAATCTACCACCATAGCAAATATTTTCTCAAAATGCGACAATTAGGGTTCGAACTAACGTATATTATGCGTCATCAATTGTGTTTGGCCTTCCAAGAAAAACAAGGGTCTGCGGAGTTTGAATACCCAATCGGGCAACCTGAACGTTCACGTAACGTTGAACCCGTTCTCTCCAAGTGATCAAACGGACTTCGTTTTCACTTGATGCGCTATCCACGAGACCCAGGCTGCACACTGGTTTCATAGCGAAATATTTCATGGATAGAAAGCGAGGCATAGCAACGCGCCCTGCCGCTTCTGAAGGTAGGTTGCCCACAAAAGTTAACTGATACTAAGCTGCCACTAAAATGCACGTTCAGAAATTCAATTCTGGAACCACGCCAGAACGTCTCTTCTGACGCTGTCCAGTATATACACGAACCCTACCACTGCAGAAACCATCGGTCGTGTGAACCGGCTGATCTCCGCGTGGCCAAGTGACGACACTGTGCCGTCTGAGGGTCTGGACAATGTCAAAACGATATATAAAAAACTGAACACAGGACTAAAGGACATAGACACAGCGTCCAATGATGAAGTCAAGTAGGTAGATTGTCTAGAACTCTTCTATGCTCATTATTCATCCTTACTACGCAAGAGCGATCGACGAAGCCCTAGATCAGCTCGGTATACTCATCGCTCTTAGGCAGGCTACAGAGACCGGTAGGTCATCATTACATCCACAGCTTGAGTCGCTCCACTGACACACTTGTCTTACAGCTGCAGACAAACGAAATAAGCGCCCTAATAGAGGTCCGTCACCATCCTCGACTCCTACTCCAGTAAGCGCTCCTCCCACGTCTGGCGCTGTCCGTAGTGTGTCGATTACGCTCCCACCTCGGAACTCTGCTGGTACCCCGCTCTCGATCGCCGTTTCTCGCGAAAAATCTCGCCGAGAAGGTATAGCCCGACAGTTACCTCTTCGGGAAGGCCGGACCATCGCGTTTCACCCTCCTCCCAAACCTATCAAGGATGCTGATCAGAGTGATTGGATACTTGCTGTTATTACGAGGTGTATAAACTCCGACAAGCACAAGTACGCCTCCAATTGGTAGGACTTGATAGGAGCTCACGAACCTCGCTGCATTCTTAGATACGAAGTCCGAGATGTTGACGACGAGAATCCAGAGTAAGTGACTCAGCGGCACCCTTGGCCGACGCACTCCTCACCTGCCTTCCTCGAACTAGGACGTACGCTACGACACTGAAATCGATTATTCCGCTCCCGGATCCGAATGCACCTGCAGGGACTCCAGAAAGCATCTCTGTGTGTCCGGAGTACGGCAAAGGAACTATTGTGCTGGCGCTCTATCCTGACACAAGCTGTTTCTACCGGGCCGAGGTAGTCACTCCTCCACGGGATATGCAACCGACCGGACGGGTACGTTCTCTTTCTGATGTGATGACACCTATTGACACCTTCCTCCAGTCTTACTTGCCCACATACGAACTAAAATTCGAAGACGACGAAGAACAATCTCAAATAATCAGCGCGCAATATGTCGTCGAATTTCCTAAGGATTAGGTTCATTTACGGTTTTTACGATTTATGCTGTGGCATCGGCGTAACGTTGCATATGTATCATCATTGTAGGTAGGATACCCATTTTTTGAATTGAAGAGCCAACGATGTTGTTGACCTGGTCAAACACTACATGCCTCTCCGTTTCGTATCATCCGAGTTAACATCTCTACTACTTAAAGTTACTAATATTAGCCGGCACGTAATGCTTCTCAGCATCCAAACTGAAGGTGTATGCAGCCTGTAAACGTCTTCAAGACGCGAGAGGGTACACTTTCCTGAAAGGGGACAACCGTCGGCTTAGACGCATTTTCTTGTATGGCGTTCTATTACTCAAATGCTTCCTGGCTGTTGGATCAACAAAAATGATCCTTATATTCGTTTAGTATCTATTACATTCGATGTTGTCAAATGCCGTCATTTTCACCTTGTTTCCTCTGGAGTCTGTGCGCCTCTAGTAATAAACAGTCTGTATCGATACAACGCGTAGGTAGGTTTGCCCCAGCTGAGAATCAAACATGGACGCCATACAGATAGTGGAACATGGACGCTTCTTTTTTCATTGGCTACCCCGCAATGCTATCTACCAGCTACGCCAACTTGGCAGTAATCATCATTCGCTCGAAATCTGACAAATTCATGGACTTGTCCGGCGCAGATGAGAAAATTTCGAGCATCTCAATAATCTTATATATCCAACGTATCAGAGCGGAATGCATGAACTTGAAAGAACACACCTCTTCAGCTTTCAATTTTTCGTTGAGCAATTTCGAGACACGTTGGATGTCGGCGATCATTATTTTCTGGCGGGGCAAGTCCTCAGGCGTAACGTCGGGAAAGATTAGGGCGAAATTTTCTAGACAAGTTTGCTTTTGCCTTTTGGTCAGCTGTTTAGGCATCGTGGAATCGGAATCAGTGTCCGACTCGCGTGTGCGAGTGGTGGTACGGGTGCGCCGGCGCGACGATGCTTCTTCCACATAGTCATCATCATCATCGTCCTCCATATCAACGTCTCCCTCTTGATAGTCACTCTCTGGATCACTAACTGGACGGGAGATCGCATCTCCATCACTGTCTGCGTATTCTTGTGCATGGTGTTCGAGCAAGATGGCACAGACTGCGCGCCAGTCATCCATAGTGACGGACAGTTCTGTGGACGCGCTCGCATCCTCATCCCAACCTGACGCGGCTTGGCGAAATATGGTCAAGACCTGTTCGTCATCGGGTGGCAGATCAAGGAGTTGCAGAGCAGATGGGATCGACGAAATTGGAACATTGGGAACTTGAGACGCGTCTATCTCGTCTTCTATCTCGTCTGGATCATCCTCGACAAGAAATCCGCCGCCCCCAGACGAACTAGATGCAACTGGTTTTCTCTTCTTCAAAGGCGGTGTCTCAATGAGATGGAGTGATTTTGCGGTGGATATGTACACTTTGTCAATTCGACGCTGAAGATATCGGGGGAGTACAGAAAACGTTGACGCAGCAGAACTCATGACTGAAGAAGAATTGATCGACATTTATAGAAGCTGTGCTTGGGTATGGCTTTGCTTACCATTAGGCCCCCTAATTTGAGGAAGCCCGAGTATTTACCTACTTGTTATCGAAGTTTCGTGAAGAGAAGTGAATGTCGGCCGAGATGCCGCGCGTCTCGGCATAGCGGTGACGTCACCCAGTCGTCACAGAATATAGGTCGAGTTCCAGCACGTTCTCGTTTCTGCGAGAAATACCGTATTTGTGAATCCGCTGAGGTATAAAAGACAGATGTCTCTCTCCTTTCAGACAGCAACATTGTCTCCAAAATGTCTATCGCACGACAGCTATTCCGCGAATTCCGTCCTCTCTTCCGAATGCTCGACGAGCCTATCGCTCGTACTCCGGCCTCGTGGAACATGAGGTCTCACCCTTTCTTCGAAGACCCCTTCTTCTCGACACCAGGCTTTACTCGACCTGCTGTTGATGTGACAGAGCAGGGGAACAAATACATCGTCGAAGCGGATCTTCCCGGTGTGGCCAAGGAGAACGTTGAGGTTAAAATTGGCGAAGGAGGTCGGAGCCTTACTATCGAAGGAAAGGTAGTGAGCAAAGGACCCGAAGCCGAGGCGACTCAGGCCTCCGAAGGCGAACAAGCGGCTTCTACAGAAGGTACGTTCTCTTTGTTTATTTTATCTTTACCAGGCTAACTAATTTTACTTTGTAGTGACTAAAACAGACAGTCATAACCAAATTTCTGCTGAAAGGCAGATCTGGAGTAATTCTTCGTTCACTCGTACTGTCTGGCTGCCTCGCCCGGTCGACAGTAGCGGTGTTTCTGCACAGCTCAAGGACGGTGTCTTGACCGTGACCATTCCAAAGGCCGAAGACAAGGCGAGCGTAGTGGTACCTGTACAGTAGAATTTGTATCTCTTTTCTGTGCAGTAGTTCCTGTATCGTACAGTAGTCTCTGTATTACCAGCATATTTCTCCACTCCAAGAGTCCGACGCGTGATTCCCAAGTCGGAGTGAAATCGGCGAAAACGGATTTGGCTTACCGTCCTACGTCGCGTGGGCCAGATTTTGTACTGCCAGTACTTTGATCTGCCGCCTTTGTAACGTGTCGCTTTTTCCGTCCTTCTTCCTTCTGGTCTTTCCTCATCCACCACCCAAAATTCTGTCTCCCCGTTCTCCCCATGGCCTCCCACCATCCCCCTGTTGCTCTTCCCCCAGCTGAGCCGATGCTCGTGGATTCTGATGTCGAGGCAGAGGTCGACCAGCTCGATTCTGACACAGAGGGTGTTGACGAGCTTGGTGCCAATGGCGCCTCCGCCTCCGCGAACAACGCTGTGAGTGGTGCTCGGAGCAGTAGACCGGTGGGACAGACCCTTTTGCCCGGTGCCAAGTTGGAAAATATCATAACGGCGGACGGTGTGTATATCTCTTTCTTCACCTCGATTTATTCGCTAAATAATAATCAGGAGTGACAGGAAGCCTGTCATTATCGAAGGAGGCGCTCTTCGTCCTATCCATTGCCACTGTATGCGCCCTTGCCGTTGTTTTTCTGACCCGAGAGCAATCAATATTCTATACAGGAAGAATTCATAAAACGACTAGCCCAGGGTGGGTTACGCCAAGCCAAGTCAGAACGACGGTCTGCAGTGCAGTACCAGGATATGGGTGCGTGTCGGCCGTCCCTTCTAAACCAAGTGGCGACCTAAAAGTGTATACAACATCCAGCTGCCACGACTCTTCAATACCAAGAGTTCAGATTTCTACAAGGTATGTCCCGTATCCCCTTCCTTCGCGTTACCCAAATAACACTGCATTTCTTCTAGATACGATCCCTACGGCCATCCCCCTGGCTGACGCCCTATTCCTCCGCGAAGAGACGGAGAAGCAACTTTTTGACGAAGATCCTGCACCCCTCAAACCTTCCACATCTACCGCGAACTATACATATCCCGTCATCCCGCCCCTTCCCTCCACAAAATCATCCCTACCTCTGAGTCTGTCTTCGAAAGCGAAGGGCAAGAGTCGCGCGGCGAACGGGAAGGAAAAAAGCAACGGCAGCGCTAGCTGGACCAATGGCGGTCCGAGTCACAGTGAGTCTACCCCCAACGAGATGCCTAATGGCGTCCTGGATGCCAGGCCATGGTGGCACTACTGGCCTAAAAAGCCGCCCGGTCAGGAGCAGAACGGGGTTGAGGAGACGCAGCCGGCCATACCTCATGATCCAACAGTTTCCGCGACCTCGCGCCCGCCTACTTACCCGCCCGTGGACAGTACCGGTGCTTCACAACCAGGTACACCGAGTGTCGCTGAGAGTCGGGGACGATCCGCGTCTCCTCGTCCGAGCCAGTCACAAACCCCGCTAAGCGAAGAAATATCATCTGAACTTAGACAAAATATCAGCGAGATACGGGGAACCACTGCCGATTCCTAGTGGATTCCCGAGACGCCCTGTAATTGTAATTTATGTTGGACTGGCTATTGTACACAAGAGGCGGTAATTGCGCGGACCGCAGGTAACTGCGTACTGCGATGGTGGTGTTTGTAATGTCGTTATTAGAAGAAGGGCAATACTTTATTTATCGTTTTTACAACTTGAATATGTATATACCTCAATTTTACGTGCTGATATTCTCGGTTACCATGATCTGCCTGCCGCCGTAACTCCAGAATACCGGAGCCCTTCCCTGCCTGATATGCTCCCTGACACCTCAAATAAGCCACCTTTCGCAAAGTAGCATCGCTGACGTTACTATGTTCGTCGGCCTGCTCCGCAGTACGTATCATTGATAGGTGGCAGTACCGCAACCAGTTAAAGCTTAAGCTACCAGAACAAAATTTGGTGCAGAACGTTGTAGGTCAAGAAATAAAATACAACGTATTATGTTACACCGCATACCCAACCTATCAAGCGGAAAGATCGTAAATCGTTTCAATCTTTTCAAAATGACTACCGTGGGTATCAAACACCGATATCATACCCTGGGCATCTCCTCTGAATAATTTCGTCAGCGAATGAAGAATAGACCAGCTGCATCAAACTGACACTACTAAATCAAACTCTCCCTTCAATCGGTCGCCAATACTGAAGTAAGCAATGTCGGAGTTCATCTCCACGAGAACGGTTCCATCGTTGGAAGAGACTGTAGGGTCCCACATGCGTACCATCCCTAGCGCTCAAGTGTGAGAATGGAAGATAGTAAACAGATAGTGCCATGCTTACCATCTTCGCCCCCTGTAATTAATCCCATCCGACCATTCGACTTGAGTGTCACCCACTCCGAATAGACGATACCGAAGGAATCCTTGCCAGGCATAACCTTACGTTTGTCCTTCTGATGTTTGAATTCTTCCACGACTCCTTTCTCTAGCATTCGAAGATCGTAAAGGTGTACCTTGTTGTCGTTCCTCGACACAACCAAGAAACGATCGTCCGGGCTGAAGGATGCGCAGTTGACCTCTAGATCGGATCGACCAGCTTCAGGTTGATCAAGGAAAATATGCTTAGACGCTCGATTCTGGTGGTTGCGGATATCGTAAAGTCGAAGATGCCTCTCGGGTTCACCGACTGTGAAGAGCGCTAGCCATGATCCTAAAGTAAAAAGATGATAAATACATGAAGGAACGGTAAAGTTTTGCTGCGCGCGCACCTTCTGAATTGATTGTCATCGCATCTCCCGCTTCCTGCGCATCAT
This sequence comes from Armillaria novae-zelandiae, assembly GCA_030435655.1. NCBI lineage: Eukaryota > Fungi > Basidiomycota > Agaricomycetes > Agaricales > Physalacriaceae > Armillaria > Armillaria novae-zelandiae. The sequence continues at coordinate 1,642,726 of JAUEPR010000003.1, read as the reverse complement.
CAAACTCGTAGATGGGATCGGGGTCCTCGTACGGGTCCCATGCTTTATGATACCCAACACCGGCTATAGACTTACCAAGCGGTTCGGATGAGGCAAAGATGCAGTTGGCTGTCGGACCTCTTCCCCAAACAAATGCACCAACCGAATGGCGGCCCGGTTGTCTATCTGCAATTGAAAGCTCTTCGTGTCGACGAGAATCGGAGAAAACATCAGTGTAGATACATAATTTACTGTTTACCATGTGTTAAAGAAAATTGGACCGCAGGAAGACTCAACTCACTTAGAGGCAACTGCAAGATCCGGGGTAGCTGAACAAGGATTAAAGGCGATGTCGTGTGTTACACGCGTGTGGTCGTAGTCTGGGGTGCATGTTGAGCAAAAGTGTGCGCATAAGAAACATGCATCATACGAAATATCTGTTCACAAGAAGTTCCTGGTATGTCTGGGTTGAACGGCCAAAACCGGACATTTCTATCTTCTCCAGAAGACGCAAAACGTTGGCTAAATATGTAAGTTTTCGTGTCTGGATAAGAGAGAGATTTCACCTTTTCGGATCGAACGCGATGTCGTTGACGGAAAAATACTTGTACAGATACTTTTGTTTCCATCCATCGCTGGCCAAACAACCCGGATCATTGCTGTACTCATATTCGATCTGTCCACCATCCAGGGTTTCATGCTTGTCCTCAAGAACTAGCTATATAAGGATCAATATTTAGGACCATATGAGACAGCCACTCACCTCGCATGAAGCCATCTTGACGCCATGGCCAGTAATGCTCAGTATAATCTTCGTGCCCTTCATCCTCTTCACCTGGCACACTTCTCGTCTTCAGCGCTATACGCTTGTCTTGACACCATAAAAGCAGCGCGCCATTTTTGTTATACATGCAGTCCGTCTCTTGGTCTTGTTAGAATGATTTCAGATTTCGTACACTTACACGGCATACCTCCGGCACTTCCGCCTGCTGTAGCACTGCAAGCCGCGATGCAGCCTTTGTGTTGTATAATCTTATTTATAGCTAGAAAGGAAACTAAGGATGGTAGCGGCTAGTAGAAGACCAACTCACGTCCGGCCGCGGCGAATTGCCACTTCTGTGTAATGTTTCCACCAGGAAAGATGTATCTGGCACATCTTCGCCCTTCAAGGACGGATTTGTGTGGATGTAGCGCTGGTCGCGAAGGAAAGGCTATTCCCACATTATTTATCTAAGAGTCAAGTACTCAGCAGGGAAGCTGTATAATATATAGAAGCCTCACAATGTCCCAAATATATGGTTTTTCCTGTGGTGGTGCCCTTGGAACGACTTGGGGTTTGAAAGGTTGGTTTGTTAGACGTAGCCGCCGTTCACAGGGAGGTAACTCCTTCGACACCAACTCGAGGTTAGCATAAGATTCCACAATAGCAGATTCGGCGCCTTCTCCCTTGACTCGGACTGGATCCCACTGTAGCAGTTCATGTAAGATTCCTACCGCATTCTCAATAAGCAGCAAAACATACGATGTTTTCATTCGCCCACGTCCATTTGACATACTCGTCTTCAACATTATCAAATGTACTAGATTGACGGTGCAACGACATGGAGGGCTGAGTAGAGCGTTTCTGATGCGCTACAGTCCTTGTCGACTGGGGTGGCTTTCCTGGTGCATGTCGCAGCAGCCTTCCGTGTGTATCTTGTGAAGGCAGGATAGGCTTGGGAAGGTGTTTCTGAGGCATAACCTAAGTAAAGGTAATAAAGAGATGGCATTGCACGCACCAGATGCTTCGCTGGTGTTGTTGGTCGCCTGGCACTGGCAGGTGGGGCAGGTTGGTAATGCGATGAGGAGGAATGCTGGGGCGTGTGATAACTTGAGGCTCTAGAATTGACGAATGTTGGCAGTTCGTCGTCGTCGTCGCTCGATAAGACAAAAGGTTTGTCCTTGGACCCCTCTGCTCCCGTCAATGGCAATGTGGACCTCGGACGCTTTCTTGAGCCAGAGGCGACAGGTTCAGATGGCCATTTCTTAAATTGCTGGAATATTCACATTACTGTGGCAAGTCAATAACGAAGCCGAGTCTCACCGTACGCAAGGGAGTCTGAACGTTTGATATCCCTGGATTGATAGTGCTTGGTATGTCGTTACTTTCGAGACTGTCAGTACGAAATCAGAGAGAACGACGAATCGTACCTCGACATGAAATTGATTGTCTCTCGATTGGTCTTCATCCTTCGTCCAGTGAGGTCGAACTCGTCGTTGTCGACATTTATAAGAGAGTGACCTTTGCCGAGGAACATTATATCTGGATCACGTCGATGCATGTGACGAAGACGCCCAGGCGTACAGGAAAAGCAACCAAGATGTAAATTCAAGATTATGAAGTGATAGGATACGCGAAAACTGAACGAGTGAAACAAAGGTAAGATCTAGAGAATGGTGCTGGCGGTAGGTAATGAAAGAGACTAACCCTAGCCATACTAGGGTTAATCACGATCCGTCATCATTCATGTCTCAACCAGACGACGAACCCACATTTTTCGAGCGAGAACGCGACCGTCTGGCCAGGGAAATTACATCTGTAAATATGCTTATTGCGCCTCGCGTATCACTACTCATCTGCTATGTTACAGGGCTTCGAAGATTTGCTCTCATCAACCAATGGCTTGAATAGAAAGCTGGAAGAGGTCCTAGGAATGACCAAAGAATATGATACCATTGCGGCATTGTGGAATAGTTTCTATGAACTCATGAGACAGCCTGACGCCGGCGATGACACTGTGGACGAAAGGTCGAATGGCCTTCCTGGTACTGGTGGCCACGCCGTGCCGATGAAGTAAAGGTGAGCAGACTAATAATACTGTTGTTATTTACCGGGCTAAAAGTATTCAAATACAGGATGCAGACACAACACTAATCGATGACAACAAACACAAGAGCAGCTATGGTCCAGTTGCACGTCCTACCCTACTTACATATCCTACCGCGCCTTCTCTTCTGCTTATATATCCGCCCAACCCGCAACGTACGAGAAGCCATTGAACTCTGCTTGGTCGCGCGAAGAAAGCTGACCGTGCACCGGGGTTAAAGTCGGTTGTTCTCTAGTGAACTCCTCGTCGAAATTACTGGTATCAGCACTGCCGTTCTGTAGACATATTAGAGTCCAGTTCCAATTATAAGAATATTTACACTTACAATTGTAGGGAAATAAGGAGGGGGGATGCGCTTGTTTAACACATCGTCGAAACTAACGTCTTTAAAGAATGGCTGGCGTTTGATCTCCTCGGCGTCTTCTTTCGTAGATCCAAGACGGCGGTTAGGATCACGCGTCAAGAGCTGTCAAAGTGATTATTACACAAAACGATGACAAAACAATCAAAGTGTTTACCTTCTGTAAGATAGATACAGCGTCCCTGGGCATCGTGATCGGATACAATGGCTCGTCTTCCAATATCGCGTCGAAGATCTCATCTTCGTCGTCTCCACGGAAAGGCGACTGCCCAAGCAACATTTCATACGTCAGCACACCAAAAGCCCACCAGTCGACAGCACGTCCATAGCGCTGTTCTAGGAGAATCTAACAACAGCGTTAACACATATTTCAATTGGAAAAGGACAGAATAATACCTCCGGAGCCATGAATTCGGGAGTGCCACAGAATGTACTTGTAGTCTGACCAAACCACATCTCTTCTTTACACAGACCGTAATCGGCCACTTTGACATGCCCATCCAGTGTTAGCAGGATGTTGTCCAGTTTCAAATCCCTTTCATTACGCTATGAGCTCGTTTGTCATGAATCGTGGAGACCGACTCACCGGTATATTATACCATTAGCGTGGAAGTATTCGAGGGCCAAAAGTACTTCCGATGCGTAGAACTTGGCCTGTCGAAGGGAGAACTGCTTCCTCTGAATGTGCAACATGAGGTCACCCCCACTGACATATTCCATGACAAAGTACACCCGTGTCTCTGTCTGGAAGCAAGAATGAAGACCAAGCAAAAACGGATGTCGCTCCTTAGCTGCAGCCAAGAAAACGCGCTTCTCCGAACGTGTGCTAAAGGTCGCAAGTTAGATGGAAAGGTGAAAGGAACCACACAGATATCTTTCTCACCTCTCCACTTCATCATTGTCTATGATGAATTCCTTCTTTAGCACCTTAATTGCATACAGTCCGTTCGTTTTCTTTTCCTCCGCCAGCATGACTTTACCGAAGTTACCTTTGCCGAGAACGGCCAAGAAGTTGAAATCGTCTAGACCGACTTTTCTCTTCTTGGTAGCCTGCCTGACGGGAGGTTGTGCAGGAACAACGCGATGACCTTGAATCACCTGGCCAGGTCCTATGCTAGGAGGCCTCTGGGCCGGTGAAGGCGGAAGACCGGGTTGCTTGACGGGAACAGCAACCGGTTGAGGAGGCTTATGATAATATCAGTGACGGTAACCAGAGAACACACAAGAAGAGGCAAACCTGATAGCCGCCTGAGTATCTGTGCTGTTCCGGGGCTGGTTGAACAGGTAGAGGCCGAGCCTGTGGTGGTTGTGGTTGTGGTTGCGCCTCAGGATACACGGGAGGTACCGGAACTCGAGCAGGTCGAGGTGTGGGCTGTGGACCGTAAGAAATGGGAGGAGGCTGCGGTTGGTATCGATCAGACATCGACTGCACTGGAGGGGGAGGTCGAGCATATGGATCGGATTCATTGCCGAGGGTGATACCTTTGAGAGGCGCTGATAGTCGATCTCCTCCCGATGGCTGTTGACTCTGCTGGGCCTTTTTGATTGCGCGCCAGTCTGAGAGTAGGGTATTCGCGGTTTCCATCGACATTCCACAGAAATCAGGAACGAGATGGGCGCAATTGGCGTGACATGTCAGTTCGCATTCTGAGCATTTTCGCGCATTCTTGCGACCCAATGGAAGCATGTAACCGCAGTGGCAGCACCAGTTCGCACCAATGTTAGTAAGAGGTTCAAAGCGGTGGGGAATGCGGTGATTGATCTTCTCTTCATCATCCTAGAAAATATATGAATATGCCCGAGCAAGTTAGGAAAACAATGTTATTGACTTACCCCGGTGTTCGACTTCGATATACACTTGGTGACCACCTTCTCGTGGCACTTCTTGTGACACGTATATCGGCAATCTTCACACTGGTAACCAGTGGCGTTCAGCAAGAAATCGCTGCAGAAGGCACATAGCATAAGCTGATAGAACTGTTTCTGCACAAATTTGTGTCCATTCATTTCATGGACTTCGCCCTTGCGTTTGCGGACGGCGCCTTGACGACCCAGACCACCCAGAGGGGCGTCCAGAGGTCGCTTTCGAACGTTTTCCTTGACTATGTGATCTGTTAACAATTTCCTCCTCAAACACATGTAAAAGACTTACTGAAGTTGAGGTTCAAGGCGATGGCACCGGCAGGCTCGACAGCAAACCATGCATCGATGCCTTCCGTCCCAGAAGGACCGAAACCGGAGGCAGACCCAGGGGGTGCGCCACCAAATGTTAGAGGCGCATTCATATCTGCTGCTGCGTTCGGATGCATAGGGGGGCCTGCCTGGCTATCACCATGCATTGCACCTGCTGTTACCCAGCCTCCCTGCCCGCTTTCCATGACTACTTTCTGTCGCCGTAGGGCCTCGACTAAATCGCTTATCCTGATCCAGAGTAATCCGATCGGAACAGCATGCTGTTCACCGACTTGTTTGTCGTATACAGCAATCTCAACTTCGTTGGCCTTGTCAACGGTTATCTCGAAGTCTTCGTTCCAGCGATCAGTTCGAGAAGGATGGGACCGAGCAAGCTGCGTTCCTTCGACCTTCAAGGAGACAGATGTTTCAACAGTCTGCTTGGACGCCGAACGAAATCTGGTAATGATGGGAGCGTGGTCAAGTTCGCGCGCGCCCTTGACGGTGACCTGAAGTATTCCAGATAACGGTTTCGACCGTAGGTTATCCTTGCGCTCGCCGTCGGTTCCTGGGCCATCTGAGTGGATGTGAATACAGCAAAATTCGAGGTAACAATCAGTCGACTGACTATCTTCTTCCTCTACGACATCATCCAAGATGTGTAGATTCTTATACCGTTTGAGAGCGCTCTGAAGAAGCTGTATCTTCTTCTCGCTTTCGACCTTTTTGCTTTCTGCATCGGCTCTCGACTTCTTATCTCCATCGGCCTGGTATAATTTAGCCATCTTATCGATACCTTGCTTGTATTGCATCTCGACTTGAAGCTTGAATTCTAATTGATGCAACATCTTTGATATCTTCGCCGGCGTGTGAGGAGTATCAGCTTTGATCAAGTCAAGATTTGAATATGTCTTCGCCTTGGGCGCCCCGCGTCCAGGACCGCCTCTAGGGCCGAGCTCTGGAGAGTTGGGTGCTCGTCCGCGGCCAGAATAGTCGTACTCTTTTGGAGGGACCTGAATTGCACATTCAGCGATCTCGAGCAGATATGTCAATAACACCGCTCCCAGGAAATCAACCAACCTGAGGGCTTGCAGAACCACCATACCGCTGCGGATCTGGCTGCGATTGCTGCTGCTTGCGGGCCTGTAACTCTCGTAGGGTATCTTCGAAGTAGGAGAGGGATCGCTCAGTCTCCCTGATCTTAGCTTCATTGCGCCGGAGAACATCTTGGTTGTTGGTGGCCTGCCGGAGAAGTTGCGATGCCTCTAGAATTTTGCGTTCTGTCTGAATATGCTTGTAGACATCCTGTATCTTCTGGTCCAGCTCATTTGCCTGGATGCGCCGTTATAGATGCCGGAATGAAGGAATCGGGAAAGAAACAAGCTCACCATCGCCGTTCAGTGCTGCACGGAGAAGAGGGCAAAGAGAGAGAAAGGAGAAAATGTGGATTGCCAGAAAGCAGGGATCGGTCGAGTAGGAGTGAGTATCTGAAATCAGGCTTGTGGCTGCCAACTGCACAGCCGCTCCATATCGGGTTCCCCCTTCTCCGTGTCCGTCATTGGCCATTGCATTTGCGGCTCATTCCTTAGGCAAATTGCTATGCCCTCACTGGTCTGCACGTCCAGAATCAAGGCTGTGGACGACCATACGACCGTAATTCTCTCTTCAAAGCACTGTCTCGTACAAGGGAGTCCTTCCGATGCTGTATACACTGTGAAACAGGCGCGCATTCCCGATAATATCGACATCCTCTTGGCCTCGAATCTTACGTTCACGATATCCGGACTTTTGGACAAGAAAAAAGTATCGGCAGACTGCATTCAACGCTCTCACCTCGCTCGCCATATCGTGGAATATCTCAAGACTGTACGGCATCCGAATCGCTTTGATTTCGTCACTGTCCTTACGTTTCCAGAATGCGGCAGTGCTTGGGCTCAGCACCATCTCCGACGTGCACCGGGGCAGCGAAGATGACGTGCCGACCTGTGAGTCATAATCCCCTGGCTCTAGTTCTTTTGCCCAACGATTCCACCCAGTTACAGTGCATTCATCTCGTTATATGCCGTCAAGTTCAGAGATGAAGTCAACACACCTGACCCTCACCGCCATTCATCTGCGATATGAATGGAAAGATAGCGCAGCTCTGGATTCCAGTCAACTTCATCCATTTTCTCCAAATTTATCGTTGCCGTTCTTGACGCTGCTGGATAACCTTATTGGTCGGTTTGTAACATGGCATCTAGTAAAGTGAGTCGTATGTTTATTCGACTAGTCTCCGTATAGTTGACGTCTTTAGGCGTTACCCTCTAATATTTGGTGCCTGGTTCAAGGTGTGTCAATTCAACCAAGTCTTGCATCCGTTGTCATCCTATTTTTCAGCAATTAGATATAGAAGCAACATTCTTCCCGAAAATCTTTCGAATGCTGTCAGACATCATGAAAAGGTCTCCCAACCAAGAATTTCGTTCAACTTGCAAGCGTCTCCTCAAAGTAATCTGGCTCTACGATGACCTCCCATCATTCCACTGATGGATACCTTACAGAGCATCAAGAGGAAACAACTGTCAATACTCTCGTCATCTAACGCTTCATTGTCCAACGTGCTGGCAGAAGCTGGCCATACTAATCTCGATACTCTCAGGGTCCATGGAAAGGGTCCTGAGCTTAGCGTTGAAGATGCATTCTGTCGTGCTATGGATCACTGCTATCGCCGTGTTATCAGGCGTCCCGTGTTCAAGGTACCGTACACCTGACACCATTCGCAGCATATATGGACTAATAGATATCCTCCAGAATGCAAATCATTTGTGCGCTGCGTCAGCTGATGCAGGAGATGATGACGAACTTGCCTTGGACCAGGTGCCTCTGCTGCAGGCAGCATCGGAGTCTCTTCGCGAATTGGATATCTTGTCGAACCTTCGCATGCCGGCTGCCTTTGCACCGTTGGACTCGGACCATATCGTTTCACCTCGCTTCTCAGACAATAATTCCTCTGATAGTGCTCTCGTGGATATAGACCTAGAGAGACGTGGTTCAGACGTCGACTTGGATAGCCAGAGCGATGACTTCGTGGAATCCGACTTTTCGTTCGACGAAGAGCTGAGCAGTCTCGCAACATCTAATGGATCTGTAGCTCATTGTGCTGAGCCGAGTGAAGACGTACTGGTGCGCTCGCCATCACCGTGCGAACAGGAGGATCTTTCATCGCCTTGGCACCTCGAGGTTGGCCCTCCTGACTCAGTCAGACTGTACGCTTCTTATCCATCCACAAGTCTTGAACACCTTATGGATATGGATTCTGATATGGATGAAATCGGCCTTGACAGTCTCAGCCCAGTATCTCAGAACGATGCTTCTCTCTTTGACACTCATGCTCTATTGCAATCTGGACTTGAGCTAGACAAACCAAACTTTGTACCCCCGATTTCACCCGCTCAAGAACCGTCAGATGCTGAACACCTCGAGGACCTTGACAGGCTCGACTGTCTCATGTTCTTTGACAATTACGACCTTGGCTCACCGGCTGACGACCACATTTCGTTCGCCTTCGACGCCGACGTCGGTATATCTATAGATCTAGACACAGATGATCACGCTTCGTCACATTGTTCCCCCGCGCATTTGGACTCTGATGAAGAAGTACTCTCGGGTGATCGCGAGGACATGGTCATTGACCATATTGACTGTCAGCTAGAGGATTCTTCTGACGATGAGGTTGAATTGGTCGAGATGAGGGGACCTGAAATGTTCGAGATCTTGGATAGTGACTGAGGGAAAGGTAAAAACGCCGCCTTACATATCGAAGACGGGCTCTGTGAAAGTAATGTTTGTACTGCTTTTGATTAGGGAATGCTGTTCATTTACTGCAGTTACAGTTCTCTGTCTACGGACACTGTATGACATACACAATGGATAAAATACTGAAGATCTGCCCAGAATTGTCAAGGCTGCTTCTGGTCGGCTGCAAATGGCTGCAAAGCTTTCACCTTCAGCAGGTGACTGGTGTTCATGCATCATGGCTCAGGGTTTGCGGATCACTGATCTTATGAGTCCTTCAAACTCCCACAGTAGGATCAACCCTCGCTTTCTAGAGACTGCGATCAACAGCTGTTGGAGCATGAGGCAACTTGCGAGATAAGCAACTACAATGCTGTGGCACTTGGGAGTTACGTCGAAAAAATGCTAAAGACGAGTTTTTACTCCACCTTAGCTACATCAGTGACACGGACGGAGCTTTGCTCCCCTAGAAAATCAAAGAGGAGTAAGCTAAAATTGGCCTGAAACGTGCCGAAACTGGCCGGAGAAGTTGTCCCAAATAATGCGCAGCTGACTAAGGAAGAAGGCGGCGGGTGCCGGCAGGCCTAGACATGGCCACAGATTGTAGCTCCGATCGGAGTCCGACGCAAGGTCCGCAGGGCTGTGAAGTCATATAACGCATTCGTTAGAGCAATTCAGTTCAATCAGCCCAACCGTGTCTTACCTTCAAGTCTCTCTCGGCACCCCCTTATACCTCTGCCTCTTCCCTCACCGCCATCATGCTCCCTGCTCAGCGCAAGAAAGTTGACCTCAGCGTCAGTACCGACCTTCATGTCTTCTGTCCCTGTGCGCTCACCCAACCCCGTAGAAACTCTCGGACCAGGAGCAGATCCTTTTCGCCAAGTACGGAAAACTTCCAACGCACAAGAATGTCCTGATGAAGATGCAGAAGGTTGGTCGCTAGCTTCCGATATTCGAATGTGACGACTAACCTATATCTGACCAGGATCGGAAGTATTTTGACTCGGGAGATTATGCCTTATCGAAAGCCGGCGTAGCGCCTCAGAGTACAGTGGGTACTGCGATACCCAATCCTCAGAAGTGCGCTCCGAGAATCCGTCATCACACTCATTGCTAATAATGTCATTTCCACAGTATCCCTCACGCTTCGTCTCCTACCAACGGCCATCAAGGCCTCTCCGTGTCTCCAACGAATACCACTTGCCCCGTCCTGAAGGAAAGCAGTCTCTCCCAAGACGAAACTTCTGCGGATTTCCAGCCAACACCCGACACGGAGTAACCAGTCGTATTTGTATCGGCTATACACTACTCTAGGAATCTCCGTTATCATTATTCCTGGCAGATCGCTATGCGACGGTCTTTCATACTTGGACTCATCAAGTTCATCCACGTGCGAGGTTACCCATTTAGTTTTCAACTACTTGGATCCTTTGGATCCTGTATGTATAAATATGGCGAAAGAGTGTGTGAAGGAAGGGAGGTGCCATGTCGTTTGCCCACGTAACATACCTTTTTCTTGCAGAGTACTCATGCGTAGTAATTTTACGGTGCGAAATGGCTCCAGAAAGCTGTCGGTTGTTAAGGCAAAACCATCATGATCAGTACGGTATCCCGCCCAGTTAAAGGGTGGCTTATTAATAGTACATCAGGAAAGAGTTCACGAGCTGTCCATTTTAATGACCTCTGGTTTGATATTGCCGCCAGATCCTACCTGAAGTATAGCGTACGTTCCTTTGGACAAGAATGAAGGGTTCAAAGTGGACGTAGCATCGAGAGACTAATTGTGTGTCAATAGGACTGGGCACGGGAAGGCAGGAAATTTGACCTTTGAAAAATGCTTAAGACGACTGGGTATAACCAATACATCTGGAGCGACATTCTCGTCATCCGATTCGCCGAGTTTCAAAAGGTGCGAATGGGTGACATCGAGATTAACTTCGTGAGCCAGCTCCTGGGGAACAGGAAACAACGGGTAGAAGCTATATAGCATGAGAAACAGCAAAGGCAAGATGGGGCTAAATCCTACCTTCGCTGTTGTAGCACATGTCGACACGTATTCGCCATAGAATCCGTGCCAATGTCTTCAGGAGATGAAGGCACTATTGAGTCTATTTCTTCACCTCGTTTCAATAGTTCCTCTTTCCGAAGGTGGAACAGAACATCCACGCTGGTCACAGCAAACTTTATGTTATTTATAGAAAACTGGGCGGGGTTCGGAAGTAGTTGTATACGCTTGAAGAAGCATCAGTAATAATAAGGTTTTAATAAACTCATCAAGACATACAGCATCACCGTTGGACACTTCGGAACTGAACTCGGACTGCGGATATACAGCGTGGAAGCTCACAAGATCGCGGACACTGGGGACTAAGATAGCAATACTACCCGGAGATGAATCAAGATAGGATCGTAGGGGTTTCGTGAACTGCGCGTGGAATAGTTTGAGAGGAGTCGTGTCAATAGCTCCCATTTTCAAAAGAGGGTGTGAAGCGTCTATAAACGGGCCGATCTGCGAGGTGTCTCCATATAAATGCTGTGGTCAATAATGCATTGTTGGGTCTTACCAATAACACAACTGTAGGCTTTTTGGACTTTAGAATCGGGAGAAAAGCTCTCCAGGGTTTGAAGCTGAGATCTGAATCCGAGGTATACGGTCCGCTAGCAATACACATCGAGAATGGAGACTCTGAAAACCCAGGATCCGATAAAGACTTTGCAGGTCGTGAGCGTAGAGGTGGTGGCTATTGGCTCCGTCAGCAAATACTATTGAATGACGAAAAAAAACATACTGCGAGGATTTCTGAGGCCAAGAAGGAGCCGCCACCTCCATTATTGCCTTTCAGGGCTACCAATGCACCTGGGAAGAAGCTGATCCCTCCAGCACCTAGAGCTCCCCCACGTATCTTTAAGGAAGGTGAAAAACGGAGGGGTAATCGCGATCCCGACCCCAGCATTCGTGAAGTCTCAAGAATCAATGAGTTTTCTGTTAGTTTGGTGCCAGGCTCTGCCTCTGACTCCTGCACTATGCGTCCAACCACCATGACATCTTCCTGAGGGAAGAAGATATTGAGGGAAAAGACAAGAGAGGAGGGGTTCTCGTACACCGGTAGTCGCGGCTGGGTCACCGAATCCAGAGGGTGGTAACTTGTAATGTTCACGGATGAGCTCAGCGAACTCGTCTATTTGTTCATCCAAAACTAGAACGAAGGGATTTTAGCTTACGGAGACATGTAAGCAACAGAGCCATGCCTTCACTCCGTTCGGAAACCTTTTCATACATATAACGGTCTGCCGAGGCCATTTTAGCTTCGCGACGAAGAGAATAGATGGCGAACTTACAAGCACGCTTCTTTCTGGACGCCATATCTTCTTTTGGACCTTTGAAGGAGACAGCAGCAGACGCACGTGAAGGAATATCAACCAGCATCGCGTCTGATTCCGTTTTCACTGTTGTCCCATGACTCGTAGCGCCAGAATAGCGAGTAGCAAAAGCAGGATTCAGGTTACGACCTCCTCTCATTGTCTTCGTCTTTGGCTGGGCTTTCTTGCTGCCAGTCGCTAACCCACGGTTCAAAGATGCCTTCAAGGACGCGACAGAGTCCACGGTAAACGGTGGCCGGATTTCAGAGCGTGAGGAAAGATTGAGATGTATGGATTCCCACTTATAAAAGAGGTCTTCGGGTGTCTGCTGGTAAATTTTGCACATCGAGACGCCTGAAGAACTGGGGTTGGCGTGTCAAATAAACAAGAATGGGAGGCACACGTACATTCTTCCACTAGCTTTTCGTCCAAATCATCTCCAAACTGTTTCCTTATTTCTTTCGCAGACATCGTAGAAGATCAAAGTTTCGAAAGTGGCCGGGCTTGAATGGACGCGACAGGCAGAGAACAAGGGAAGTTTGTCACAAACGCGATGTGACTGCAACATGACATAGCCGGTGTAGTCGGGCCACATAGCCGGGCCCAGAACTCGGCTATTCAACAACATTCGTCTCTGTTCCCAACTTCCAATAATCGTCTGACCTATACTGCTATGGGGGACGATAACAAGCGCTCCAAACACAAGCACTCGCATGATCACGATACTGAGCGGACCAGCAAGAAGAGACATAAACACGATGACAGCAGGCGACACAAGAAAAAGCGGAAACATGGAGAGGATAAGGGAACGAACATTTTGGACGAAGATCCGGGAGATGAGGATATGTGGGTAGAGAAGAACATCGACATGGATGGAGAACGGGTAAGGCTGGTCATTACCGGTCGTTCTTTGTCTGAATCATTGACAGCCTCTGGCAACGGATATTCCGACTGGAGAAAGCTTGAAGTTGACTTCGTCTGCGTCAGCTGGGTCGTCCAGCTCGACATTCCAACCATCAATACCTACAGAAAGTGCACTAAAACGGGATGACTGGATGTTGGAAGAACCAGCCGCTCAGGCTTCTCACCCTTCTTCGTCTCGTACTCGACTGCAAGACGACGAGAACTTCACGGAGGACTATGGGGAGGCTTCCGCAAGCCACAGAACACTTGGTGGTGGAGTAGATTTCTTCTCTACCCTTGGAACAGACGTTCGCAAAAAGAATCCGCATCCTAGCAAACCTGATCCGGAGAAGGCAAGTTCCATCCAATCAACATACAGGCATATCTTAATTATTATCGCACAGCCGGTTATCAGCTCAAGGGAGCTCAACACAGGTCTTAGAGAAGGAAAATCTATCGACGAATCCCCGGCTCCTCCCCCCAAAGCAAATGTTCCAGGAGGTCCTGGATCGCAGTGGAGGATGATCAAGCTTCGACGCGTCTTCGAAACCGCCGAAGAAGAGGGACTACCTGCTGAACAAGTGGCAATGGACCGTTTCGGCTCAATGGAGGCATTTGAGGAAGCGAAAGAAGAGCGACGAATACTGGACGAACGAGAGGGCAAGCGGTCAGACCGAGCCAGTGCCTCTGAGTGGCGTGGTAGGTCTGAGGGGGAGAAACGAATAATGTTCAACGATATTGGTGGAAGCGGAGCATCTAGTCGCAGCTCTTCTTTCCGTAGACCAGGGGGTCACGCCGATAGCGCACCATCTACACCAACTCCGGGCGGACGCCCCCCGGTTAATCGACGGTTGGACGGCCTACGTCTGCCATCACAAGTTGCATCCCCTTTGCAGCAATCCCAAACACCCATACCCTCGGTCTTGACTCCACCCGCGGGAATTCGCGGCTCCTCATCACGAGGGCTGTCACCCTCTTCCTTGAATAAGTTGCAAGCGAAGGTCCTCCGCGCAAAATTGATGGGTGCACCTGATGCCGAGGAACTAGAGAAGGAGTACGAGGCTGCTTCCAAGGCGACGTATCGCAGCGATGAGGGAAGCACTGTACGGACAAAAGTCGAAGTGTTGCCTACTTTGGATGGGCAAGGCCGGCTATACGATGTGGGTCATGGTAAAAATGATGAAACCGATGTTTTGCCTGGGAATCGTAAAAAGAAAGAAAAGGTTATCTTGTGTACTCGTCGCCCGGCCTGCTCTAACCTTTTATCTTAGGTCGAAACAAGAGATCCAAAGACTGGTGACTTGGTCAGGATCAATGCAGATGATGACACCACAACTTTGGGTGAGATGCTGCGGCAAGAAAAGTTTGGTGGTGGGATGTCCGACCAAAAGAATTTGGATGCTCAGTTTGCCCGTGCTATCATGGGAGATGGCAAGTTCCAGGTAGGCCAATCTTTTTGTTTCTTGTACAGTTACTCGATGATGCCCTCTCTAGAATGACCTTGACTACATGGATGAAAATGTGGAAAAACTTAGCCGACAGAAGATGCGATCAGACGCTATGAAGCGCCAATTTGCTATTCATGGTATACACGATTCATTGAGAGGAACTTCTAAAAGTTGACCGTGACTCATAGACTACAAGCGTACCCAGCAAGTCCTGGCTACGTGCCATTTTTGCTTTGGAGAGGATGATTCGCCTCCCAAAGCGCCTGTTATTGCAATGGGAACACGCGCATATCTTTCTTGCACTACGAGCGAGGAGTTGATCAAGGGACATTGTCTGATAGTGCCAATACAGCATCATTTGACCATGCTAGATGGAGATGATGATGTGTGGGACGAAGTTAGGGTTTGTCTTGCCTTTTCTCTGTTGGCATTTTCTTCATCACACTCGTTCCCAGAACTTCATGAAATGCCTGATGCGTATGTTTGCCGAGGAAGATCAAGGTGTTATATTCTATGAAACGGTCATCTCTTTGAAGAAACAAAAACACACTTACATCGAATGCGTCCCTCTGCCCTGGGATCAATACGACTTAATACCAGGCTACTTTAAGGTATACAAGCGACTCTCAATCGCCGTCAGATTACACTAAAAAGACTTCAGGAATCCATACTGACGTCGGAGGCTGAATGGTCGCAGCATAAGAAGTTGATTGACTTTTCCAAACGTCCAGGTGGTTTCCGACGCGCGATGGTCCCCAATTTGCCCTACTTCATGGTACAGTTTGATCATAAAGGAGATAAAGGATACGGACACGTCATCGAAGGTGTCAGTGATG
Organism: Armillaria novae-zelandiae; assembly: GCA_030435655.1. Lineage (NCBI taxonomy): Eukaryota > Fungi > Basidiomycota > Agaricomycetes > Agaricales > Physalacriaceae > Armillaria > Armillaria novae-zelandiae. The sequence goes on along the minus strand of JAUEPR010000003.1, from coordinate 1,627,023 downwards.
GTGCGGATGGAGAAGAAGGCATAGATGAAGGGGAGAAAGGTTCTGGGGAGTTTCCTTGGTAAGCCCTGTCACCCATTCCACATGCATACGCTCAACAACATCGCAGGCACTTTGCGGGGGAAATCATTGGAAACATTTTGGAACTGGAGCCTCGCCAGTGGAGGAGACCGAGACGGATAGACTTCCGGATGAATTCAGAGCGTGTGACTGAGTTCAGCAAGAAGTATGCCAAGTTCGACTGGACGGGGATGATCGGAAAATAATGTATGGTGTATTTTTGGACCGAACACTCTATACGAGATCCTTTTCACTGTGGCGGGGCCAATCGTGCTCACCGAATCTCCACCTGTTTGCAAGCAAGATGAAGCTAGCGAAACGACTGCTTACAACCGCATCTAATTGTTGGATGTCTTCGCCACCGTGGAACTGTCATGGTGATGCTTCTTGGCGGGGTATAAAGATGTGAGGATCTTAAGACACTCCTTCCTTCCTACCTTGAGGTTTGGGTGGTACCTAAGTATGTTTTGGTTCTGGTTTTTGACCTTTCTTTCCCTTTATTTTGTCCATGCAGCCAGCGATGCGACCTGCGAGACGGAAAAGGTTGCTTCCGCTTGGTTCGCTGGATGGCATGCCGACGAGGGTTTTGACGTCGATGACATGCCGTGGTCAAAGTATACTGAGGTGACCTTTGCGTTTGCGTGAGTGCTCTGACTGCCTCTGGTTACTTATTCTTACTACGATGCAGTGAAACGACGCCAGACGTCAATGTCGTTTCTTTCAATGGATTCGGTTCCCAGGACTTGCTCCCTCGATTTGTAGCAGCAGCCCACCAAAACGTGAGTTCGTACCTCGACGTTGTGGTAAGAGGCCGTCAAATATTTTCCAAAGGGCGTCAAAGCGAAAGTCTCTGTAGGCGGATGGACGGGGTCCCTTTATTGGTCTTCGAATGTTGCAGAGGAAAACCGTACGGCCTGGGTAAAGACTGTTACCGAAATGGTAGACATATATCACCTCGATGGACTTGACTTTGAGTATGTCGGTCTTCCCTGCTCCGACATGTAATATTTACTGACCTCGCATACCCAGCTGGGAATACCCCGGTACACAGGGAATAGGCTGTAACACGATTAATGCCAACGACACTCAGAATTTCCTCGCCTTCCTCAGGGAACTCCGGGGGCATCCTGTCGGCGCTAATCTCACCCTTTCTGCCGCAGTGTACATTAAACCCTTCACCGATCAAGATGGAGTGCCATCGACGGACGTTACAGCATTCGCCGAGTACCTCGACTACGTTGCTATCATGAATTATGATATCTGGGGCCCTTGGAGCACCAGCGTCGGGCCTAATGCTCCCCTCAATGACTCGTGTGCACAGTCGGAGTATCAGATGGGTTCCGCCGTCTCCGCCGTGTCAGCATGGACTGCAGCTGGTTTCCCTAGCGATCAACTTCTTCTTGGTGTCGCAGCCTATGGGCATAGTTTCGGTGTAACCGAAGCTGATGCGTTCTCCGAGAGTTCCGATACGCTCGCTTTATATGCACCCGTTAATTCCTCCGTCCATCCCATAGGTGATTCATGGGATGATACCGAGGCTGGTGTCGACGTTTGTGGCAATGTTACGACGATAAGCGGTGTCATCAATTTCTGGGGACTCATTGAGCAAGGTTACCTCACTGACAATGGAGATGTTGTAGATGGCGTGCCTTATGTTTTCGACACTTGTAGTCAAACGGTCCGTTGTTTGATCTATCGTCGTAGTAATATTTTGTCCTCACGAATTTTCACTGCAGCCCTTTATCTACAACACAACTACTGAAGTGATGATTTCCTACGATAACGCGGAGTCTTTTGCAGCAAAAGGACAGTTCATTGCTGACATGGGCCTGGCTGGCTTTGCTATGTGGGAGGTAGGGGGAGACTATCATAACATTCTACTGGATTCTATTCGTGGAAAATTATTTGCATAACCATCTCTTACAGTCTTTAATATCTATATGGCTCTAAGGAAGAACATCTGTCGCTAATACCTACGATTCTGATGAATGCTGCCACGACAGAGGTCGAACTCTCCGAGAGGTAACCACAGCATCCACGGTGCTTTGAGGCCTATAGTCTCGGTTTCTGTTATTTCAACACAGTGACCAGATAATCAAAAAGTGGTTTAGGCCTATAAGTAATATTCACAACTCCGCATCATATACAGTCACACAACACTCGGGATATCAAGGCCTGCTGCCTTTGCAATCTGGATAATTTTCTCAGCCTGTCACGAACATGTTAGTGTCCGCACATGGGTCAAATTAGTGTATTATTAGGACCTGTTTGATCATTGGAGCGTCGATCATCTCTCCCTCAAGGCCAATGGCGCCTTTTTGAGAGTCGTGAGCTACTTGCATGTTATGTACGATCTTTGCCGCGCGAAGTATCTCTGTACAGAGCATGTAAGTCGCTTCAATCCAGTATGTGGATGCTAACCTGATGCACTAGGGACGAAGGTTGCTTGAATAGTATCTACCTGGGAAGGATGGATAGCTTGCTAGTGAAGTGTTAATATATCAAAAATTGATTTGTGTTTAGCGGATAAGACGAGAAACCTTTCCAGTGAATCCCATTCTCCTTCCCTCCTGACATTCTTCCTCTAAGTAGTCTTGGTCTTTGTAATTCACGCATACCTAGACAATGTCAAGGTCTGCAAGAGTAGATTAACTTGGCAGCTTGCCATATCGATAGCTTCTAGTTTATTGGCCCTGGCAGCGTTGACTATGTGCGAACGTGTGTACAAGAGTTCTTGGCGTGAACGAGTACGGACAATAGAGGTGTCAGCGCAGTCTTTCAATGTGGAATTGGGGATCATTAGCATGCAATGGCGTAGAAGGATGTCGTGTTCCTACAGTCTTCCGCGGCAAACTTGTGAACCATTAGTATCGATCATCTAACTGACACCAGAAGTGGTGAAACAAGCATTTACCAAGAGGGCGCCTAGTACGCTTCCTTGAGCACTTTCGACCGAAGGCTTCCAAGCAGCTATGGTAGAAGCATTCATCACCGCCTCTGCACTTTCAATGCTTGCTACTAGGCGTATAGGTGGGCTTCGAGAAAGTGTTGGCCGATTTTTGGAGATGATAGATGCCACATGCGTAAGATACTCCGCAGAATGCACCTTGGGAAGAACAATCGATTGTACAACAGGTAAATGGGCCTATGCAATCACAACGATACCATTAGAGAGTGTTACCATCATCAGGAAATGGATATGTTACAATGGTCACAAGGTCTTCGCCGAAAAAGGGTGTTGTTCTATCATTAATCCTGACGGCGATTCGTGAAGGAGATACGAGCGTCTCGTCCTGTTCAAGTCCGAATGAGAAAGTAACCCACAAATTCCATGAAAGAAGGAACATTTAGGAAGCTCTGCAGTCTATTTCTGGCAGTAATTTTATCCTTTGGAGAAACACTGTCCTCGAGGTCGTAGATGATCATGTCGGAGTTAACCGTGGACGACTTTTCAAGCATCCGAGAAGAAGAGGAAGGAACATAGAGGTAAGACCTTTTTAGGGATGCTGAAGCATTTGCACCTGTGCTGAGGTATCGACCTGAAGTCGCTTTCGACGCATTTCTGAGAGCTTGGATGGAGAACATGATGGTCGGAAGCAATTTTAATACCGGCCCGGAGAGTCCGAAGGCGAGCCACGCATTTCAATCTTCCGGACCGCGATGAAAGCAGGATGAATTTGATCAAGTACTCTTCGCATCTCGATAGACACGAAATTGCTGATCCTTTAAGCCCGGTGATTGTCTTCTTCATATGTTTCAAGTAAGTTCTCGTCTGCTACCCCCACACCTTCTAGTCTTTGGGAACCTGGCACGAGGCACACTTACTGGTTGCCAGTCAACTTTCTACATGTCTAGACGGTATTTACTAATGGGTCCAATTGATCGCAACTGCTGCCTGTGGCGCAAATTCCGCCGATGGCTCTGAAAAGTATAGGGTACTTTACCACTGCTGCCTACCAGCTGGCCGTGCCGCTGGGGCATCCTAATGATACAAGTTATGTCGATAAAGCAGGTGGTGGAAATAGCTACAGGCCTAAATTGGGGCTGCATTAGTTTCCCAGCTACCTGTCGTTCTTTATTCCGAATTCGTAGTGTTTGTGACTCGAATATACCGAAAGTAATAATGCTGATATAGATTTGACCGTTAATGGATTGCTTAATTTGAATTTTCTCCGTTAACCATGCCAGAATTTATCCAGAGTACTCTCCAGATTGCCCCAGATGATGCTAGATAATTAGCCACGTGTCCAGGCGTAGTTCGCAAGAGTAACGTTCATGCGTCATTGTTTTATTCAAGAGTGTTAGGACTGAAAGACACAAGTAAACAAATAATACTTTGCGAGCCTTGCCCGGGCCTCGATCACATGAATTCTCATTGCCTTCATGTCCTCTGAGCTTGAGCGGTATATCAGCGACAATTCTCTTCGAGTGCGTGAGTATCTGTAATGTGCATGTACCACCCTACTAACTTCAATGTCTTCTAGTTATTTGGCGTTGCAGACCGTAGTATTATTGACTATGTGCTCGCTTCAGGTCAGTTTCTTGACTATCCTTTCGTTAGCATGGTATTCAATGTTTGCAAACCTATATCCAGCTTCCTCTTCAAAGACTCCTGAGGCCCTTTTCTCGGCCTTGAACGCCTCCGGATTGCCAGACACCGCCGATGCTCATGAATTCATAAACCAAGTATTCCAAAAGGCACCTCGCAAGCACAAGCATAAACGGACAGCCGCCGAGAAAGCCCAACGGCAAGCGGAAAAGGAAGCCAAGGCTCTACGATCACAGAAATTCGGCTTACTTTTGGAGGACGACGGTGTCGTACCGTTGCCCAAAGAGAAACGGCACAAAGAGAAGAAACACGACCGTCAGACACGGAAGCGAGAATACGACGAGAAGGAGTGGGAAAGCGATGAGGAGGAAAAGGCCAGGAAACGGTGGAAAGGCGATGATGCTGAGGTCGAGGAGGATATCGAACCAGAACTTCCGGAGGATGAGGAAGTCAGGAAGGAGCGAGAACGGCTAGAAGATTTAAAGGACAGAGATGCCTTTGCTGAACGAGTTCGAGATCGAGATCGAGAGAGAACGAAAAAGATTGTGGAGGATCGGTCGTCGAAAGCCTCCTCAGGCGCTGCCGCCGATGCTGCTCAGCGGCGACAGCTCGCTGACGATGCTGAAGCTCGTGGGATTGCTCTTCCGTCATTACGACTACATTCGCGGCAGGAGTACTTGACGAAGCGCGAGGTTCAACAAATCGAGCTGCTTCGAAAAGAAATAGCCGATGATGAATCTCTATTCAGTGGTATGAAGATATCCAAACGGGAGAGACGGGAGCTGGAACGGAAGAAGGAGCTCCTCAAGCTCGTCGAGGAGCGGCTGAAGATCAATGACAAGTGGGACGGCTATGCTTTACCGGAGGATTATATTACGGAACAGGGAAAAATCGACAAGAAGAAGAAGGAGAATGCACTGTATAAACGGTATGAAGATGCTAAGCCGAAGGACGACCAATTCACCACCGACGTGGACCAGTGGGAGGCCAGCCAAACTAAGCACAGTACCTTCAAGACCGGCGCAATGGACAAGAAAGAGGTCGTGGATGACTACGAGTATGTCTTTGACGAGAGCCAGACCATCAAGTTCGTGATGGACTCCGCGTTACCTGGGACGAAAATGACTGCTGCCGAGAAGTTAATTCAGGATCAGATAGATGCAGCCGAAAAGCGAGGTGCGTTGTGTACTGTTACTTATTCTTTTGTCCGCTAAATTCCCTTTAGCACGAACTATTGAAGAAACTCGTAAAAATCTTCCCATCTATGCCTACCGGGAACAACTTATTGAAGCCATCAAGGAACATCAGGTCCTCATCGTAGTGGCCGAAACGGGATCTGGCAAGACCACCCAACTACCCCAGTACCTTCACGAAGCTGGATATACGGCCGGTGGATTGAAGGTCGGGTGTACTCAACCGCGTCGTGTTGCCGCGATGTCCGTCGCCGCCCGTGTTGCCGAAGAAATGGGTACAAAAGTTGGATATGAAGTAGGGTACTCCATTCGCTTCGAGGATTGCACCAGCGACAAAACGGTCCTGAAATATATGACAGATGGCATGTTGCTTCGAGAATTTTTAACGGAGCCGGATCTAGCCGGATATTCTGCTTTAATCATCGACGAGGCGCACGAAAGGACTTTGAGCACAGATATTCTTTTTGCCCTTGTCAAGGTCCGTTATCATTACCTACAGCAATCCAAAGTGAGCTGACATCCACGATATCAGGATATCGCACGTTTCCGTCCAGAACTTCGTCTCCTGATTTCGAGTGCTACAATGGACGCTGAAAAGTTTAGCGAGTACTTTGATGATGCACCGACTTTCTATGGTGCGTTTTTTGATGGACTTGAAGCTCTGACACTTACTATTTTTATGAAATAGTTCCTGGTCGTCAGTTCCCCGTCGATATTCATTACACTCCCCAACCCGAGGCTAATTATCTTCACGCTGCTATTACCACTGTCTTCCAAATCCATACCACACAACCGAAAGGTGATATTCTGGTATTTTTGACTGTATGCTGCTCTATTTTGAAGATTTATCGAGTTGGCTAATAAAGCTAACAGGGCCAAGAGGAAATCGAGGCTTGCCACGAAAATCTTCAAGAAACAGCCCGCACGCTGGGTAATAAGATTGCGGAGCTGATCATATGTCCCATCTATGCTAATCTTCCAAGCGATATGCAGGCGAAGATTTTCGAACCTACTCCCGAAGGCGCTAGGAAGGTGGTCTTGGCCACGAACATTGCCGAAACGTCTATCACGATTGACGGGGTAGTCTTTGTGATTGACCCTGGTTTCGTCAAGCAAAACTCGTACAATCCAAGAACCGGAATGTCATCTTTGGTCGTCGTTCCTGTAAGTTCACTTTCGTCGATTCTGTCCCGCTTCGTTCTCATTAAGTTGACAGTGTTCTCGTGCGTCTGCTAATCAGAGAGCAGGAAGAGCCGGTCGTGTCGGGCCCGGAAAGTCATTCCGGCTTTACACAAAATGGGCATTTTCGAACGAGCTGGAAGCCAACACTGTGCCTGAAATACAGCGTACAAATCTTGGCATGGTCGTTCTGCTTCTCAAATCGCTGGGTATCAACGATTTGATTGGTTTTGAATTTTTGGATCCTCCTCCGGGGGAGACCTTAATGAGAGCATTGGAATTGCTCTATGCCCTGGGAGCCTTGAATGACAGAGGAGAACTCACCAAACTTGGACGGCGGATGGCAGAATTCCCCGTTGATCCTATGTTGTCAAAGGCGATCATTTCGAGCGAAAAGTATGAGTGTACTGATGAGGTCTGTCTAAGTTTGCATCGTTCCGTATATAAACCCATCTGACAATCCCGATAGGTACTGACAATTATTTCCATGCTCTCGGAGTCGGGATCACTTTTCTACAGACCGAAGGACAAGAAACTTCACGCAGACCAAGCACGGCAAAACTTTGTTCGTCCTGGCGGGGATCAATTCACCCTTCTGAACGTTTGGGAGCAATGGGCCGAAACGAACTACTCGCAGCAGTTTTGTTATGAACAGTTCCTTCAGTTTAAGAGTCTTAGTCGGGCGCGTGACATTCGTGACCAGCTGGCGGGGTTGTGCGAGCGGGTGGAGATTGTGGTCAAATCGAATCCCAACTCGAATGATATCACTCCGGTTCAGAAAGCTTTAACGGCCGGCTACTTCTATAATACTGTGAGTGCGATGTGTATGTGGTTGTTCGGCACCCTCTAATACTCCTTTTCAGGCCCAACTACAGAAGAGCGGTGATTCGTATCGCACACTCAAGACAAATCATACTGTCTATATCCATCCGTCGTCGAGCTTGTTCCAGTTCCAGCCGCCTGTCAAGACAATGCTGTACTACGAGCTTGTCATGACGTCCAAGTCGTATATGCGGCAAGTTATGGAAATAAAACCTGCTTGGCTCATGGAAGGTGCGTCTTATGTTATTATGTATGTGTGGTCATCGCTGAGGTGCTCTGAATGTAGTGGCGCCACATTACTTTAAGCCGGCAGACCTGGAGCAGTTGGCCTCGGGCGACAAGAAAATGCCTAAGAATGAGGCTGCATCTCTTAGCTCTGCTAAATCATGATAATGTATTGGAGCCGTTGTATATTCTATATTTGTATTTCTGGGAACGACGGGGAAGTTGCGTTCAGTGACTTAGTAAACATTTCCTTGGATTGGGGGATGCAGCAAAAGGTAGGAAGTGAACAAACAAACGCCGTGTGCGTGTGTGTGAATTTCCGGACTTGGTAGGAAACACGCTACGTGGTGTGTATACGTGTTTACCACTACGCTTTCTTCCATGAACTATAGCTCGCATTCACCACCTCCCCTTCGGCACCCAGTGCCCACCCATCCTGCCTATATTCCAGAGCCCCCGTTGACGCCAGGATCACCTCAGGGATACCAGCGATTTTCATCGTCGCCTCAACCTCAGCCCCAGCAGCAGCCACAACAATACACCCATGTACCAGCATATACGGGTCATTTCCAGCCGCCCCCGCCACCGAATCCCAACGTCGGTGCCAACTTTGGGCAGCCAGATTTTGCAGCATGGGGGATGAATGATGCGACGGCACAGCTAGGGTTGCAGTTGGGCAACAGTGCCGTTCAAGCGGGCCAGGAGTATGTCCAGCGGAATGTGCGTCGCCTCTCACTGTACCAGGGCTTCAATTTGAATGGGTTTCTTAGTTTGGCGGATTCTTCCCGTGGGCGAGCCTCAAGCACCATTTCAACGTGTCCAATTCTTATGTCATGCGCAAGCTAAAACTTGTCATTTTCCCCTGGGACCATCGTTCTTGGCCGCGTAGGATTCGCCGGTCAGAACAGGGTGTGACTGAATGGCAGCCCCCTCGCGAGGATGTGAATAGTCCAGACCTGTACATTCCTCGTACGTCTTCGACTTTTCTGCACCTTTAGCTCACTTACATTCTTATAGTAATGGCCCTCGTGACTTACATGCTCATCGCCGCCTTCCATTCCGGCATTCAAGACCGTTTCCATCCAAAAGTCCTCGGTGAACTCTCCTCGGGCGCGTTCCTCGTAGTCTTTGTCGACTTTGGTTTCGTCTACCTAGGATGTTACTTTTTGAATATCCAAGGTTCAGGTCAGGCCATGGATATTATAGCATATTCAGGATACAAGTTTGTGGGGTGGGTGATGTCCTTTTTTCTACCCTCCTCGACCATTAATAGAGGCTTCAGCGTGATACTTACCATCGTTTTCGGATTCCTGAACATGGGGCGGACGCTCTACACGATTGTCTTCCTCTACTTCTTTTTCGCGAATGCCTTCTTTCTCGTACGTGTCTCGCCTTCAAATAATCGAATATACATTAATCCGTTGATGCAGCTACGCTCACTGCGGTCCGTGGTGCTTCCAGATCCGTCAATAACAAACAATGCGAATAGTACCGCAACGATCAGTGCAGCGTCTCGGAGACGCCGTATCATATTCTTATTCCTGGAAGCTATTTGTCAAATACTGTATATGGGTATTCTCGTGCGGGTGTAGGCTTGACGTTCATGGATCAATAAAAGGCTAGTTCCAAACAACGGGAAGATGTTCCCCAAGAAAAGCATTCAAAAAACTTTATTCGAAGTAACTAATTCTTAACATCTTCGACGCTTCGTTTCTCGTCACTCCCTGCAATACTCGTTACATCATCTTTACGGCCCTCTGCGCCTACATCCTCTCCATGATCTACTAACGTCATGTCGTTCGACAATTTGACATCACGAATAAAGAACATGAGCACAAGATTGGGAATCATGACAGCGAAAGCGATGATAGCCAAAATCCTCTGAACTTGCTTATAGCTCAACACAATAGCGTCCCGGACATCAGTTCCCCGAGCGTATTTCATGGCCACCTTGATGGAAGAAAATATCGTAGACGCCTGGTCTTTATAATCGTCGGGCAAATTCTCCACAAGGCGCGACGGCAGTGTGTTATTCCAAACGGCACCAGAAATCCTATATGTCCATTTAGCAGTGTTATAACAGAGTGGGGTTAGGTGCACTGACGCAGAACCAATAGCACCACCCAAAGAGGTTAGAGCGAGAATAATTCCAACCGCAACTGCAACATCCTGCCGTCTTGCGAGAGATTGTACAGCAACCTGGCCTGCATTCATATAAAAACTTCTCCCGATACCGATAAGGATCTTTGCCACACAGAACTCTACGGCGGTAGTGTCCCGGCCTGGAGAGACAAAGTATATCAGCAATCCCTGGCCCAAGAGCATGAGTGGGATCCCGAGATAGTAGCACCACTTGGGACGTCGGATGTACTTCAACATCACCCCACAAAGCGGAGACGCCACCTGGTATGCTACACGGAGTGAATTGCTACAGCACGTCGTGAGCTGCGATACTAGGCTGTGATTAAGGTTTAACTTACTCGATCTGGGAAGCTGTGCTCGCAGAGCGATACGCGGCAACCTATCGGAAATGTAGAAGTAAGTTAAAGGGTAGCAAAAATGTGACTCACCTGGAGAAATGAGGGGAAGAAAGATGTGAAGGCGGCGTAATGGAGGAAGTCCAACATTTCAATGATACAAGCAAATACCAAGGTGCGCTCCCTTGCAAGCCGATATGGAATCAAAGGCTTAGAAGCAATCTTCGCGTCGTAGTAAATATATACGGCGAAAAGAAGCACTCCGATGACGATCATGGCAATGATTCCTGGAGAGGACCAAGTCTCTGGGCTGGATGTGCCCGTCAGAGTCAACGGGATGAGAATTAACGCCAATGACGCCACGAGTAAGAAGACACCGACAAAATCCAGCTCGATCCAGATGAGTTTCCATATCTTCATCGCCGTGTTGGGATTTGAAGGATCGTCATGATAGAGTACGTCGAGAGCCGACTGGGGCTTGGTGTGGGTGATGCGGTTAGCTTTGCGTTGACAGAGGACGAGGATAAGGATGAGGGGCGCCGCGGATACGGGAAGTATGATAGCCCACATCCCGTATCCCCATCGCCAGTATGGACCATCGAGAACAGCACCGCCAATGATACTACCAATATAAAGACTTGGAATCGAAGCAATGGTTTCGGGGACGGTGCTCCATAGCCCACGATTGAGGAGGGTGGTTGTATCGGCAATGAAAATATTGAGCAAGGAGGCGAAGCCCACATCTCCGATTGTAAAAAAGACCCCAGCGGCCTAAGTGTGTGGTTTTAGTCGGTTTCTTGAAGACTTAGGTGAAAAGATAAACATACCACCCACGTCTGGACGTTGGGACTTGCGGCCTTCATAATCTCGCCGAGAACCATAAACCAAACGTTCAACGCAAGGCCTTCGGTACGCCCAAAGACATCGGATAGCTTGGCAGTGATGGGGTACGCCACGAGAGTAATAATCTTCTCAAGCACATCAGAGGTCGTGAGCAGGGAATGTTTCTTGAAATCGCTCGTAGCATAGGCTTGGTAGACCTTTGTCGTATATTGCTCTAATGTCTGGAAGAAAGTTGCGAAAGCCAAGCTAAATAGAAGGACATCAGCATATGCAACAGCAATTGGAAAATTTGAAGGGACGTACGCAATAAATGCGGCGGCCAATGTCTTCTTGGTCCACGCAGCACGTAGGATGTCTGCACGTACTACGCCGGGTTGTTTCGACAAGTCCTCAGACCTGGAAGAACGTCCTTGAATTTGGAGCCGCATTGTCGTAGGTCGCTGAAAAAGACGCCTATCCCACAGTTATAAGTCTTCCCCTTCGGGCATTTTCATCTTTCTCCGGAGCATTCCAGAGCAAGGAAGGTGCTCTGCGCGTGTGTACGGCAGGATGTAGGCGCAAGCAATATTCATTATCAGAGCTTCACCAGCCAATCAGATAAGATAATCCAATATCTTGGGACTATCAATTCGAATTTTCGGAACTTTCGGATGCTTGGCAAAACTGTGCCTGTCGGATATGGCCCGAGTACGACGATTACTCCGGACGAGAACATATTATTGAGATGTCGACTGCGTGAGGGCTGCCCTTCAGACTTGCTAATCTTTGACCCGCTAGCTTCGAGGCCGAAGAGCCAAGACAAAGGGAAAAGGAAAAGGAAGGGGATGTAGGTCAGGAGGACAGGCACGTCCGATATCATTCCAACCTTCCCGATGCCACCTTTGCTCTATCGTCAACAAATTCTGGACATTGTCTGTAACACGAGTGGAAAGCCTTACCGTATTTTTGTGGCCTGGCCTGAGAACCTGGCTGCAGACGATGTGGCGCAGGCAAAGACGGTTTATCTTCTCGATGCTAACGCATACTTTCAAACGGCAGTCGAGACAGTGACGCGCTGTCGGCTATATGGCATAATCGTTGGAGTTGGGTACCCTGAGCCAGGTCCTTTCAGTCCCCGTCGTAACGAAGACCTTACGCCGCCCTCTCCGTCTTACACACCGCCCATATCCCACGACGGGACACCGCTACCCGAGACCTTGCATGGGGATGCATCTCGTTTCCTGGCCTTCATACAGACGCAAGTCGTATCCACCGTTGAGGGGCTGTTGCAGACGGAATGTCCACATCACATAAGCACGCTTCCAGGAGGTCTCGTGGGTCATTCCTACGGTGGGCTGTTCACGTTGTATGCTGCTTGTCAGAAGATCTATACGCTCCCATTATTCGACACCTTCTGCCCAATCAGCCCATCAATATGGTGGAATGACAGGTGCATCATGAAAAAAGTGAAAGAGTGCTGTGCGAAGGAGAAAGAGACTGTGTACAAGCTAAGGGTGTTATTTTCGTATGGGGAGTATGAGCAATCACCTCCGCATGTCACCGACCCACATGTAGATGATTGCAACCAGAGACATGCGCGTAGACGGGCAATGAAGGAAAATGTGATGGAGGTGTACAAGCGGTTTAAAGAGAAGGACGGATTATTTTCTCAGGCACAAGTCCACGAGTTTGGGGGAGAGACGCACGGAACTGTAGCAGGAGCCGGATTGGTGAGAGCATTGCATTTCATCCTGGATCCGAAGAATATTGTCTTTGGATGATGGGTTTGCGAATTCTCAATGAAGCTACCAGTAGGCACCCATTGAGGTAGAAGCCGTAGTTATGATGTATAACTGAATACTTGTCGAGGTGACCAGGGAGAAATCAGTGCAACAACCGAGACTGATTCCTGGCATCGTTGCTGGTGCGTTCAGCGCAATACCAGGATTGTTATCCTTGAGACCAAGAGACGAGTCAGATCAATGAGAGTTCCGTCCTTCAAAGTGGTATATCACCAGCACATAGCCTCATTGAGGCCCGCAGCACAGCTAGCACTCTAAGTGGTTGGAACGTTCGCGACCATGTGATCAGCGCGTGTCTGCGACTACAGAAGTTTTCTTCTCCCACGGTCGGATGAAGGCCACCTGCGTTTAATGAAATCAATTCCTTACAGTAAATTGTAACCACCACCATGTATACCGGGTTTCATCTTCACATTCCAAAACCTTTCCCAAGATCAACCGAGTTACGAACTATCTGATCAACTCCGACCTCGGGTCCATGTGCACTGGTTACTGGCTTAACGGCTATAACAGCATTGCGGAATGAGACCGTCGATGGCGCAGAAAACGCTGAGCCGCTATCAACACCCGCTCTCCGGTATCCGTCATTATTCGGAGACACCATATCCCAGCATCATGATGACGAAGTCCGCCGGGTACCTAACCGCCCTACCGACGAAATCACTCGTCCAAATCATCTCGCGTCGGAAGATAGCACGAGGTTATGATGATCAGTGATGCCTCCCCGATAATTTACTGACGCGGCACGAAAATGGTCGGGGGATGAAAAGCCTGAAGCAGGTTCCGCAGAGAGACTATATGCGTGTAATGATGTGGATATTTTTGCAAGATAACAATCAGATGTGTCATGTAACAGTTTTAGACGAAGATTGAGTATTTCGAGGTCCAAAATGGGTCATCAGATGGCGACGGTGGACATGGAGCAGGGTGGGGCTCGGCCATGTTAAAGAGGACGGAGGTATGTCATTCTGCGGCCAAATTGAATAAGCATCGGTCGACATACGTGAGAGGCATGGCACATATGCGGAAATTTTGGAGACGACATGATGGCATAGAAAACGGAGCATTATACTGTCAGCCAGAGTTGACTTGAGCCTTTTTTATTCGGTAGTCAGAATGAAGCCGTACCTATGAAACTTCCTCCAAGTAGCCTTGCACGATGAGGTGCTCGATGTCTGCCTTCCGGACCATAAATCGTTGACCCTTTTGGAAATCGATACTGCCCTGCTCTGTCTGGATGACCCCACAGTCCCTCACGACATGCACAAGAACTAAAAGGTCCTTAGGCGGATTTGTGATTCCAGCCATGATGTCAAGTTCGTATGAAAATTCACCGCGAAACTCCATGACGGTGCTGTTATATTGACGTAGATAGTCGACTTCATGAGGAGACAGCTTGCCCCGGATATCGGAGTTGGATAGAATGTGAGGGAGTGCCCCGCCCACCGCCCAGTACATGTCTTTAAGGCGATCAAGGCGATGGGTGTGATAAGCCAGTAGGCAACGTTTGTTACGACTGATTGCAGTCTGGTAGATGAGCAGAGCAGGCGGCAAATTGTCGGGGTCGGCGTCGGTAGCGAGTGCTTGGGCAGCCTTTTCAAGGTCGCGCTGTTCGCGTATTATAGAACGAACGAGAGTGTCATTGTACTTGAGTAAGTTGTCGGTTTGCGTCGAACGACGTGACTCTGTGACGAGCTGAGTAGCAAGGTCGCCAAATTGGCGCGTATCGTTCATGGTGGTGGATGTGAAAGCCGTGCGGTCACGTTATTGCCTCAGTTTTGCACCACCATGGCTATCAGGTGCATCGGCAATCTTCGACGACTATCACTCTCAAGACGATGTCTGTCTACTCTCGAAGCCGGTATAGAGCGACCTGACCAATACTGTGCTGACTTGGTTCGCAAAAATGATTACGAGTCTTTTCTCGTGTCGCCTTTCTACCCGTCAGAATTGCGGCCCGCCTACTTTGCTCTCAAAGCCTTTTCTGTGGGTTCACGTCGCCTCCCTAATAATGTACACTTAGCTCTGGCAGGTGGACTTGGCGACGGTGCAGGACAGCGTCTCGAACCCGATGATTGGTCAATTGCGAATGCAGTTTTGGCGCGATGCTATCAAAAGTTTCTCTGATGTGCGTCTCTGGCTCCGTTCGGATGGTGGAAGTTTGGTTGACCGTTCACCGTTGCAGGGCAGTCCTCCCCGTCACCCAATCGCTCTGGCCCTGTATGATGCTTGCCAAAGGACCCACTTGCCTGCATACCATCTGAAACGCATAATTGACGCGCGTGTGAGGTCTCCGTACTTTGTGCTGGTTGTGCTCACTCTGAGTCAGTTCCTATTCCAAGGATGCTGAGCTCTATTCTTCAGACCACCTAACAACCGATTCCCTGATGGCCCACGCGGAGGCGACCTCTTCCACCCTACTGTATCTTCTGCTTTCGCTATTCTCGGCCTCCTCCTCATCTACTCTATCACATGCCGCGTCTCACTTGGGTATCTCCCAAACCTTTGCCACGCTCTTGCGAGCACTCCCTTTCCATGCCGCAAACGGTAGGATGATCATACCAGCAGAGCTCACTGCAAAGCACAGGGTCGTACAGGAGGATGTGTTTCGTAAAGGCGCCGATGCACCGGGTATCGAGGATGCGGTGTTTGAGCTGGCTACCTTGGCCAATGACCATCTCCAGACTGCCCGAAGTATGTTCAAGGAGGATGGGTTTGAAGGTAAAATTCCCCGGGCGGTGATGCCGGTCTTTATGGCTGGGGTAAGCCACTTTAAATATTTCTTCGATCTAAGCGGAATGCTTATTTTCGACAGGTGTCTGTCGCGAGCACCCTCACTCGGCTCGAGAAGGCAAATTTCAACGTCTTCGAGCCAGGACTACAGCTGAGAGACTGGAAGTTACCCTGGAGAGTATGGAAAAGCTACTATGTCCGAATGTTTTGAATAGAATCACTTGTGAGAATATTGCGAGAAAGACAAAATGAAGGGCACATAAATGCGATTGAGGAAGATATGTTTAAACTCAGTGTTCCTTTCAATTAGGAAACGCCAGATGCTTCCAATATGTCATGGCCGGTCCGGGGGAAGGTCACCCAGATTTGGCATCTGTAACAGTACTACCGTCGGATCGGAGTTGCAGCACCAATTTGCTCTCTTGACTTTTACCACGACTCTATTCCTTCCTTGTCATCATCTTCAGCAGCGAGCTCAGCGTTTCCCCGCCCGTCATTCCTTTACGCACGCCTGAGCCGACGACTTACAGCTCGTTCTCTCGATATGGAACGTCTCTGCGGTCAGTGCGACGGACCGCCTCCATGCTACAGCCTGTGTCTCATGATGTTTATGCTTTTTCTTGCAGACGATGTCCTCCAACTAATATTCTACGAGCTTACCGACCCAGGCTCCCTTACCATGGTCTCCAAACGTTTCTACCAGTTCTCCCAAGTCCCTTACGTCCGGGCCCATTACTTCCTTTCCCGCTATGGACCAACCCAGGCCATGTTTCAAGCCCTCGGTCGGGGGAAAATTCTCACAGAGAGAGTTCTTGACGTACGTTTGATCCTCTTCCGTCGGTGTTCAGGGAGTTGATGTCTTCATCATTACACCTGTGATTACCTACATTAGATTTTGATGACCAGCGGTGCACACCTCTCGCGATATCTAATACAGGTTGCCTTCCATCACTACTTCCATACCCGGTCACACTTCATCAAAACGCCCTGGGTGCGGACTGTCCCTCTCTCGGTGTTCACATATTTTCTCAAGTTGGCGGCGGATATGTATGGCGATATACCTCGAGGCAAGGTGCGGCGCCCTCCATATTACGGAACCATATCCTGGGTTTTGATCTTCTTGGTAGTCTGAAGACGATGGTACCATATTCACTTGGTTTCTGCAAGAAAGCCGGTTCCCGCCGCAAGCACGACGGGTCAATTGGGAGTCCGTACGGGATATTTTGGACAAATACAATGTATGTGCGTCCCATACTGATACCCTAGACTCTACTGAGTTCGTTTCAAGTTCATTCCTTTCTCGCACAAGGTAAACATCATGCTCAACAATTGCTCCATATAACTCACCGATAATAGGATCCCTTGATGGCCCAGTTTCCATTGGCACTCGCATTAGAGCCACGCTTGCTCCCTTATGCGGTATCCAATGGTTTCTTCATGGACAGCAAGGTTTGATATATTGTTCCGTCCCTTGATGATGTAGTAACGAGTGTGCAGTACCGAAATTTCATCTTCCGGAAGATGTTCGAGAAAGTATCAGAAAGGAGCGTTGATGATGTCGTGAATAACGTCAAGGAGCTTTGCAGGCTTGATCGCACGTACGTTCACTTCCTCTGGTGTTTCCTTACTTCGTTCTAAGCTTTATTTAGGATGTATGTGAGCCGTACAGTTGCCGCAGAGGTATGCATGGAAGCGAAGTACAATGCTCATGGCTACGCGGCTTTGAAGCAGCTGAACAAATCAGGGAACTTACTCTTTGATCTTCCGTGAGTTTGCGTCTGTGAATTACTTGTAAATACTGACTCCCCTCAAGAACTCTCGTCGAGGATCTTTTGAAAGTATGTCAAAGTCTTGGAGTTCATACTGTCCACTGACATGCCCTTCTAGCTCTTTTTGAAGACCTCATCAATAACACTGCTGCAGACTCAAGAGGCCCTCCAACATCTCTACACCGATTTTCCTTCTTCTGATCCCGTTGTTCGGCTAGTTATGCTTATGACGGTCTTCACTTCTGGAGGCTCTCAGGTGAATACCACCACCATCCAAGAACGCCTTGACACTCTGAAGATCGGTACATTAACCAAGACGGACCTGCACAATCTCCTGATAAATCCCTACACGGAAAAGTATCGTTGGCTGATAGAGTACATGAGCAAGGAAATGGTATCAGATGTGACTGGACAAAAAGGAATGACCGCCGTAGAGGTGACAGCCATCGTTCAAGAAGTTACCAGCCGATGTATGGAGATTGAAAGCAAGGTACGCAATTTTCGAATTTAGATTTCGGGATCATTTCATAATCTGTGTACTTGACACCAGGGCAAGATGTTGAAGAAGCTCTGTGAGGAGTTCTCTTGTGTCCGTGGCGCCATCATCAAGTCGGCTCTTGGTACTCACCAAGTGCACGTGGCCGACCTGCCTGAGGACTGTTCGCGCTACCACGCTAGACTGTGCCGGTCATATTTCAGAACGAATGACGATGCTGAGTACTTCTGGAATGGTCGTCCGAACCGGGAGGTTATCCCTCGTGATACTCATGACCAGGGATTTTTGTCTTCTGAGTTGGCTTCATCCGGCTCCACGGAGGTCAGCCATGAAACAGTCTCTCCGCGTCAGGTTCTTGTGCGTTTCGCACGTCCTTATGCTTATTGCATCAATGCGTCTAACCGATGTATTCAGGGTCAAATTGGGCAAGAACCTTTGACGGCTATGATCCGACAAGACGAGTTGACCCCAGCAAGGACGCGCCGAAGAATGATCTTCGATACGATACCTGCGACCCCTCCTACCTATATCTCTCATGGTAGGCCCGAATAACACTCAAGTACCTGAGATACTCATAAATCTTATCAGACCAAATGCACGTTGCTAAATGGATCAAGGCTGAATTCGGCCCCAGAAGCAGTGTAACGGCTGTTTTTATGACTCACGCCATTATTAACGAGAATTCAGTCGTGTGTAAAATGTCCCTTTCTCTTGGTATTCAATGCTAATACCTTACCAGATTCTTAACGACTATCTACCCGCTAACCGTGCTCAGCGCGTACCAATAACGCTTAAACACTTTCAGATGCTTGCCCGCTTACGAAGAGCACCTGTGAGTTAACTTGATTGACCGGATATCGTAGATCTTCTGACTTTCTGACATCAGTGTAATCAACTCTACCACGACATAGAATCGGGTGCAGACTTTTACTTGAGTGAAGATGAATACATATCCAAGTCCGACAACGCACGGAAGCTTTACAGCAGGGTTGAAGTGAAGAAGGAGCCTTCCCCGGCAAACTTTCCCGTCAGTTCAGTGATACCAGAACGCGACCCCACCTCTGGGTCTCCTCGTGGGAGGAAGAGACCTCGTAGGAGTACGGCGATCATAGTCCGATCTTATGTTGTACCCGGTTCAGATGACGAGGCCATCGCTGTCGAAGATGACGAAGACTACGACGTGAAGATGAAGCATGTGGAAGGGAACTTGCGTCTGTGGGTGAAGCATTTGGGCGAGTTGCTAAAGGCGGAGCAAGCCAAGGTTTGTGTCGCTGAAGTTTGTGCGAAGACGATTTGCTCACGCACTCTCACAGCATCAAGAGCACAAGAGAAAACTCATGAAGGAGGCCGGACCCGGTGCAAAGATCCGTGTGTATAAGGTCTGTCATTATTCCCCACAGCCCAATCGGTGTCAATGCTGATGCGTCATTGCCAGAATGAGTTTTTCAGATCTCTATCGACGCATTTGCGTGTGTTACGCAAACTTGACGAAGACAAACGTAAGGGACTTGAGTGTGTGACGGACAACAGTTCTAGCGACGTTGATGACGATGATTACCATTGCCAGACAGTAAGGTCTAAGAGGCGCAGGACCTCCAAGTAACGATTTTCCCTTCGTATCATTGCATTGCATATAACATTCATGATACTTATATCCAACCATAATATTATATTTCCACTCCTCATCATGCTCATAGGGTCTCTTCATCAGTATCACACTTTATCTTAATATTCGTATTTAGTTATTTACATACACCGTAGTCATAAGACGTATCGGTAATTGACATCACGGTCGCCTAGTTTAAGTCTCTCCTCACTGAGAACAATCTCTTTATGCAACTCCTTGTTCTCGAGGCGTAATGCTCGCTGTCTATTCTCCCTGGACATCCACACCCACAGGTCATTGTCACTGCGATGGCGAAAAGGAGGTAACCAATAGAAATGATGTGAGGCTTGCGGAGGTTGTGTGATGCGAACTCTGGTCGGTATATAAGGACACTAAAACACCCACATCAATGAGCACCATGATAATTATATACATCGAAATCATTTGCTCACCCTGCAACCGCGCCCAGGTCGCCGATTGTTATTTGCATGGCGACTACTATGGCACGTTTCGTTTGCCCTGAAACGTTCTCACCAGGCCAGCTAAAAGAACAAAACTGAAAAAAGATCCATCAAAGACATCGTTTTATGGTCTCGCCTCAACAACAGTGCGTTGCCTGCATACACTCCCGCAGCTGCAAAATGTACACCGGTATACTGGCTGCCAGGTTCAATTCTGGTGAGCGTGAAGCTTATAACTTGTATACCATCAAGGGAGGTCGACTAACGAGTTTTGGCAGCAAGTAGAACTATGTAACCTACATGCAAGTACGCGTGTGTGATGGCCGGAGTAGTACACAAGCGCCTGGAATGATGTTATCACATCAGTATTATACCCTGGGTAAAAAAAGATTTGCGTACCAATGATGGCCACAATCGCTGATGCGATGATGAATGGCGCTCGGAGATTATATTTCGAGGACAACCATACTGTTAACCAGATGGATATACTCGCCAGGGCATTCGGCGACACTGTCATGCTGTAATAATATTTACTGTCTAAAACGCCGGGGATTTTTCTTGACCTGGAATTTGTACGTACAGTCGCGATTGCCAATTCCCGAAACCGAGCCCGACAATGATGGTTGGCCATCATCATCGATACAGCAACTTCGCGCAAAATTTTGTGACATCGGGTTTATCATGAAAGGCTGAGAGCGTATAGAACGAAGGAGAAACCGTGGAACAATAATGCATAAGCCCACACAAGATGATCACTGATGGCTTGTCGGACGTAATACTACTTGAAACGTTCATCATGGCCTGCATCTGAATCGGCTTTTAGCCTTGCCAGTAGTCTGCTCCGTTCATCATTGTGCTGTATGGGTAACTAGTCAGAGTGATTCGGATGAGGAAAAATTAAGGCCCCCAAATTTCACTGTGCGCGGCCAAGTCGGAACAATAATGTAGGCGAACAATGAAACAACGACAGTCAAAATGCCTTCGATGATGAAAATCCTGAAAGTATTCATTCAATGTTAGTGAAAATTCACACCATCAAGTTAGGGAGACCTGCCATTGCCAACCGTGTCGTCCGCCGACTCCTTCCATTTTACCGATGGCGTAGGCAAAGATACCTATATGAGGTCGTCAACGAAAGATGCTGAATGATCGGCCAGTGAATCTGACCTCTAAAAGCTCCAGCGAGTGCAGCTCTGCCGAAAAATACGGCGACTCGGTAATAACGTTCGCGTCCGTCCAAAATCATCTAGTCGAAAGATTCTTTGAGCAGTCTGATTCTGGCCCACCTCTGGTAATACATGGAGAACAGGAAAATGGAGCCGGAGAATAGACCCGCTTCTGTAACGCCCAATACTGTGTACGGTCTGAGGTTTAGCGGCAAAGCAAGGAAAACATGTCACCGTACAGAACCGTATTCCCAAGAGGCCTTGACCAACGCTGACGAGCCCCCAGGCAAGTGTCAGAGTTGGCAACCATAGTTGCAGATTGGACCTTTTCAAGCTAAGATTGAATTCAGTAATTGAGCTTCGGAAGCTGAACCGATAGCATTTACATGATCTTGAACAACGTGAGCCTGAATTTTGATAGGTTTGTTATGGACTTACATTAGAGGGTACCTCAATTATAACGTATGCGATAAAGTATAGGGCAAGGGCTGTGTTGTAGGCTGACGAAGAAAGATGGATGTCCTTGAGACGGGCTAGTGAGTGCTTCAACAAAAGGTATTCGGGAGACTCACAGTTGCTAAACCAATGATGCTGAGGATGCCTGGCGGAGGATTAGAGTCTAGAAAATTAGCCAGACACTGAATCTACCGTGCATTGCCAATATTAGACCTAGTACAGCGGGATGTGAGAATGCGCTGCTGCGAGCACGGAGAATCTACCTATCGAGGAAGCTCAAGAGATATAACAGGAAAAGAATGGGGATAAGGGTACGAATATAGGCCGTCAGAAAGAGAAATTCGGCGTTGAGTATTACGAACTGTAAATCGACTTTTGGTACAAGCCTACGGTCCTCTTAAGTGTCCGCATTGAAATTAACTTCAGAAACAGTGCCAGATCCGTTCGTACCGGGTTCAGTCATTCTTGAAGAAATAAACTGAGGAGAAAATTCCATGAGGGCGTTTTACATAAAGGTGGTTGCCTTGCTGGCGTCACAGTCTTCTTCAATGGCGCGATCTGACGTGCAGATATTCAGTACCATGGATCTAGAGCTGTATATCAATACATTTTATAATATCCAGAATCACGAAAATTGATAGACGAAAAGAAAACTCAAGAAACTCAAAGAGGCCATGATCGACGTCGCCAAGACGAAGAGTCTCGGGGAGAGAACGATCGTGGGAAGAATATGCCATTCTGAAGCTCGTCAATAATACACAGCTTGCGCTCTACCACATCATGGAGGCCTTATTTTTCAATGTACAGCGCCCATTTTCAGCATTTTGTTTTCCAGAGACTCAACTTACACAGCTCTATTGTAGGTCGACAGCGGTTTTCTCGAAGGCACGGTTCGAGGGTACAAGGCTGGCATCCTCACCCAAAGCCATTACGCCAACCTGACCCAATGCGAGACGTTGGAAGGTAAGCAGCACTAGCTCCTGGATGTTCGAATATTTACCGTCCTTGAAGACTTTCGAACGCAGCTGGCCGCGACTGACTACGGCAACTTTCTCGCCAATGAGCCCCTACCGATTTCAACCTCGACCATCACCGACAAGGCAACACAAATTCTTGTGGACCAATTTAATTACCTCAGAACGAATGCTGTGGAACCTCTGAGCACATTCTTGGACTACATCACGTTAGTGCGTTGTGCTCATCGTGATTCACGCTCTCACAGGCTCCAGGTATGCGTACATGATCGACAATGTCGTCCTCCTCATTACTGGAACGTTGCATGAACGGGACACGCACGAGCTGTTGGAGCGCTGCCATCCCTTGGGGGTGTTTGATACTATGCCTGCTCTCTGCGTGGCGACAAATGTGGAGGAGCTCTTCCAGAGTGTCCTGGTTGAAACTCCCCTTGGTGAGTCATATCAACCTTTCTTTGTGAAACAACATTTCATGGACATAATAGCACCATATTTCCGTGACTGTCTATCTGCCTCTGACCTTGATGACCTCAACATCGAAATCATTCGTAACACGGTCTACAAGGCCTACCTCGAAGACTTCTACAACTTCTGTTCCACCCTCGGGTCAACCACATCCGACGTAATGCAGCGTATCCTATCCTTCGAGGCAGATCGCCGAACGGTCAATATCACAATCAACTCTTTCAACACAGAGCTCACCAAAGAGCAGCGAGCTAAGCTCTTCCCTGCAATTGGCAGGCTGTTTCCTGAAGGCAACAACCAGCTTGCGAAAGCAGACGACATTGATCAAGTACGACAGGTTTGCGAAAACGTGTCGGAATACAGGTCGTTCTTCGCCGAAACCTCCAACATGAACGGAGGCGGTGATGATTTGAGTGCGGTGTCGCAGCTGGAGGACCGCTTCTTCAACACTGAAGTGCATCTCAACAAGTTAGCTTTCCTCCAGCAATTCCAGTATGGAATATTCTATGCCTACATGAAGTTGAAGGAACAGGAGATTCGGAATCTGACCTGGATAGCGGAGTGCATAGCACAAGATGCAAGGGATAGGATGCAGGACTTTATACCCATCTTTTGATCGAGATAACTTTGCCTACTATCGAATAATACCGGATAATTTTTCATCAATTGACTCTGGGTGTTAGTCCAAACAGACTGCCTAAAGTGAAAAGTCGAACGAGAAATTTGGAGTACTATAAATACAAACGATGGTACAACTGTGATACAACTACTCGGTACAACAATTGGATGAAAAGTAACAGTTGCACTTCGCTAAGTTAACCAGTAACTGGAAGATTAAGGTCCCTTCTTCTGGTCCCGCATTTGGTATGCCTCGACAGTGGACTGATGCTTCACGTCTTAAGAAGGGGATCAAATCAGAACGTATTCCTGGTCATGACAACAGGTACGTACCAAGGTGAGGATTATAATTCCTACCGATGATAGCAGCAGCAGCCCGAATACGACGTCGTTGATGTGCTCGATTCTTGAGGATGTACAAGAAGAGAGCCAAGAGCGCAACAAATACGATACCCCCAACTACACCTCCGACAATGGCGCCCACATTCATCGTATTTGACGAAGAAGTGGCGGATACCGGTGTGGAGGAGGCGGAAGGACTAGATGGAACTGAATCGATGTTCTCATACGACGCATTATAAGTGACAAAATCAATCCCAATTTGCCGCAAATTCAGCACGAACGTAACGTTGATGACGAGGGTATGCAAGCCATCAGGCACGTCGACACTTAACAGCTGCGCCATTGGGATTGACTGATTGTTGCCATTAGCCAAAGACTCCACCGATGTAGTCGTGTTCTCCCCGTCCACACTGTACGAAAGTACGATATCACCGTCAGCGTCAGTCGTATTGCTGATAATGCCGTACACTGCAACCGACGATCCTGTTCCGAAAAAAAAGACAGTTAGCTCTATGGCCGGGAACACAAAAAGGTGACGCACCATAGAACTGAAACGAGAACGAGTCTCCGGCAGTATTACTCCAGTGTGCGGTATTCTGGTACGTGCCAGAAGAGTAGTCGAACTCCACAGCATAGATCGGTACTCTGGACCAATTTCCAGAGAATGCTAAGTCAGGATCATAGTCATCGACGATGATTGTGCGTCCTTCCATCTGCGTCGATGAACCTGCTTCGACAGTCAGGTAGTCGAAAGCAGGGTACAAGTTTTCGCGACCGATAGCATAGACAACAGTGTGCTCCCCATCAGACAGAGGGGGAGACGTGTATATGCCATTGCCGTACTCAATGAGTGCACCGGCGGAGTCCAAGTTCACAGTATAATCTTGGCCATATCTATTGATGGGGGAAGATATGTGCACCCTGGTACCTGCACACGATATCGGGTGAGACATAACTTGCAGATGCGTGAGGGATGCCTCACCATTGAACTTGTACTGGAACCAGCCCTGTTCACAGTCCGCACTGGCTATCGTTGCCCAGGTATCGCGGAAGAACGAATTAGTGACCCTCTGATGTGTCGACGCACATAGATAATCGATGGCACTGTCACTATCGTCCACTATATAGGTGACATTCGTGGAACCAGACATGGTGACCACGTCGAGAGGTCGACTCTGTGGGAACCGTGGGGTGTTGTAGATAACCCTACATCCCAGCATTCGGGTGACATCATGTCCCGTGGGACCAGGTCAACCTGCTTAAGGACGTCTCTCACCGTATCTGCCAAGAAAATGAATCTTAAATCTCGAGAACCGAGAATTGCCGGACGTTATGACCAGATCAGTGGGCGATCCCAATCCTGGGGTGTCTTCCAACATATGGAGCGGCGTTTGTTCCATGACGGACGGGCTATCGCCACAAAGTCAAACGTATCTTGGATGGGAAAGCGTTCACGTCTAAATTACAGACATCGGAAATACAGCAGTACGACCTTCGCAGATGAGCACACCTCATACAAGTACATGTACATTGATTGGCAGACCGAAAGCTACTAATACATGTTCTATCAAGAAATAACACTCAATATCAAGATTTATGACGTTCCTGACGTTTCACGAAATCCGATATGCTGCAATTTTTTTACTCAGCGCTTGCGCTGGTGACGAAGGCGTTATAGTTATATGTTTGTGGACTGCCTTGGAAGGTGAAGCTGTCGGCGTTCAGTTCCACTACAGTCTGACCGTCTCTGACAATCGTCCCTTTCATCGTATCACCAGGACTGATGGGAACAGAGAGCTTGCTTAGACCGGCAGGAACGTCGAACGTCTGTGATGAAGAATCCGAAGTGCTCAATGTCACAGACGACGGAGCAGTGGTGAGGACTACTGCCCATACGTAATCTTGGAACTAAAGATAACACATCAATATACTGGAGTAGATAGAGTGTACGAGATGAGATGCCTACCAGTTGGTAATTGGTGGGCTGGGCTACAGAATCAGGCGCCTCCGCATTTGCTGGGTGAGGCCGCGACCACATGTAGATCTGGTCCTTCTCAACCGTCGGGTAAGTCCCAGTCTTAAAGGCAGAGGCATAATACGCGGTCAATCCCAACCATGCTATAAGGGTGTCAATATCGCAACTAGTGATAAGGTACAGTCAGACACACCTGTGTGGTTCATACCGTTCGTCCATGCTTCGCTGTTAGGTTGAGCGCCTTTAATAGGCCCGATGTAATGAGATTCGCCGTAATCGTTCCAAGTGTTTATCTCCACAATGCTGATAGAATCCCTAGATGCAACCAAAGATTCCCAGCGCCGGGAGTATAGGTGTTCATCAGATAGGTAGACGAACTGAATAAACACTATGAGCAATTGGAATGACACCACTGAGCATGGTACTCACATTTTTATTGTAAGAATCGGGGCCATAGTGTGTGAAGAACCAAGGGGAGACAGCAGCCATATATGCAAGCTCGGAGTTGGACTCATCTCGAGAGGAGAGTCCATCAGAAAGTGCCGCCAATCCCTCCAGATGTTGTTGGTCTGAGTCTGTCGAACCGATGAATCGACTGAGCGCTGATTCGGCGTCGGCTGTCGCTGAAACCACTGTAGCCACAACCAGGGAGGCATTGACTGTACTTCCGCTGGTGGAGGAACTTGTATTCGCCAAGATTGCATCAGCGACGGACGTCGTCAAATCTACAGGCCAGCCGGAATTCCACTATAAAAGAGCTAGTAAGTAATGAGTAGATTGTGCAGGAAATTATGTAACTGACATTATAGTCGCCGTCCATGACATCTTTGTACTCCGAAAAGGTTGATGGATCCACGAAGAAGGACGGAACAAAGAAGATTTGACCCTGAAGGTCAGAATGCTGAACAAACTGGGATTTCCATCCCTCCGCAACGCTGCTCTGGCCAAACGTGCAAGACTCTCCGGAGAATGTGGAGACCAACGCACGGGAATCATAAATGAGTTGATTACTGTGCGTGGTGTATGTCTTTACCCATGATCGTATCGACTGGGCATCGTCTGCCGTTGCACACGGCAAAGATCTGCAGAAGGTGAGGAAGTGTAACGAGGGCAATTATTATGTACATACGTCATGTCAAGAGAGAGAAACAACTTGAAATCCAGGCCGGATTGTTGGGCAGCGTCGTATCTAATTGGTGGGATTAGATTGGAGAAGACGGCGACTTTAATGAAAGCAGACTTACGCAGCGGCAACTTGATCTTTTTGAAAATCATCGACGCCGACGTTCAGGGCAAAGCCGTCAATTCCAGATGCAGAAGCGAGGGATACATCTTCCGACCAATCATCGGACGTGTATGGGTACGTGTTGCCAACCATATGATGTGCTACGACAAATTTTTTGGAGGTGTCAGATGAAGACGCGGTTGCTGTCGCAGACGAGGAAGTGGGCGTTGCAGTATTGACATCCGATGATGTTAAGACCAGAGTGCTCGACGAAGCTGCTTCCGTCGTAGACGAAGAGATACCAAGAACAGTATCGGATGTCGCTGAGACGAGAACTGTCGATGAGGCAGTTGCAGTTGCAGATGCAGACGAAGAACTTAGTGCTTCGTTGCCCGAACTGTCAGACGCCGTCGAGACGGAAACCGCCGATGCTGAGGATGACGATGGTCTAACCAAGCAAGACGGCGCGGACGCGACAACGGATATGGATGAAGAGACGGAGGTTGAGGTAGAACTAGCTACCGATGAAGAAATAGTGGAAGAGGATTGTCGCAGTAAAATTTTCCTATTTCGGCCTTGGTGGAAGTGTGCCCGTCTGAAAGGAATGGCAAGGGCATTAGCGAACGTGATGAAGCTGAGAAGCTGGAGAAGGAATGTGAAGAATAGCATCTTTGAAAGAATGTGGGTGACTGGCTCAGCCAAATGTCGAGGAGATGATGGTAGTGAAAAGAAAAAGAGAAGGAAATTTGGAGGGTATAAGTAGGAGAACAATACGTACCGCGGTCCGAATAATGGCTTCGCATGGTGCCCGACGCGTTCTAGTTACTTAGTTCCTTTTGACACAATGGTTGCCGACAACAATACGCGGCTGACTCAGCAGCGGCGCTGATAGAGCGCGTTGCCAAGCAGCCGTAAACACAATCATCACGTGTTTGAGGCGTGGCGCGGATCGCGCGTCTCTTTGGAATTTTGTACTCCCGGCGCGCAATGCCTGTAAAGCCACTCCCGAAGACTGTGCCCATTACGCCGTCGCAGTCCCCTCCACAGTCTCCCTCTTTCTCTTCTGCACGATGGCGAACACCAGGCTCGGTGCCACCGCAGAAGCGCCGTCGGCTGTCTACACCAAGGCGGGCTGGTCCATCTTCAGTGCAAGACCAACCTATCGATCCTGACCAGGCGAAGGCTGAATCTGAGAGGCGCATGTTAGATGTATGGGATCGGCTCGCGGAACGATACTCTCGTAGAATCGACGAAGACGACGTTGTGGACCTCGTAACAGGCGACGTGATCGAAGACAGAGGAGTCCTGAGGTCCATGGATCGGTGGGAAGTTGGAATGTCCGCTGATGAGGACGAAGGGAATGATGATAGGTCGGCTGGAGAGGAAGAGGAAGAGAGCACAGACGAGCTGAATTGTCTTGGTGACTCTGCCGAAGAAGCTGATCTTTCACTTTTGGGTCGATCTGTCGTACCGACCCCCGCTATCGATCCTGATGATCCTGCCGACGCAGCGCTTTTGAAAGAATTTTCAGAAGCAGAGAGGCGCCAGTTATGCGACGAGGAGGATACACATACAGTTGATGATGCTGACCACAACACCCACAAAAACAACTCTCGTACAGACGGTGATGATGAAAGCGACGACGACGTACAGATTATAGAGAGCGTGCCGCATACGCCGACTCAAGACCACGCCTCGGAATCTGACGATGATTTCTGTCCTTTCGGCGAAGACGACGCCGATTTTCAGGATATCGAGCCCGACATCACCCCTGCCCTGCCATCGGTCCTGCCTTCTCCTAGTAAACCCAGCAGGCCCTTGCGTAATTCCTCTATCTCTCCTGCAAAGCCAACCAAAAAGCTGCCGAGGTCCCCTCCTCCGCAACTTCAAACACCTCCTCGTTCGTCTTCGTCCGTTCCACCCGCTGAAGTTGAGGATGTCGATTCCTCTACTGTTCCCTTACCCTCCCCTTCACCTACGCCAACGCGTCCCGAGCTAGTTTCGAACCCAAGAACGCACTCAAGTGGACCAATACCTGGACCATCTAAATCGCGGACCCTCTTTCGCGTCGAAGACTCAGAGACACCTCCTCCTAGTTTAGACTTAATTCAGATGAGTAGAAGAAACAAGCGCCCTTCTCCGATAAAGGCACGGAAGAAGACAGAGTCGCCGGCGGTGGTCGCAGAGAATCCACAACCGCAATCTACAGTGCAGAAGAAACGTCTTAAAGCTGAGGTTGTTATTGTCAAACGGTCACGGTCTCAATCTCGGACAAGAGAAGTTCAGGGAGATGAAAGGATGGAAAAGGGGATGAAACCACTCAAAGGAAAGGGGAAATCAACGCTGACTCCAGGAAATATCAAAGAAAAGAAGTCGCTCCAACAACGTTCTAGCGAGGTTCGCAATCCGAACCTCTACTATGAGAGCGACGGCCCTGAGGTAGAGAGTGACGTATCTCCTCCGAGCTCTCCATTGAAGGGCAAGGGCAAAGCAGCTACTTTCCCCACAAGCCCAAGAAGGAATCAAGTTCCTCCCCGGAAAAGGACCCAAGACTTAGCGTCTGCAGGCGAAAATGTAACACGAAAGCGCAAGCGGGTTTCAGACGTACACATGGATTTTAGTCCGTCGACGCCCGGCCCTTCCTCGCGATACTCGAGACCCACCACTCCCATTATAGTTAGTGATTGTGAATCATCTGTTGAAGGTGGGTTTATATGTTTTTGCTTTCTTGCTACTCCTTATCTCGTCCCATAGAAATCGACAGACCTCCTCCAAAGCAAAACATTACGGCGAAGAGACGGTCCAAGATCATGGCCAGGCCATCCGAATCAGACGATGAGGTATATTCATTCGATCAGGATTTACCCGAAACCCTACCCCGACGGTCGCTTAGTTATTTCAATCCCCCGCCTCCATCTGAACATTATTACCCATATCCTTCCGCCTACCGATCAAGGGAACAAGAATCTCCTTACGCGCCTTTGTATGATCCTCGAGCGCAGTATATCATCTCACAGGCGATGCATCAACTTTCTGCTTTAGTCGTCTCCTTGCCAGGAGTTGAGCATCAACCACCACCACATCCACCATATACACCCAGTCGTCACCGCGGCTTTTCCGGCTCTGCATCTAGTTCCATGTACAATACACCCACCCAACGCAGGCATCCTCACCCTTACGATTATGACCCTGCTTTATCAAGAGGAACTTTACCGCCGTCATCGCCTGATTTCCAATCCTCACCAACTCCCGAAAGAGTACAAACTTCCAGTCGGGCCAGCTCTTTGGTGGCAAGAAGCAGGTCCAGAGGAAGGCGCGTATCGTTCCGGATCGAGGAGAAGGAGGAGGAGGCAGGCATCGTAGAGCTAGACTCTATGCAAGTGCCACCGCCAACCACTGCACGCAACCTGAAAGATGAGCGCCACTCCGTCAGGCAGCACAAAGGGAAAGGAAATACTCGATTCGAGGAGATAATTGATGATTCCGAGTCTGAACCGGAGACCATCATGGAGCCAATGAAAAGGGGACGTTCAGTCGGGAGAGCTCAGACCCCAGCACCGCAGGGGCCT
Organism: Armillaria novae-zelandiae; assembly: GCA_030435655.1. Taxonomy (NCBI): domain Eukaryota; kingdom Fungi; phylum Basidiomycota; class Agaricomycetes; order Agaricales; family Physalacriaceae; genus Armillaria; species Armillaria novae-zelandiae. Next base: position 1,596,042 of record JAUEPR010000003.1, on the reverse strand, counting down.
TCTAGAATCCCTTCTGAACCTCCACCGAGGAGGGGAAGAAGTCTTTCAGCAAGGCCAATAGACTCTGGGTCGAAATCTAGGAGGACTCGTTAATTATCTGATTGTATGTACTTTAGTAGTGGGCCTCGAACTTTGTCCAAGGATCCGAGTATGTACGAATTTGCCAGTCGTTGCTTTGTTGTACTTCCATTCTCTTTCAGCAGGCCATAGCCAACCCTTCCAAGCGCCCTCGGAATCCGGACCGACAGCCGCGAGCTAAGGTTAGGGTTTCATTTTTTTTTTTGCTTCTCTCGAGTCTCCACCTTGACCAGCCTTCTATGGGACCTACTCCACGAGAGCGGCACAACGCAAAAGCAAGGCAATCTACCGCTGGATCACGAAAGAAGGGGAAACGGAAGCGTCAAGATGATACCGAAAGTGGCGACGCCAACGCCCTAATTCATGTGCCGAAGACCAGCGAAGAGAGAGAGCTTACGCGACGGGAAAAGTTAAAACAGGAGGTCAGAGCGAATTACAAACCTTCAGCGCCTCTCAATCTTCTTATTCTTGAATAGCTCATTGCTCAAGGCGACAGCAAATGGAGTAGCAAGAAAAAGAAACGTCTGGAGAGTTATATTGTTCGTTCATGCTGCATGGACTTTTCCGCTTTTAATCACGGCAATCACAGGACAAAAAATTAAAGAAGGAAGAGCGGGTTCAGATTCTGGAAAAATTATCGTGCGTAAAAGCTTTGTTTCAGTCGCGTCGCGCTTCATGTTTCTTAGCCAGAGTCAAGCTCAGATCACGAACACGCTACACCTGCAATCTTCTTCTACGCTCGGAACCGGAAGAGTATCCACTCATCGCGAGCGCTTGGACAAGCTAGAGGATATCGAAGTACGCAAAGCACTTGATGGTCGAGTCGGAAAACGTAAACGAAACGACGAATACCCTGTGAGAAATGCGGATGAAGACGATGAGGATGATACCGAAACTTGCCTTGAACGTGCCAGCCCTCTGGAAGTTGAAGAGGTTTCTGAAGCCAAGATAACGGATACCGTTTACGCGGAGACTTCCGCTCAGCCCACCGCATCCACTTCTACGGCAGTTGGTAGCGCCCTACAGCGGAATCCGGACGGCACCGTTGTTGCTCCTAGAATTCGTCCAATGCGGCAGAAGACAAAGGTAGAAAATCTCTGTGCTCCTTTGTCGTGGGCTCACTTTGTGATTCTGATCAGTCGACGTTCCGTAGTTGGGAGAAATCTAAAGCAATCGCGGCAGAGGACGATTCTGAGACGTCATTTGATAGCTCCGACTCTGAAAACGATACTTCGGACGACGACGAGCAGCATCTAGTAGAGGGATCGGAGACGGGAAGTGACAATGAAGATGCATCGGAAGGGGATACGGCTCCGTCACCGCCTAAACGAAGCCTTGGCTTTAAAGACTGGGCTATGAAGCAACTCAGCGCCGCCAAAGGATATGGTAGTCCTGACCAGCCCGACACATCGCCCGCACCCGTGGAACCCAGGCCACCGCCGAACAAGAAACGAAAATTAGACAAAAATTCTGCGCCGACAGAAATGCGAGGGCCCTTGGGAGAGGATCTTGCCCTTCCAGATACTTCTTTCGCCCAGCAACTAAAAACGCCAAACGAAAATTCCGCTACCATAAAAAAACCGAAATCTGTGTCTGTGACGCGTCCTTCAGATGTCGAAGAAGCTAGAATCCTCCTTCCCATTGTCTCTGAGGAGCAACCAATTATGGAGGCGATCTTTTTGAACCCTGTGGTTATCATATGTGGCGAAACGGGCAGTGGCAAAACGACTCAAGTCCCTCAATTTCTCTATGAAGCCGGGTTTGGCACGCCTGATAGTGGTATGTCCTCTATGATAGCTTGGCAGATGAATCTTGACCAGTTGTTCAGAAAACCCGGGAATGATTGGGATTACACAACCACGACGGGTAGCTGCTATGTCTATGGCTTCACGAGTTGCCCATGAGTTGTCTCTGACCTCCTCTCGAGTCTCGTACCAGATTCGATACGATGCAACGGTTTCTCCTGCTACTTCCATCAAATTCATGACGGACGGTGTCCTCCTACGAGAGTTGGCAACTGACTTTTTACTTAACAAGTACTCTGTCATCATTATTGATGAGGCACATGAGCGAAGCATGAATACCGACATTCTTATCGGTGTATTGAGTCGTGTTCTGAAGCTACGAGAGCAACTCTGGAAAGAGGGCAAAGAAGGTGCCAAGGTAGCTGTGATCAGCCGCGATTGTATCCCCTTTTGCTGAAAGTCTTTTTACAGCCATTGAGACTGATAATTATGTCTGCCACACTCCGCGTAAGCGACTTCGCAGAAAATAAGACCTTGTTCCCACAACCTCCACCCGTGATAAATGTGGCGGCTCGCCAACATCCTGTAACCATTCACTTCAACCGTCGAACAGTGGCCGATTATGTGACGGAGGCTATCAAAAAGACCACCAAAATACATACTCGTCTGCCTCCTGGTGGTATTCTGATCTTTCTCACGGGTCAAAACGAGATACAAGGAGTGTGTCGTAAACTGGAGAATCGATTTGGCCAAAAGGTACTTCAAGAGAAGCGCAAGAAACGAGGAGCATTGCAGGCCAAGCTGCAGAATCCCATGGATCTCGAGGATAGCCAGGATGTCCGTACAATTGGACCAGCTCTAGGTATGAAACACGTTTCTGATAACTTTCTTCTGACGAAATCTTTTCTAGCCGACGTTGAGGCTGAAGATTTGGATTTGGGCAACTCTTCTAAGATTGACGAGGATCTTGCCATTGACGTTGATACTGCGGATATTGAAGAGGACCCGGAGGCATTGGATAGTGACGAGGAGGATGAGCTAGGAGAGGAACTGGGAGTAGAGTTTGATGATAACGATAGTAAGTGTGCGATATTGTCTCTTGGAGCTCTGTTTGACACTCTCACAGTGCCGATGCATGTAGTTCCTCTCTATTCTCTTCTAGCCAGCGACAAGCAGATGAAAGTGTTTGAACCACCGCCACCCGGGACTCGTCTTGTTGTCGTTTCGACTAATGTAGCTGAAACGTCGTTGACTATTCCTGGAATTCGGTATGTGGTAGATTGCGGACGTGCAAAGCAGGTAAATCGGTTCCTTTGAAATTCACAGCCGGTAAAGATCTGACTCCTAGTGTAGCGTCGATATGATGTCGCCAGTGGCATACAATCTTTTCAAGTTGATTGGATATCAAAGGCCTCTGCGGCTCAGCGCTCGGGACGAGCTGGGCGTACAGGTCCAGGACACTGTTATCGATTATATTCGTCAGCCCTTTTCGAGCACTATTTTGACCCATTCTCTCAACCTGAGATACTTCAAATACCTATCGAAGGCGTGGTGCTGCAAATGAAGACCATGCACATCGACGCAGTAATCAATTTCCCTTTCCCGACACCACCCGAAAGAAAAACTCTTCAAAAAGCGGAGCAGATTCTCACTTACCTGACGGCTCTAGAGAACGGGGAAGTCACCGACTTGGGTCGCACCATGTCGTTATTCCCTCTATCTCCGAGGTTCGCGAGGATGTTGGTGGGTAGTCAACAACATCAATGCCTGCCCTATGTCATTGCCATCGTTTCTGCTCTTTCTGTCGGCGATCCATTTCTCCACGACGAAGGTCTTGCGATGCATGAAGACAGTGGCCATGAAGGAGATGGTGATAACGATCTCGCTCATCTGAAGAGCGAAAGCGTGAAAGCCAAAGAGGCTCTGCGCCTGCGCCGTAAGGCTTTCTTTCAGTCCCAGCAGACACACTCCTCTTTAGGGAAAGGGACAAGCGACATGTTTCGTGTCCTGTCTGTTGTTGGCGCCTACGAATATGCAGGCGGTGGCTTGAAGTTCTGCGGCGAGCATTTCGTGCGACCGAAGGTGAGCAAGGCCTTCGAAGATATATGACTGTGATTTGATAGGACCAATCGAAGGCAATGGAAGAAATACACAAACTCAGGGCACAGATCGGCAACATCGTTCAAACGAATTTTCCGGGCGTAAAGCCTGGCTTTGAGCCAAATCTTCGTCCCCCAAATGATGTTCAGGTATTGAACAGTTCTCTTACTTGACTTTACGGTATTGATATCTATTCTTCAAGATCAAAGTGCTCCGGCAACTACTTACTGCTGGATTTATTGATCAAGTGGCAGTAAGGAAGGATCGGGTCGAAAAAGTGCCATCTGGAACACAGTATGCATCTTCCAAGGGTGTGCCCTACAAAGCAATTGGAATATTGGAGGATATCTTCATACACCCATCATCCGTACTTGCTTCCAAATCCCCGCCGGAGTATGTCGTCTTCAACGAAATCGTTCGCACTTCTCGTGTATGGATTAAAGGTGTGAGAAAGTGATTGAATTTCGATGAAGCATGCTCAACTCGTTTCAGGAGTCACCGTCGTTAATCCAGCCTGGTTAGCATCACTTGGAAAAGGATCACTTTGTACGTTCTCCAAGCCAGTTAAGAATAACGTTGGAACTATGATGGTCATCCCTCGATTTGGACCTGAGGCTTGGGAACTCCCTGCAATCAAAGCCGAGCTAATATCGTAGTGCCTTGTAGCATGGATCTTTGGCATTCGTTACATTAGGTTTTTTGACAATTAACATGAGGTTATCAATGGAAGTAAAACACTGCAATTCGTTAAATGTTGGGTCGCGATTTATATCGATTTTCTAAATTGCGGCACGTGCCGATGATAGATGGTGTTTCTTCTGACTCGGCTTCATCGATTCATACCGCGTTTATCATCTGCACGACCATCTGTCATGTCTTTTGCAGACTCTGTATCAAGGCTTAATGGTTCTGTAAAAGATCTAGTCATCTCTGTTACAAACAACGGTGCCGCTCTTCTTGGACAAACAGATGTCGATAAGATTGAAGTGGCAGGATGGATTGAAAAAGTCGGACAGGGAGATTTGGTGAAGGAAGACAATTTTAAGGTGAGAAATTTTTCACTGGGTTGTAATTGCTTCTCATGTTCTGAAGAATCTCGATACCCAACTCGTACCTCGCACATACATTGTGAATAATTACCTGACTGCTGCCGACGTTGCACTATACGGTGCCCTACACCCTACCTTTGTTAGTATCATCTCAACGTCGACTACGATATCATTTCTGATACTCTAATGATCAGGCAAGGTTGCAACCGACGCAATATTATTCGCATCCTGCTTTGACGCGTTACTTCGACCACATCCAGTCAAGTTCTCCTGTTCGAAAAGCTGCAGATCCCCTCTCTATCTTTCCTCTCGTCGCATTTGACTTTGCACAAGCTCCTAGAATTGACCGGACTGCTGAGCCGTCCAAGAAAAAACAGAAGGCATCCGGTACACCAACTCAGGCTGAGAAACCTTCACCACCAGCCGAAACGCCACCTAAAGAAGCATCACCTGCGGCTGAGGGTAAGCCTCAGCAGAAGAAGGAGAAAAAAGAGAAGAAGAAAGATGCCGCTACCCAAGATTCTGGGAAGAAGAAAGCCTCTGGAAAAGCCCCTGCTGCCGATGAAGGAGAGCCTGTTCCGTCCATGATCGATCTTCGCGTAGGGCACATAGTTGACGGTGCGTCTCTATTAACACGACTTTTCTCTTTGTACTCATTTCTACATAGTCAAGAAACACCCCGACGCCGATGGTTTGTACATCGAACAAATTGACATCGGCGAAGAAACAGGTCCTCGGACTGTCGTTTCTGGCCTTGTAAACTATATCCCCATCGAAGAGATGCGAGACAAATATCTCGTCGCTGTTGTATGTGACGCCCTCAGGTATACTGTAATTCGTGCTCATTCCTTTACCGTAGTGCAATCTGAAGCCGGCAAACATGCGTGGTGTCAAGAGTTTCGCGATGGTCCTTGCCGTGAGTTCAACACATTCTGCTACGACGTCCTCAATGAAGCCACCCCTCTTCGCTAGGCAACCCACAAGGACGGTAAAGACGGTGGTGTTGAGTTGATTCAGCCTCCTGCTAACTCGAAGCCTGGTGATCGAGTGTACTTCGAAGGCGAAGAATTTGAGAGTACGCCGCGCTATTTCACTTCATTGAGACTATGAATAACTGAACAAATCAGACGCGACGGCTCTTTCTCAACTGAACCCAAAAAAGAAGATTTTCGAGACCATCCAGCCGGGTAAGTGGTTGTCTAGCGTCTACATTATGTGAGGGCTCAGACTATTTGAAGGCTTCATCACGTTGGAAACCAGGGAGGCGGCATGGGTGAACCCTAACACAAAGAAGATACATCGGATTAGAACTAAAGAGGGAGTGTGCATCGCCCCAACCTTTGTAGGCGCATCGTTATCTTAGTATCGCCGTCGTCGACCAATGGAAAACTTCCGCTCAATGTGCTCACTGGCAAATAGTCTTTATGAACTCCAAGATCGGGTTTAAATCGACGACTATACTTATGCTGCCTCTACTTGCTTGATATTGACGGCCCTCAATTAGTTTCTGGTGGTGCATGAGGAGTCAGGACAAGATATCTCGCAAACCAAATGACGGACCGTTTGGTTGCAGTTGTTGAATACACAAGGCGGACCGTTTACACCAATTTCGTTCTCAACTTTGCTCGATGAGTCCCCAGAACACCACTCCGTTTATCGTCATAACATCACCACAAACGTTGGTACCGACTTGCGTATCATCCTACGAATTTCCTATATAGGATGGAGGAATTCACAGGTGTGTATAAAGCGAGCGTATCTGAACTGTCCGAGAACGCATCAGCTTTGGTTCCACCACCCCATCGAGAAGTCACTCGCTGGTGAAACCGGCTGCCGTCGATGCTGACACGGAGAGGACTGGTGCTCTGGGCGTATATGATACATGAAGTCATTGTTTCAATGGCGTCTTCATGCGTATTCTTCTGTTCTGGCGAACCAATCTTTTGATTCTCTTCTTGTGTCGTCGACGGCGCCGAAAGACACCTAATTCCACGCTCGACAATCCATGGGATGATCGATGGTGCCCAAAGAGTAGGTAATACGTTCCTAAAAGCGGCGTCAGCAGATTCCTGCATCTCTGCTCCCGACAAGCTAGCGCAAGCGCAACTCCATGTCCGCTTTTTCAATATGCCGCTACGACCTCCGCCCTAGCATCATTTTCCACAACAATGAGCTCACCGCTACGGCTGTATACTCCCTGTCACCTTGGAAACTACATCCCGACTTTTTCTCCCCTCCCTCATTCCATTACTCGTCGTTTCGGCCCCATCCTACCCAGTGAAAACTTAATGTACATGCCTATAAGTAATATTACGAGTCATATATATTATGTTAAGTATGAATTACACTTTTCTCAGACCCATGTTTAACATTTTCTCGCGCCGCTTCACGCATTGCAACTGCGATCAGATTCAGAGGTGCGACGACCGCTAGTAAATAAGTTTGTGCCATAGTCAGGTAAGGCGGTCGTGCCTTATGGACCTCATCTGTCTATTTTTTGGAGTAGGCTAATCTTGACGGAAACCAAACTGTAACATCCGATAAAGTACGTTCTCGGTCTTCGCGAGCACAAATTTTAATAAAGAAAACTTCAGAAAATTCAAAGTCGACAGTCCAGACTCACCCCACAAACTTTGATGTTCCGATCGTCGAGTCCAGGAACATGTGGCTGTGCTAATTCAGGCCTTTCTCTGTGCTTCTTCGCACTACCACCACGACTGAATGCGAGAACCTGGGTATACTGATGATAGATCTCAAGGTGCTCTGAGCGGCCGTATATGCATCTTATCACACAATTTCTTCCAAGCAGTTGTTTCAACGTAAGGCACCGGTTCCTTCCGATTGTTTTTGGAAATTGTGTCATCGGAACCTGATGTCGACGCGCTCAAGTACTCGGGTAGCATGCCCTGACTCCCGTTTTTCCCTCTTGTCTGCCCACCATGTCCTCAGCTTCAGATGCTAGCTCACTCGCTGTGGTCGAGAAAACTTTTGGCGTCCTCTTCATTGGTTTTGTGATCGCGATGATAGGCTATGGGTTTACTTTCTTTCGTGCGTATTTCCTACAGTCATCAAGTTTGAGTTTAAACCTCTCTTCAGAGACATACCTCTATTTCAATAGGTACGAAAAAGACAGCTTCGGACTGAAGGCAGCTGTGAGTTCTTTTCCCAATCTTCCGTGTCGTTTTCGCTTACATCTTGAAATGCAAGGTTGCCATACTATGGTTGGTACCTCCAACTCAGAAATATCCTTTCGTCGCTTACCTGTCGTATACAGGACACTGGACACTGTTTCATCTGGCCTAAGTAAGTCTAGGCTTTAATTCTTCGTCCCTAGCGTATAATTCATGTGTTTAACAGTGTCTCAATCGTAAGTCAAAGTCCTTCCTTACCATCTTACCTGACGGCAAAGAAAAACAGAGTTTATTACTATCTTGTCACGACCTTCCCTTATGGAACCGAGATGACAGACGCGACCAAGTGAGTGCACTCGAACCCTTCATCACTTTTCATTAATTTACTCGTTATAGAACTCTATGTGTATGTCCCCTCTCAAATTGCTGCTTCATCTTATTAAGCATCGAGATCTCCTAGGTTGAAATGCTCTCTTCCGTGAGTCTTTCAGTTCCGATCCGCCCAGTATTTTCGTGACTGACAGTTAATCTAGGCCTTTTCTATATTCATTGTCCAGCTGTAGGTTTCCTTTTATCTATTATCCGCTCGCGCACTCATTCTATGGAAAAGTTTCTACTCTACCCGGGTATGGAAATGTGGGTTCTGCTCAGTCTCCTGTCGCCCCAACGGTCACCTCGAACTGACACGAATTTTCTCAAGTGGGTGGAGGTGTTTTCTCTGTGTTGCCAATTGTAAGTCAGATACCTAGCTTAGGTTATCGCAGACTAGCTCATATTAACCTGAAACCAGTGTTTGTTGGCCACCGTTGGATTTGGTGAGTCCTTCCCCAACACTGTACCCGCCTGCTAAAATAACATTAAATTTTCAGGTCTTGAAATCGGTATGTGGGCTTTCCTTGACCCGCCGTCGTCAATGATAACATCGATTTTGAATTAGCCATGTCAGCGTTGATGTGAGTGTACCCGAACATGCAATGAAGCTCCATCGATATTGAAGGACAAATCAAATTAGGTTCGCGAATCCTCAGTTCGAACATCTCTATGCACCTTCAGTCAAAGTAAGCATTCAATCATTCTGCTTACTTCGCATGATGTTAATATCGGTTTAGCCAATTGTTGCCGCGGCCCAAGCAATAGTATTTTGTGCTGCCATCTATACCGTGGGGGCCCTCACTTTCTTTTGCCAGTGGGGTGATAACACGCCGTACGTATCACTTCTCGTAATCGTGAACCAGGCAGGATCACTTAACGTGACTCTAGCATACAAGGATGGTTCAATCAAGTCAAAGCCCTCTGTCTTTCTCATGGACTTGTGGCCGCAGCAATGCAGCTATCGTATCTTATCGCGGTAGGCTCACTGTCTCAGCCGTTCTCACTAAATTCTGATAATTGTATATTTAGTTTGTCGCCTCGCCCACCTACTTTATTTGGATCCCCTTCCATTTATTGACCTCAAAACGTATGTCGTGTTTACTTCTTCCATACAACACCTCTTAATGAAGTCAACATCTTAGTCTTCATCAACTGTTTACTGTTTATGTGAGTGTACTCAGAGTAGACCATCAAACTAAGATTTACAGTATACCTAGGTTGAACTCCCGACAAGCCTACCACGGACATGGTCTTGACCACGAGGATAGCAGCACATCATCGCCCAGCAATTCTCATATGGTCACCACGAAGAGAAAGGGCGCCAACGCAGGTGTTCATTATAACATCCCTGACACCCGCACACCTATCAATATTGAGGTGGCTCGTACTGTCGAGCATGCTGTGGATGAAAGGAAAGTCAAAGCCAGCGGCGATTCTGGCAGTGATGACGATGAAATTGTGAGTTGTCTCCGCTACCCTACTTACAGCGGACTGATACATTCTCTGATAGAATGGATTTGATTTCCACATTCACAAAAACTAATTCGCCGTGAATGTCTCTTGAGTAAATAGCGTATAACCTCAGCAGTGCAGGTGGTTGCCATTCTAGATGTTAAATAGTGTTTCATGTCTGTGTGTGTTTTATTAAGACTGCATTCTTCATTCCTTTAATCTCACCCTCATTCTTAATATGGCTAATTCACAACTGTTGTATAACCGGTAAACAGTCCGCGCTGTACCGTTGCGCCTTCAGGCTATAAACATACGTATTGTGTCCGGTTCTTGCGTAGGTGAATTGTTAGCCTGAAGCTTTTAGCTATGGGAAGGCTACTCGCATATCATTGGATGGGTTCTTATTTTATGGACTCATGTTTAGAGATCCGTACCCAGCCGTCGTTTATCATGAACTCTATTCGGCGTTTCTATGGGCATTGGATCAGTCACCTTGTATTGGACAAATACCGGTGAAAGTTTGAATGCTTGTACGCTAGCCATCATAATAAGGAAACGAATGTCATTATACGTAAGGCGCCTCTTTTACGAGTGGAGACTAATGTGAACTTTGTCGTAAACTATGCCTTGAGGCCCTTAAAGAAATTTGTCGGGGATCTCGGAGTGTCCTTGACGCTTCCAAATCACCGACCCTCGGTTTGACGCTTCTTTTCTCATCTATTAAGTCGCCATAGTCGATCCTAAACAAACTTCGGTAAAGATCGACATTTTGTAGGGCATTATGCAAGTATCTCAGTTACTCGATGGCTCGGAAGACCCAAAATACGAGATCGACAAATATGCTAACACATTAGCAGAATCTAAAACAGTGAACTCTGCCCCCAAATCAGATGTGCATGGTTTTTACGCGTTCAGAAGTGAAACGGTTTACCATGAAACGAGGTTGCTGTTGTAGCTGATGAAGTACAAATAACGTAAACATGATATAAAGAGAAATCACCACTAATTCATTGCCAGGGTATGCCAGAACGCAAGCGCTAAATTGGACAAAGAAAATAAAGTAACCTCAACGTCTATGCTACAACTCAAGCTGCGGCTGCCTTGCACTGGGCAGATTGGGAATCACAGTCACTGACACTGATACCCGCGCTTCCGCTATTTGCGGCATTGGCACAGGCGTTGTGCTGGATGTCACACGATCTGGTGAGGGCAGCACCAACATTAAGGAAATCATCAGAGCCTAAAGCAGCGGGTTTTAGCATGCAATATCGGGAGTCAAGTCATCCAAATTTACCTTCAACAACAAATCCTCGGCCGCCTGCTGTCACAGCAGGTGCAGTGGCACCCCCGACTATAAATATTCAAGATGAGTTCGCATATTTCTCCAGGAACATAAAAATTCAACGTACGAGCTCCAGTAAAAGTCTGCAAATTACCGTTGGACCGCGCCGCGGCATTGGACGAAGTAGCGGCTGAAGAAGCGGCTGCTGCAGCTACACTGGAAAACAGGGATAAGCCAGGATGCAATCCAAAACATGACACCACCATACGATGCAGTAGCAGCAGCATCAGAACCTGCTGTGACGGTGACAGTTGCAGCTGAAAAGAAGCGTGAGAATTGTTGACCAACTTCTGCGAGAAGGCCAGACGAACCAGCAGCACATGCGGCATCAGCTGTGGCCGTGGCAGAATCATCAGACGAGGCGGTATCAGCAGCATCGCTGTTGCTCGAGTTGTCAGTTGCACTACTAGGAATATTTAGTATAAATGTGCAATCATGCTGAGAAAGATCGAACACACCTCGCGTTGCCTCCGGCTACTGCAGTGTCAATTTCATCGGCAGCAGCATCTTCAACCAACAGATTCTGAGTGAAGATACAACCCGTGGCATCATTAGCGTCATCGCAGGTGTTACCAGCAGCAGTCGGGTCTCCGATCTGACCAGGCGCGAAAGTGCCAGATTTAAGAGCATCCTGTGGGTTTCCACCGACAGCAGAGATTTGCTGTGCGAGTTCCAACACTATAGCTTTGTTCACTGCTGCAGCGTTGTCCGAAGCAGGGTCCTATAACTTAATCAATATCATCATCGAAAGTATATTCAAAGAGAGACAAACTTGATGCTGCTGAATGGCAGCGATTTCGGGGTTCACGGCTTGGATACTGGTGCACGCATCAGTGGTCGCACCAACAGAACCTGAGTTCCTCTCCAGGGCTCGGTAAATCAAGGCAGCAACCATTCCGTCAACATCTCCCGCGGCTTTCGCATTGGTAAAGGCTTGATCGGCGGTAGCTTGCTGGAGACACGTCGCATCCTAAACGATAGTGATTAACTTCGAGATCAGAATATTAACGTGAAATATTTACAGCGATGTTCCCAGCACCGGCGATGGCGGCAGCGTTACCCAAGAGACCAAATACAGGGTCTTGGATGTTGTCAGGATTGTTAAGTGCCAGACTTGTTCCAACAGTCGTTAAAAACTGTTCGTGGGAATGCTCTATGAACAGAGCAAATGAGCGAACAGTTGAGTAAAAAACAAGAAAAGATTTTACCCTGAGGCACCTCTCGGCGAAGAATGGGCAAAGCCAGGGAAGATACGGAAAACGACACAAGCGCGAGAAGAAGGGTCTTTGAAGAGATCATGGTGCAGAAAGATGTGACAGCAAGATAAAACGAATGAGAACGCCTGCGGCTAGGAAGTGCAAGGATTGAGCAAGAAGATTAGGGTGAATGAAAAGAAACATCCTACAAAAGTGAAGAAAAGAAAGAAAGCTTGGATCTAGCAAGAACCTGTCTTGACTGGCAAAAAAAGAAAGAGCGGAAGAAACTGAGAGGAAACAAGGGCATACCCTGCCTTATAAGTAGTACGCTGCCCAGGGGTGTCACTTATTCATCTCATGATGCAGGGAATATTGGCCGTTGCTATGAACGCGTAAGACCAAGAAATACCTCCGCGGGCGGCGAAATACTATCATGATCTCGAGGTTCATTGTTGGCATCTAGGACAGGTTAAATACGCATTGACACTCCTAGTCACACTTAGAAACTAATTGAGGCGCAAGGCATTCGAACAAGGAATGGTCGAGCTCGTTCTCTTCGTTGTACTTTCACGCTGTTACTTCATGCAACCTGAATTGCGGCACGAGGGACATCCCAACAGTTTGATCCGTTTCTCGTGCTGCGGCCCGTGTGAATGTCCTAGCATAAGGAGTTGCCAGCTCCACAGAACCAGTAAAAAAAGCACGTATCATTGTTTCGAAGGACGACCCGCAATGTCCTATAGGCCCCGGGGATGAGATTTGCCTGCCCAAAGTTGAGCGCCAAGCCAACCATAGGTGAGGTCTCATCTTACTATAATAAGTTGAAGCGATGATATAAATCGTTGAACATCAGCACGCCGGCATCGCAGAAGTATGAAAGTTGTCAGTCGGAGCAACGCAAGAGAATGCCAGGGGATCTATAAGTTTTCTACTACACAGTGCGAACAGAAGTCGACTCTTTCTTTGATAATGAGTGTAAGTCTTGTTCTGATTTTAAAAGACAATCAGACATCAACGAGAGAAACAGAGTTGAAAACTTACGAATACCCCACACGTGAGTGCGCAAGTCCAAAAATTCTGTCGGAAAAGGTCAATCCATAGAGTCGGTACAAAATCACTGATGGTTACTTACCAACATGAAGACCGTCGTACAGTTTCTTCAACTCAGCGCGAACTCGTGAAATGTCCTCCTTAGACGAAGAAGCATCCGATAGTGCTTTCAAGTCCTTCTCAACAGCCTCAATTCGTCTGACTTGTGCAGTGACCTGTGATGGTTGCTTTATCGGTCTCGCCGGATGTTGCAAGAAGAAAGAAACGCACGGCTTCGGTGCTCAGCTGCAGCTTCTCTACGCTAACTTGGAGGGCTGCTGATGCTTGCTTGAATTCCTCTAGTAGGTGATACGCCGCGAACGAAGAAGCCAGAGAGAAACCAAAGAGAAAGCCGACAATTCTACGAACATATTCAGGAAATTCTCAAGGTATAAGAATGATGAAATGCGAACGGACCCGCCGCGAAATCCTCCTACTGGTTTCTTTTGAGGAATGCTAACAGGTGCCTCGTTCATGACTACTCTCGTCGTCGAGAGGAGACGAGAACTGCAGACCAAAGCATTCGTTCTTGATGCTGATGCAGGTCGGAGTAGAAGAGAGGCCATGAGCACTATATAGACGAGCTCGACGTCGATGTCGAGGTTCGGAATGTGTCGGACATGTGACCGGAAACTCGCTCTTTCCTTTTGTGAATCCAAGTGGCTTTCTCTGCAACTTTCTCTCCCCTCAAAAAGTAGCAACTAAAACAATATGGCGCCGAAACGTCCAAGCAGCGGCGAAGGCCTTTCTGGACGTGAAAGGAAAAAGCTCAAGATGGCTGATGCTCGTACAATTGCAGTTCAGCCTGTACAATCGAATGCTGAAGCAGGACCTTCTAGAGTGGACAGTGCGCACTCCAAAAGGCCGTTAGTTGTTGAATTCTTTTATTAATATTATATGGCAGGCATGGCTCGTCTTCCAGGCGTTATCGATGTCGAGGCGTTCACAGAGGTTCCACCTTTTGTTCATAAACAGGATCTCGCTTGCTGACACTGGACTAGGCCCGTTCGTTTGAGATCAATGCCATGCAGAACGCTATGAAGACAGCAAGGTAATGATACTTGACTTCAAGTTAGGCAAAGTTAACAATCGGTTAGCTCGAGCTCAACTCAAAGGGCGTGGCAAGCATTGCCTCGACACTTACGTCGTAGGGCCGCTAGCCATGATGTCCGCCGTGTACCAGTTCGTTTACGCGAAAAGGCTAAGGCAGAGGCGCGTCGTTTGCATCTTCCAGCTTGGATCGTATCCTCACCATCCGATTAACAGATGGACGTCAAAAAGGTCATTAATCGGCAAACGCCAAAGCGTGGCAAAGATAAACGAGTGCCTAAGGCCGAGTCGTTTTTGAAGCGTCAGAGTAGGACTTCGTGCTTTTCATGTATGAGGCACTTTTGATGTTTTCAACTTCTAGGGGACAAAACATGGCTAGAGACTCACCTCTGGCACGCTAAAAGGATGAAAATGGAAAACATGTGGGGCTACCGACTGGCTCGTTCTTCGATTTTACTATTCGCACACGGGTTTGACTCTGCTCACAGGCGGTCCACCCGTCAGAAAAGGCCTTTCGCCCGTCTCATCGTGCCGCAGTCCGCGGGTCTATCCTTCACGATGCATCATATCAGTCCTTAATCGAATTGAAAGGCTCCCAAACGGTTCTCACAAGAATAATGGACAACTGTTGTGACCCTCAAGAATTGAGTCCGGGTAATAGACGGTGTGTTCGCATCTTCTACTGTAGAAACTTATTTAAAGTCTATCAGGTACGTTCTTGGAGCGCGTACCTTGTCTACGCACATGTATCAGCCAACTCTGTATCCCTGTGGCCTCATCGCTCCCATCACCATTATGTGGAGACCATTCACTAGGGATAAACCCGAAGCAGCCGAAGAACCGGACGAAATAAGCACAGAGCCCACTCAGGCAAAACGAAAACGCAAGGGGAAAGGGAAGGAAAAAGTGACGACAGAAATAGACATTCTTCCGAACGAAGAAACGATTCGTGTGGTCTGGATTCGTTCTCATCCAGCAACTCATGACGAGGTTTTCAATGCTCTCCAAGCGGCTGCTTCGTCGGTTTTGGATGAGATCAATCAGGAATCAAGGTCGGATCAGGTTGTGGACGTAGAGATTGCTGACTTGAGAGGGAAAGTCAACGTTTTTGAAATCATGGGGCCCAAGTCTAGTCAAATATTAAAAGGTGCTTTACAACCAATTGCCTCCGACGATCGAACCAGTTTTAATGAGGTATGATTGCTCACACCGTTGTCGCACTCGTGTTCATCATCTGAGTAGTTTTGGTCCTCTTTGGCTGATGTTCAAACTACCGGTAGTTTGCCTCGAGGAATGATAGTTGGGTTTGCCGTAAATGACCCGCGGTTAAAGTTCGCATGACCTCTGATCGTCTTGACATTGTTGTACTGACTTTGTCCTAGATTTCCTCCAAAAAACGCGAAGCTTAACGTATCCACTGCCTCAAATGTTCTCACTATGCCCTCATCCGCATTAGCGCAAAGCAATGTCTGGGATGAAACCGCTCGAAATGCTTTGAAAACGCCTAAATACAAGAAGAAGGATCTCGATAAAAGACGCTCGAAGGTGCTTCTGCATATTTTCCATCTATATTCCCTATGCTTATTTGTTTACTGATATAGAACGCTATCCCTGGAACCCACCTTACTCCTCTCCGTCAAGACGACCGTATTCCTGTCATTCTTATCCAGCGCTCCCTGGAAAGCTCCAGCTCGCTGAGTACTTCCAATGGTGAAAAACGTCATCCTGGAGGTGCTGACGACGACAAGGCCATTCATGGCTGGACGTTGATCATTCCTGCCGGATGGTCTATGGCATTCTTTTCTTCTCTCACATACACGGGCACTCGTACAGGCGGACAACGCGAATGCCAATCGCAGACATTCGAATCCGGAGTCTCCCACTTTCCTCGAGACTACCCATTCACTTCCGCATATGACAAGTATGCCCAGGAATACGAGTCTGAAGCCAGAGAGAGCTGGGAGCGGAAACCACCAGCAAAGAGACCGAATTTTGAAAAACTTGGAACAAGAAGTCCTTGGCGTGCTGACTGGGAAGCAGTTTTGGGGTTCCCGGAAGAGGGCGCGAGTGATGGCTATGTCAGTACGCAGAGGGGCGAGGGTGAGGAAGCAGACAGGGCTACTCCTTGGCTTCTGCGCGGTTCTACCGCTATCATTAATAACCTCTCAAACCTTTTTAGCACCGATGTTGGTCTCCTAGCCGAGGTGAACCGAATTCGATCGAAACGAGGTCTTAGACCTCTCGACGGTGCAATTAAGTCTGGAGACTTGCTGAAGGGAGCTCTGGTTACTATCAAAGTCAAGATGCACAAGCGAGGCTCACCGGAAGATTTGGCGGTTATATACTCAATGTCTGATGACGAGCTGATCAGCTGGGAAAAGTTGACTTGCAAGTCGGTAGCAGATCTCGTGGAAGATGACAACAGTTCTGAGGTAGGTGTCGCTCAGGATCCTGGCTTCCCGTTCTAAACCACTACTAGGACTTAGGGTATAACCCAGAGACTTCACCCATCATCGGGTATGTGACGACGGGTCACTTTTCTCTTTTGCGAGGGGAAGGGTTTGCGCGTGGTGCCGTTCCACTAATAAAGTTCCTCGAGTTAAGAGAGCAAGCACGAAGGTGGGTGTTTTTTAATGTTCCGCAACTTTCAGTGTCTGAACTTTCTTTCCAGATTATGCAAATCAGAAATTGTTGTCCCGGTCAAAATACGCAATCCGGCCTCAGAGACTTGTCGAGCAGCTTACATACAAGTTACAGATCTATAGCTTGTCATGTAAAGCAAATGGCAGTCCGGGGTTCCTGTACATTTTCCTTGGCGATCAGAAGAATTCTTATTTAATCAATACTTATACTGCCATAGTTTGCGATCACCTGTTTTTGAGGGGAAGTGGTTTCAAGTATTTTCATTCATTGCGATCCATGAGGTGCTAGCCTGCACTGCAGTGCAAGTGTCACAATATTATGATGCCTGAATGATAGGCCGGTGGAACACAATGAGTCCCGAGAAGAGAATTACACGCAGATATTATATGTACATAATAAACACCGCATTATGGAACATCGATGAAGTTCCTGACACTGAATCAAGGTATTTATACAGAGAATGACTGCCAGAGCATCTGAATACATAAAGGGATAAGTATCTGCACTAGGATGGTATATCAAGTGGGGAATACAATATCAGTCAAGAAACGCAAACACAGCTCGCGGTACATCATCGTCCAACTACTGACCGCCTGACGGCCCCGCAGCGCCAGAGGATCCTGGCAACAGGCTATCATAAGCCGGCGGAATTTCACTGGGACCAGCATCCTGATGTTGAATGACACCGCTTGAGCCCGCGTAATCCGGATTAGCGACGCCCATGTGTTGCCTCGCCTCGCGTTCTTTAGCCGACATTCCACCCACACCGCTTGAAGACGGGGCCGACGATGAGGCCTGGACCTGAGGCTGGGGCTGGGACTGGGGCGGAACCCCGGGTATCAAAGACTGTGGTATCGGTGCTGAATACGGGTTGTACAACGCTGGGTGCGGTTCCGACGAGTACTGTGACATCGGCGGCGGGGAAGCAGGCGAGGCGTTGTAGTAGTTCCCGTAGCTCTGCCCTGAGCTCCCGTGACTGTTCTCGGTGCTCGCGCTCATGGGGAACGGCGAGACAACCCCGGCACCGATGTCCGTCCCACCAAGCCGGCCACCCATACCGTCGTCCTGGTCCACGTTGAGACCAACGTCCGGGGGCCGCGCCACTCGGTCGGGGTCAAAGTTCCCATCAAAGAGGTCATCGAAACGGTTCTTTTGGTGGCGTTTGTAAAAGAACCAGATGAGAACGAGGATTATGGAAAGGCCTGCTACGCCGCCAATGGTGCCACCGACGATAGCACCTGTATTTGAGGATGATGATGACGATGAGGAGGAGGAAGACGAAGACGAAGTTGCAGGAATGGTCGACGTGAATGTCACCTGCTGTCCGTTCGACTGGGTAACGACGATTGTCGTAGCGATAGCAGAGGTTTGTTGTTGGGTGTTCTGCGTACTTTGGCCTGTATTGGTATTGCTACTGCCTTGGGTCTGCGTAGCAGAGGTTGGTCCCGAGGTCGCGGTGTCGGTGGAACCAGTGTTGGTCCCTGAAGTGTTATTGTCACCACTAGACGATGACGAGCCCGTCGGTGGGGCGCTGGAGCTGCTGGAGCTCTCACTCGTGGAAGTGGTGCTGCTGCTGCTGCTGGACTGCGTCGTACTCGACGACGAGGACGAGGACGTGGTCACAGACGATGAGCTCGATGTCGCAGAGGTCGCGGTAGTCTCAGCACTCGTAGTCTGCGCTGAAGACGACATTATTGGAGGCAGATATTTTTGAGGTGATGGTACAAGAATAAGCCTGGCCGCGTTATTACGTGCAGGACAAGAAAAAACTCGGTTTACATATATTACCGCATAGGTCATGCGGTGCTCGGCCCGGGTCTTGGTTAGTCAGCAGTACAACGCTTGACCAGCACCAACGCGATGTACCCTTTATTTGAAGGACGCATGGGTAGGTCAATCATGCGTGTTATCTGTGCCGAATTGACTTTTTACGATAGGGTGCTTCAGTCCTTCTGTTTCCAAGGCAATTCTTAGCGCCTGGGGTAAGCCGTCTGGGCTTCTCTGCGGGCATTGAGTAAACAGACGAATAGTACAGCATGGTGGTACCCTCACCCATTCAGTCGAAGATTTCCACAGAGCCGATTCATTCTTCTGTAACGGCCTGGAAGATCCGTGGCTGCAGAAGTGCGTCGTTACAGTCCTGTTCATCTCGCATGCACTCATGCTCTCGAAGGCTACTTACTAGATCATTCATTGTTTGTTTCCTCAGCAGGATCCGATACTTTGTCCTTGACTCATGAATAGGTCGTACATCCGAATTGGATTCTCAAATGCATCTCAGAGAAGTTTCCTATGCCTATCTCCAAATACGTACTAGACGGTACGTCTCATTCCGCCGATACAAGGCTCTAACAAACGGCCCGCAGGTCTTTTTGATTCCCGCAAAGTCAACTTTGAAGACCAGTGTAATAAACTTCAAACTCCCGTCGTGTCCTCAAGGACCAAGGTGGAAAGTTGGCGTGCGAACCTGACTAAACGACCCCACGAAGATATCGAAAATTCTTTTGCTTCTATAGACTTGCGTCCGCCCAAGAAACCGAAACTCGAGCCAATGTCAAAACCTCTTCGTGCTACTACTACGACCTTGGACTCTCTACCTCTGCTGGAGACTCAGAAACAACAATTAAGCCCGCCGCAATCGCCTCCTAGACGCATTGACCTTGCCAGACATCGACCGCATCCTACGTTTACTGTTGAAGCTTTCAAGAGACATTGCAAGGTCCCTTCGTATGTTATCATCGGCCTATATGCTGTCCATTCTCTTGATGTGGTCATCAGGTCTCACGAGACTTTCTGGACCGCTTTTCATGACGAACATATCAAAACAGGCTCGATGCGACTACCTATAGCTACTCTCTTGAAAGCACCGCCAGTAAAGGTGACGCGATTCGTCCCACACAAGCTCTATCGCCAGAAGGAGTTTACTGCTGCAAAGAGATGAATCCTAGTACTTGCTGTGGCCTGGTTCCTATGCTATCGAGATGTTTATGCACTCTATGTATGCTATTTGTATCAGAATGCTGAACGAAGTGGTATGTCTGCAAATCAAATTTTATAATCAGTCGAGCAACGTTCGGTGAATGGAAGACTAAACCTCAGGCAAACAAGAGTAATTACACCTCATCGACCAAGTTGTGAGTGACGCGTCTTAGTTAAGCTAGAAAACGCGAGGGAACTTTGTGCACGTGTCACGCGTCACCAAGTATCGTCCGATGTCGTCTTGAACCTTTTCCCTACCCTCACAATGCCAGCCCCCTCGAAAGACGTCTACCTCGTTATCGGGGGCAGTGGATTTTTAGGCCGCCATATCGTGAATCAGCTCCTCGAGCGGGGCGATAATGTCTCTGTTTTCGATATTGTACAGAGATATCACGACGTGCCTTTTTATTCTGGGGACATCAGCGAACAAGATCAAGTCGCAGCAGCTTTGCGGAAGGTATGTCTTGCCAAAGTTCTGCTGCTGTGATCAGCCAATGATTATTCCCTGTAGAGTGGTACCACCTGCATAATTCATGTCGCTTCTCCTCCACACGGCCTCAAGGACCCCTCTTTGTACTGGAAAGTCAACGTCGACGGCACAAAGGCAGTGATAGCTGCTGCACAGGAAACCGGCGTTCGGAAACTTGTTTTTACCAGTTCCGCAGGAGTAGTGTTCAATGGGGCGGATATTGTCGACATTGATGAACGGTTACCTCCCCCCGAAAAGCCCATGGATGCGTATAACGATTCCAAGGCCCACGGTGAAGCAGCCGTCTTGGAGGCCAATGGCAAGGGGGGACTATTGACTGTTGCGTTGAGACCCGCTGGAATCTTTGGGTGCGTGCCTAGTACATTCATTCCCGTCTGAGTCGCGGTTCTCATATAAACAATTAGCCCTGGAGACCACCAAGTCATGGCCGGCCTATATGCAGTCTATGAAAAGGGCCAAACCCATTTCCAGATTGGCGACAATACCAATATCTTTGATTGGACATATGTTGAGAATGTCGCTTATGCACATCTGCTTGCCGCAGACAAACTTTCCCTTCCTGCACCCGCCCCACGCTTCGACGAGCTACCCGAAGACGAGAAGAAACGATACAGTCTAGAAAAGCTGCCGGAACTTACCCCTGCCGAAAAGAAAATTTTGGAGTATCCTCTTCCGTCTATCGACTTGACCACAGGTGCTCGGCGAGTACCTACTAGCGATGCCCGGCCACTGGGGCCTTACATATCACCGACCCCCAACGCCGAAAAGCTCTTGACAGCCTTCCACGACCCCGATTCTGCCTCTGCTTACCGTCCAGTTGTCCGAACACGCTTCGACGCGCTTGGCGACTCTTCAGTCGCCCGCTCCAAACTTCTTTACCCCGATCACAGCCCCCTCGCTGTCGCTGGCCAAGCCTTCTTCATCACCAATGGCGAGCCCTGCTACTTTTGGGACTTCATGCGCGTCGTATGGCATCAGCTCGATCTTATCTTCCCTGATAAGCGGAAGCCAAGATCACCCTTCGTCCTGCCGAAGCCGGTGGGGATGGCTGCGGCGACGCTGCTGGAGTGGATTGGGTGGATGACCGGGAGACCAGCTGCGCTGACGCCGTTCAGGGTGACGTATAGCTGTGCGTCGAGATGGCATAATATTGAAAAAGCGAGGAGGGTACTGGGGTACGAGCCCAGAGTGAGCTTGGAAGAGGGTGTGAAGAGACTGGTGACAGTATGTTCCTTCCCCTTGGTTTGGAACAATAACTGACTTTTATTTTTTGCAGTGGTGGAGTGCGGAATACGTAGCAGGGAATATCAAGGGAGGACACTAGGTCTCGCTGTAGATAAAACGCTACATCACGGATACCATTTATCTTATTTTGCTTGCATCTAGAATATGGCGGAACGTAACATCATGGGTTATGGCATCAAAGTTACAAGTATTACTGGCTACTGATTTTACAACTTTCGGAAGAACAATAAGGTGAATGCTGAGGCAACGGCGATGGATAAGGTAAAATAAGGACAGGACAGCAATGCGACGAGAAAACAACACAGCAGTGACTAGAAGGAAAGATAAAAGATGTCCGATGGCGATGACAATTGTAGTATAATGCTAGAGGATCGATATCAATGATCAAGTGAAACAAAAAAGGATTGCGCCACGATATTATCGGAGCTCCTGCGAGAGGTGGCTTTTAATGTATTCTTTTTTCTCACAAGTTTTTGCACCCTCGGGGCGTTTCCGATGCGTGTTCCCTCGACTGAGCAGGGCAGCAGCCAACTCATATTGGAGTAGGCACTCGGGATCATCCTCAGCGGCGGGTATGTGAATAACAGGGGGATGCTGCCTGGGCTCAGGCTTAGGCTCAGGCTCGGTAAGGGCGAGGGTTGGAATTGCGGGAGGGAAAATGTCGAAACAACTGCGACGCGACAGGATAAGACCATTCAGGCTGCTATATGAGCCAGGCCGAGCATGAGTGATACGCGGGACGTCCATTCTGAACGGGGCGTCAGAGAGCAGCAGGTTGGTGTAGAGCGCAGGGGGAGAGGGGCTGCAGACATAGAAAAAGGTGCCCTCGGGAAATCCCTGCGCACTGGGCGGCGGCGGGAAAATGGCAAGGTGGTGGGAGAGTTCCAAAGGGGATCGTACAGCTCTGCGTGCTGAGGACGGCGAAAGGCTCCTGCGTCTGAGCAAAGACGACGATGAAGAGGAGATGGAGATGGAGGCATTCTCTATGGAGACCCTCTTCAGTTTCATTACGGAGTGTATAGTGGTTATTCGTGGCGGCGTTAATTGAAAACGGGGGCTCTTTGGCATGATGAACAGTTTTATAGAGAAGCTGTCAGAAAATTGAACAACGGAAATGTCCTAGAATCGCTGTGTTCCTTGATGTGGCTGAGAGGTGCAGTAAACGCCGGTAGGCAATGTACAATAAGAGGTAAGGTTTCCTGTTTCTCCGGTACTAGTCTGAACTTGACCATAGTTGGTACTTTACAGTCAAGCACGGAATTGTTAGCTCCCGAGTCTACGTTGACGATAGTAAGCCACGGCCCCAGTTCAAGCTTTAAAAAGTGCGAAGCAACGGGCGCGGAGTGATTCTGATTCCGTTTCAGCATAGAGTACAATAGCCGCGAAGCGAAGAAGGGACCTTGACGAGTTATTGTAAAAAGTAGAAGGGTCAACGGAGGCTTTGGAAAAGAACACCCGGCCCATTCGGGGCCGGGCCGCCATGCGAGTCTCGCGTGCAACTCTCGTTTCGGAGGCCCGCCAATCTGCTTGGTGTGTTGGTCCAGCATAGCAACTAACCTATTACAGCTGTTCCGTTGACATATTTTCCAATTTTTCTTTTACATTTAATCTTTGCTGTACCTGTGGTCTCCTTTCTTCTGTTCAAGCTAGTGAATTTCCCACCTTATCAATTCTCGGTGAGCACACGTTTCGTTCTCTCTTCGACTTGACAGAGAGCTGATTAAAGGACAGCAATGGGAGCGATCCTTCCAGTTGACCTGTACCGATGCATTGTTGAGCACTACTCACAGGAAGATCGCGGGACGCTTCTGTCCTTGATGTTCACATCGCGTGCATTCAACTATGAAGCAGAGCGTATCCTGTATCGATCGTTCAACAACTTTGGCAATGTTTCCTCCCAAACACTCTTCCTCAACCGTGTAATTTCGTGTCCACGCGTTGCCAAATTCGTCCGCAGCTATAAGTTCTTCATCACCTTCCCCATCGAACCGCTGTCGGATTTTTTGGCACTCTTACATACCGCCTTTCTCGCACTCGTCGAGCTCAAGTACCTCGGGTTTCGTACCCTCGGAGGCTCCTCCGCCGCACAGATACTCGCAGGGTGCACATTCCAGCTCGAGGAGCTTGACTGGGACTGCTCGTGCGACGAGCAACTTCTCGTCGATTTTCTGTCGACACAGAAATCGCTCAAGTCATTTATAAGCTGCTGGGATCCCTCTCGCGTTCCTCCACCGTCTGTGGACGTCGTCCCCTTTCTCACCTCCCTTCGCGGGAGATACGGTTTGATACAGACGTTCCTTCCTGGGCGCAACATCACGAATCTGGACTGGATACCAGACCTTGATGATCCGGATCCAGACACGGCCCTTCTCGCTGATTCTCTAGCAAATGTCCGTACGATGACGTTTGGAGGTTATTTCATGCGCCCAAACCTGTCCACGATAGCACAGTATCTCAGCCAAGTTAGGAACTTGGAATTAAGAGGAGTGCAGGTATGTAGTTTTCTACCCTTCCTACTTTTGACTAACGAATGACGATGCATCAGGCAGACGACTTGGACTGCGTCCATCTGATGCCCAAATTAGAGGTGTTCAAGATATCTATGCGGCCCGTGCTTGGACTCTCCATCCTCCAGAACGACCACAACGCCGTTGTCATCAAACTGTTCAGCAGGTGTGCCAATTTGGGGGTCATTACCATCGCATCCAAAAAGCACGATTTCTGGGCGCAAGATTACAGAAAGTGGGCGCGGAAGGATTTCACGGCTCATAACGGACAAGGTGGGTGTTTCAAACAGCGGTTTGAATTTATCTGATTTTGGATTATTACAATTTTTAGGGACCATTCCGTGGACGGATATCCCGTATGTTGTAAGTGAGCGGAAGCGTTTTCAGTTGCTTCAGCGTGAAATTTTGATACCAGCTGAGTGAATAGCGCCCTCATGCTATTTCTCGAGTTACTATCGTGGAGGCTACAACGTACGATCCAAGCCCCAGCTGATGGACGTGGGAAACTGGTGTGCTTACACCACTTTGTTTGCGTACTCGGAACTCATGCGCCGTATAGCCTTCGCAGGTTGAAACGTTGACGAGCGGCCTAGATGCGGCAAGTACTTATGACTCCCATCCATATCATAAAGGAAGAATGGGCTCCTTATAATAATCGTAAGGGTAATAGATGTTCAAGTTGTATTATAGGTAGTGACTACCGGAATAGTCAGATTGAGATATCCTCTGGTTATATTTAATATTATAAACCTACTGGTAGATCAACTCGCAACGGTGCCCTCTGCCCCTGCCCTTAGATCGGTCAAAAGATCTTGTAATCGTCGACGTAATTTCACTACAAACTCATCGTCATCTGAGGAGGGAGGAGGCTTGATGTGCCATTGTAAGCAAATATATCATTCAGCCATACACAAATATCCCGAACCAGTTGATCCAGAAGATACTAAAGTTTGGAATTTGAGCATGAAATCAACTTCAGTGGCCGACGCACCTCTGCTTCGTCTATTGTCTGTTACACATAACTTCAGATTTGGTGATAGAATTTCAGAGCAAACAGACCAGTATGATGGGACCTCTATTACGGCAGATAAGCTCAAATTTTTTGCCTGTTTTTAAGAATTACTTGCCTATTCATTGTAAAGTCTAAGTAGTATTGGTCCAAGGTGGTGGTAGCGCCGCAACCAATAATAAGGAACGTGCGTCGCTTCGGCTTACCCCACTCCCAAATCCGCGGCAAGCCACCGGACCGAAACAGCCGTACCGTTCAAACCTCAATTTTTTGGGTCTTGCTCCACCAACAAACGAGCAAGATGTTCGACATCAGAGTTTTACTTGTTGGGGACTTTGGGTTCGGCGATCATCTTAAAAACGTGTGTTTTCTTGTTCATGCCAGAGAAAATGATGTCTAACCGTTTGATCGTTTGGATGTTACCCTAGAGGCCGACATCAAAGACGCCTTGCTTGCTGATGTCGATCTAGATGTAAGGGATCCTCATGGCCTGTATCTTGTCTTACAGTCTTGACTTCAAGACGTCCTTATCGCGATACCTCGTAGTTTTACAGTGATATCACCAACGAGATGCAGAAGCGAACAGAAGACATATCTTCTGAGTGGTCAGGTGCAGAGCAGGGTCAGGAACAGCAAACGAAATCAAGAGGTTGGAAGAGCCAACACGTAAGAATTCATGGCGGCAAAGGCTTAGGAATAGCTGATATTCCACGTGCAATGAACCCTCGGTGACCGATAGTCTTAGAAATGTGGAGTCAACATTACAGACGAGATGATGTGCCTCACCGTGAGGGATAACGTTGATTTTGCATTTTGGACGATGTATAAGTGGTCGCACAGGAATAAAGTTCTTACCAGTGGTGATGGTTTAGCTCAAGGTCCCAATAAGGAACAACTCGACTCCCAAGTTCGCCCGGCTATTTCGGTCCGACCAAGTTTTCCTCCACATATGTACTTTTGGGATCATCGTTAACCAGATTCCATACGATTCGTATGCGATTCGTTTTCCTGCTCTTGGAGATTACCACGCGCGCATATTTGAAACTTGGAGGTGCATTCTCTATCGTGATATTTCTCTGTAGATTCTACGCTTTAGTTGGTTCTCCGATATCTTCATTCCACTTTCCAGGAAATGGTCAACAACAGGGGAACAGTAAGAGCATGATGAGCCTTACAATTTCTGGGTGTCGCCGAATAAACTGCTGCATCATCTCCATGGGTTCCTCCAGCGCTGTTGAATGTACATGTCAACTTCCGGGTTGAATAACTAGGTTAACCATACGTGCCAAGATTGATGACTTCGACTCCCCGTTCTTTGAGAAAGGATTCTGGTCCGGTAAACGTCGTGTTCTCGCCCATGACGACCCGCGGAATGCCAAAAAGAAGGCACGCACCGGAGCACTGTAGAAATGTTAGAGTCATAGTCCAATACGTGAAGGACTCGCACTGACCATCGGACAAGGCGACAGTGTAGTGTACATTGTGCACTTTGCGTAGATACTTGGTGGTAGGCGTCCGGCAGTGTCCAAGCAGTCCGTTTCGCCGTGCTTGATAGAACTATTCTCTTGTACCCTCCTGTTCCGCCCTACAGCGATAACCTTTCCGGTGTCATCTATCAGGGCAGCTCCGACTAGAGTGTGTTTAACTTCATATATCAAGGGAAGCACATTGACAGCGTACTGGGAATACCGCCCTCTGCAAAACCAATTCTAGCTTGTTCGATTGCATGTTGCATACCCTTCAAATCTTGTTCTAAAGGTGATCGAGTCGCGACTGTTTTCTGCTCAACATTTCCTCCTGAAAGGACCATTATCTTGCCCAGAAATCCTGGGTTATGCGAGGAAGCGACAAACTTTGTTTAAAGCCTGACGACTCGGAAGTAGTAAGATGATAAGCACTTCAGCCGACGGCATTGACGGCAGGCAGCTCTTTTTTCTCGGTAATAATATCTACTGGTATTCATATGCATCAAAGAATATTATCTCAAGTGGGCCTCTAGTTTAATATAAATAAAAGTGGCGGAAGGGAAAGCCTGAGGTCACGCCGTAATTGCGTGACCGCGACAAGTCTCGGAGGTCTCGGCTTGTGCTGCTACCACCACCTCATGCAGGTAGCATGAATCCATCCGCCTTTATCCAGCATTACACTGCACCTCTCAACCAAAATTACCATGTTTTAGGAGCGATAAATGAAGTTTCGATCCATGGTTTCTTTACTACCACCGCCGCCGCCTTCCAGGACACAGCTCGGAAGCAAAAGCTCCGATCTCTACTAGCTTCCCTCGAAAATCCCGCCGTTGTATCGCGTCAAGTCCTCGACGATGCCATAGAGTTTTCCATTCAACTGCAAGAGAGGACTCAGATCTCGGGCCTTCCTGACAATGTTGACAAGGACCAGGAGCGACAGGCCTTGCAGCGCGCCGTCATCAACAAAGTAGCGGTGGCCCTGTACGCTAACTCTATGGACACGTTCCTCTCAGAGTCCATCGAGCTGGAAGACGAAGCTGAATGGTGGGCGGACGTTGAACGCTCTTGGGCGAACGTGTTTTGGTATCTTCTTCAAAGTAAGTCTGCCGATGGCTATAACAACAGTGGTGCTCTGATCGTATTTGACTTATAGCTTTTCCTGGTCGATGTATCGATGTTTGGAAGGTTGTACTGAACGCAATTCAGCATGAACAACCCTCACGATTTACTTTTGCCGCTCTTCGTCAACCGCTACGGTCTCCCTTCCAGCCATCTATCCTTCTATCTTCTCTCTTTCCCCACACCACATCTCAAGCACCCTCTTCACTCTTCTTGCCATTACACACCACCTCCGTTGGGTTCCTCCATACTTTCAGGAGTGCTGTCATGCGATGCCTCCATTCATTATGGCGGTTCACTATTATGCCATTGGAGTTGACCAGGGCCGAATGTCACCTAAAGAAACGAGAACTACGTAACATGAGGGATGAAAGGGCCAAAATTCTGGGGAACCTTGGCACCCTGAGACAGTCGCTTGCAGATTCATTCCAAAGTCTTCAAGATGGAGATGAATATTCAGTATCCGAACTTTCCACTTTTTCAGGTGTTCTAAAAAGTGTGATTGAAGGAAGGTCACCGTCGGACGAGTTTCAGAGCGGAGCCTCCGCACTCTCAGATTTCCATGACATCCAAAACATCACCCTCCCTTCATGCATAACCGCTTACACCACTAATCTAAAAGAGCAGAAGCTCCGTAGACCATCTCGATTTGTACTATTATGGCCGAAACTTCTCTTAATCCCTCCTTTAGTGGCATACACCATTCGTTCTTTGTATGCTTCTCGAGCCAGTTTAGTTCGGATGGCATTGGATGCACACGAGACGGTCAGAAGCTTCATTCTGGGATGGCTCGTAGAGCCTTGCCTAGACATCATTCATACTGTTCGTGCTCGCGGCGAAGATGGGGTCATCGTCCAAAAGGAAGGCGTAGCGGCTGACCTTGAGGTATGCCGCGAACCTTATCACAATCATTAGTCACTTATATTGTTCTCCAGTCACTGGAACGGATGACAATATCGCTTGCTAAGGATCACCTGCATTACGGCCCAGATGAACTGGCAGAGCTCTCCAAGCAAGTCAAACTTGGAGACATCACACCCGTCCTCAAGTTGTATGAAACCGACATCCGCAGCCCTCTCAGATCAGTGATAACAGGCAATCTTCTTCGCACGCTATTCATTCAAGTCCAGAAAGCCAAGGTTTACAGCGTTTCTGTTTCTCCTGGTCCTTCCATTGACCTTTATTAAGGTTGATATTGATCAAGCTCTATTCGGAATCGACAAACTGTTAAAGTCCCAAGGTCTGTAGGCGAATTGTGGATAACATACTGATTCTGATAGAAGATCGCAGAACTGACGTTTGCGTTCGTCGGTGTGGCACCTGCCTTTGGAATCGTCTATCTCCTCGGTGGCTACCTCGGCAGTGTCTGGGCTGGTGGTCGAGGACGAGGTCGGTATGGCGGGAAGCATAAGCGTACTAGCGTTTGGTTCATTATGCGGTATGCGTCTCACGGCGGATTTTATCATCTCCCGCTCACGGTACTGCTCGCAGACGTATCGAACGCCTTTTGACTTCCGGACCACAACACACTACCTACGGCCAAGGTGTCTCCCCCCTTACAGCTGGTCTGCTTCTAGTATCCGTCGCTCATCTCCGTGCATACGGAGAAAAATATCTTCCTTCTCGTTCCCGACTGCGTGAAGGATTTTTGGAAGACGTGGAAGACCTGTCGAATCCCGAGCTTGATAGGCACGAGAAAAGAATGGTGGTTGAAAGAATGTGGAGGAGTTGGGGTCATACTCTGGGGTGGGGGAAACTTGAGGGCAGCGAGAGGCTGATGATCTGAACGAAATGTTCATAGTTCAAATTCTATATGAACGCCTCGGTCGATCAGTTTGGGGACTTGAGTCTTCACAAATATCGCGGCGTTCTTCCACAATGACAAGTCCATGAAGAAACGGAATTTGACTGTTCGTATGGAGGAAAACCGGGATAGAATATAGTCCACTTGAGACCAGGGAACCTTTTGGAGAAGGGCCACGGTATGTGCCATTATTGCGAAACGGACACACTCCAAGTCCTCAGACTTTATCTGGGATATGAGGTCTGATAGCCACGGGAGCCCACCGATGGCATACATCCTATTTATGTCCAGAGAACGCAAGTGAGTGTTGGCGGCAAGGTTGAAATGCTCTGCTGCAAAGACTTCCGACCCGAACATTACTATTAGCTCTTTAAAACGTAAATACCATGCTGACCTGGTCGGAGTCGATCAGTTTCAGGCTCGGAAAGCGACAGGTGCTCGAGCGAAGGACCAAGCTGGTACGCAAATTTGCCTATGCTTTCCATGCCTGCACTGTACACGGATGTAAAGGTGGCGGAACGGATCCTTATATGATGTTCTGTAAGCCAGTGCAGTAGAAAAGGAACGTGCATCTGCTGTACATTCAGCAAGGCGAGCTCAGCTGGAGGAGGGGAAATCATAGAATCCGTCACCACACGTCTAGGATCCTCAATGAAGCCCAGACGTGTGATACAGAGGGAGGACATTCTTGGGAACGAGGCTATGAGCTGCAATACTTCCGTAGGCGAGGTGAATCGGCAGAGAAACAAGGAAAAGGAGGTAACTTTGAGGAAACCGTTCAGCAATGCTGACCATGAGGATGGGTCGAATGTGTCCGGAACAATACAATCTACTGTAAGATTTGTGACATTGGGAAGGCACTGCGACAGTGTCGGAAGGGCCTTGCTGAACCAAAGCTGCTCGCGGGGGCTTCGACCACTGCCTTCATGAAGCCTGAGGATATTAACGTACAACCCAATTGGTGTTGTTTCTGCGCAGACCAGCGATTTTAGGAACTTAGCTACCTGGAATGATGATACGAGGAAAATCGTGTCGTAGATGTAATGACGGCTAATGGGAACCCAGGACCGACATACTAGGCAACAGGCACAGAACGATCTACGGTCATATCTGTTGAGGGAACCAATTACCTGCTCCCAAGTTTCGACGGGGAGTATTGGTAATGACATACGTGGATGGTCAAAAGAAAGTTGCGACCGACTCGGAATCCTATGCTGATTACAGCACTTCCGGGAAATAATGGGAATCACGCGAAATGTCATCGGTTACGTTGCTCCTAGTTTGGTCATAATCCTTTGACACATTTAGCAGCATCTCTCCTTTGCCAAGCACTCGAATGTCCTTTTGCTCATCCTGTACCACGCTGGAAAAGTGGTATTCGTTGTTGTTGATGTGAATATGACAGCAGGGCTCGGCACAGAGGCTTCTATCAATTCCCGCAACAATTTGGGATTTCCGGCCATAACTCTCAGGGGTCAAGAGTTCAACAGCATATATACCAAAAATGGTATTTACCAGTTGAATTTAGTTCGAAAACATGACGACATTGCCCATGATTCCCATTATTTTCCGGAAGGGCTTGTAAGCTGACAGCACTGCCGCTCATATAAAGAAGCCGTTGCATTTATTTTTGTACTAATAGTTAGTACAAACAATCCGAATGTTTTGAAGGACTCGAATTATTGTTTCCCTCCTTTCTTCAATGATGATTTAACAAGTGAAGACATCCGGACCTTTTGTGATCGTCAGTAATGGCAAATGAGATTTCGAGAACTTGAAGATTTCATACCTGGAGGGGTGTAACTGCTGATACCGAAAATAGACGTAAGGATACCGGGATCTGCGACTGGAATAGACGTTAAACAATGATATTTCGCATACTTATGGGAAGGATTTACTGGTGTACGCGCCAGGGAAGCTGACGGTGGCAGGAGTTTCAAGGGCGGTAGTGCTGCTAGTGATGGAAAGCTGTGCACAGCTCATCTAATGCAAACACATGTCAGTATGGACATCTCAGAGTACTGTCAGTCGCTGTATGCTCACGAAAAATTGGGCACCAGGGTAAAACGTGGCATCCGAGAGGTCTGTCCGTCCGTCAGAAAGGTTGGCACCATTCAAATGGTAGCACGTACTAATGTATTCCGCTCTTAGCAGATAGTTTCCGGAGGGTAAACAGCTTGGGATTGTGAACGTTGCGTTCCCCCCATTGAGGTAAAGATGGTCGGAGCCCCATTGGTGCGTCGTAGACTCGTAGCCGTCTTCCCATATTTTGAACCACTTGAGACCTAGCGTGCATGAGTAAAGGAACGTCGAGCCGCAACAATTCACGTGCCTGTGACGTCCGACTGGGTAGCGTCAGGAATGCTTGCGCTATATACCTCTTGAGTGACTTGGGTAATCTATCGGAAGGCCAAGCTTACAGATAAGCTAAGACTGGTCCTGTCGAAGAAATGAGCAACACAGTCATTCAAGACAGTTCCTCAAGTCTGACCTTTGTTAGTGGGATCAATTGGATCGGCTGGGTCGGGTCCTGTATAACCTGCAGGGGTGCGATGGAACTGCATGGAAAAACATCTTGAGATCGCGGCACTGGATAGGAACGTCCAGCACAATACCCACCTGTGCAGTGACCGTTTCGCCCCCTGCGACTTGGATAACGGCATCAGAAACTGGCTGTATGAAGTTCGTGTTGCATATCAAGTCGTTGCTGTTGATGTCGGTGATAGGCTAAGAACACATTCTTCAGCGTTATGTCCTGGCCGCAGCGTGAAGAGAATACGCACAGCGTTGGTCGAGGGCACCCTTACGCCCACACCGTGGCCTTGATTGACACCGCCGACAGATACGGCCTGCAGAACAAGGATCAGGATCTTCATTAAGGGCTATGCACAAGGCTCAACCCACCGAGAAGACGCTCCTCGCGTCCACGAGTAGGGCAGCAGCTGCGACGAAGCAGAAAAGGGCGTTCTTTGCTTGAATCATGTTTCAATGGGTTCTACGCTCATCGGGCATAGCTTTATATACTATTCTGCTTGTTCAATAAGATGAAGCCAGCAAGTACGTAGACCAGTACGTACCTTGAGAGCTAAATGCAGCATCTCGGCATGCCAGCGATACCTCAGGTCAGCGTATGCCTAGCGAAGAATCAGCGAAACTGACGTGGCTGATCAGTCGAGAGTCTAGTGACGGAGAAATACAGCATTTCTTTACCTTCAAAGGGTTATTGTTCCCAGCATGCGTCATCGTTCGTTCGTGAACTGACGTTTTCAGTCGAGGACATGGAAATAACGGCATGCCAATTGGATAAAGGTTCAGACTCGGAAGTTCAGAAAGAACGCCAAACCGTAGTACCTCATAGACCAGGACTAATCTGCCAAGGATGTTGTCCACATGCGAGAAACATGATAGGTAAAATATCCCATTTTGTTGATTACTTCTTTGGTAGGCAGACTGGAGTCTAAGTGCCTCAGGCTTAGAATAGTACGATCATCGAAAATCAGCGACACCGTGACACGGGGCCGCGATATGGATCATGATATGTTAAACAATTATCCATTCCAAGTGCAGCGCAGGATTTACAAAAGCGAGAGCACAGAGACCATACCGAAGTAAGGCTTGTAGTAGTAAGATGGACTGAGTTCACAAACACTCGCTATACTAAAGTCGGAATTTTGTCAGCATACAAGATGACGACGTTTCAGGATGAGGAACATACATAGTCGCTGAACTTTACGCACATAAACGGCGAAGCACAAGCGGTTGGTCCCGTGTACCTGCACAAGACATCAGATGTTACGATGATAATCTTGAACCAGACACCAACGTTGTACCACCGCACTGTCTGTATTGTGCAACGGAGGCACTGGAAGACGGGGTTGTTGCAGCAACCATAGTCGTAGAAGCAACTGTGCTGTTAGATGGACCAGGAGCCGTTGAAGAAGCGGATGTGCTATTGGAAGGTAGAGATGATGACGCAGAGGTGGTAGTATTCTCCTATAAGATATTAGCGTCAGGGAAACAGACAATGTAGCAATAACATGCTTGAAAGATGTGTGCTGAAACACTCGCAGTGTAGAATAGAAGAGTAAGGTACGTAAACATTGTGGAGACTGACAAGGTTGAGAAATGTTGGGCGTATTAAGGCTTCTGCTTTATATGCATATATAACTTGGTGACATCAGATCTCAGTGGGTAGACGGGTATGCCAGGAAGGGGGTGAGGCTTATTCATCGGAACGCGGGTGTCGAGGATTGAATGAATAGGAAGAAAGTATTGAATGCAACTCTGGGGGTGAATGTATACAGTAATCTGGTGCTTGGACCTCGCGCATGTCGGGATTTAGAAATTAAGGTCTAATCGTTCTGAAAATGGCAGATTGCGCGCCTATGATTCCGGTATGGAGAGAATGAAGCGATGACTGACGTTCCGGCGATCGGCCTGAAACACCAAGGCGCCGTCCAAATGTTCTTCGTTCAGATAATCAATATTTTCGGTGCTGTCTGGTTGCGAGATGAGGACCATTTGTAGTGAGACTCGCCCGTGTTTTTATCTTCTGGCCTTAACATTCCATACTTCAGTAATCTCTCCGAATCATGGAACGCGTCACGTTCCGTCAAACTGGATGTCGATTGCCGCTTGAGCAGAGAAGAGGTTAGTATGGCTGACACGGAGAGCAAACGGGTTTAGATATCATACCGTTTATGGGTGTTGAGCTCAGAGTCACACCGCTGCAAGTCAAAGCCATGAGATTTAAAGGCCAGACAGATGTTACAAAAGCTTTCTGCATTGCGCGAGTCGGCGCACTCATGTTCCGAACCAAGCATCAACAGTGCCATGAAACATGGTCTCTGCTCGTAATTTGATTTGAAGCTCCAATGGTATGCGAATGAACACGAGAGACGGCGAGCCTGAGAGAGGTAAACCATGCATATCGAGTGCAAAGAAGGAAATCACCCTTGAGAATAACGGCCTGCCAATTCGACAGGAATTCGGCGTCGGAGGCTTAGAATTACACAATCACCAAAAATCGGCAACATCGTGGCACGATGGTATGTTGAACAATTATCCATTCCAAGCGCAGCGCAAAATTACAAAAGCAAAAGCATAGACACCACACCAAGGTAAGGCTTGTAGTAGAAAAGGGGCCGAATTCACAAACACTGGCTATACTAGAGTCGCAATTTTATCAGTAGGCAAGACAACGACCTTGTAAGATGCGGAACATACATAATCATTAAGCATCGTGCACGTAAACGGCGAAGCACAGGCGGTTGGTCCCGCGTACCTGCACAAGGAATCAGATTTTATGACAGTAATCTTGGGCCAAACACTAACGTTGCACCACCACACTGTCCAAATTGCGCAACGGAAGCACCGGAAGACGGGGCGGTTGCAACAGCTGAAGTCGTAGAAGCAACTTTGCTGGTAGACGGAACAGGAGCCGCCGTAGAAGCCGCTATGCTAGTGGAAGGTAGAGCAGCTGTCGATGAAGGCGCAGGGGCGGTATTGTTACCGCTGCAACTGAACACAGCAGGCCCTGTACAAAGAAGTGTTCATAATAAGTTGATTTCGGGCCTGTGACTTTCGTACCTGGAATGGTGTACCCGGACAACGGTTGGTAGATGTTAATTTTTATGCCAGGATCGGTACCTGGTTGGGGAGGTAAGACAGAGAACTGGTCTAAGACGAATGCATTACCGGAGTATGCGCCAGGGAAAGACACTGTTGCTGGAGATGCACCACCACCTCCCGTGATTTGTAGTTGTGCGCATTCCATCTAAAGGCGAGGGTTAGTCTCCTAAAGAAATGAAGACCAAAAGATGCACTCACGTAAAGTTGTGCGCCAGGATAACTTGACGCGGCGTGCAGAGCTACGGCCGAAGTAAGTGAATCCTTCGAAATCTCAGCTGGACAAAATGTTTACCAATGATCTCTACCCGCAACAAGTATTGCCCGGCAGGGATGCAGCTTGGGATAGTGAAGCTGACCTTGCCCTTGTTGGCTATAAGGGTGTCTACAGCCCACTTACCGTTGGAGTAACCGTCTTGGTAGATCTTGAACCATTTGAGACCTGTTACTGTGCTTTGGGTAGCACTGGAAACCTCAGCCCTAGAATTGAGACGGTAAGAACAACTACGGACGAAGGAACGAGAAACTGACAAATAAGCTGTAATCGGGCCTTTGTGAGAGGCATCGATAGGATCTGCTGGGTCGCTAGGATCAGCCCCAGCCAAAGTGTGGTGCCACTCTGCGGTGACTTGGGAACCCGCCGGAACAGGTATGATAGTAGTTGACATTGGTTGGTGATATGGATTTATTCCACCGTTGCAGATGACGTCGTTTGAAGTGACATCTGTGATAGGCTTGCGTGGGGTTTCTTAATACACAAAATCGCCGCCATTAATTAGCGAAAAGACATACACCGTCGTAATCGGGAACACGAATGCCGTTTATGTGACCTTGGTCTACGCCATTGACGTAGAGTTCCTATAAAGACATTAGCGTTTGAGAAACAGATAGTGCAGCAATAGCATACTTGGAAGATAGTATGTGCCGAGACGCTCGCGGCGTAGAATAGAAGTGTAAGGTACGTAAACATAATGGAGACTGACTAGGCTTGAGAAACGTTGGGCGAATTAAGGCTTCTGCTTTATAGGCATACATAACGGAGCGATATCAATTCTCAACGTGTAGACGGGTATGGTGTGAGGCTATTCATCGGAATGCCAGTGTCGGGGAATCAATGAATAGGAAGAAAGGATTGGATGAACTCCGGGGATGAATGTATACAGTAGCCCGGAGCATGGACCTCGCGCATGATCGTCGGTATTTAGAGATCAAGGTCTAATCGCTCCGAAAACAACACGTTTCGCGCCTACGGATCAGGTATCGAGAGAACGAAGGGGTAACTGAAGTTCCGGTGATCTACCTGGTGCTTGAAAACACAAAGGCGCCACCTACATGTGGTATATTCTGATCAATCTTCCCACTGTATCAAGGTCAGGACCTTCTGTGGCAGGAACAATTCACGGAGAAATAGACTCGCCCGTGTTATTCTCTTCCGGCTGTAGTATCCCATACTTTAGTCATCTCTCCAAACAACTTGGCCATTTGTCCAGCGGTCACCCCATATGACGCGTTTGTGATATGCCTTACGCAAGTCCTTGAACTCCTTGACAAAGTCTTCTATATCTCTACCGTTTGGTGTACCAGTTCCTGATGATGCATTGGATGGTAAGGGCCTCTGCTGCTGGACAAATGCAGAAGCAAGAGCTTCGGAGGCATCGTCCTGAGCCGTCGTAGCATGTCGTAGCCGCATAAGCAAGAATTGTGGTGTGAAACGCTGGTGTCTAGTCAGTATCGCGGTCGATACAGGCGCCACGGACGGACCTGGTAGACATCCTTCTGCTCTTTCTCTAGTTCTTTCCACCTGGCTTCAAGAGCCTTGGATTCGTCGAACGCCTCTTTGGTTTCTGATCGCAAGGCATACAGACTATCTTGCAATGTCAGATTGTTCTCTGATCATAAGAGTAAGACGCAGAGCAATTATCGAGGATAACCGCATACTAGCAATTGCCTCGTTCGCCATGCCTAGCTCGGCTTGAGCTTGAAACATCGCCTTGACACGAGGAAGTGAGTGGAATACAGCCTGAAAATACGTGTGGTCGGATAGCAAGTCTTCCAAGTCTTCACGGCTGCGAAAGACGCATCAGTCATCCAAGCAGTATTAGATGGATGATATCCGTACGATAGATGAGCGAGCTCGGGAAAATCATGCAAGAGCTGTGTAGAAAGGTCAGAGGACATGGCGGGACGAGATCAAGGGTGAATTTCCTTCTTTGCACTCGACGGCCATGTCTATCGTCGTCCCGGGAGAGCACATCCCTGCTCAACACGTCAATCTCAAGCTGGGCCCTGGCCTCATCCAACTGTCCCAGGCATCGACGCCAAAGAGCAGTATAATTTCGACGCGGGCAGGCACGCTTCACCATTCCGCTAATGGGAGCAAATGGTGGGTAGAGAGTAATGCCAGACGGGTATGTTCTTTCATTTGTACGCGAGTGTTAGTCTTGATTCCGGTTTCTAGTATGTTCCTGCACCTCAGGAATCTGTCATCGGTGTTGTGACCCAAAAGGCCGGTGAAGGATTTCGTGTTGACATCGGTTCAGCCCATCCAGCGTCTCTGGACGGACTGGCATTCGAAGGAGCCTCAAAAAGAAACCGTCCCAACTTAAAGGTGTGTTCCACGACTGCATTTGTATGTGTAATATAATATTTCGTAGATTGGCAGCTTGGTTTATGCAAGGGTTTCGCTTGCCCACAAAGATATGGAACCTGAGCTAGAATGCTTTGACGCTCAAACACGAAAATCTGAAGGATTTGGAGAGCTGAAAGGTGGTTTCATGGTACGATGCAGTCTGGGCATGTGTCGAAAGTAAGGATTTACAACGCATCTCTCAATTACTACGCTAATCAACCCCAGACTCCTTGACCCTAACAATTTCTTACTGCCTCTCTTGGGCGCGAAAATACCACTTGAAGTCGCGGTCGGTGTAAATGGTCGAGTGTGGATCAATTCAAAGGAGACGAGGCATACGATCGCTATAAGTCGGTGCATTGAAGCTGCTGATCCTGATGGCGAAGGCATGGGGGAGGCCGAGATTAAAAAGTTTCTGGGGATGCTGGACATATAAATGTATGTAGGCCGTTCCCTGTCTCCATGGTTAGGATTGAAGCGGTTTACTAGTATTGCTTGATCACCTTTAATCATCCGCCATCCTTGGCCGTTTCCTGGGACGACCGGTCGATGTGGCTACGGACACAGAGTCATCGTCGCTCACAGTCCCCGCGCTTCTGTTACGATTCTGGGCCCTCTTCTTCCTAGAATACTCGCGGTCCCGTATCAATTTGTTCGCGTGTGCTTGAGATGTTTGTGTTTGTGTAGCAGGTGGCACGGTGACTGTGGTGACTCCTCCTGCAGAGAGCTTGCCGTTGTCTTCATTCTCTGAAACTTCCCCCAAAAGATCCAGCGACTAAAGCAATGAATATCGAGCAACGGTAGAATGTACATCCTATGTACCTTCTGTATTGTCAAACTGCTGTTTGAAAACACACGGTCTTGGTCAGCGACTTCATATCTCTTTCGACCCGTCGTCTGGTTCTTGAGGAAGTTGTCGAAACCATGAATGATGTTCCCACCGTGCTGCGCTATAGTTTCAGTAAGATATTGACCTTCTAACTTGTATATGTGGGACTCTATTTGTGCCTATGAGAAGGGTAAGAAAACGAAGCACTGAGGTGGTGAGTACGCACCAGATTTTTGTCGGACTCCCGCTTCTTGGGAAGAGCTGATGCTAGTTCTTTCTTGAGGATCTCGTACCGCGTCTTGTCGTCGATTTCAGTCGCAGGCTGCGTCGCCATCGTGAAAGCGCCAGGAAAGGGGCGGTATTTGGTCGTGCTTGGCTGCGACTGACTGTACGCGTCACTGTCGCGTTCGCAGACTATTTCACGACCTTCCAACTTCTTCTATCATCATGTCGTCTGCTGTACCCCCGCCGGATCCGCCGTCCAACGCCAACCCGGAGAAGCAGCCAGAGGACTCAACCTCCCCGGCCCAAGGCGAAGACGCAGCCATGGACACAACGCCCGACCAACCGCCAGAGGAAACCTGGGAGGATATTCCTGAAGACATCATGTCACTCAACACAGACGAAATCCTTACCAGGATACGGTTAATAGACAACGACATTAAGGTACGTTATAGTGCTTATTTCCATGCGAGCCACCTTGCTCATTTGTCTCACAGGTCATGCGTTCAGAGACGCTACGATTACAGCACGAACAAAGTGTAATGAAGGAGAAGATTCGTGACAACGGGGAGAAGATCAAGCAGAATAAGGTCCTGCCATACCTTGTTGGTAACGTTGTCGAGGTGAATAATATCTATCATGAACCTTGTCGTGATCTAACGTCTTTTTAGATTCTTGACGTTGACCCCGAGGGCGAAGAGGACGGTGCTAACCAAGACCTCGATTCCATGCGTAAAGGAAAATGTGCCGTCATTAAAACTTCTACCCGCCAAACCGTCTTTCTTCCACTGATAGGTCTTGTTCCCCCCGAGAAACTCAAACCAGGCGACCTCGTCGGTGTCAACAAAGACTCATATCTCGTCTTTGATACACTTCCTGCAGAATATGACTCCCGTGTGAAGGCCATGGAAGTTGATGAGCGGCCCACGGAGAAGTATACGGATATCGGTGGTCTGGAGAAACAGATTGAGGAGCTCATGGAGGCTATCGTATTGCCTATGGAGCACGCTGAGAAGTTCAAAACACTTGGCATCCGTCCCCCAAAGGGTTGCCTGATGTATGGTCCCCCTGGTACTGGAAAGACACTCCTGGCACGAGCATGCGCCGCCCAAACACAGGCATGTTACCTGAAGCTTGCTGGACCTTCACTGGTGCAGATGTTTATTGGTGACGGTGCTAAGCTGGTACGGGACGCGTTTGCTCTTGCCAAGCAGAAAGCGCCAGCTATCATTTTCATTGATGAATTGGATGCCATTGGTACGAAACGGTTCGACTCGGAGAAGAGTGGTGATCGCGAGGTACAGAGAACAATGCTGGAGTTGCTCAACCAGCTCGATGGCTTCAGCAGTGACGAGCGAATCAAAGTGTGTTTTCTTTTACCACATCTTTGTTCTCCATTTATCATCTTGCCAGGTCATAGCAGCAACGAATCGAATCGATATCCTAGATCCTGCCCTTCTTCGTTCTGGTCGTCTAGATCGTAAGATCGAATTCCCTCTGCCAAACGAATCCGCCCGTGCTCGTATTCTGGAGATCCATTCACGGAAGATGACGGTGTCCCCTGAAGTCAACTTCGATGAACTAGCTAGGAGTACGGATGAATTCAATGCCGCACAGCTGAAGGCGGTCTGTGTCGAAGCAGGGATGATCGCGTTGAGAGAAGGTGCTTCTAAGCTTGGACACGAGCATTTCTTGAGCGGTATATCGGAAGGTACGCTCTCTGTATCACATACGTCTTCCCTTACTGACTGTTTTCTGATAGTACAAAGCAAGAAGAAGAACGACCTCATGTACTTTGCATAGTTTAATGTCATTCGGGTTGGCTTTCATATGCTCCCTTTTTTACCGAGCCACGAACACATGGAACGAACGTTCCTGGCCTTAAGTATCTCCGGTCTCATGGATAGATTTTCTCCTCTTGAAATTCGCTCTGCATCATAGCAATCGCCAACTCTTCCGATTCGCATCAACTGTCCCCATATAATATATGCAATAATTCCACACATTAACTATACAAATTCACCCAGGTATCAAACGGGCACCTTCAAAGCTGGCTACGTATGCCATCTCCTTCCACAAGGATACAAGGACCCCCGTAAATTACACGATCCGCTAGCCCG
Source organism: Armillaria novae-zelandiae (assembly GCA_030435655.1). NCBI lineage: Eukaryota > Fungi > Basidiomycota > Agaricomycetes > Agaricales > Physalacriaceae > Armillaria > Armillaria novae-zelandiae. Next base: position 1,554,748 of record JAUEPR010000003.1, on the reverse strand, counting down.
TTCTCTTTGATGTATTCAATGACTGCAGCGTCCTCAGCCCCTGGCTGCAACCAAAGAGCGGGCACGGAGAGCTCTTTGGCCTCCTTCAGTATCCCGAGAGTGATCTACGAGTCGGACTTTGGTAAGTTGAACAACCCGGGGATGAGTCATAGATGCCTTGCCTTGGCATTGGTTATGACGCTAATGGACGTCTGGTCAGGTGCAGAGAGTTCACTGATTTTTTGGACTGTAGCAATCCCTTCGAGCTCTGTCTCCTTCTGCAGGGAGAATGAGAACTCGATCGAACGCGGGGAAGGAGGACAAACCGGGTGAACTGGTTTAACATCCAAATCTCGAGCTTGGTACCATTTCAAAACCTTTGCGCAAGCATCAACACGAGCGGTTGGTGCATCCCTGTCCTGTAGCTTACCTTTGTACCAAACTTGGTCTGATCCTTGGACGCGCCAACAACGGCAAACGAAGGTGAAGAGAGGAAGACCTTTTGGATAGCGCGGGTTGATTCTGAGGTCATGATTTTATGGAATAGCATATGATGTGGCTGCTCGCTCGTATTTATATGATTGCGTGGTGTCCGTGTAGGATCAGTAATGCAGACAGATGGCTCCCATCATCCCGTGCATGGATCTGTAAGACGATCACGTTGACAGTTTGCAAGAGTAGACGTCATCCTGGCCAAATCTGGCGTTTCAAGTTCTCCCCGGCTCTTTCCGAAGGGCTGTCTGTGTTGTTCGCCGCAATGTGCAATAAAAACGCCCACGGGTTGATTTCAGGATTTATTTTGACGACGGTGTCAATTATATTTAGGACTACTTATGCACTTGGCTGCAGAAGCAGGTCCTCCACGATGCTCTGATCAACCGATATACCAGCTTTGGCAAGGTATCCATCGTTCCTGGGTCAATATCAGCAGCTAACACCAGCATCAAACACGACTTGCTTACCAGAACTATAAATCACAACATAGTAAGTTTGGGTGAGACTCTACAAACGGAAAGCTCACCTTTGAATAATGGCGATTACCAGAATCACATCTGATGACATTTTAGTCTTGAAGCATCCAAGAACCAGATGGCAAAAACGCACAAGATCGTGACAATTGTTTGACCGTCTTTCCATCCCATCTTCTTTGCGAGTTTTATGCAGGCAACAAGATTACACGCACTACTGGAACCGAGGAAGAGACCATCGTTTTGAACGAGATACCGAGACATGCTGACGGCTTCAGCGTCCGTTATTCTAGTTTTTGTGTTAGGATCATCTGAGAATAGTTCACACCGAACCTTACCGAAAAGCGTCGTCGATGATAGGCAGTGCCAGTTCGATGTTTTTTGTCAATCGATTGATACCGCTGGAGATATTTGACTCAACATTGCGAAAATCTTGAAAAAGTAACTGACATTCCCTCGACGACGGTGTCTACTTGATGGCGTCTTTTTGTTCCTTCACTTTCTCTCGAGTCAAACATGACGTCGTGCTTGACCTGCGAGGGACATCAGTATGAGCGTGTTATATTCTGAGTTAGCTTATCACTTTGTTATACAAACCGCTGCCTTCTGGGTCTGTCAGAGCCACGACCACATCTTCGTTCATGGACTTGACATATCGGCCTATACCAGCAATTGTACCTCCCGTCCCTACAAATTACATCAAAGATCTGCCCCGGCACTTGAGGCGGAAACACTGGCCTGCGCCGCTCACAAACGCATCCAGACGGCCATTAGTCTGACGCCAAATTTCTGGGCCCGTCCCTTCGAAGTGGGCATTGAAATTGCTTAGGTTCTGCAGGGACCCTGGCTGTCAGTCCCCCCGGTACGTCTGACATGGAGATGGAGCCATACTTCAAACTGATCGGCAAAATAGCCTCGCGGCTTCAGAGCATATTGTTCGTGCTTGACTGGGTCCGCCTCCTCCTCATCGGACTCTGTCGAGACTACGACAGTGGAAGAAGAAGAAGACACCAGATGCGGACGGGAGGAGGGCTCTTCTTTTCCGAATTCCAGAGCTCGTTGACGAGCGATGTTCTAATATTCGTTCAGAAACAGATCAGGAGACAAAGGTATCGGGACTTCTTACCACATACTACGAGAAACATATCAGAGTGCGACGAGTCACCGAAGAAAAGGAATACTGACCTGCTTTTTGTCGACGATGCTCGCCGGACGCACCCTTTGCACGTCTGCGCCAAGGGAGAGGAGAGCTTTTACTTTTTCTTCAGCAACATCGTCGGGCATTATGATGGCTGATCCACGGGGTCATTGGCATGCAAATGGACAGCGAAAAGACACGTACTAGCATCATAACCTCTGCCAAAAATTTAAGATAGACATAGCAAGGACATCGTGCTGTTGCTCACCTAGCACGAGCAATGGTAGCGATAGATATTCCAGTAGATCCAACCGTCCCTTCAAATATCCTTGAACCCGTATGCGGGTGTATCAAACCTTGTCGCTCCGCGTCGTCAATCACTTGAGAGCTGGAGTCAGTTTCCGGCAAGCCGTGAATGTATAGCGCGAAGTACTCCTCAGCGCGACGCGATCCTTCACACTTCCGCCAGGATTGAGAAACTTTGATGAATCAGACACGGACACAAAAGATACTGGAGAAAGTACAAACTTCAGCCTTTCCTAATATCTCGATACCCAACGCGTTGCTCAGGGAGGTGATTCTGACCAACGGCGTGTTTCCTACGCGTGAGATCAGTACTAATCGACTTTGAGAGGACTCTGCGGTATGCACCAATTAAGCCTGTGACGCCTTTGAGCACCTCATCGCTTCTCAACTCGATGGGACGCGCTTCAAACTGGGTAGCGATGCGCTCTTGTTTCCGTCTCTGGAAAAACAAGGCAATGGAAGTGGATGTCAAGGAAAGAGAAAAACCTAGAAAAAGGCCGTATATAAGATGCCGGACCGTTGGGGGAGACGGTACCCTAGGCAGTCGAGTGAGGATCCACTCCATGTTCAAATCTCGCAAGTGACGTCACTGCTGCTTTTTTCAATACCGAGCCCCTATTTGCTACATTAATGCGGGATGTTTTTCTGCCATTGCGCTCGTTCCGTTACAGTCTCCAGGATCGCTACTCGGTTGTCATCCACAGTCGCTGGAGGGTCTTGCAAGAATATTTCTGTTGGTTCCGACGGGAAACTTCACGACAGCAAGTTAACTTTTGTCGAAGAGCAACAGGGTTTGCTAGCTAAGGAGCATTATGACTGGCCTCTGCTCGAGTTTAATGAATCCATCGGCACAGATAACCGTCGTGTCGCCTCTAGAAAGCTCCACTGGGGAATATCTTCCAGTACTTGGCTTGCATGCGATCATAAAATGCATCCGCTACTGGCATCCTTGCCTGTGTTTTCAATAAAATATCCAGAGGAAACTCCTATGCCGCCCTCAAGATACTTAACTGCCATTACACCAGCCTCGTCGAATAAAAAATCGTTTAGGAACCTAAAGTCCTCGAGCCTCCCTCACTGTCATGGCCTCTTGTCACACTTCACTTTTCCTGGCAAAGACAGCGCATCTGCCTCGTAAAAATCACTGTTCTTGAAACGCGTTATCTTCCCTCTCCCTCTCGCTAAACGCATTCTTCTTCACTTGCTTCGTGGAATCGCCCACGTGTATAATCGTGGCGTCGTACACACCGATGTGAAGCACGACTTGAATATCTTCTTCGATACACCGTTATCTGCCGACGACTTTGACGCACTTGTTACGTCGTACGACACCTACCTGAAGCCTCCCACGATGGATTGTTGGTACAACCCGCGGTCTCTCAGCCACTCCCGATTCCTACCCCAGTACAAGAAGCCACACAGCTAAATTTTCTACCGGCCGACTTTAGCAGCGGTCGGCTCCGCATATAGCTGCTTCATTAAATAAAATAAACTGCCTTCCACAGCCCAGCCTCCCTTTATCCAAACCCAAAACGAAAATTCAGCTCTGCAGCTTCGTCCTCCTGGAATAATGATCGGAGGACCGTGGGATGCCAAAGCGGATATACGGGCATTTGGATACTCGGTGCGTGCATTTTTATTTCTTCTATTCACTGCTACATGTGTCGACGAGCTCTTGATACAAGGCCTTTGAACTCGTCACCGGTCATGGTCTTCAAGTATAAGTCCGAACTTGAATACAGCCTAGACGAGCCAAACTTTATGCTATGCCAGATGATATACTACACAGGCGAAGACATCAGAGCAGAGCGACTCTCAGTCAGCCTATTGGCTACTCAATTCTTCGATATAACGCGTGCGTGTGCAAATCCCGAATCTCCACTCGCGTTCATTCCTCCGTGCAGGTAACTCCAGAGCCAACCCACCACTCTTCGATTCCCCTTTCGAGATACCCATCAGGAGTTAACAAAGTCCTCGAAGAGGCAGACGTTCTGTCCACAGCTGATTTTATGCACAGGTGTTTGTGCCTAAATCCTTAAAAAAATGGGCCAGCGCCGCTGAGTTGCTCTCTGATCCAAGGTTCGATGGAGTTGAATAGAAGCGAAGCGCTCACAACAAGGAAAGTTACGACCAATCAAATGTTCTGCTTCTCTCAAGTTCCGATGACCTTCGGACTCGACAAACACACACTAGTATTGGATCCCAAGGTATATTATTAGCTCAACATCAGCTTTCATACAAGCTCGATGTCTTTTTATAAACGATTATCCCTATGTAGTATAGTCTATGTGTGGTAAATACAGCCCTAGTCCAAAGATAATACACGGCATAAAGTGTCTATAACATATGGGAGAAAAATCCCATTTTATGAGGATGTGCCGTTATATATGAGCTGCGTCGTTGCAAGATTCATTTGGAACCCGAACGTCTAACGAATACACAGAATCAGCGTCAGAATTACGAAGGCAAGGCATGTGAACACTGACCGATCCAGAAGCCCATTCTTCTATGACTGCGAGGTAGACTACAGCATTGCTAGCTGATTTTCCGGTTCCGAAGCCTCCAAAGCGTGCGGAGAGGTTCGGCATAACAAGCTGGGCAGGGGCCGGGTGGCTCGCATACGGGACGCCTAAGTGAATCACAAATAAAAATTTAATCCTGAGAAGGAAAAAAAGAACAGACTAACCAGGGTAATTGGCATAGTCGTATCGTCCAAAGTAGTATCCGGCCCCAAAGGACTCGGAAGGTGCAAAGGACTGGGGAAGGGAGGTGAACAACCACACAGAGTAGTTGTACCCCGAGACGCTGTAATCTGCCATCCCGTCGTATTTGAAGTCGAAGGACTCTCCCGGCATGATGGTCGTGCCATTAACAGGATACGTGATCTCGCCGTTAGTAGCCGAGACCGATACGGGCAGGGAAAGCGTCGTGGAGAGGACGAGAAGGCTGGAGAAGAGGCGGAGAAGCTGCATGTCAGAATTCGAAGTAAGTTGTTTGTTTGTATGACTTGGGGAGAGCGCAACCGCAAGGCTTTATATGCAGCTGGGCTGACACATGGATTCCGTGAGAAACGGCCATTCGAACCCACTCTCGAGAAATCTGAGCGTCAGAGGACGTGATGCGCGAGGTTCATGCTCCATCATTTTGTTCGCAGCGCCTAGGCCAGGACCGAGGTTCACGCGTCATGACTGGGATTTGCGTGATTTTCGTTCAGCATAAGGAGGGCCGCCACAGAAAGGGCCTAGGTCTGCGCAAGGGGAACGAGGTACCAGAACTTTCGAGCGTGGTGCAAAGGCAGTGCAGCAACCGACCCTCGGACTCGAGATATCTACTGATGCGACGGTCTTCTGGCGCCTGTGAGAGAGCTATCAGGACTTTACGGCTTTGCTTGTCAGATACACGTAGAAATCCACCATCCCGGATCATTGAACACAAAGAGTACGAGACGGGCAGCCAGGACACAGAAGAAGGTTCTTTGACAATGACAGTTGATCAGATGCAGAGGTGGCTGTGTGGCGTTGTTTATCGCAAGGGCCAAACTGCCGATCTGCCGTTTTTGGAGATTCTAAGCTTTCGTTTACGCGATGTCAGCTCTAATCAACTCTGATCTCCCTGGGCTCACGCTGATCTCCAAGGGAAAGGTGAGGGATATCTACAGCACTTCGTCTGCCGACCACCTCTTGTTCGTCGCGACCGACAGAATATCCGCGTACGATGTCATCCTCAAGAACGTGAGTCCACCAGCCCCAGCCCGTATTGGCTCTCACCTCAAATCGCCAGGGGATCCCAGACAAGGGCAAACTCCTCACCAGGATTTCCCTCTTCTGGTTTGGGAAGCTGTCGCATAGCATCCCGAACCATTTCGTGACTGGGGATATCGATGAGATGCCCGAGGAACTTGCGCCATTCAAGGATCAACTAGAAGGACGCGCCATGCTGGTGAAGAAGGCCAAGGTGATACCGCTCGAGGCCATCGTTCGGGGATACCTGACAGGTACGTACGTTCTGCATGTGGTGTGTGTCTGCTTATTGAATGCAAGTCACTAGGATCTGCTTGGTCGGAATACAAGAAATCTGGGACCGTGCACGGAATTAGCCTTCCTCCGGACTTGGTCGAGTCACAAAAGATTGCAGAGCCACTGTTCACTCCGTCGACCAAGGCAGAGCAAGGTGCCCACGACGAGAACATCTCTCCCCAGCAAGGCTCGTTGTCCCCTTCTTACGAGGGCTCTCCCCTACTAACTATCTTCCACTACAGCATCAACTCTGATCGGCGAATCCCTGTACAACCAGATATCCCAAGCAGCCATAAAACTATACACAGAAGCCGCGGCCTACGCGCATTCAAAAGGTATCATCCTCGCTGACACAAAGTTTGAATTCGGGCTTGTTCCTGGGCCTTCTGGCGAAGACACGCTGATTCTGATCGACGAGCTTCTGACGCCTGATTCGTCGCGGTATTGGCCTTTGGAGGGATATAAGGCGGGGGGTCCACAGCCGAGCTTTGACAAGCAGTATTTGCGGGATTGGCTTGTCGGAGCTGGGTTTCGGAAGGGCTTGGAGGAAGGCAAGGTCAAGGGGGAAGGGTGGACAATCGAAGAGGGTGTTGTGGAAGGTACTAGGAAACGGTATACGGAAGTTGTCGATCTTTTAATAGGATGAATAGAAAATGTGTGTATGAAAGTTCCACTAATACTGACCTAGAGGGATCAAACCAATTGTACCATCAGACAAAGGTTGGAGTTATTAACAGACACTTTAGGACAAAAGAAATAAACCGAGAGTTGCCCAATACTTAGTATATGTTTTGAGTGGTATTCAATATTCTAAGTGTACATGGAATGATCTACACCCATTCCCTTGGCGTCTTTAGGACTGCCAAAAGTTTACCTTCTTCAGACTCTGGATCCTGACCCATGTCGGACATGTACTCCCACCTCGCCGTCTCTGGCAAGCTCATGAGAATGCTCTCTATCCTGGCCCCGGGAGCGTTCAGACCAAACTTGGTCCCACGGTCAATCATGATGTTAAACTCGACGTATCTGCCCCGACGGATGAGCTGCCAGCGACGCTGACGAGGCGTAGAGGGAATGACGCAGCGTTTGGAAAGGATGGGGATATACGCGGGTATAAATGCTGCACCCATGTCGCGTACAAAAGAAAAGATCTCCTCTGCCGTCTGCGGTCGCTTCTCGTCCGACGAGAGACGGGGATGAGGCTCGATGCTGAGGTCGTCAAAGAATATGCCTCCGATGCCGCGAGATTCCTGGCGATGTGGGATGTAGAAGTACTCGTCGCACCATTTTTTGAGCGCAGGGTACATCTGTGCGCCGTGGGGGGCAGCAGCGTCGCGGTGGACCGTGTGGAAGTGCACGGCGTCCTCCTCGAACAGATACGACGGCGTCAGGTCGGCACCACCGCCGAACCACCAGACCAGCGGCTTCGGCGGCTCTGGCGAGTCCGGGTCAATGGCCTCGGTGACCTCAAAGTAGCGGTAGTTGGCGTGGCACGTCGGCGCGTTGGGGCTGCGGGGGTGGATGACGAGGCTGACGCCGGTAGCGAAGAACGGCAGGCCGCCGTCGACGTGGGGCAGCGCAGCGTGGTTGGCGCGCATCTGCTGGACGGCGGCCGGCGGGAGGGTGCCGTGGACGACGGAGACGTTGACGCCGGCCTTTTCGAGGACGGCCGAGGGCGGGGGCGCGGCATCGTCGTCGGCGGGCGGGACGGCAAAGACGCAGGACGTGCCGTACCCGCCCTGGGCGCGGGTCCACGAGTCGCGCTTGAACGGCGGGGCGGCCGGGTCGACGGCCTCGAGGGCGCCGACGATGCTGTCCTGGAGGGCGACGACGAGCTCCTCTGCCCGTTTGCGCATGGAAGCCATGGGTGAAAAGTATCGATCGCCATTACCCGGCTCCATATAAGCGCGTGAATAAATCTAGACTACGACTGGGCCGTCGAATGATATTGCACTAATTATACTACCGCTACTTTGAGAAAAACCTGACGCCCTCGCCATCCGCTACTGCAATCAGCTGTGCCCGGCTCGTCTTGGCCAGGATCGCAATCGCCTTGCGGAGCAGCGCGACCGGGATCCCAGAGAGCGGCGATTCGAGGGGGGGATCCGTGACTTCGTAAAAGGTCATGATCGTATTCAGGTGTCCAGTCGAGGCCGCCTGCGTCCGTCCAGTCACATTTCAGTCCGAAATAACGGTTCGCTCTCACCCAGTCATGCAGCGTCTCTGCCCATTCCTCCGGCAGCCGCCAGTACACCAGGGCCGATCTCGTTTGCTTCGCGGGTTCGAAGACCGCTACGTTCTTGGCCACCATCGCTCCCATGATGTGCTCCAGGTACGGGGCAAGTACACGCCCTGTGCAAGGGTAAACCCACGGGCTGTCGCTGCAACGGGCAAGGGGAACACACGGTTTATCCGTTCGTTCTTCAAGACTTCGTCCCAGTCGTTTCCAGACGTCTCTGCATCTTCCACGTGCAGGAAAAATAGCCTTCGGTGCCGCGCATAGGCGAGGATAAGCTTGATCCAGTGATCAGTGAATGAAGCGAGCGTCGTTTCGTTGGGCTGCTGGCTGTCTTCCGGTCACTAAAAGGAACCATACGCGACAGAACTCTCTGACCTGAAGAACGGGGGCGTAGAATGGATGGACGGCAGTAGGAATCCTGTCTTGCACTGTTAGCTGCGCGCAGGGTAGAGTTATTGCCATACCAGAAGGTGTTGTGTGAGTAGTAAATGCCATCTTCCGAATTTGGAAATCATTATTGCGTCATGCCATTTGCGCATGTCAGGGCTGTGGCCCTTGCGCCGGTAAAAATACCACAACCTTCAACCATGACAAAATTGATACCATATAGACTTGCACAGAGATGCCTTTTTTAACTAGACACGTATCCTTTGAGACAAAGAGATAAATTCATTGTACAATCATGATAAACTTCACAGGAATTGGGGAAAATGATGTAAATTATTACAACAATGCGCCTTGAAGAATACATGTAGAATTATATTCCGAGTAAATTGTTCCAGCAAAACCAAGGCTGAAACTTGGAGCCCGAATTTTGGTGGGAGTCGCTTTACTACTCTAATGCACCGAATAAGCTTACTACAGCCACAGGTGGGGGACCTCCTTCTCTAACTTTTGTCTGTCCACAGTACGCTATCACATACCGACTTGGATGCCAAGTCACCGTCGGTGCTGGAGCAAGAGCGGGTACACGATGCAAGGGAATCGACGTCTCTGTCGCGCACTATGAAAAGGTGAAGCAAAACGAAAGTATAGGAAATGCTTCGCCACGTACAATATCAACATATACGCCTGTACTTCCGATAGCGAGATACTCTCCATCATGAGAGAAACTCAGCGAACTAATTTGATGTCTACCAGAGCTTGTTCAGTCAAATGACAGGTGGAGGAACAGGAAAACGTACTCGCAAGCAGTGATTGTCCTGGCGCAGATCCATTCTGTCAAGTCAAACAAGTTAACTATAGAGTCAAATCCTCCAGACGCAAGGTATCTTGGAAGCATAAGTCTCAGTCTCAGTCGGAGCGCCAGTCCTCTCACCTTCCCCTGGGATCCAAAGCAGCAGCTTCGCATCCCCCAACGTGTGCAGCTGGCGTCTCTCTAACAGTAAGCGAGGGATAGTCCAGGACCCTCAAGGTATGCTCGGAATGATGAGTCAGTACTATCCCGTCGCCTGTGTGGTTGAACATTGCTCTTGAGCCCGAAATCTACTAGTGTGAGTGAAAACGCGTAAAAGCATCATGAGAAGGCGTACAATTTCTTTGTCGCTCACGCTCCAGGTATCCTTCCCACCTGGCGCCTGCCCACACTCGAGGAAATACATCTGATGCCCAGCAGAGGTGTACACCATCGTTCTACCATCTGGTGAATAATTCATCACCAACGGAGACTGCTTGAGGGATATTTGTTGAAGACAGCGGCTCTCTGACAACAGAGTAAGCATGACATAGAGAACCGGAAAACAGCACGGTACGAACGTCGCGCATCCCAAAACACGATCCTGCGGTCTTTCCCACTCGACGTGCAGAACAATTCCGGATGCGTCGGGTTCCAGGCAACGTGGTCGACCTCGTCCGAGTGCCCACCAGAGAACATCGTCGCCGAGCGAGCTTCCATCTACCAGCCCTCAGCACAACAAGAAGAGCGAAAAACCGAAAACTCCACGCACCCCCTTCTCGGGTTGCCACACTCTCGTTATTTTATCGATCCCCACGGCCGCGATCTTCTTGCCATCGCAGCTCCACGCGACGTGGTTCATCGCCTGGGGGCTCGGCATGCGATAATCCCGGGGCTTGAAGGCGGAAAACGTTGGCGGCTACTGGTGTCAATGAGCGCTCAAACGCGAGTCCAGAGGGGGCCAGCGAGTTACTAGGATTCCCCGGACGCCAAAGGTCGTGTGTGGAGGCGGCGACGGCGGACGTTGAGGAGCTGGGATTTCTTCTTCTTCTTTTGGCGGCATGGTGGCAGTTGGAGGAAAAGAGGGCTGTGTGGCTGTGCATCCGGTAAACACCAACCCAACCCCACCACCACCACCACCACCACCACCACCATGTCTGTCGAAGTGGAAGTGAATCCTTACGAGCTTCTGAATGTCGAATTGGAGGCTGACGAGAAGACGATACGAACAGCGTATCGGCAACGGTCGCTCAAGGTCCATCCTGATAGGGTACGTGCCGTCGTTCTGTCAATTCAATACCTTACTGACAGACCGCCCCACAGAATCCTAATAATCCTGATGCTGGTACATCCTTTTCTTCTCTAACAAATGACAAATGATATAACTGACATTATCTTCATAGCTCGAAAATTCCACGAGCTGAACCAGGCTTATGAATTGCTCTTGGATCCCCTCCGGCGGCTGGCCGTCGACGCGAAGCTGCGAGTCAAGGCCGCCAAGGCGGAGCGGTTCAAGTCTTTCGACACCAAACGCAAGGCATTCGTGGAGGAGCTTGAGGAGAGGGAGCGGGCGTTCAAGAAGGCGCGCATGGACAAGCAGAAATCCGAGGCGGACCAGTGGCAGGCGAACGAGAAAATCAAGGACGAAGGCAGGAGACTCAGGGAGGAGAAGGAGAAGGAGCTACGACAACGCAAAATGAACGCGAAGAAGGTCGATGCTGAAGACGAGCCTCCTTCCATCCGTACGCATCCCATCCCTTTTACCTGCTTCGGTCCCTGACCTTTTCTCTCTTTCCTTAGAATCCAACGACACGACTGTCCGAGTCAAATTCTCACTATCTGGACATCCAGAGCTGACGACTCCCGAGGCCCTCGCAGCCGTATTCGCACCTTTCGGCCCAACCGACACGGAGACGATCGTGCTTTCGCTGAAACCGTCCAAGAAAGCTCCGTCGAAGCCACCCAAGTATGGCACCGCTCTGGTTCCTTTCAAAAGGATTGGTGACGCGTTCGCCGCGGTGTGTGCCAGTGGCCGCGAGGATCGAGGTTTGAAAGGCGTCGATATCACCTGGGTAGGCGGGAAGGAACCGGAGATTCTGGGCTGGTTAAAGAAGACAGGGAAGCTCTCTGCCCAACCGTCGAATCCTGAACCACACACATCTACTTCGTCCACGTTTTCGTCCTTTCCCGAGGCGCTGGTATGTGTCTTTCCGTTGCTGTCCTTATCTGCCGTGCTCACCGCTCTGTGCCAGCCCGAGGCCATACCAGAAGTCGCCCTCTCTCCCGATATAGATTACGAGTCGTTGACGCTAATGCGTATGCGGCAAGCTGAGCGTGAACGTCTAGAACGCGAGATACTCGAGCGTGAAGCGAATGAATGACCCACAATACAAAAAGGTACTCTGATTTTATGATGTATCATAGTGGCTAGAAACTTTATTCTAGACTTCCAAAGCGGAAATGAAAGTCATTCTGGCGCTTTTTTCAAGTTCAAGACCTCTCGCGTCGGTTGTACCATAAGGTGTTACGACATGGAAGATCGAGGATCTTGTCTGGATCGTTCTGTGACCGCATGATTGTCGGTTTGAGTCTATTTCTGTGTCAAGTCATGGAGGGTCCTCTCCACCGATATGCCCCTCTGACTGAACACGCCGATACAATGTGTTTTCTAGGTTATCGATGGCGTCTTGTGAGGTCGTCTTCTTTCGGCGAAACACATATGTACACTACCCTCTCCCCCGGCAATCTGATATGCCCCATAGAGTATCATTACCGTTGTGGATCCGCTGCCGGCTTCCGTGATGAGTAGGGCTACCATCTCCGTGTCCACATGCATGTACATACCACATCCTGGATATATAAACCTTCCAGCCCATCCCACTATCTCATCCGTGCGCCTGCGATGCATTTCTTCACTGTCCTCCCTGTCCTCGCCTTCATCACCTCCGTCTTCGCAGGCTCCGGGTCCATCACCAAGCCCGCGAAGGGCACGTCCATCATGCCCGGCCAGTCCTTCGCCTTCCACTACGACGGCATGGCGGAGTACAGCGTCTCCGGCTACAACTACTCCGTGTGGCTGTTCACGTCCCTGCCATTAGCCTTCCTGCCCTCGCAGAGTTTCGGCGCGGGACACTTCTTTGGTCGCTATAATTACGCCAACTACCCCGGTCGGTGGACGTTCATCACACATCCAGTATGCATTGTTTAATTATGTGATATGTTACAGGTGTTCCGTACGCGACGAACCCAGCGCCGGCCAACTTCACCATGCCGGACTTGTCTGCGTCGTATGGTGGGTTCGGAAGAGGCAAGGACGCCAGTGGCGCAACAGTCTATCTAGCGGTCATTGAAGAATACGCCGCAGGATCGGTACGCGTGTCTCTCTGGAGCTTCTTGCTATTGATTTCTGATGATGCCCGTGGGTAATAGACGTTTGGCTTGCAAATGAACCTGGCCACGACGTGGCTCACATACAACGGCACGCAGCATCATTAATTTCTTTAGACGTAGAGCATGGACACAAAATCACGGACAAGAAAGGACATTCATACCGGACAATTTCGTAGCTAGTTTTTAGTATAAAAGGACGATCGTAAGATCACAACGCCGGACTTAAAAAAGCCGTACATATTGGTGTATGTAGATCACAATTGTGCTAGCAAAATTATGCGCTTATCATGCGCTCTTCTCGCCCACGAACTGATCAAACCAACGGAACACTTCGTAGTGCCATTTAAGGCTGTGGAGAAGGACATCCAATTATGAACAGCTCGGAGCAAGAGAAGAACAAGGCATACCTATTGCCATGATCCTGAACCCAATGGTTCTCATCAGGAAAGATAACAAGTCTACTTGGAATACCTTGTCTGAAACAAGAACCGTCCGTGAACACAGTATCAGACTAGACAGCTTCAATGAGACGCACTGTTGCAAGGCATGGAAAGCTCCAATACTCTCCGTTTCGGCCAACCTATAATCCTTGCTCCCGTGGATGAGAAGCTGTGGCGTCCCCCACTTGTGTACAAAGTTGGACGGGTTGTACCTGCGTCAAACCAGTCCATCAGTGGATCAAAACGTCACAGCGGCACATACTTGTCAATTAACTCTCTACTCTTCTTCTCCCACGGACTAGGTTGAAAAAGTGAGCTTCGGCGGCTGTGCATGATAGGAAATCGCGTGCTGACCGCCCTGCCCAGTCATGATTGAACTGTAAAAAAACATGTCGCGTCAAAATCTGCAAGGTGCACGAAAATAGACAAGTTCTTACGAAGAACAACTCATCAGTCGAGAATCCATTGTAGTTCGAATCAAAGACTCCATCATGACACACGAGGGCCTTGTGTGAGCTTCAACGATGTGCCGAGAATGGAATCGCTACTTGAAACAAACCTTGAAGTTGAATCCATACTCCGGGTGACCTTGTATCCAGCTGACAACCGGCTTTCAGTTTATCACGCTTGGAGGAAATGGAGTTCTAACGTACTTGATAGCGTATCCTCCCCAGCTTGCACCAGCAGCAACCGCACGGTCCGGATCGATCTGTCATCGAACATGAGTCGATATCGGATGAAGGCTCGTGTGCTCATACCTCCGGATACGTATCCAACACATACTTCCATCCCTTCTGCAGGTCAACAAAAGGTTTGCCTCCCCAATCCTCCGTAATGCCGTCCGTGAATTCTATTCGTTCTCCTTCAAGATGATAAATAAACAGAACTAATGATAACACGTGCCTTGTCCAAAGGTTGTACTTCCAGTAGGATTGATGAGTACAGAGAAGTACCCCTGCTGCGCGAAGACTGAGAAACAATCAGTGCAACAGGACAACTGTGATACTCAGTATGTACTCACCGTTTGGATTCCATCGTGTAGACCATTGATCCTCCCAGGCGCTTTGAGGACCTGGCAACGGACGTCAGTAACCATCCAGAATGGAACGAAACAGAAGGTTGGCATAGCAGGTACCTCCATGGATCAAAAGAACAACAGGCCATTTCTTCGTTTCCCCTTCTTTCCAACCCTTTGGTTTCAGAATCCAGCCTTGCACGTCCTTATCTGACGCGCCCTTGAACCAGACATTTTCTCCTTTGCTAAGGTTCTTTGCCTTCAGGGCATCTTTAGTGAAATGGGTGATTTGCTTAATTTCTCCACCAAACGTAACGAGCGCATCACTCCTGCCGATTTCCGATTCTAGGTCTCTCAATCCACTGACAAGGAAGACATCGTTGGGTGAAGTGTACGAAGACAGTGTGATAAGAAGTCGGCCGTAATAAAGTGACTGTAGGCCCCCGGCTGAAGGACCATTAGTTATCGCAACAGGATTAACGTATTTGGTATCGAGGTTAGGATCGGTCGTAGACGTCGAAGGTGTCGGAGGCAGCGGCAAGACGAAGACTTTGACCTGTGCGTTATCGCCTGCAGTGAAGTAGATGAACTCGCCCGTTTTAGAGAACTGCGCGACAGTCGCTCAGATGACGCGATAGAGAGCAATGGAAGCGGACTCACCGCCAAGGAATCCGGTGAGCGGTCCCATTGCTGGGTAAGTGTGTACCTGACATTTTTCTTGAGATCATAGATGACAATCTTTGCCCTGTCGCGTGTAAGCCCATCAGGATTGCGAAGACAACAGAATACGAAGCAAACCTGTCGGATTCATAGCCGTCTAAATCAAGCTCCAGCCAGGCCACCTTTGAACCGTCTTTGTTGAAGACGGGATTGTGTGTTGCACCTTGTTTTCCCGACGTTAGCTCCCTGGGCTTGCCGCCCAGAATATCAACAATGTATACCTTCACGTTCCCACCGTAAGCTTCAAGAAACCAACGTGACATTTGAACACTCTTACATTCTGTTTAGTATGCCACGCTGCAGGCAGTTCTGGGTCCTTGGCGGTGTACACAACTTGACTTGTGGATACATCAAAATCATCAGTGCCTCCAAATGGTTCAACGGGAGAGCTCTGTAAATTATTAACAGGAATAACCGACGTTCGGTATCAATGCCTTACGTGTCCCGTTCCTTGGAGAATGTTAGTGAATTGAGATCCAAAGTGCCATTTGTGATCTGGGTCCTGGATGAGGCGAACGCTGAATAGCGATGTTGTTTTGGGTCCAACCCAAGTGTCCCAATGCCTCTCGTAAGTTGTATCGTACACCAACGCAGTAGTTCCGCGGTTCTCCCAAGCTTCATCTTGCTCTTTAACGGTAGAGAGGTTACCGTCAGGATAGACATTGTCGGAGAACACCAGTTGCCCAGAGAGTGAGGAGTAGCGGAAGTTGGTAGCAGTTGTCGTGGGGAACGAACCAAGCAGGGTTGGGGGATTCGGCACGCTCACAATACCGACTTCATCATCGTCCTGCTTCCTATAATGAATATCAAGCGCGTAGATATCGAGTTTCTTGTCACCCTCGACGACGTGGGCGATTGTGCGGCCATTGAGCCAGAATGCTTCACCGCCTTTGGGAAGCTACAGACAGTCAACAGCGACTATGATTCACGATGGCAATGCTTACAGGAATCTCGAAAGGCTTCCTAACAGGGCCCGCTAGTGGCGAGATGAAGATAGCCCGGTGAGCTCTGTAATAATTGTCAGTTCAATTGAACTTGTAACAGAAACGCACACACTTCTTGTCCTTTGAAGAATATTGATTGTACGGAACCAGAAGGAGATCTCCTGCTAAATTTGCCACGCCAGTTCCTGGGCGACCGAGTTCCACCAAATCCTTTGGAGAAAACACGTCAGGTCCCTCCTTGAATGCGAATGTCGACGACACGTTCATCGTGGTAACTGGCGAGGAGACTGGAGCCTGGAAAGGGACCTGTGCTGCCAGCACAATGGGGAGAAAAGCAAAAGAATGAGGCAACCTCATGTCGCGTCCAGACGAGGTCTTGATATGGTGGATGTAATTCAACCGTTACCGTGCGATCGTGTCCCACATCATGATTCGCTGTAATCGGTCACGCCGCCCTCTCATTTCCCCGCAAAAGTGAAAAAACATATTGTAACGTAGATAACATACACCTGGTACTACAAATCGTCCTACTCGCTCATCACGTCGTCGTCGTCGTTGGTCTCGACATTCTCCAACGGGACAGCACCACCGGGTATCTGCACCACCTCGCCTGTAGCCGCGTTCCATCGTGATATCAATCCCACACGGAATGTGACCATTTTTTCTCCAATTAGCTTGAGCAGCTGTGCTTGCTCGCCAGTCAGTGTTTTCCCCTTCTCACATAGCTTGTGCGGCGTTTGGAGTGTCGGGACACCTTTATTCATCGTCGTACTGAGGCCCAGCTTCCTCAGTTGTGGGTCTTCATTATGAGGGAAAGGTTCTGGTGGGTCCGAAAAATGTCGCATAACGGGACCAGCTGGGAGAATCACCGTCCGGCTTGCGGTATTGCCTGCCCGTGCAAAATCTGGCTGTTGGAAATCAGCGAACCACTCTATCACTTCCTGCGGTTCACTGTCGGTAAAGAATAGGCCGACTTGACCTTTTATTTGCTATTCAAGGATTTAGCATCATACAATGAAATTTTTTTTTATCAACACGCACCTTAGCAAGCGTGTGAAGCCCCATTTTGTGCTCTTCCTCCGGTGTGATGCCTAGTGCTTTGGCCATGACAGCTCCCCGTCCAAAAAATATCCGTGCAGAGCTGGAATTCAATGTTAGCAAGGAGGAGGACAGGTACAGGCAAGGACGTACTCTTTCCAAAGTTTCCGTACAATTTTCAGGTGAGAATTCCTCATGGCTCCAACCTCAAAGAGCCAGCAATACTTCCATTTGTCGACATTTAGCTGAACCTGAGACGATACGTTGAGCGAAGACCAGTTATACAGTTGATGGGACAGACCTCTTGCATCAAGGCGCCTTTTTGCTCCTTCGTTTTTTTGGCGACCTTGGTCAACGATACTGTGGTCCAGCGTAAGACGACATAGAAACCACAGAAATGCCCCTACTCGCCTACTTTCGAACGCTTTGACTTGGGCATTTTGGAACTGGAGGAGAAGGAGAGATAGAAATTTATTTCAAAGTCCGCACAGATTTCTTCGGTCATGACGATCACGGTTTCTCCAGCCGAGCTCAAGAATCTGGAAGACACTCTCCTTAATAGTCACGGAAATGTGCTCCTACACAGTCGTTTCCGTGCTCTATTCACCCTAAAATCGCTCAAATCAGAAGAAGCAATCCGGATAATATCCGAAGGTGGGCGCTTTTTGATGCTATACCATACTTTCACTAAATCATCGATAGGATTTAAGGATGAATCGGCTCTCCTCAAGCACGAGCTGGCATACTGCTTAGGCCAGATCCAAAAACCATCGGCCTTACCGATCTTGGAATCGGTGCTTGCGGATACTACAGAGGACCCGATGGTGCGGCATGAGGTATGTTACTCTTTTCACGCCCGACTATGCCTCATACTTTCCTTGAGTAAGGCAGCCGAAGCCATGGGTGCCATATCTGCCTCACACTCTATCCCCGTCTTAAAAAAGTACCTGTCGGATTCCAACCAGAGCGTCAGAGAAACCTGCGAGATTGCCATCGCCAGGATCGAATGGGACAACTCCGAAGAAGGCCAGCAGCATAAGGCTGCTGCTGAGGATGAAGAAACTATTCCGTACGCTCTTCCAAATATCCTTTTGGTGCTCAAAAACATATGAGGTCTAGAGCATATTTGTCTATTGACCCTGCACCCCCTACGTCTGGCCTGATTACTGGTGTACCCAAACCTGAGGATGTAACCGAGTCTAACATTAACGATCTGCGGTCAAAGCTTCTTAACAAAGAGCTACCGCTCTTCGAACGATATCGAGCCATGTTTGCGCTTCGAAATATCGGTACACCCTTGGCGGTAGACGCCCTCGCCGCTGGATTTGCCGACGATAGTGCTCTTTTCAAGTCAGATTCTTCATCGTCACTCAAACAGGTCACCCATTCATTGTTTTGTACAGACACGAAATCGCTTTTGTATTCGGACAGCTGCTGTCTCCTCATTCGGTGCCTTGCCTGCTCGAGATCCTAAAAGACTCGCAAGAATCTGAGATGGTCCGTCACGAAGCTGCTGAAGCTCTCGGTGGCATTGGCACTCCTGAAGTGCTACCTCATCTGCGAGAGTGGATGATACGAGAAGATGCGCCTCGTGTGGTACGAGAAAGTTGCCAAGTTGCCATAGATATGTGGGAGGTGTGTGTCTCGCGTCTTGACTGTCTATTCTTCCCGCTCACTGATCAATTTATAGTATGAAAACTCTAACGAGTTCCAGTATGCCAATGGACTCGACTCCACATCATCTGTGACTGTGGGTGCCTAGTGCCCCCAAAGTTCTTCAAAGGGGGTGATTATTCAATAACAAAGAAGAGACGTGTATTTTGTGTATTCCATTGTTTACTCTATGCAAACGCCGCGGAACTGAACCTGCGCTCCACATATTTTTCTCAGGAGATGCTCTTAACGATTTAGATGAGCAGCGGATATTAGAGCGCTCATGCATCACACAGAACTTTGTTTTACTCTGAGTTTCGTGCTTACTCAAAGGCCATACTGAGCTGAGCCTTCACCTCGGTGCGCGTTGGGGTTGCCATTGATGTTTCACCACATATCTCCAAGGCCGACAGCGTCGAACGTAAGTTGATATAATCAATTGATATCTACCATAGAGGCAGGAATAGTTCCATCAGAGACCTGGTACGTGTACAATTCTTGTCACCGCAGCCCTTCATACCCACAGAATTCAAGCACCTCTGACGGATTATCAATTGTTGCTTGTTTCGCAATCCACGAGCTGATTCTGTCCAGGTATGTATTACAAGCCACTGACTCAATAGGACCCACTTTTCAGTGCATCTTTACTCCAGCCGCAGCGTCGTAATAGATGGTTGAAACGATGGAAAAAATTATCACGCTGACGCTTGACTCCCTAAAGAGGCGAGACGTTACTTGCTTGATAACTATATAAGTGCTCATGCATAGTCAGTAGTTTCCCAATCACAAACGAATTCCACCTCTCTTGCGACTCTTTGATTCGTCGCCACTCTTTCATAAGGTACAACTGGCGAATAACAACTGGCGAATAACCATGACGACACGCACTTCCTTCCTCCTTGCCATCCTGGCTGCTCTCCTTTCAGCATCCAGTGTCATCGCACAAAACAGCTGCACCGCCGTGGCCTTCCTCGGTCAAGCTCCCGCAGGCGGCGGAAGCTGTACGGGACAAGAGCTGGGAGATGCATCGATGAACGCACCTGGTTTTGGCGCCTGCGACGAAGTCATTAACGCTTCTTGTGTGCTGACAGAAGCGAGCGAGGGCGACTGTGTTATTCACCTCTTCTCGGATGCGGCGTGTACTACGCCTATCACGGGAGGAAACACGATAATGTGTGGGGATCCGCCTACGAATGTTGATTTTACTTCGTTCCAGGTGGAGTGTGCTTGAAGTAGTGAGTGTTTCTTTATCTCAGGGTCCTAGAGGTGGTTGATACGAAGGGATAGGCCAAAGGGATGCAGACAAGTGTGCATATAAGGACGTGGTGTATACGCGCGAAGGGTGAACGCTCAGGACTTAGAAGTGGATATAATTCATAGTGTACAGTGCGACTATACACCTCTTCTTGAGGCGAATTTGTTAGACCATCTGAGTGACAGGCTCTTGGTTTATGCAAACTAGAAATCGATAAGTGCTATCCTTAAAAAGCAGGTTAAAGCCAAAATATAGAGATCTCGAATGCAGAAGTCCATATTTAAGTATCTTCGCCAGCATAATCATTAGGAGGTTAACAGATTCAGTTACAGTTCTCGTCTATTTTGGTGCAGCAGAGCCGCGGAAGAGGATAGTGCTACAAAATGTCCGCCGTTTTAGATATCTAGTAGCTTCTTTGCTGCTTGCCAAACAGATAGTGATATACTATGCATCGGAACCTGCTTTACCAGCCCTATACCCAATCCTGTATAGAAGCCCCTCCATCCGCTCGTACGCTGTATCGTCACCACAGTCTCCCATATACCGAATGCGCGATGAGATCCACCGGAATGGCCGCTGGCTTGCTGTATCCGTCTTACCACTTCTAGGGGATACGTGGCAATCTGAGCGGTCGTGCCAGCTATAGCTCCGATGATCAAGTGCAGCTTGTATTGATTCGCAGCGCGAAAAGAGGGAGAAAAATGTTCACGGCTGCACTCGTTAAGTGTCTCCCATACCAGAAAAATACCGCCGCGATATGGAACGGTGCCCGTAAGAGTGACGATAAACCCGCGATAGAAATTTCGAAGACCGCCAGGAACAAGAGGAGTGTGTAGGTGCTCTTTGTATATGCTCCGTATTAGAGTCAAGAGCGTGGGTTGAAGACTGGAGTGCTGCGTGGCTACAGCCATTCGTACGCGGACAAGTTCGAAAGGGTATGTTATTGGCAATGCAGAAACACCTATGTCCGCACTTCAGAATGGATTCGACTTCTTATAAAAGACCTCACCAGCGATAGAACCAGCGATAAGCCTCCGAAAGGGTGTTTGGTCGGAAGGTGTGGGCATAAGAATCTAATTATACTGTGAGAAACAGTTCAGTTTACGGCTATATACATACCTTGGAAGCGCTGTCGTACACTGTGTAACCAAGGGCTGCATGCGGGACAGCTCTTGAAAGGGTCAACGAGTTCCCTCGATAAAGCGCCAAAAATCCTTGCGTCCGAACAATATGCTCCAGCGCGTTATACGCGCCGCGCCAGCTGCCTAGATATCTGTCAAATCGGTCTTCCACAAGGAGACAGTTAACTTGGCATACCTGAGAAACGGGTGAACTCCCGATTCTGCGTTTGAAATAGAATCTTTATGCGGTCAAGAGGCGCGACGGCGGTTTTTGCCTGTGGTGACAGTCAGTGACATTACCTGGGTGAGCCTCAGTGACGTACAACACCGCCAGCAAATCCCCCGGCGAGAGCAGATCTGAAGTAATAATCTGTTTTTGATAATTTTGTACTCATACTTTCCGAGTGCGGCTGTCCATTTGAGAGGAAGCAATTAAAGCGGGACCATACGCTGGAGGTACATGGTCAAGGCAGGAAGCCAGAAAGGGAAACTTGAAGTCGATCGAGATTACCCCCACCCTATAATTACGAACCTTGTCTTTCTGACCCTGTTGAAACCAATAGTGAACCTGATGGTACGGCGAGTAATCGGAGCTGGATGCTATTCCGACTTAAAAAAACACGTACACCCTCTTCACTGGCTTTTGACTGACTCCGCTTAAGAATGAGGTTAGTATACTACTACTGGACGACCCGAAATACTGCAGTATATCAAATCACAACGGCACTGTTGCGATTGGGACTAGAAGGCTACAGATCCCATCTCTGGTTTCCAGTAGTTCTTTTCTGTCTCCAGCGGATGTTTACATCCATTGAATTGACCCTACCCAAGCAATCGGGACCATGCGTGCTTTGGCGATAGTAATCATATCTAACTATCTACCGCAATGAACATTGAACAAAGTCAAAATATAAGCAATCTCAAGGTATAAATGAAAGTACAATAAATTGAATTCTGATGGTTGTATCCATGTAAGAAGCTACTGGATAAATCATCAAGGCTGCGGCTTAGCACATTCAATTCACATTGAAGAATGGGATGCGGCGTTCTTAGCTCCTTCAACTTCCCCAATAAACTCCGTCCAGATAGCTCTCGAATGATACGTCGTCGAAATATGACCGCCTGGCACCCACTTCAAGCGAGAATTACGATAATTCTCTGCTAGCCACTTCGCCATGTCTGGGCCCAAGTCATCTTCCGATGAAGCGACAATGAGCAAAGGACGTCGCGTATGTTCTTCGCTAAGAGAATCAGGGCGGAAACCCCAGTCTGAAGAAAGAACATCAGACATTTCCATGAAACCCTCCGACGTCTTCGCCATGCTTGAGACCGCGTCTTCAGCTGTCTCCCGTTCCAATTGCCCCTTTGGCACCCCTTCTGTTTCCTTCCATTTCAAAAAAGCCTCTCGTTCTTGCCTGCTAGCCTTGTCGAACAGATTCTTCCGGATGAAGGCTTCAGCTTTATCGACAGTCTTTACTTGCCACTTGGTCAACGTGGCCGCAAGACGGGGAACGAAATTCAGGGGAACCATTTGCGAAGGAGCGCCCATTGATACATAGATGGGCCACTTCATGTTTTTCGCGTAGCCCTTGTGCCATCGAAAAGGGGAGAATGGCACTAAAAGTAGGCAACCCACGATTTTCCTCCCTAGGGGGAATGCATCGAAGGGTGAACCGTATAGAATCTGTGCAGGGACGCTGCCGAACGATCCTCCCGCAACATAGATCCTGAGATTGGCGCTGTCGGGGTGGAGGTGATTTATCAACTCGGTGAAATCAGACAGCACAGTCGCGACATAAGGCTGGTGCTTCGGACGAGGTGACGAGTTACCCCATCCCGGAAGAGTCGGCGTCACATAGTGAACTCCGAGTTCGCGAAGAGCGGACGACATGCGACTGGCCCTCCCAATTCCGCATGTTCCATGCAAGAACACGACGACAGTGGAGCTAGCAGGGTCGCCATTATCGGCATAGGCTAATGTTCTGCCGTCAGAGAGCGTCAACAGCTTTTCGTGAGGTTCTGTCATGGTGCGGTGCGAAAGGTGCCGGAACCAACATTCTGTGTACTTGTACCATTAAAGCTCCGCGCCGACTTGTTCGAGGCGCTAGCGCATGTGGCTGGACTGTTCTGTGAGACTGCGCAATTGAGAGAAACGACGATAAAAAGTCGATGGTGCTCAATGGCAAGTAAAGGAATTGTTCAAGTTAGGATAAATTCGAATTCGAAGGAAGAAAGAAAAGTAAGCTTGGCGGGAGCGGGGCACCCGGCCCGTCCAGCCTTCAAATGGTAACACCGTTTTGAGTGGGCCAATAAATCTAGTTTTCCAGTCTTCATTCAGTCAATCGAGATAGTGGATCAAGTCCAGAAATTAAATAAATTGCGGTACATGATAGATGTTTCGAGAGAGTGTAATGAGTTGATGTCCCACTTTTCTCCCCGAGAACCGCGTACTTTGTGTAAGAATGAATACTTAGGACAGTCCTCCGTTAACAGCGTTCTCGATGGTTCTCCCGCTTAAAGAGATCCAAGGTTTTACGGAGGTCTAATAACATAATTTGATAAGGTTTGCACAGAAGAGGTGTCTAGTTGTATATAGGACGCACTCAATAGTTGTACTGTTTGGCCAAGAATCCAGCTGATGCGAGGAGTAAGCATCATTCTGATTCCTAGCCTCCATCAATAAAATAGGGTGCATGCGCCCTTCCTCGATGTGGCGAGGAAGGGCTTCAGGGTGGTGCAAAGGGGTGCAAAGCAAGCGTGCATCAAACTATTCAGAGTTAGGTTCAGACCTTGATAGATGCTGAAACCGAGGCCAGGAGTTCCATGGATAGATATTATACATCGCAACAAATTAAGCTTTGGCAAAAGCATTTCGGGAAATTGAGCAAAGGGATGCTACATCAAGTGTCTTCGAATTTGGTAACAGACAACGGCGAGAGTATTTCTTCTTGAGAGTAGAACATTGGGGGGCGCCTACGCTTCGCTTCTTCTTCGCTGCAGTCCCTCATTTCATGGGACTCAACACGAACGACATCAGGCTACACCCAATGAGCTCTGGTTTCAAAACACATAATACGGGACGCACTTTATGACGCTCAGTCGAAGACATCACATGAGGAAGAGAATCGCCTTGACTGCCGCACGTTGAATCGCCGCCGAATTTCCATCCGCCACGAGAGTTAAGACTACTCATCATGGAGTTGGTGTACAGTTTACAGAGCGGGAAGTTGAAGATGAGGTGGGTACCGGTAGGCTAAGATATTCCTCAGTAGTTATCGAAATGGTCATAATTTCCAACGACTCACATCTACCAAGTAGAAAATCAAATCCAATGTCGCGCAAATCGAGGTCATAAGACCGGTCTGCATCGTAACTGAGAGAAACGTTTGAGGATCACCTTGTCGTCGTACGGAGTTATTGACTCACGGCGTATAACACGATCGACTAGCTCATCAGATGCTTGAAACCCGGTTTTATGTTTTCTCTGTGATTGTACGAGTCACGATTTGGCACATGCAAGCAATAAATCCTACAAGGAACTTACCCTGGAAAAAAACACATTAGAGAGACCGATTTGCAAATATGACACTTACAGATGCCAAACCATGATGACAGTGATGAATATATCAGCGAAACATTCCGAAGCCAGCCAGAGAATCACGACAGACTGAATGAGAAAGTAAGATCATACGAACATATTAATGAGAGAAGTGCTACCTTGAAATTGCGGAATAATATGAATTGAGGTTGGAAGCCTACTTCCACAGCTGTTGCTACTCCACCGCCTTGTGTTAGGCATGAGCGACATTCTTTTGGCAGCATAGTCGAGTGACGCACTTCCTCCTGCCAGGCTAGCCAAGATTATGATGCAAACGAACCAATGGTTGTTAGTCAGGACCTTGACCCTCCACGCAAAGAACACTTGAACCATAGCGGCGATTATACCCTATAAGAAAGAATCTTTTCAGCGTTGTTCGCCCAAAAGTCAGCAATCGACTAACTGTGAGGGCCGGATCTACACAAAGCAGTGACATTGATGCATCGATATAGAGTGTGAAAAGACCAACCTGTGCCAAAAACTAGGCGCGGGATCAGATACGGCACTGTCATTGACGCTAGCAATATACTCACCCCAGTCAGCGCTCCCAAGAAATGGGACATCGCCTAAGCTTCTGTCAGCTGTATTAGCGAGCCACGTGATCATTAACTTGCCAAAGTGCACAATGAGGGATCTGTACATGTACACAAAGTCGAAGACCGTGTTAAGGGAATCAGCGAAAAAGATAACAGCAACCTAGAACACACGTCAGGGCTGGTCTATCGTTACGCAGATGGAGGGTGACTTGCGTAGGCTTTCATCCAGGTTTTGTCTCTGTAGCAGAGTAAGAATGGCGTGACAATGAAAACGGCGTAATGCTATACTTCTTGTAGGTCACATAGTAGAGATAGACCTGAGCGATCATGATCCCATAGAGAAGGACATTGAAGACGAAGCCAATGAGCATAGGTCCATGTCTGATATGTCGGTATAAATCAACGAGTAGGAATGTGAGAGAATGCACAAGCTCACGCTACTTCTGCTGGCGTCTTCATGGTGATAATCAAAAAGCAGATTAGAAAATGCTCGGCTGACCCTCAGACGTATTTATGAAGTGCATCTACGGCAACTTACGAGGATGTCGGTCTAATGCAATTAAGGTTCCCGAGGCGCTCACTGCTGTATTGGATGATGAGGTCCGGGAAGTATTGTTAGCTTCATAGTTTGGGTGGAGTAACTGCAAAGAGCATCTGACGAAGGAAGGTCAATTGAAATCCTAAATTCAGATCGGAGGTAGAACGTACCCAGAGAGCAAGCCGTGTAACGGCTGATGCTGATGCGCGCATCACAGTGCTCGGAACTACACAGCCTAGTACGCGGTACCGCAACGGGAGAAGGATCCTAAAAAAGAATGTTTGGAGACCTAGTAAATCTAGCTTGAGTCCTTAATAGAGGTAGAAATTTGGATATATTCTGTCGAAAACAAAGACTATCAAAGAAACCGTGCGCACCTCGAGCTTAGAAGGTGTGGGTTCGCTTCTTGAACTGCTAGACGCTCGTCAGAATTTCGGACCCACGAGACAGAAGAGTATCTGATAGACAGCTAGCCGGGATCTCGAAGATCATGCTGGATGCATCTGTGACTGTTCACGAGCCCATGATTGCTGCGCGTTAGTCTGCTTTAGGGCACTAATAGTAAGCACTTCGGAGGTCAAGGTAATCCTGGTAATGGGTGGTCGGAAGGTTGCCGAACCGTCCGGCCGGCTATATCCGAAGTTTTCGAGTAAACAACACCAAGCTACGCGTACGCGTTGAACAATGACCGTGTAGAGAACGTCACAATCGTCCTGTGACAATGGACCCCCGAGACTCGTCCAGTCACACCTTTTCTCTTCATTCTCTACCACCAGCTCGGCCTGTTGAGTGTGTCCAGGCCCACTGTCCTTCTACCCATTCCTTGAGTTCTTCGTCGTCGTCTGCAGCGACGAGTACACGATCTGACCATGTCTCTTCCTACGCCTCCCGGCACATCGCATCGCGCCGACAAGGAAAATTGTCCTATAGCTTCATCGTCGCGTGTACTATGGTCGCCCAACGACAAAATTCATCCCCTTTCTAGTCTACCGCGTATTCCACAAATTCGTAGCGCATCCAAGGGCCGTCCAACGAAGTCGATTCTGAAGAAGCCGTCGCGTCTGTCTCCCATTCCAGAGACGAGCAAACGCGAGATCACGCCAGAACCTGGCTCTCCCCAGGAAGATGATAAGTATCTGCTGACGCCACTGTCGAAAATAGTGGCTCCTGATCCCCTAATGTCGGACCTCATCGAATCCTATTCGATCCTGACGGCAAGACTTCGGTCTTGTATTCCTGATGCAGATGAAGTCAAGTCGTCGTGGCCTCTTTTCAACCCACTGAGAGACCATCGGGAAAAGCTTGCGGGTGCCATCGTTAGAGACGTAGGAAGGGCCCTGGTAGATCCTCTTGCGGGGGCGTTGACGGAGAAAGACCAGAACAGGGCGTTCCTCCCAACACCACAGCACAGTCCGAAGAAGAAAAGAGGAATGGATGCCGAACAAGTGAAATACGCTCGCGATCTATGCACGACCAGCCATGCTGTCATCAAGTTTCTGGGCTTTATCCTCGCACTCCCACCAATTTTTGAGATCTTCACGGGTGCGTTGTTCATGCCTTTTATGACGCCAATACGCTCAAGCCGCCGATATAGCGGTAGAACTGCGTTCTGTGCTGACCAGTGTTTTGGCGATACCACTTGCTAAAGAGCTTCCTACGCTATATACGCGCAAAACCTGCGCGCTATCCATCTGGCTTATTCAAGTCCAGCGACTTCCCGTAGAAGTTCTGGAGCCAGCGGCCGATCGAATTGCATACGCACTCTCACGTGGCATTGATGGAGAGTTGGGAAAAGAGGGTAAAAAGGGTTCGGCAAATGACGGGCTAAGGGTGTGTCTCTTCTAAGATTGCCTTGACAACGTTGTCTGACTGCCTCTGATAGGCTATCCATGACCTGTCTCTGCACCTGCCTTCAACATTCGTGCCTTCATTTACGAAGATTCTATCATCTGTCTTCACAAATCTACTCAGCCCGAGCATCGTTCTACGCGTGCAAGCATGCCATGCCCTTGGAGGCCTTGCCTTGGCCAGCTCATTCCTTCCTTCGTCGGAAATACACTCGGAACTTTCAGAAAATGTTGCAATACTCCTCACAACTATCCCCCCTAAGCCTAAACCTTCGCCGTCGAAAAATAAAGACTCTTCCGCCCATGTTGAGGCTCCTATCGTTCGAACGTTGCGAACAACTCTTAGCGCCACAGACCCTCTACATGTTGCCCATGGACCTGTTTGGGGGCTTCAGATCCTTGCGAGCTTCCTGACTCTGCTTCGTTCTCGGGCCTATGACGATCCAGCGGTATTCCGCATTATCTCTGCTCTCTTTCAGGTGCCAATGAGGCACAAGAAGAACTCCGTTCGAGGGCTGCTGTGCGTTGTTTGGCGTGTCATTACATGGGTTTATTTCCAGCCTCGACTTCCCTTGTCTGACGAGCTGACTTCGAGCACCGAATCTATACACCGGCTAGTATCCACTCGAGAAAATTGGTGGAAGTTCGTGAAGGCGATTGTGTCGATGCAAGCAGGCATTAGCACGCTCACTGCATTGTTTGCTAGTGGCACCATCTCCGAGGTCATGGACCGGGCTGTTGACCTACTCGAGCATATGATCCACAAGCGTGATTCAACCTGCAGAGACGCACTTGCAGTCATGAGGCAGCTTATCGGCTTTGAGGCACCCGACGTTGAATGGAATTGGAGTCTCTTAACGCCACAGTCGCTGTTCTCGTCTAATCCTGGTCTTCTCACCGTTGACTTCAAGGTTTTACAGACCGTTGTTTCACCTATGTATGAGGAATGTGCGGGTGTACATGACCTACGTTCTTTTAGCAAGGATGATTTGATGGGCGGCCGCGTATTGACGGCTTTCTTTAACGTATGGCGAAAGGGCGTTGCATGCTTCGGTCTCAATGACGAAGCGACTGTGGTAAGACACTCGATCCCTTAATTTTCGAAAAGGACCTAATTTTCGGATAGTCTGAAATCACGTTGACTTGGAAGTATCTCCTCAATGCCTATTTGATCACTCACGAAGGTATGTATATCTGTGCATTTTGTTCCCTTCGAAATTGAAATGTTACTCTAGAGTCCGGGTCCTACGCGAGAGATGAAGTAGCTCAAATGGCTGTGGAGACTTTGGAAGACATCCTCAAAGACTCGAACGTGACGACGCATGCTCCTTCCCCTTCATCTTCTCCACTTAAGTCCCCTGCCAAGAAACCTCCTTGCACTTCCATCGCTCTCCACAAGCTCAAAGTTGTTCAAGACCTATGGACAATCGCACGCGAGTTGATACCAAAAGGTAGTCTTTGCATTGCAAACCGTCTTCTCGCCTGCTTGATGAAGAATGAGTCTGACTTGACGGACGGGGATGACTGTGTCAGAAAAGAGTGGGCTTCGCTTTGTGCTCAAGTGGCCGTAGTATGTGAAAAGGAGGAGCTCAAAGCTTTCTGGTCATTCGTGGTGGATGCAGACATACCCGCGTGGAAGTGGAATTGGTCTTCAACCGTTAGGAGCATCGTCTGGCGAAGTTTTGCCAGCGCCTGGCACCACGAAGGCACTTGGGATAGTATCGTTGTTCTTCTGAATGTACCGTTCATGTGAGTTCGTATATTTCACGCCTAAGCAGATGGTTAATACATGTTTACAGGCCTGAACATTTTTGGGATCTGTCCGACAATGACTTCAGGGCGTGGGAATCCCTCCTCAGCGTAGGCGTTGAGAAGGCGTTCGACTACGGTATGGATGCTTCTGAGTTCATCGACTCCGTTGCCGCGAAAGTCTCGCAGCACCTGGATCCCACCATCACATCGGTGACAAGGATAACTGACGCCCTTATATCTCGCGTAGACATGTCAGATGTTCGGCAGATGCCTACATCATTAGTTGACCTGCTCAACGAGACACTAAGGACAAGTTATCCTCCGGAACCGAGTAATATGACGACGTCGCTGTGGATGGTTAGGTCGCTAGTCCGCATGCTAGAGACGTGTCCGCCGGAATTAATTTCCAATGTCCTCAACGTCTTGCAAGAAGGGCTGTCTTTGTGGATATCGGATGAGTTCAAAGGGTTCAAGCCATCAGACTATTCGGGCGATGTAAGATCTGCTGTCTGTCATATTTCTGCTGTTCTCATCCTCCCTAGATCCTATCCTTGTATGAGGTGGTATTGATGACCATGCAAAGCCTTCCGCGCGATCACGAGAACCTCGCGCACTTCAGCGCACTTATTGAAGCTGCCTTTTACGGACGCGAAGACAAACCTCAAGGGACATTTAATGCCTTTACCGATTTCTGGCAGGACACATTCTCGACGAAGATCCCGCTAAGCGATTGGCCTCAAACTGTTCGAGCATTCTTCGGTATATGCGAACCCCCTGTGGGGATAGACTCAGGCGAGCCGACATTGCATGACATGTGTCCCTCTGAAGAAGTCGCAGAGATGTCCATGTTCACAACCCCTCCTTCGTCTCCCATCCGAACTCCTGCACGCCCTCACAAATCTCCGGCGACGTTTCCTCGGCATTCCGACGTTATGTTGTGCACTCCGGAGTCTCCTACTGTTTCCGGCAGAGTTTCTCGCCGATCAAGCTCAGGCAAGAAAGTGAACTGGATTGATGACAAGGAGAATGTACCACTGAGGATGCCAGTCACGCGATCTTCCAAAGGGAAACGTCGGATGTCAAGTGACGGGAATGATGGACCAGCGCCCAAGAAACGAAAGTCTAAGCATGCAGTCAAGGAATACCCAAGCAGTGAAGACGAAACCCATAAAACCCTACCTGTCGACTCTTCGCCTAGTTCCGATGTATTTTCCTCGGGTGGCTCCAGCTCGGGGAAGAGGAAAAGAATTATCATGGAATCTGTTGAAGTTCCAACGCTGAGAGAGGCTATCCGCAGACGATTGGCCGAGACGCTGAACAGCCACACTTTGTCGCCTCCAGGATCGTTCGATGATATGCTTTTCCGTGAGATTGGAAAGAAACGTTCGAGTTCTGGATCCAACGGTAGCGGTAAGTCACTGTTTATTCTATTTTCATGAGCACGGCTAATCGTACACGCAGATGACTCTGTTTTGTCCCCCACAACGGAGCCCGCTTCATCTGATGATGATCCGCATTATGGGCAGGTCACGCCCCACCATCTCATCTCACCCGACATCCCTTGCCGCCGGATTGAGGACGAAGATGACAGGCACGACCCGCCTAGTGATGACTCGATTCTGTGTCCTAGTCCGACCAAGGACGTAATACAGAGGCGGCTACAAAGACGGTCGTCAGGGTCTCCGAAAACGATTTATTAATCGACTCATACGTTTCGATTTGTATGTTTATCGCTTTTAAATTATTGTCTTCTTCATCTTTCGTTACTTGCATACCTGTACATTTTCAAGCTGTGGTAGTTTTGTTATAAAATTTGTCGTGTCTTCAGTGGAAGAAGGGTATTTTTCGGAAGTGTTTGCCAAACAGAAGCAATCATCAAGTTATTGCTTCCGCGGTAGCAACCGCCTCTTCTATGTACCATCACTACTGCTCTCCCTCTTCCTCTACGCTTCCCTCTCATGGCTGTTAAATTCAAACAATCTACCACTTTTATTATCTTCTCCCGTGTGCTCTGGTTCTGCTTTATATTGGACATTTACTCACGAACACCATTCGGTTACAGGACCTTTTAACGAAACTGCGAATCGCAAAGTCTTATTCTGGAACGAAGATCCCAACAAGGATCTTGTTTTCAAAGCTGAAGTTGAGATCTCCAATCCGAAGGTATTATCCAGAATTTATTTGGTTGGAGGGACGTCGCATAGACCATTTTACAGGGCCAAGAATACACTATCACCCCAAGCACGGGAAGAGTCGAGCCCAATAAGAGCATTAGACTTACATGTACGGTCGATTTAACTCCGATGTGCTATCTTGGAGGTGAATCGATGCTCCAGTGACGAGGCATGCCATGACAGAAGACCCCGGACCGTGTACAGACTTGTTCAAACTCAAGAGCTGTCTTGTCACACCGACCACAAAGATCAAAGACCTAGATTCATATGTACGTTTATCCATTGCGACTGTGTCGTTCATTGACTGTTTTGCTCCAGTGGAAAAACAAACGCAAGAGCTCAAGCGAGGTACATGTTCAGCATTTACGGTTGACTTGGCTGCAGGATCCAAATAGCGAAGCAGCAAATGCCGTGAATGTGAAGCCTGAGAGCACCATTGTCATTCCCGGTAGGTCTTTCTGTTATTGATGGACTGTCTTTGTGTTTATATGCCGTCACGAGCCAATGCACAGATCCACGCCATCCCAAGTGGTGGATTCGAGATTCACAATCCGAGATCCAATTACGTTTTGTACAGACTTGTGATTACGAACAAGGTGATTCACTCCCTCGCAGTCTCTCTAACGGTGTGTCCAATGTTTTCAGGGTTTCACGTTTACAGATCCAACTGAAGGGTATGTGCGGCCCTCGGAGACACGCGAATTCCAAGGTGCGGCTCACTAGATTTATTGAGGCCACCCGTCAAGATAAGCATGTCCAGTTCGCTGCCGTGCTGGAACGTATTTGAGACCCCTGGATAAACTCGTGATATTAACTGCCGAAGCACCATCAAGCGTCGAGGGGTCACACCTAAAACACCTGTCCGATATTGTAAGTCTTTCGTCGATGGAAATCCCCAACTGTCTCGAGACTGATGGTCTTAGTGGCTCCACGAGCGGAACTTGGGGGTTAATCACCACACGCTGAGGGTTGTAGAAGGACAGGTACGGAAGGAGCAGAGGATTGAGGACGAAGAGGCAGAGCTGTTGATGGATTGTTCGGAAGAGGAGGAAGCGGGTGAGGTGGATATTCACGACGATGATATTAACGTGAAACGATCGAGCTGGCTATCAAAAGCGATAAGTAGATTCTATTGAGTTGTGTTTTCGTTGACTAGGATTCGCAGAATGAAGGCATGATAATGATTATAACTGCTGTCTGTCGTGCCGACGTAACATTGGGAACCACTTCATGAACATAATGCCGAGAACACCGAGTTGGTTCCGATCAGTTGCTTTATATCGATCGAACGTCATTCCAACTACTCGCTCATCATCGTCGCTCATGGGGCGCTTCCTTTCCATCTTCTTCTCTTCCCACCATGTCCAAGCAGCTCCTCGATACCCCGTCCAAACACCCTTTCTCTCTCTCAGGTCTCGCCGACAAAACTTGGAATTTTATTTCAGAATCTGCTATTCGAACTGCATGGACTCCTCTTACCGGCCTCGCTCAAATTGCAGCCATGTCGTGCGCAGTGTTGTCTTTTTTCTTTGCCCATGGTAACATATACCGTATCGCAGGTTGATGCAGCGCGTCAACAAAGGCAGCTTTCGTGTGCTCACGTATACAGGTGTCCATACATTTCCCCGTACTGGTCCCAAGAACCCAGGGGAACGCACTGCAGAGCTTCGTGTTGTTAACGATGTCTTCTGGATTCGTCTTTGCACCATGGGGGACCTTGGGTTTGCCGAAGCGTATATGTACGGTGACGTTGAGTGTGATGATCTGGTGTCCTTGTTTCACGTAAGTACGCGGGACTCTACCTCGGCTCGGCATCAGCGTTCACAACTCTTAACGTCTCAAGATTTTCTTGGACAACAGGGACAATCTGTCGAACCTGGACTCCAAAGCTTCGTTTCTATTCACCCTGCCTCAAAAAATAACATCGTATCGATTCCTCAACACCATTAGCAACTCTCGTTCCAATATATCAGCCCATTATGATATCTCGAACGAGATGTTTGCCGGTACGCGTTGATTATACTCCGTGCCAAGAAAGATTGATCATTCATACGTTTGACAGGTTTTCTATCGCAGGACATGACCTACTCATGTGCCATCTTTGAAAACCTTGATGGGGACCTGAAGAGCGGTGCTGATCATCGGCTTTTTAGTGGTGCTGAGGGCCTTCAGCGGCTCAGTTTTTCGGACGAAGAGCAGGTGTCTACGGCGATCATAGACAATCATCCTCTTAAGGCCGAGAGTGACCCTCTTTACCAGGCTCAGATGCGTAAGCTCACTCATATCATCAA
Organism: Armillaria novae-zelandiae; assembly: GCA_030435655.1. Lineage (NCBI taxonomy): Eukaryota > Fungi > Basidiomycota > Agaricomycetes > Agaricales > Physalacriaceae > Armillaria > Armillaria novae-zelandiae. Next base: position 1,520,616 of record JAUEPR010000003.1, on the reverse strand, counting down.
AAAGGCCAAAATCATGCCGGGTCATAGAGTGCTCGAAATCGGGAGCGGCTGGTGTTCTATGGCGATTCTCATTGCTCAGACGATACCTAATACGATTGTTGATACCTTGACGCTCTCGGTAGAGCAACAGACCCTGGCACAGCAGCGCATCTGTGAAGCTGGTCTACAACAAAGAATCTCAGTGCATCTGATGGACTATAGGAACATGCCCGCGGAGTGGGAAGCAGCTTTTGACAGATTCATCAGCATTGAGATGATAGAGGCTGTGGGAAAGGAGTTCTTGGTAACATACTGGGAACAAGTTGATTGGGCACTGAAGAAAAAAGGTGCTGTCGGTGTTGTCCAGGTTATAACAATACCAGAAGCCCGTGAGTTCGTTGTTATGCCAGCTAAATTTAGGCTGATCTATATCCCTCAGGATTCGAGCGGTACATGCGCGAAGTTGATTTTATACGCAAATGGGTAAGTCATTATCAGGACTAAATTTCCCCATGGTTCAGCTCACGAACGTTTCAGAGTACGTCCGTTTCTCATGATTTTGTATAATTGTTCATACCGTGTCTTATGTCCAGTTTTTCCGGGCGGGTTTTTGCCGACCCTGGTTCTTCTTTTTGAAACCCTACAACAAGGAACCAAGGGAGGCCTCACTGTAGATTCGGTCAGCAATATCGGTCCTCATTACGCACGAACGTTGCGTGAATGGCGGAGACGGTTCTTACTTGCCTTTGAGAGCAAGATTGTTCCCGCGTTACAGAGACAATATCCCGACATCATGACGGGTCCTCAGGGCAGGTCCCAGATTGAAGTTTTCAAGCGAAAGTGGATATGTGAGTAAAAATGGTCTATACAAGGAAAGTTCTAACACTTGGTTAACGTCCTAGATTATTAGTAAGTGATCATTACTGTGAGCCTTGTCCAGCAATCTTACTTCCGTCAGTTGCTATTGCGAAGTCGGATTTACCACCCGTACGCTAGGTGGTACGTTGTCGTGTATCTTGTGGTCCCGTCTCCTTAAGATTAATTTAACAGATCATATCATCTCTTTTACACGAGAAGGATGCCAGGAGTATGGGTGTGATACATACGTGTAGTTGATATATAGTGATTAATTTGATGAACAGGACACCATTAATATCAAGGCGTTGCCATACTTTCATAATATGCACGAGTGTGCCACCGGTTATTGAGCAGAATTGAAGCATTTACCCATCTGCTCAAGTATCCTCCCACTGAGAGTGTGAACCAGGTGCTGCGCCTCCATCAAAGCTTCTCTCTGCATGGGAGTTTCTTCGCCAAAGGCAGTGCATGCCCGTCTCAAAGCATCCAGCGCAGCAGGAGTATTCGTAGTAGCCGGCGTGGTCTGATTGCGCCGTAGTGGCGGACGGTCTTCAGCTGGGAATGCCGGAAGAGGCTCGGTAAGATGTCGCCCAACTGAAGAATGGGGAGTTTGAAATGCACGTGAAGAACCTCGAAGAAAACTGTGAGTGCAGGGATACACGACACCGGGAATAACTGACCGGGTCTCAATGTATTGGAACCAACGGAGAGCAAACGGATGGCCTCATGGCCATGATCATCAGAAAATTCTGCAACAAGCGCCGACACTTCAGAAAGAGCCTTAGGCAAGGACGTAAATGAAACTGTACCTGCTTCGCCATGCTCTTCATAAAAATCATTCACGATACGTGCCTCCAGATTTTCCTCATCTAAATCCATAGAGAAAGAATCTTGGGAGGAAGGTCCAGGCGTCATCAGTTGGCTCTCACGACTTCTATGTGCCGTAGACGCGGTGTATCGTGGGATGACAACACCCTCAAAGGCCTGCTTCCTCCTCGCACCTCGAGGCGATGGTGGCAACGCTCCAGCACCAGCCAGAATCTTTCGCTTCTTTAGTTGATTGTCACCATCTGAGTTTGAAGGACTAGGACGTTTCAAGGAGGGCGAATCCTCATGAGGTTTGGGAGATGGCGTAGTGGGCGCTTCGGTTCTAACAGGGCTAGACTGGGGGGGTAAAAACGGAAGTGGAGCTACCGGAAAAGAGGATACATTTGATGGTCCTGCAGGCGCAGGATGTGCTTCGAAATAGACAGGCCTCGGAGTGCTGTTTGAAGCCCGACCCCGCCGGGAACTATCTATTGGTGTAGAGAGGCCACTGTGCGGGTCCGAGTCAGGTACAATGGAACATGGCTGGGGAACGTTGAAAACATGTCAATCATTGAATTTCAACATCCCTGACACGTACGGTAAACTGTGACTCGAGGAGCCCACCCCCAACAAGCTGGCTATTCATATCGTTCAGAACAGACAGACATCTCACGATAGGTGGGGGATAACGCCCAAAGAATTCTTCGATGTCCCGGTAGGTGGCGCACCAAAACCTTGTAAAGGCGGCCGGCCCGAGTCCCGATTGATCGTGACAAAAGCCACAAGCGAGAAATGCGGACAGCTTATCGAGAACAGAAATCGACAATTCGTGATTATGCAACATATCCAGTGGCCGGCAATATAGCTGACGTATCTGTATAATGTATATGGTATAGCTTAGAGACCTAATGGAGCCAGAGACCGGAAGGGACGCACTACTTCTTTGTGATCGGCGGAGGAGAGTACATTAGATTCATCGGCTATCCATAATTGGAGAGACTGCTGGAAGAATGCAACAGTGTTGAGAATAGAAGACGAAAACGGTATCATCTGGCCGACGAAACGTAAGGTTTGAAGGCATAACGGTAGAACATCAGCAGGAGGGGGGTAGAGAGCTGTGAGACTTTCATCGGCAACTTGGAGAGCACGGTCAGATAAATCGATAGTGCCTGCAGTAATGAAAAGTGTCAAGAACTGCTTCGGATCGATGTTTGACCTGTATTGACTGAATTGTAAATGCCGGGAAGTTGCGTGTTCAATTTGACCACTTACTTAGAATGATTATCCTCGAGAATATCGGATACTAATTTGCTCGATGAAACAGCTACCTTAGATATTGCCTTGGAAAGAAGCTCTCGCCATAAATCGAGATCATTATTTGTCGTCGGCCATTTCCTGTGAATCGTATGAAATTAGTGGCCTAAAAACAGCCGGGATAAGACTCACCCAAAAGACATCTTTAACAAGGTAACAAGAACATGTTCCGAAAGGAGATCGACATCCTTCGACTTACGAGCCAGAACACGCCACAGGCGCATTGTAACATCCGGTTCGGAGCTCATGATGTCTCCCAGAATACCGAATTCGTTGCAACAAGAAAAATCCAGAGAAGCCGCCAAGTCCTCGCATAGGCTTGACCACGTTGAGTGCAGATCGAGGGTGTCTGCGGGGCACTGAATCGTAAGGATCTTCTTTAGCAAATCTTCCGCAAGTCCATGGAGCCAGGAATCAGAGAAGACATTCTTCGCCACTGACCACAGGCTGGAAACGAATCTTAGTGACCGAGTAGGTGCCTCGACACTTCCATTAGGGATTGACATTGGAAGAAAGCCGGCCATGGTGCTCGATACCCGACCTGTGAAGCCGGACGATGCAGTCAGGTGTATTCTACCCTGTGTTAACTGTGTTTGGACTAAAAGCAACGACTGCCAGGCCCCGATGAGATTTTTCTAGATGCAGAAAATTCTTCAGTCAGTCCTAGACAAATAGAAAGAACAAATTATAGAATCAATCAACCCACAAGTAGTGCAGTATCGGGGTCCCGCAAGACCGCAGTAGATGCGGTTATCCAGATATCGATCAAGGCGTCCCATTTCCGGATAATGTCCTCTTCGGAAAGTTGCCAAAGTAAATGAGGCGATTTCTCGTTTATCGCCTCGACAACAGATGAAATGGTCTCTGATGTTGAGTTTAGTATGGTGTCGTTGAACAGCTCTAGGGGTAGATAAGATTTAATGGCCGGGATGCCTCTTCCCGGCAAAGATGACGCTCCAATGGAGCCAAGCACCTGGCTCAAGAGAAAAATACCATCGGCGCGTGTCGGGGCGTGATTACTAGACACCATCTTTTCAAGGACCGACAGCGCTCGCGAAACGCCTTCAGTGGATCCGTCCTTAGCGCCAAGTACAGCAGCTATAATGGCTTCTCCTATACCGCCTTTCAGCTCTTCCTGAACGACGAGGAAAGCGCTCTCAACCGTTTCTTCGGCCCGGGGAGTCCCCGACTTTGTCCTTATGTCAAGCACCGACGAGAAGGCCCAGACAAGGCACTTCCAAATAACAGGTTGAAGCCGTTTCAGCCGTTGCTGTGAGGCGGCCTCTGAAAGAGTCTTCACGAATAAAACGATGGAAGGTCGGTGTGTTAGAGCGCCATAGTCGGATAATACGACGAGCGAGGAAACAGCGACTAGCGACCACGCGGGACTCTGCGTTTCCACCGCACATTTGGGACTGAGAGCAGCTCTGATGCCCCCCCGCTCAGAATGCCGAGCATTCCGAGAAGAAAACTCGGCGATGAAGTCACGGATCTTGGCCGCAATGGTCTGAAAGGCGTCCACGGACGTAGAACCGTCTTCAAGCCTTGCCGACGCAAGACAGCTGATAATGCGGGTAACGAGCAAGCGGTATTCAAAATCGGGGGATAGCAGGAGAGGAAGGAGGTTCGAGAAGAATGAGACTAGTGAAGGCGCGAATTTGGCCTTGTAGTAGGTGACGAGTTTGAGTAACATCTTAAAGAATATTTGTATTAGCACAATTCAGTTATGAAATGAAGGAGTATCGACCTTCAGACTGTTAGTACGAGCTTCGCTCTTCTCAGTCCCACTACCGAGCGCATGCTTGGCAATTACTGCCATTGTGTCAGAGTACGGACTGAGAATATCTGCAGGCAAATTCTGATTGCTCAATATCCACAATATAAAGTTGCGGATACGTTGAGGTTCTGCACATGGAAGGTTTGAAGTCATAGACACCGCTACTATATCGCCCAGGAAGAAGCGGAGCTCTCTAACTGTCGACAGATCAGACAATTGGCACACATAGGCATAGAAGCCTACCTGTAAATTGTTTGTACAGAGGCCGCATGGATAATATATTCGACAGCAATCTCAGGGCATTGTAAGTCAAGGAATATCGCATTTCCAAGGCTGTCTGTGCTTGCTCGTTTGTTGGCGTGTTCAAACTGGTTAGCTCTTCCGGGGACGGTTCAATCCTTATAAGCATGATATCTCTTCGCAGAGCTTGGGTTAGCGATGCTGAAGCTTTGCGGAGAACGGCGAGAGAGTGATGGGCTTGGTCTTCGTCGTTGATCGCATCTGCATCGGTGCGGATTCTGTTAGCAAGTTCGGTATAAGCTTCATTCAGATCCGTAAGAGAGACTTCAGCTTCAGGGCTTAAAGATTTGACAAGGGTTGATACTGAAGAGTCGTAATATTTCCTAGGATTAGAAAGGGGCGAGGGTGGCATAGGAATTGTGGCGCAACTAGTTTTGTCTTGGCCTTGGTGTGCGCTCCCAGATTGAGGAGTAGAATTAAATAGTCCCGGTGCAGGAGGTTGCTCGTGCGACTGTTTCAACAGCGGGGGAAGATTATTGATGGGGATGTTCTCCTTGTCGAGAGACTTGGAAGCAATAGGCATGCCAATTCGGGAGTATGGTATCACCCGAAAGGGTTGAAGGTGGTAGATGAAGGGGAGTGGGTATTATTGCACTAAGATGATATGGTAAGCCACAATTTATTTTATAGTAGAATTGAAGGAATACTGACCTTTATGTGGCTCCAGGATGAACAAAAGTATGTGAGACCCAACCGCCTCGTCAAGTATATGCAGGAAGAAACTATGAACAATAAAAAAGACAATACCAAGACATGGGGATACTGGCTTGCTGGCAGTACAATGTCAGGACGCGAAATAAACGATGATCACGTCATGGTCACAAGCGCGCATATAATCACGTGGATATTCTATTTCTGGACAGTGTGTGACATGTCGTCTCGCCTTTCTCGACTCGCAAGCCATTTCCAACTGCGAGCAATAATTTCAAGAGTTTCCATTTATTTATAATACAAGCTTTTGCAGCATGTTTTGCATGGATGTTGCCTGCTAAATTACCCAGTTATAGCACCGCTGTCAGGCAAAACCGATCAATGCTAGGCGTGTCGGTTTCACTTCTTGCTTTCTAACCATCATTATTTTCAACTTGAAACTCACGCTGGCCATGATGTTCCAATTTATCGCTTTCTTCGTTGCTATTCTTTGCGCTTTCGCTGTTCTCAGTCTTCCTATCACCGCTGAAGCTGCCCGTCTGCCTGCTCTTTATCGTTCTGAGCAATCGAACCACCCTGCGATATCCCGCCGAGATGTATTCAGTCCGAAAATCACGAATCCTACTGCTGGTACAACGTGGTTCAAAGATTCGCGCGTTAATGTTACGTGGTACGTCCCTTCTCATACCCTATCCGAGCCATTAGGCTCAACCTTAGGCACCGTTCAGGGATACAAGTAATGCACCACAAAACCTCACGAATACGAAAGGGAAACTTGTACTTGGCTTCATGAACGACCAGGACGACAGCGAGCACTTGGATATGCGTATGTTTTTATGTTCCGTCCCACGCAGCATCTCGTTCAGGACCTTAATATTCCTCTTTACCTAATAGAAAATCCACTCGCACAAGGGTTCGATATCTTGGCTGGTACCATGTCTTTTCTTGTACCCGATGTAATGCCTGGGCCAGATTACATCGTCGTCCGTGAGTGACCTTGGTTCTTTCAACCTTTCCGTTCGACTCATATTCGGGCCTTTCAGTCTTTGGCGATTCTGGAAATCGTAGTCCTAGATTTGAGATTAGGATACCGGAGGCTGGGGCTAGTGGCGCGCTCGACGAGGTTATCTGTGCAGCAGGAACATGTGGGTAACGCCGTCGACAGTGATCCCGATATTGGAGCTGGTTGTCCTAGTTGTCTTCGTCGACGCACTGTTGATCGGACTCTCTGTCTCCGTGTGACCACCTGCCCGTGTTCATTGAAAGTTTAGTGTGGTACGACTCTGTACAGCTTCTCTGCGGGACACTGTATGTGCTGAATGCTGCTAGCACGCTGTTGGTCGAGAATCGTTCCGGGAACTACTCAAATTGCCTCTGACAGTGGTGTTTAGTCTTTTAAATGTGATTTGCAGTCAGCAGAAGGATGCCTATTGTCTAGAGCGCTGGCCTAGTCTGCCTGCGTACCTGGGCGATAATTCTGAATGTATTTACTGACAGGCTTTCTTGCTTCAATATTGTGCTCGCCGATGTCTACCGTCAGAAGCAAGGCTGTCTTCTTTGGTTCGACGCGGACCAGCCCAAAACGGCAAAGTGCGTAATATTGAGAAGCGCGGTTGAGTATAAATGGGCTGAACAGCCAATCTCCAACTTCACCTTGCCCTCTCTCCTCCTACCACCACCATCATCGCAGTGAATCCTCGCCCAGTCATGTTCTTCCTCGCCGCTCTCTTTTCTGCCTTTTTCTTCGCCGTCGCCATCGCCTATCCAGCGTCCAAGCCGCAGGAGCTCATGGTCTGGAGCCCTACCATCACCTCGCCCACCTCGTCCACCAATTGGTACACTGGCACCTTCCACAATGTGACTTGGGGTAGGCATTTCCTCCCCTTCAGCGTATTTTCTACGACACTAACCCGCTGCAGACACGGAGGGTATGCCTGAGGAAGTCCAGAGCAGCACAGGACTGCTGTTGTTGGGACACCAGTCCAATGGCAGCGAGAACCTTGACATCAGTGAGCGTCCATACTCTGATTGTAGACATCGACTAACTAACTTCGCCGTGCGTATTGCAGATCATCCCTTGGCTAATAAATTTCCTTTGAGTCAGGGTTGGGTTCTGTGTACGATGCCGAATGGCACTGAACCCCGCTCGGACTATATGGTCATTCGTGAGTTCTATCGCCTAGAAGTACTTGGCTGCCTGGTTCTGAATATTCCCTGGCAGTCTTTGGGGATTCTGGGAACACGTCGCCCCCCTTCAACGTCTTCGCATCCCAATGAACGTCTCTATTTTCGCTACAAGCTCTTCAACGAACTCTTCATTACTAACTTCCAAAGAAGTCATCTCACTAGTCACAAGGTCGCCGGACTAATTACCTATTACTCACACTTTACAGTCAGCCTTTGCATTCGTACCGTAATACTTTCTTGCACAGTTGTCGTCATTGTTACTTCCTTTACTTTTATTTTGTTCAATGTCATAGGTAGTTTTTTTTGGGTTGCAATCAAATATACTCGTTTATCAAACTTTTGTCCACACTTCTACGCGCTCTTGGTCTTGGTAGGAACTTGAGCGCGCACTGCCTTGGCAATATGGGAGTAGGAATCGATCATCAGCCAAATAGGTATGAAGACCCAGCTAAACAAACTGCTGTTAGGATTTTCTAGTGCCCACAGGGAAACACGTACATCAAATTCATGAGCTATTGAGACGCGTCAAACGCAAGTCAGAAGACTTGTCCATGAAAAAGATAAGATAAGCATACCACAAGATAAACCCATAAATGCAGGACATTTGAAGTATTCAGATTCGGACTTCCGGTAAGCCATTCCGGGCAAAAAGTCATCCAACTAAGGTTCGAGTGAGTGCTTCTGCGATAGCGGAAGTGATTTCTGAGCGGCGCACCCTCCATACAATTCGGCAGTACTCAAGACCACAATCCAGTAATGCCTCGCAGGGTCATTAGAGACAAGCTGCTTCAGAATGTAACAGCAAAGCGGCCCAGCGCCTAATACGGTGAGAATTTCCAGCGACACGACCGTCGGTTCCGAGAATCCCCAGCGGAAGTCAGCCTTGGCATATTCCTTCCCTAAAACACCAGGGACGTGAGTTTCCGGAGGAAAAAACGAATGGTAATAGTACGCACACATTTCCGCAAGGGGTCCTTCGCTCAGGTTGACCTGGCGCCCGAAGGTAGAGTAGTACAGGAACGACCCTTCGTATAGGAAGTGGATCAATGCGTCAAAGGCCTAGACAGAAAAACGACATTCATTTCGGGATTATGAGGCGCAGCAACCAATTCAACGCTCACCAGCCACACGAATATGAATCGGTCCTTGGAGGTCGCATTCTGGGGTAAAAGGGTCTTGGCACCCGTGTAAGCGGTCAACGCGATTCCTGCCACTCCGGCAAGAGAAAACAAGGACGTCGCAGTGAACAGGTCGCTTGCGGACATCGTGTACTTACTTGCTCAGTGGTGCAAGACGGATATGTTGTTGCGGTCCTGATGCGGGGCAAAATGACACGGTTTTTCGGAGTCTCAAATGGAGTTAGGTTTCTGTAGAGACCATTCGGTTTGGAGGAACGTTCCGTAATGACAACTGGCGCGTCTCGCGTCTGTACTTTCCCAAATGCATGTACATAATACGGTGTTCATTAAGCCTACGTTAAAAGTGGTGATGTACATAGAAGAACCGAGTTGAAAAATTTCAATCATAAAAAATACATAGAAACACAAGCCATGAAACGCGTCGAATGCAATAGGTCGACGTCTTATCACTTACCCGTTCTTCCTTCTAATGTTTGGGCAATATACAAGCTCCTCACATCACGACATCCTCCGGACCACGGACAGGAACAGGGGTAATAGCCACATCACTGTCAATTGTAACAGAAGAGCTGTGTGTCGAGCCTTCTGATTGCCCGGCTCCTCGAGCAGAAGCGAGAGGAGCCCCCGGAGACACTTCTGTCGGCGACAGAGTGTTAGATTCCTCCGAGCGTACAGGAGGAGCCGCTGTCGGTCCGGTCATCCCTGCTTGAGGGCTTCCGAAAATATGATTGACTGCGAACCAATATTAGAATGAACGCCTTAACAGCCAGCGGTAACAACTTACATTCTTTAGCATGATCTAGAAACATCAAGGCACATTAACCCGAAAATCAGCGCTGAACAGTGTCATTACATACCAACATCCGTCTGACGAGAGCACCGGCTACCTTCGGGGCAATCTTCCCTGCTGGGAACGTGTCCCTCTGCGATGCCTTTCTGTCTTTCTCGCAGCCACCAGTCTTTCAGACCCCATAATAAAACTTCCGTCGCGCAGGCTCTGCAGATTTTCTGGCGAGGAGCTGCCGGATCAGGATCAGTCCCTGCGACCACCGGGTGGACATCCCTGAAAAGTTCTAGCTTTAATAACGGCTGGAATCCGTGGGGCTGTGATTGAATGTAAGTGACGATCTGTCCGGTCATATGTATGAGATTAAATTCAAGATCGCAACAAAAACGAGGCCACAGACATCACGGTATATGTTCTTCGGCGTTATTCGCCGAACGGCAAGGTAATCCAGCATAATGTCGACTTCGATATGGTTGTCGCTGAAGCATTCATAAACTTCGGGCGATTGAACAAAGTCGGTAAGGTCTGCCATTGAATGTAGTTGTTGGGCAGTCAAGGAAGCAGCAATGCATCGTCCTGGTACTCCGATTCCGCAAAAAGATACTTGACAAAAGTCGCATTTGGTAGTTGTAGGGGCTTGCAGTGCGAGTAGATTTTCGCTATATAGTCGATTAGGGTCAACAATAACGTTATGGCACGAGAGACCGACCAATTTCCGCAATTGGCATGACCCGGCGGTGTACCCTCATCTAGGTGCCATGCGTGTTCCACGTCTGTTTCGGGATCGGAGACTGGCTGAGGGCAAGTGTAGCCAAACATGTTTCCCGGTGTACAATGTGGGCACGGACGTGCATAGTCACTCTGATTGAGGTTCGGTTCTGGAGACGCTTCGCGTGGGGGAGGAATCTAATAGAAATGATCAAAGTCAATTAGCGAGAGGTATGTCGTAACCGAGAGGGTACGCACGCGCATGGATGATCCAGCACTGTATATTTCATCTGCCTGTTGTCGCTCGCGTTCTGCGCGTACTCTGTTGGGTGCAGCACGGAGCAGGACGTCTATCACTGTCTGCAAAGGTCGCGAGGGCGTCACGATAGTAGAAACTCCCCGGCATGCTGGACAGTTCGTGCCTCCATTCTAGATACTCAAGTCAGTTCGATGAATGTCAAGAACGAAACCAGAACCCAAAGAAATGCCATCGAGCAATAGCAGAGTAAAGACATTACAGGAACACCAAAGATGCCCATAATGAATGAAAGAACAAGGAATGCCTTTTGGGCTAACACTGAACGGCCGTACTCACCCGGATCCAGAGCATACAGCAACTGTGAAAGCAGAACAGTTAACATTCAGTATTCATCATCGACGTTCAATGATATACGCACCTGCCACAGAAGAAATGCTGACAGGGAGATACGATGACCGGCCTGTACAAGAGCTCGGAGCAACAACCGCATTGCAGCTCTTGTGCTAATTCATCAACGAAGGCAGCGCCATTGATAGTGATAGCTTGGTTGGGTGTCGCATTAGACGACGCGACAGGCCCCGCCTCTATGCTCCGATTGTCTCCTTTGGCTCGCTTCCGACTGGTATCGTCCAGTAGGCCGTCAAACGATGACGACGCCCTTCTCTTGAGTCCTTGACTGGACAGCGGTGGGCGTACAGGTTCGTTCTCGACATCCATAGCGTGGGTGGCAGCGCTTGTTGGGTTGTCTTCAGACATAAGATTGGTCGTCGTCGTACAACGTAAATGTTGAGTTGTGAGTCGGTCACGCTAATTAGCTTAATGGCTTCATAGCCAAATCGGGTAACTGCATCATTACTTTTCACTTTTAGACTTCTACAGTAAAGTCCCATCCCAATAGTAATGTGTACACGAAGAAATACAAGCAAAGTTGTCCGTAATAAATACCTAAAGATTCTACAAGATTGTATCGTTCGAAATAGCGGGTAGGCCGAGGTTGATTTTAGGTGGAGGTGCAAGTCCGGCTATAGAACACGCTCTGCCAAGTCGTTCACGGAGACCATCGTACTTACGGCGTTGATCTAAAACGGGCGCCAAATATTAGCATTGCTGCGATCGACGAAAAATACTGTACTTACCCGAACACGGCCAGAGCGTGGTGAGACTGGAATCAAGTACGTCAGTCCCAACTCATGAAAAAAAACTTCAAACGCACTAATCAATCGCGGGCAAAAAAGCCTTGCAAACGTCCAAGGCAATAGTCAAAGAGTTGTCATATTGCCACAAGGACAGGGCGCTGATCCCCAGAGTTAAAATAGTTCCACATGGAAGTCAATTGATACGTACGACAACACTTGACTCATGAACCAAAAGACAAAGAATGGCCTCCGTGCCAGGTGGTTGTTGGCGTTACCGGTGACAGCGTGTAGACCAAACATATAACGTTGCGCAACGGTGGATTGGTGTGTCACTGAATTACATAGGGTCGTCAACTTGGTCGGCTAAACGGTGTACGGAATAAACACTTACGCCACTCTTCAGCCTTCTTGCGATGGATCAGCCCAGTAAGATCTCTGAAAAACTGGTCAAAATCTCTGGAAAATAAGAATATATATGCCCTTACGTCGAAATGAGCGGAATGAAACGCTGGAATTCGTACGATATACACATTCTAGTGCTGAAAAAAAATCAAGAGTCAGTGATAACGTTGAAATCTGTGACAGAGCACTCACTTGAATATATATTCCCGCGCCTGGAAGATGAAAGATCTTTCAATCGCACAAGTGTGTCGATTAAGATTGGCCTCGATGGCATCAGCTTCCAGCCAGGCCTTTACAGTAAATTGAGCTTGTTCAGCTTCTGTCGCCGTGTGATCATGCCGCATTCGAACGCATCCATGCCACAAAAGAAAGGATCGATCAAATAATGCCCATATGGTATCCTTGGGAGTGTTATAAGAGAGAGAGGGGGACCGGGCCATTGATTCACCCGAAAACAACAGGGCATACTGGGAAAAAATCATTTAGATGTGATGCAAATGTAGGAATAGACGCCCGCACGTACGTTCGAGGGGTCACTGATGAATAATTCAGGTCCCTGGTGGTGATTGGCATTGGCATATGCGACGTGCCCTGCTGCGAGGCTCAATGCGCTCCAACAGAGGCGACGGCATGATTCCCTTCTGATGTCACCCTCCGACCAGTGGGAATTCCAGGCCGGGGTATGAGCCCATAAGGGTGCGTGTTCTAGAGTTTCAGGATAGTGGACCCCGAGGCTGAGAGAAGCGCATACACATTCTACAGAGCCATTCGGTGACGGTGAAGAGGAATAATGATTATGATGAAGGTATTGAGATTCCGACGACGTTGTATATGAATTGTAGTATACCTCGCCAGGTTTCTGTGCAACTGACGGGACAGCCCCAGGCGAGAAATGGGATGTCTGAGGGTCATCCGCGTCTACGAACGTTAAAGAAAGGCTTCGAATGTAAGAATCGAGCATAACGAGAGATGAGACCGCCCGCTCTCTCGTGTGTGTGGGATGAGCGCAGACCTCGAATAAAGCGAGGAGCTGAAATTGATTGATCAGCGCTACATGAAATCTATGATGAAAATGATCACTCGCCCATGCAGCTTGAGCTAAAGTCTCGTCAATCCAACCCGAATTAAAGCTGGACTCAAGTGCACCTTGCGCCTTGTCTCTGAGGCGTAGAGCTCGATCCCGACCACCCTTGCCCAATCCGACATCTGAGCTTTGCCAAAATGTGGATACGGCGAGAGCTGCGAGAATAAGACTAGGTTGAAGATTATGTCGTCGTACGGGATCAGAATAATTGCCGAAAAATGTAGGTAGATGGAAGAACGAAAACCAGTAATTGGAGGAACGAAATAGAAAACGTAAATCCGCAGTGATAGCCTGCACGGCGAGGTCTCGATCTGAACGAGAGCGTGTCTGCTGGAAATCAGAGGGAGGGGAGAGGTAAAGGGACAGTATTGAATCCCACCAAGTCTTCCGCGTAAATTCACTAGAGGGTTGACTAGAAATATTTTGAACTTGTGGGCCTTTGCTACCGCTGTAGCCCTGTTGATAGAACCCTCGTTGAACGATACCATTCTCAGATTCATTGGACTGAGCCACGAAACCGGAGCTATCTATCGTCTAAGAATAGCTGAGTGATTAGACCTGGCCAGAGATGGCAATCTAGAGAAGGCAAACCTCGGTCTTGGGATAGTATACGTCATTCGGGACAATGCCCAAAGGACAAGGGTTCGCGTTATGGCAAGCACAGCCGTTTATAGCACTAGCATAAGGGTGCTGCGGTCGAGACATGTCCCCAAAGCCTCCCGGCGAATTTAAGTGGTCGCTGGAAGATGGAGAGGACAGTGTGGCTGAGAGAGGCATTCTGGAAAGAGAGCCGCTGCGACTTCGAGCGGAGTCGGAAAGATTAGCGGAAGTCGGAGAAGCGCTAGATTTGTGGGTGATGGAGTCTGAGCGCCTACGGCGACGGCGGGAGGCTCCGCCGTTTTCCCTTTCCAATTCCATTCTGAGCTCCCTGGCCATACGCTGTCGTGCGCCAGGAGTCTTGTCAGGCCCACGGCGTTTTGGCACAGGATCATAAGTGCACTCATTTGAACCATTAGTTCGACGACCACAGTTATGGCAGACGGGCTTTGCACCGTCACAACGTATTTTCCGCGATCGGCTAAAAGATTTGCGATAAGAGTGCAGATATTTGAGATAGGAAAAAGAATTACCATTGGATACATGCGACGTAGACCCGAGCCCGGGGTTTGCCCTGAGTGGTAGGTGGCTGGTCAGGAGCTAGGGCTATGCGCGGCTTTTCACGACGAGGCTTGCGAGGCTTCATCTGCTCGGGGGTAGGCGGAGGAGCATCAGCAGCCTGGGGAGACCAGGCATCTGAGGACTCGTAAGAACGGTCGGTGATTGCGGACTCAGGCATAGGCATGTAGCCGTAGCTGATACGCTGGAGATCAGAGACGGAGGTATCGACGGTGGTCGAGAAATTAACGCGTCGACTCCGGGGCACGGTTGCAGAAGCAGGGACTAAGTTTGGCGGATCGTTGATATTGGACGAGTATTCGGAATGACTGGTCGTATAGTAGGAGTGGGAAGCATCACCTGGAAGAGAAAAAGGCGAGCTCGAGGAGGCAAGCCTGGTATCGGAGACGACGGGGTACTGACGATGGCCATTGAACGACAGCATCTGTCTTGGGCCGTCCAAATGGCCATCCATATGATCGTTATATTCTTGTACCTGCCGGGACCCCATATGCTTCACACGAAAATTGCGCGTATCGGGGGTATGGGAATGCTCGACGATGTCGGCGCTGCTGTAGTAGTACGAGGACATAGGACGGTAAGTCGGGGCGTCGGGGTCGTCCCGACTTCGGGAAGGCTCCCCTATAGCATACATAGACAAGGAGAATGGAGACGAGCAAGGGACAGGAAATAATCCAGTGGGATCTGCAAACCAGAATTAGGTGCACCGCTTCACATGTTTTTGTATGGCGTTGGTTTGCCTTTGAGTAGAGTCCGCTTGTTTGTTCGCCGTCACCACGATCTCTGTTTGCAGCATTTGCAGTACGTAATGACCTAATCCGGAATTATGCTAACCGCCGGCCCTCTTTTTCGGCCTTTCCCCTGTTACCGCGCGGCGCCGTAACATGCACCCAGTGCCTCAGTGCCTAGCCGAACATACGCATTTGGCTCCATATTGTTATTCTTCAGTCTCTTTCTCTGGGTTCCTCCGCTTTGATTTCGGCCCTTCTTCCGGCGCAGAAATCTGTGCAAAATCTCGGTGGCGTGGAGGACCCCTGCCATCTAGATCTCCCGGCACGGCGGCATTCGCAGGTACCGAAACGCAATCAGATGATGATCTGGCTTCGATTTTCCCATCATCCCTGAAGGCTTTAAGCTCGACCAAGGCCGTTAAAATCGTGAGCACGTACCAGGTCGATACACATTGTCCTTGCGACCGTGTTCTATCAGTCCAGGTGCTTCTTCAAGGGTTTCCAGGTCGATTAGGCACCCTCCATCTTCGTTTTATAGTTTCCAGCACGCTGTTCAGCCACCATCAGTGTTCCAACATTGTCTTCCTACTTTCACAGCCCCCCCGAACCTCTGTTTATGTGTCTTTACTGCCGTGCTTTCACCTCCATGCTCCGTAATTATCTCATCGCAGGCAGGGTCTACTGGAGTCCCGGACGTGGTATAGCTGCAAACATCTTTGGAAACTAGCTTACCCCTTGACTCGGTCTTGAGGTCGGTTAAGCTTCGTTTTCATGTGGACAACACCGCCATCGTGGTCCTGTTCCTTTTTCTAATATCTATATTGATCATCATATCCCATTGACATAGAAGCTTAAATGAGTAAGATGGCTAGTTTCTCTCTTCCTATCTCATGGGTCTCGCATGCCTGAACATGTCATCTTTCTCTCATTGGTTGCTACGTGGGCTCCCGATCAAAATTTATTGTACCGTAAGGTTCTGGTAGTTATCAGCCATGTTCCCATTGACTACTTGCCCGGATGAATAGATCAAAGGACGTGGAGGAGTCGCCGGTCTCGGAAAGCCCGTTGCAACGGGTCCCCGTTCGGGCGACAGTACAGTCTAGACTTGCGAACAGTGCGATTCGCATTGTGAAACGTCGAATATCTTCTTATCAGCACGGCTACTCCGATGAGCGTTGCCCGCAAACATAATGGCATTCATTGCACTTGAATGTCTGTCAACGTTTTCGACACATGTTCGTCGTCGGGCCGCTTTAGGAAAGCGAGCGGGACGGTTCACCGAACATCATAAAAAGCACAAGTCTGTGAAGATAAGCACGGGAATTCGACCCACGGTATACTTCCTTCTGATCATGCGTCTTACATTTGCGGTCAAGTCGATCCTCCAGGATTGCAAGGATGGTCGAGTGACCTTGAGTGATTGTGCTCTGAGCGGAAACTTCGGACCGGAACTCCGTTGTTGTACCGATTTACAAACCGGTCTTTTACTGTGTTCAACTTACGCCTCTTTCAACCGGTACCGCCACAAAGTCGTCCTCGTACCAGGGTTGTTTTCGGTGTATCCCGCCTATCGTGCAAGGCGAGATTGAGGATCGTAGGTGCCTTGGCAACCAGTTGAAAACTCAGTCTAATCCGGCAAGTCACAGTGTCTAAATCAGGTTCGTCTGCCTTCCTGTTCTATTCAGGGTTGTGCACCTGCCAGTCAACATTACGAATATGAATGTTTATATCTCGAATAGCTCGGTTTTTTGAATTTCACGTTACGGTCCAGGTTACTCGAACTCGCTTGGCTGACTTGAACCTGATCAGATACGATTCACCGTGATCAGGCAGGCAGTTTTCACATCGATCTACTCCCCATCTTTCCTCTTCGCTTGGTCACCAGGCTCTTCTCGCACAGCAGCATGTCCACCACATTTATCCCTTCCCTTCCGTATATCCGAAGGCGTCTCAATCATCACATAAATGGTAAACTTGCTCTTTGGAATGTTTGTGTCGATATTACATTCTGTGCGTGTCTGGCGCTTCTGCTGTACTCTCTGGCAGGGTTTGATGTCGACGGCGGAACTGTTCTCGAGGGCGGATGTATCGACAGCGGAAACGTCTCCGGAACCGTTGTCAAGAGCGCGGCTTCTCCCCGTATTATTTCCAAAACTGCGCAAGCCCAGAACATCGACACAAATGTCGGCTCCGCGGGTGATGGGTATGTTTCGATGGAAGGTCGTATTCATGTGTTCACACCGACTGCACCCGTGCCCGAAGCTACACCCATCACTTCCCTTCCCACGATTCCTGGTCACTCTCATGCTTATGCCTCTCAAGATTCCTATTCATTGCACGACTTCTACGACCATATACATTTCCTCGATCTGGACTTTCAATTCAATACAAATGGCTTACAGGACGGAGAAGCATTGCTGGTTCCGACGATGAGCATGTCACAAGCTTGATGATGTTACCCGCGAATAAGTTCAACTCCGCGAATTCGGTGGATAGAGATTGAGACTGTTTGCATATTTATAACGTGTTTTTTTTCACCTGTGATGACATACAGGTTTTGTTTCTACGCGGTTGGCTCCTGCTTTTAATAGCCCAACTAGAACTGTATTTGTTGCCCAAGACTTCGAGTTCTTTCTCTGCGTCATACTTCTTTTACATTGCACCCGTCCTCGGTTCACTCCCGTGATAAAGACTTATAGTACTCGTAGATAACCATTCTTTCATAATAAAGAGTATGCTGGGCATGTCCTGTAGGCTGTAAGATAAAATACGTACGGCGCCCGATGCTAACATTGTTTTTTTATTAATATCTGAACGATGATTTGCACAATGTGATCGGTGAGGGCACCGTCAACGACGGTGTGTCGGGTACATTGGTGTCTGATCGACATTGATGCCGGTAGCTTTCATTTAGTGATGAGGGCAATATAAAAATGATTACCTATGAGAGAGCACTGATAGAATTCGTTAATCAAATAATCTGACCCTCCACTACTAAAAAAACATCATTTGAACATCATACAGAAATTTGTGGTAACTGATGCTACCAGTGCTCGGTCGATGCCTAGGTAACGGCGTTTCTCAGACGGATTTTCTTCAGAATCGATTATCCGTTCATCTATCAAGGTCTCCGAAATTTTCTTATGTACATCTCATTGCTCCCAGGTTTTAATGATCGACGCGTCTGATCGCGCACACGAACTGAATCTTGGTCCTCGGTCATGGGGTAAATTTGAAACATCACGTGCGAAATTTCCACGTAGAGGCCACATGGCCCGATGCCGCCGGGCAACGGTGACATCTCTTTCTTGCACGGCCAACGCGTAGTGCCCTACTTACTCCCTGTCTCTTCAGTTAGGCCATGTCTTCCTCATCAAAACGTAGGCGAGATGACTATTCCTATGACCAGGATCGCAGCAGACGACGGGACCGTGACAATGACTCCGAAAGACGGAATCGCGATGGTGATGAGCGACGTCCGAGGGAAAGAGAATCAGATAGGAGGCCAAAAGATGTTGATCGAAAGTACGGACGAGAAAGAGAAAGAGACAGAGATTATTCGTACGGATACGGTGAACGCGACCGTGAGCTAGAGCGTAAACGGGATCGTGAACGCTATGACCAGGATTCCAGGCGTTCAGCCTCCCCTCGACGTCGACGATCCGGCTCAAGATCCAGGTCTGCGTCTCCACCCAAAGCCAAGCCGAATTTCGGAGCATCTGGGCTCTTGGCAGCTGAAACCAACACGGTCAAAAGTATTGATGGAAAAAACTCCACAGTGTTGAAGTACAATGAACCCCCTGAAGCTCGTAAACCCGTTTTGGGTTGGCGCCTTTATGTTTTTAAGGGGAGTGAACAAGTCGGTACGTGATTGAAGCTAGTCTACTTTTGATTCCAACCTGAATTTTACCTTCTGTCTGCAGAGTTGCTGCACATACAGCGCCAGAGTGCGTATCTGTTTGGTCGAGACCGGTTGGTGGCGGATATCCCCATTGACCACCCCTCGTGTTCGAAGCAGCATGCCATCATTCAATGTTAGTGCGTTTTATCACCATTGTCTGCTGTGTTTGAACTCGTATACGGGTCCTAGATCGCTACATACAAGAAAAGAATGAGTTTGGAGACGTGAAAGGCTCTGTAAAGTACGTCGGTGACAGAAAAATAATCTTCTTATATTTACAGTCTCCTTAGGCCGTTTATTATTGATCTGGAATCTACGAATGGTACGTACGTTAACGACGAGGCTATACCCCCGTCACGTTATTACGAACTTCGCGCCTCCGATGGTAGGTCTTCTTCGCTGAAATTTAGGGTTTCCCACTGACCTAGGCATATTTCTAGTTATTAAATTTGGTTTGTCCACAAAGGAATACGTACTACTCCATGATGAAGCAGCTTCGTAGATAACTAATTCCCTTTCCAATATTAAAGATATACTGGCCGTGGGGAACGAACGTCATATGGCGCGATGACCATAGTTAATATAGATGGTCCGTGCCCGTGTTGCATGCCTACCATTGTTCGACTTTCCTAGATATTCTTTTTGTCCGGCAATCTAATTGGGGTTAATACGTAAGAAGGTCGATCTTCATTTGATCTTCATACAACCTTGTATTCCCCTTCTACAGTGGTAAAAATATTGTTGCACAAGTCCCGTATGACTTTTGAGTCCCAGAAAATCGTTATAAAATTGCTCCAGGATGATACACTAGCAAAAATCCTCCTTGATCGAGTTGCTCGTGCAACCGCGGTAGTTACGGTCTTTGTCCCTTCCTTTGTTCTCGGTTTCCTTTTATGGACGCGAGATGTCAACCCTCGGTCAAAAATCATAATCCGTGAACTTAACAAAGGCCACAACTAGCTTTGGGCACAGCACAATGCAAGGACCAGAAGAAAGGAACAATCCAGATATAAAATAGGGCTCGCCACCCTTACCCTTCTTTCCCTACCTCCCCTCTCCCAACATATTCTATCCTCAACAATGTCCTTCGCCTCCTCTCGCCGCGGTTCGTATGATATCTACTACGAGAAGATCTACAACGAGCTGGACGAGGACAACTATACGCCTAGTCCCGCCGTGTCGAGCACCATCAATTCATTCTCCCGCTCGCCATCGTCTGCAGCGCAGACCATAGTCGAGGAGGTGAATGAAAGAGCCAAGAACACCGACTCCGACTCCGACTTTTCGGACGACGACCAACCGTTCCATGATATCGACTTCGACGAGCACATCGGCATCAACTTCTATGACTCCCTACCCAGTTTCAACGACGCCTACGCAGACTCCTTCGCTGCTGGCAGCTTCTTCCAGGACATGCCAGACAGTCCCACGGAAGGCCTCTACATTAATCCGTGAGTACCGTCGTATATTCCTGCAGCTAGGCTAATTACCTTTATAATTTCAGATCCTTCGTACAGCCCGATCATAATGACCTTCCCCTTCCCCAGTCTCCTGCGCCCGCCCCTGTGTTCGCCCTTGACACCTTCAAGTCTGCCGACAATGTGTTGGTCCCATTGTTGCCCACATCGGAGGCGACAGTGACGAGCTCTCCGATCGCAGAGACGCTCTCGCCGATCACAGAAGACCGACCCATCGTGCCCCTTCGCGCCGGCGGACGCGCCGCCCGTGCTCGAAGGCACTCCGTCATCATCGCTCCCTCCGACAATGAGGACAGCGACAACGAACCCGACGACGACGATTATTGCCCCTCCCCCCCTCTCAACCCCAAAAAACGCAGACGCTCGTCTCAACCTGCTGCACCTGCTGCCAAAAAGGCCAAGGTCGCCACAACGATGCCGCCTGCTAGTGCCTCGGAGGCGTCCACCAGTTCCTCGACCAAGCCCAAAGTCGCCAGGAAACAGCGCCTCCCTCCTGCACCCCGCAACGTCCAAGTGGTTGGCATCGATCTTTTGGATCTTTTGGAAACGATGGACTGGCAATGTCAGGCCTGCAAATGGGAACAGGATAATCATCGAAAGCCTGATTTCATTCGACACCTCCTGACTCATCAGCAGCCCGACAGGAATGACCAGTCGCGGGGTTTTTGGTGCAAAGGCTTGAGGCTCGTTGATCGGGAGGTGTATAACAAGCTGGCCATTCGCGTTGGCAGGGAGCCCATCCCTGAGGACGCTGAGGATATCGTGTACTTGTTCGAAAAGAGAGTGGGGGGATGCATGCGAACCTTCAGCCGGCGCGATGCCCTGAAGAGGCATATTGACAACACTAACAACAACTGCTGTGGGCATGCTCTGGAGCCCTTCCAGGAATTCGACTGTAAGTGTTTTATCCTCTCGGAGGTTTGGGGTCGTTATTGATGGCAATCTGCAGTTGTGAAAGAAAAAATCTTCAGGCTCTAAAATATTCGCTGTTGGACAGCCATACTTGTTTTCTATTTTCTTTTCTTATTCTTTAATGAAGCTCTACGACGGAACAGGAACTAGGCAAACACTCACCTCTATCTTATTGTATTAGCATATTTTTCTGTAGCGTTATTCCCTCTTTCTCAAAGTTTTACATTATGCACGTACCTTATGTATCGGACAATAGAACCCCTTGATCAAGCGTAATATCTCGGCAGAAAAGGTGAATTCGGGTAATATTGGCTCAATACTATGCGTTCCTCTTCTTCTTACTCTTGTCCTGGTGGACCCTTGATCGTATACGCTTGCCATTCTGAACCGAAGGCCCCCACCTGTGGGTTTAGTCGTCACTACTGTTCATCATTAAAAACTAAATGTCATACGTACCCCCGAATCGTCTTCTTCGGCGGCGGTTCATGCACAAATTCTTCGAATGGAAATCCCCTTCTATACTTACTCATGCACCAAAGCATATACCTAATACGAATAGTCAGCGAGCAAACCAGCTAGAAGGAATCTGTAGACATACCGACGATCCCTGATAGCCAAACCAGCCTCTTTCAGATTGGCACCTGTTTTTGTCCAGAATTCATCCCAGCTTTCCACAGAATACTTCGTTTCCATGGAGCGTCCAATGTTCTTGAGGAATTCTTCAGGCGTATTGACCGATCCTACGGGTGACCACGGTAAAAGGAATCTTTCTAGTATCCTAGTTGGACTGTACCTCGAGGAGGTGGTATCGTCGCTGTTGTAAGAGACCTGGCCAGAGAAGGCGTCCATGATCTACTTGCACCAAAGAATATTGCACTACAGCGACTCGCTAGCATTGGGCGAAGGAAGGGAAAAAATGTCATGTGACCTAGTTGCATCCATTTCCGTTCGGTGTTGCCCAACTCAGTGAAGTCGACAATAATACTAAGTATGGTTACACGATAGTTGACGATATTGCGATGATCTACATCTTCCTTTATACAAGACAATTTACCAGTAAATCAGCTTGTAGATAACGAGGTAAAAATTCAGTGGCAAGGGTCAAATAATGGTATTGTCCAACTCTGCCTTGATCAACTTGCCCCATGGTGGAAATCCCAACACCGAAGGCATAGTATCCCATGCCTCCTGTCTGAACACCTCAGCATCTTGCTGGAATGCCTGTCTGCACCTTGAACAATAGTTCGTGGAATCTTCCTTCACCTCTTTGATGACCTGTAGGACATAGTGCAACAATGCTGTCCTCATCGTCCATGATGTGGATAGACGAGATTGCAGTTTCACAAAATTACGAGGGCAATTCTTGTTTATGCATCCTGGAGCGGGTGCACGCTGCCCGCAAACGCGGCGGATAAAGTCTTGATTAAGCTCCACGCGCCATTGGAATAAAAGCGTATAGTTGCGCATGTCGTCGGGGGAAAGTATGGATGAGGGTCGCGATGGGTGGTCGACTAGAAGTTTAGGGTGATCTGCTCGAAGGATGTCGTCGAACCGATACAAGGAAAGAAAGTAGAAGGCCGAGGGCACGGCAAGTCGGATGTTCGTTTCCCGAGCTAGATTGAGAACGTGCAGAGGGTGAACATATGGGTAGGTCATCTTATCAGTGGTTGCCGTGTTGACGGCAACGTTCACCATTTCATCGTGACCTTTGAGAGTATACGCCCATGTCTGACAGAGGTGTAGAATACACGCAGTGCGAAGATGGTTGATAAAGTACTTGGTCGCGAGGCGGAGCAATCCGGCAAGATAGAAGAAATCATTGATGTTTCGCGTGTCAAATGTCCTATTGAATAGTATCGTCAAGATTAAAGAAGAAGAGATGAGGGAGACGACTTACGGGCCGTCGTACAGGGCCTTGACGAGGTCGGAGAGTGCTAAGGGTGGGTCATACATGGTGACAACCTGGCAACCATCCACCATGTCAGCTGCGGCCTCAGGCTGGAGCTCAGGCTGGGGCATCTCAAACATGTCTTGGAATATTTCCGAATGCCTAGCAAGGACACCTCGATGAACCTTGAAGGCTGTCGGGTTTTCTTCCGTGACAAGAATGATATTCCCATCCTCAAACCAGGGCTGAAACGCGCTAGCATAAGTATTTTGCTACCAAGAGTGCAGGAAACGTACTTCGCCGCGATTCTCAACAGATGGAACAGGCATAGTAGTGGTGATGGTAAGAGGACAAGTTGCAATTATCCCAAAAGGATCATGTCAGGCGAATTGGCAGTTGCTAACCAACGCCCATGTCAGGATCACCATCGCGGCCTGCAACGCCCAGCGTCGTCGTTCGTGCCTCTCCGTCGCGACTCGCAATTCCGTCCGTACTACGACCGACACCGTCGCTGTCAAATCTTCATGTTCACGGACAATCTTCGGCGCCTTCCCAACCAGAAAGCTCGGCATCGTCCATCATCGGTGTCGAGCTTAACGAGGGCATTCTGGTCCAGGATGTCGATGCCGAGGTTGACACGGTAGATTCTGAAGACGTCGTGGCTGTTGGTCAACTTGACGCGTTTGCCGGAGATGCGGAAGCCAAGAAGACGCTCCGCGACCAGCTCAGGAAGACACTCAATCACAGACCCTCAAGGGGTATTTGCCATCCTTCACTATGCATAAAGCCTCTGACAATGTGAAACAGAATTACCATCACCGTTGCGCAAACGGGGAAAGAAAGTCGAAGTCACATTAGATGATGTAGGCAAGTATTACTGGCTCCATTTCATCAGGAATGATTCGTTAAGTCATATCTTAAGACTGCAAATATTCACCTCGTGAATATTTCGTCCTTACAGATGCTGGGAAACCCGTCTTCACAAGGTGAGGATCTTCTAATCTTCACCTAACTCCCGAGCATCGGCAAGTGACAATTTGCAGTCAAATAGAAACAGAATCAGACTCGTTTACTTCAACTATTGGCATCATGCAAGCTCTTATTTCTGTCTTCATCGATGACCATGATAAATTACGATGCATCAATGCCGGGAACACGAGAATAGTATTTTTACAGCGATCTCCTCTCTACTATGCATGTGTCTCCTCTTGGGGCGAGCCAGAGTCTGTCGTAAGTAACAGCTTCTTTGTACAGCATCGATCTCATAACGTAAAGACAAGGTCTCACTTGGAGTTCCTCCACCTTCAAATTCTAAGCATCGTCACAGCGTCCCAGCTGCGTAAAATATTTGAACGTAGAACCAACTTTGACCTACGTCGCCTGCTTGACGGCACGGAGACATTCCTGCATTCGATGTTGGACCGACTTGAGTTTGATCTTGCCATGGCTACGTCGTCACTACATTGTCTTCGGCTTGATCCTATGGTGCGGAAGCGTGTCGCCGATACCCTCGTTCCGACATCCAAAGTAAAGGTATGCGGCGTGCTTTTCTATTGAAGGTTTAATTAATTTATGCTGGTCCAGGATATACTCTATGTCATCCTCGTTGCACGAGGACGTGTAGTTACCCTCATTCGACCTAAGAAGCATTCAATACACCCCGCTGACATTCATATTCTCATGAACACCGTTCACAACCCCTCCATATATAATTCCCCTGCGGCAGCCTCTTGGATTCCAATTTGTCTGCCCAAATTTAATCCGAACGGGTTCGTGCATGCGTACATATCTTTTTTCCAGAGAGACAATCCAGAAGAAGCAACGACACTTAGTCCCGGCACCCCGCAATCAAGTCCGAGTGTCAATATTGCCGATGCTGATGTTGGGACGGCCTTGGTGTGTTTAAGTGGCGGGGCTGACTTTGATACCATCCGGAGTTGGTGCGACGGGGTGACTCAGAAATTGGCGAACGAAGGCACCCTGAAACTTCTGTCGGACTGCCTTCGGTTGGGACAATCTGAGTACGCCGTCGCGGAGCTCGGGATACCAGGCCTCCGACATTTCGTGTATAAGTCGCGCGCGCAGGTGCAAGTCACCTTCCCGACATTCGAGGATCCTTACGACGATTTAACAGATCGCCGACGGTGAGGTCTTCGTATTTGTGTATATCAACGGCTGACTTGTATACAGGATCATCACCCTCTATCAAGTCCTCCATGACGCCATTCATGCGAAATCCGGACAAAGTGAAACACTCAAGCTGCAGTACATCAGGACTGAGAAGGAGAGTGTCATGGGGTGGATAACGCAACCTTTTGAGATGTACATTGCCCTATCTCCGAGACTCCCAAAGAGCGCTGTAATTGGAGCTGCAAATGCTGTATCGCGGTGGGTGAAGAAGGAGGAGGGGCGTTTGTTTTTGAAAGATGCTCCTGTCTTTTGATGGACCTTCGTTAATAGAATCTTACGCCTCTATGGATCCTTGTATCATAATTATGCAGACTACCCTGGTGCCTGCAATTTATCGTCAGGATCTCCGCCGGCATACAAGCTAGACTGGGGTTACCCCTCGAACCAACTAGGCATCATGCAAATATAAATTACAACGTTCACAGATATCGATCCTGGAATTGGGTTTCCTGAGTGCTTACTTATGTCCCTCGAACGGCGGCTGACGAGCCTGATGGCATACTATTGCTCTAATCAAGGAGATAAGGCTATATAAATGACCATGATTGTATTTCATTAAAGATTAGCGCTTGGCCCACCCTTCGATTTTTCTAGTCCGCTACCCCAGACGCAGCTCAGGGTGTCACAGTCAAGGCACAACACTTCGTATTCTATGCTAAACACAGTCACGAGCATTTTCTTCAAGTTCAGGTGGGCAGAAACTGGCATGAGAAATCGACCTCCATAATTGGACATGCAACCATGCAAGCAACGAAGGCGGGATGCCGTACTATTATTACTTCAAATAGCTGCCCCGCCGTAGGCGAGTTGGCAACGTACATTATTTTTCATGACCGAAACACGGACCCAAAAAGTCGTTCTTTGTGCCTTCTCACCACTGTTCTACGCGCCATAAAAAGTCGTCGCGTCTCTCCGCGTAATACAACGCATGAACTGTCCAAACTTTGTTACTACCAGGATGTGCGGTGTTCTGATTTCTGACATCCATATCTGATGGTCCGGTAGTGCTCGCCGATGTCGACGTTTTTCAATATGATATTTTCCCAATTGGTGAATCCCGGGCAGTTCTCTGAATAATTCTAATGGGGACTGGCATAGGTAGGTGTTAGACGAGCTACCGCCAATGATAGGGTGGCGCAATATAAGCCCGATATTCGATTTCATATAGATTGATCCTAAGCCTGCCTTCTGACCCCCCAAAGTTTCGACGCGGCCATTTCCGCATCGCATAAAGACAAGAGCTAGGAGAGGAAATTTATTTCTCTGGAGACCACCGATGGAACATGTTTGATTGCCGCCGTGGAAGATTTTTTTCCAACTCCGGTCATCCTGTTTGTCGGCCGCCAGGCGGTATTACTGAGTTAGTCGAAAGCAGTCGGCTTAGTGTCCAGGGGGCACTAGCATGAACGCAAACTAAGCGAGTCAAGCATGCACTACGGTTCGCATTCGCATTTGATGCCCACCTATGTACGTGAGCTTCAACGAGTAGAGTCTGGGCCAATACCAAGTTCCTGGAAGTGTGGAACTTCGATCACGATGCAGAGTGCCTTTCACAGGTGGTGATTGTGGCGAAACCTGAACTTCTTTGAATGTTCAAGGAATGAGGCCTAAGAGAACTTATGGGACGATTTAGTCACAACCCTCTATATTTTCAAGTCCTTGTACCTAGCTTTGCTTGCTGCCTCGAAATAGGCGCTACAATTGCGTCCGCTCCACGGATCCTTTCAATTTATTGATGCTACAAGCCTCGCGCTACCTCTTATGGTACACTGATCCATCGGAACACATTTTCTAGATCTTTGACATACGGTTCGCGATGCACGGGTGCTGACTGGAACCTGGGTGCTATTAGAGGACCTCAGAATCTGGGGGCCCGAGGCTGCACCCCCTCGTCATACCGGGAGCCGAAATTGGAACCAAAAGTGCGATTCGAGAATACTTACCAATCTCCACTCGTTGTCCAGTCCAAGTTTCAGGAAACTGCAGTGGCGTATGCTTTGTCAGAGCGTGTTACGTAGGGACCACGCGCAAGGTGAGCGATTCGTTCTTGGACGGATCAAGCATGGACACTGGATCCATCCATTATAGACGTTAAGGACGAAATATTGACGTCGGGTAAAGCTCTTTGAGGAGAAATTTACTCAATAAAGGGGTGGAAAACCGCTTCGGAGTAAGCTCGATCGACAACCCTGCGATTACAAGAATGTTCCTGGGCATGAAAAAATTGTCGCGTTGGCAGCAAATCTCGATACAACTGGAGAAACTAGATGGAAATACGCGTAGTATTTTTTGGAAGCTTTGAAGCGAAGTCTACGTTGCAGTAGCCGGTGTCACCGGCAAAGGACGTCGTTGAAGAGCTTTCCATCTCTTCCTCAACCCTTTCGCTTCAATGACGTTGGCTGGCATACAATACACAGGGTCTAGGTCAACCAGTCCTGGGTAGCCAAGGATCGAAAGGCCTGCCGAACAGATGAGAACAACACTCCAAAACTCAAACAACGTCTGCAGACCTGCAACGCCAAAGTGCGTATGAAACACATCTACCATGTCTCCCGGTCGATCTGCGATACCGCCTCCCTCTGGATCCTGAAGAAATATTGACCAAGTAGTGACTGAGGCGAGAAGGATGGACGGACCTGGGCAGATAGAATGAATGCTATCAGCTTATCAGCATCAATCCAATCTACTTTATTGAGAATTGAAAGGGCCGACAAGACCCAGAAGCTGTAACAGACCTTTAACGACGAGGAAGTGAGAGTTTCAGAAGGATAGGTGACTAAACGACGTACATCTGCCAACTTCTCAGGCCGTCCGTTCAGACCACCGTTTGGTAGCTGACGTTCTGAAAGCCACCAAGCAAGGGTATCATGATCGACTACATCTAGTCGGTCCAAAATGGCGAGCGCGGCGACGCATACAAACACTGATAAAATACTTGTCAAGCGGACTGATATCCAATAGAAATGATGTGTTACCCTGAGCAGAATGACTTTCTGCCCCTGCAGAACTTCCAAAACCACCATCAAAGTTTCTGCATTGGATAATGTATGAAACGGTTCTCTCGATATCGAGGTCAGACAGACGACCGAGTAGAGACAATGCGTTAACGGCGCAGTAAAGAAATCGTGTATCGATCTCTCCGAATGAGTCCCCAGCGAAGACACCAGATGGTTGCTGCAATGACAGTATGACTGCACAACTTAATCACAGCGCAAGAATAAGGCTGTAATAACATACATTTCACTACTCGTTCGACATCCAATCTATCCAGAGCATCCTGTGTTATTAGTATCTGGATAGCACTCAGAGTTGACAAAAGATGGGCGTCGTGGTCGGGATGGGCGCCAAATCCTCCTGTCATCCATTGAAATTGATGGCGTTCGACTCCGGATGGCCAAGTGAAGACTAACCTGCTTCTTCATCCCAGCAGCTGAGGACATAATCTATCATTTCTTCTCTGTCAAGCGCGTCCTTGTGGTCCATGATACAGAGAGCGGTGAGCCCCCAGTATATTGCGTTCATCCGGAGATGAGCCGTGAGATGATAGGCGAGATCATCCTTGCTCTTCAGACAAAGTAAGACAACGTATTTTGATAATGCTAGATACCGACTTTTCCCAGATTCTGAATATAGGAAACGTGCAGGGGAATAAGCAGTTCAGTCGACATTGTGAGTGGGGAAGGCAAGTTCGGTAGCTCGGTCCGGAGCGCCGGTGCCACAAGGAAAATTCGTCTCTTTACCACAACCTGACTTTCGGGTGGCCGACTTTGCTTATCTTTCTGCTTGCTCTGAATACGCATTGTATGTTCTGCCGACTGACCAGGCAGCCATGGAGCCGCTTGCGGTTGCACAGATATTTCTCGTCTGAGACAGAGTCGTATCAGGGTAATGCAACGGAAGTCCACTCTCGTTCGTACCTCGCTGAATCCAGTCTGTTCAGTGTGTGTTATCGGAGCTAGCCACGCTGGATGTGAAGCCGCGGCTGCATCCGCTAGAATGGGAGCCAGAACACTATTGCTCACAAAAAGCATCGACGACATCGGTGAACTCTCCAGTGAACTGTCCATTGGCGGCATTGAGAAGGGGACCTTGGTTCGTGAAATAGACGCACTAGATGGATTGATGGCCAGGGTTGCAGGTACGGCTATGCCGTCTGTCTTTGAAACGCGCGGCTTATGTTTACTACGCGCAGATAAGTCAGGAAGCATGTTCCAAACGCTGAAGGCAACCCGGGGATCTGCTGCGGGGGTACGAGGTCACGACAGATTTACAAGACCAGTCTTTAATAATAATTTCAATAGGGTCCAAGGGCACTAATAGACAGGACGTTGTACAAGAGACATATACTGAGAGAAATGCGTCAATACCAGCAAAACCTCCGTATTCGTGTCGCCCGAGCTTCTGGTTTACTAGTTGACAATGAATCCCACGATCTTCAGGTTTCAGGAGTGAAACTCGGTCAGTTCACGCGGCTTGATATCTACCTCCGTGTTGACATTCCTTAGATACTGGTGAAATCATTCCCTGCTCAAAAGTTGTTCTTTGTACGACAAGAGAGCATCGCATAGGTATGCGTATATCTACCCCCATTTAATCATGTTCAGAACAACTTTTTACCCCTTCAAGGCACCACTGGAGAGGATGGTTTCGAAGATCTGTGGGGCTCTCTTCGGTGCCTTGGACTCGTATTCCACCAGCTACATACTATTACACAACCACGCCTTGATGGAAAGACGATTAACTACACCAACCTGATTCGTGAAGATGGTGATGGGAGCCCGTCACCTTTCAGCTTCCTCAACTCTGTTGTGACCAATGCCGTAGGATTCTACCCATTTGCAACACGGCGAGTCTGACATACATTCTTGCAGGGGAACCAGATACCCCGCTTCATGACACGAACCACTGCTGCAACTCTTGACATTGTAAGAAACAATATGCACCTCAGTGCTCTTATTGAGGACGCCAAAGGTGTGTATTTTTTTCCTGTCCTCTTTTCGCTAGGCCGAGACTCTTCTCACAGGATCACAATATTATCCGACCCTGGAAGCCGCAAGTTTACAATCCAGCCATAAACTCCTTCCCGTCTGGTTGGAGTCAGAAGGTTATGATACAGGTTGTTGATGGTCGTGTTCTTGCCTTCGATCTGCTCACGATGAAGCAGATGCCGTGCGTGCCAATGGGCTTGCCTGCACTCTTCCAGAGGAGGTGCAAAAACCCATGTTGCGGACAATCCCAGGACTCGAGAACGTAGAAATGTTAAGTCCTGCTTATGGCATTAAGTATGATTATATCGATCCTCGAATATTGACAGGTGCGAGCCTTTACTATAATCATCTCTTCTCCACTTCCTAGAATTTTACGCTTCAGAAACGCTTGAGGAGAAACATATAAAGGTCAATATCTTCCTCTCTTCCAAAAATCCGTTCTCACATTTGATTGACTGTAGGGCTTTTACTGTGCTGGAAAGCTCACTGGCACACCTGGATACGAAGAAGCTGCTGGACAGGGTATCGTCGCAGGAACCAATGCGGCACGTTCGGCACTTGGACGTGGTCCTTTTGTTCTGAGAGGATCTGAGAGCCTTATTGGGTCACTTACCCATGATCTCATCGCGACGGGAGTCCCAGTTCCTCGTCAGGATGGCATTACTCCCCGTCTTTGTCTATCTGATGAACTGACCACAGAAAGCACGGTAACTTCAACATCGGACTATCGACTATTCGTTCGACCAGACAATGCCCATATTCGTTTGACAGCAAAAGGTCTTTACTTTGTGACAGGAAATGTTATGGTGACTGATAAACTCGTAGCTTATGGCGCTGGTGTAGTTTCCCGGTCGCGAATGGAGTCACACAGTAGCTTGCTAGAGTCTTATAATCGCGTCCTGGGCATTCTGAAAAATTGCATCCGTACCTCTATGGTAAGACCTTTCATTTTTGATCTTTTCCTCGGGATTGATTTTCACTTCAAGAGTTGGCGTGACCGCGGTTTTTCTCCTCTTGCGCACAACCGAAAGAAAAAAAGGTTCGGATCGCTTATGTACTCCAGTGGCCTGCCTTACATGTAACTCTCAGTGCTTTCTTCCTGCTGGGAATGATGTTTGTCTCGATGACAGACCTCAAGCGAGAGCTTCCGTTCCTAAAAGACGTGGATCCAAGGCTGTTGAAAGTGGTAGAGAATGACGGCGAGTCTTTCTTAAAGTTTACTTGCGAAGTCTATTCTTACTTTCCGTAGGGAAATACGCCCCCCATTTAAAACACGAAAGAGCCGATATGAAGGCCATCAGTCAAGACAGTCTTCATCTTCGATCTGGATCAAAGAAATGACTGTCCTACGGAGATTAGTAATTTTGTAGTACTTGGTCTTTCTGATGAATCGGGTGAAGTGCATCGAAGAGGATGAAGATCATGACCGCTGTTTCGTTGATTTCTTTGCTTTGATACTTATTCTCGTGATTATATGCGGTCGCTCAGCCATTTCACAACCATCTTCCACAAAGCTAACCTAAAGGGTCGGAAGTCTTCGAGTCTAGCCGTGTCCGCAAGTCTCCCGACTGATGTGGCCATCCTCTAGAAAGCGGGTTTCCGGGCTGGAAGTTCGGACACGGCACGCTTGGGATTGCAACCATCTTAATCACATCCGGAAAGACCATACCTCTTCAGGCTATATCTCTTCAGTTGACTTACGTAGCGCAAATATACGTTCATTGCCGTTTATGGTGCTACGAAAAACCGGATTCCGAGTCGGAGCAAGTTCTTGAATCATGCTCAGGGAATCTGGTTCTTTAGGCCGAGTCCGAGTCGGATATTACCTCAATTGCTCCTAGCTCCGGCTTTGTTCCTGGTCTGATGTACGCATCTCCACGACTTTGAAACCACTCGGGCTTCAAAAAAAGGAAAGAAAGGTTGATGCTGTATAGAATGCGCCGTATGAATCAGTTGCGCCGTACTTGGACGACGATCGCTGT
This sequence comes from Armillaria novae-zelandiae, assembly GCA_030435655.1. NCBI lineage: Eukaryota > Fungi > Basidiomycota > Agaricomycetes > Agaricales > Physalacriaceae > Armillaria > Armillaria novae-zelandiae. Next base: position 1,487,982 of record JAUEPR010000003.1, on the reverse strand, counting down.
GAAGCCCGTTGCTCCTAAATTCGAGGCTCACACGTGCTGTATTTTTAGTCTTCCTTCCGAACATAAAGGCCGCTCTCGGAAAGATCCAAACACATGGATGCTATATAAGAACCGACAGATGACAGCAGATCCACATCCCTTCATCTCCTATGACAGTACAAATTATCACTCTAGACATAACCTCAGGTACGTGCGTATTTTCAGTTTGAAGGATTGTGCAACACTGAATAAGACGTTGTGAGCAGACACTATCTGCCCGTGGTGTTGTATTGGTCTTAAGCATGTTAAAGCTGCGATAAAGCAGATAAAAGAGTCTGGTCTTCCTGTCGAATTTGAATTCCAATTTCACCCCTTCATGCTTGATGCGAATCTTCCTCCATCTCCCGGGTATAACAAGCGAGCATGGTATGCTAGTCGACTCGGTGCATCAAGGATAAAAGCGGCCGAAGAGCAGATGGTTTCGCTTGGTCTGTCAGAGGGCGTCACATTAAAGTCCGTCATCCATTTGTCGCGATGGGATCACATTCTAACTCTACTTCTACAGTTACGATGGCCAAGTGAGCAACACTCTTGACAGTCATCGACTGGTTGCCAAGGTCAGGAAGATTGGTGGTGAAAAGGCCCAGCTCAAAGTTATGGAGGCACTCTCGTTGGCTTACCTCGAACGGGCGGATGACATTGGTAACTCAGACGTTCTGGCAGCCGAAGTTGCAGCTACCGGGGTAATGACTAAGTCTGAGGTTAATTTCAGTTATCCTAGATTTGTGATTTGGCTAACAGTTCAATTCTTGCCGCAGGTCTTGACCTTTCTTGCCTCCAACGAATTCAAGCAGGAAATACTTTCAAGCATACGAGGATCGCATCTGAGCGGGGTCTCTGGCGTGTAAGTTCCATCTTTCCCACTAACGCTACGGCAGTGAGATCAAGCTCTTCTTGCAGGCCATATACCCTTGTCAACAAGAAATATGCCTTGACTGGCGCTCAGCCTGCCTCGTCCTTCTTTAGGATCTTCAATGAGATCGCTCGTGGTCAGCGCAAGTAGTCCGACATATTATGCAGCATTTGCTACTCGCATGAATTTTAATGTCTGCCGTCTACTTAGGGTATAGGATCTGATAGAATGTTTCAATGGATTATATTATGACGGCTTGTGGTAAGTAGATATGTATAAAATATTGGCGAGTCGCCACCCTCAGATTCTGGATATGTCATTTGCAGTCGGTCTTCCACTGCTAGGCAGAGCAGTCTAGATTTGACATGAGTTGAATCCGGTTCGTCTTCCGTCTAGCTTTCTTCTCGCGGCTATAGCTTATACTCTACACCCCGTCTATCTGCTTGTTATCTGCGTCGATTTCGTCCTTCAAAGACTGGGAAGTATCTTATTTTCCTCATCGAAATCAATACGGAGCGGCATCATGAGCAATGATATGAATCCAAAGCAAATTCAAAATTTGCTACAGACTGACCTAGTTCAGAGCTCTCGGTGTTAGCGTTAGGATTTGCAGTAGCTTATTACATACTACAAGACTGGAACAGAAACAAGACGCATAGCCTAATTCGGTCTGTCAAGGTGGGAATTCAGGGGATGCTCTTTGATAGTACGAATAAAAACGAAGTGTGTTGCAGCAACATCTTGTGAGGCTGCTCTAGGATCGGCGTCGAGAAGCTCAATATAAGACTGTAGACTTTATCGAGACAAGATGACAGTGAGGGTGCCCGCCGCCATGATATCAATTTGGAGGGGAAGCCTCGGCGTATCATATCTGCTATATTTTGGCGTTCGAGTGTTGTGTCTTGAAGAGTGATAACTAGAGGATTTGAAGGATAGAAACACGCTGGATGATAAAGCGGTTGTGATTGAGAGATCCACGACTCTCCGCTGGTACTTTCGTAAATGAACCGAGACCACTATTTGAACCGGTTTATTATGAAGAAGAATCGATTCCAAAGGACACAACGATAGGATCCGAAGAAAAAGAAGCTACAGAATAGACCAGGGCATCCAGAGAGCGCTGCACTGTAGTTGCAGTTCGCTGATAGTCGATGAAATGTCGGATATTATCCGACGCCATGAACCGATGTTCCCGCTAATGATTGTACCCATTTTCCTATTCCAAGATCACCGACAGTGGAACAGCTAGCTTTCTGTCCCTTATAAAAGAACTCGTCGCCCAAATGATTGCAGAAGGGAGTGTCCTAACTGGAAAAACGCGTTGTAGTTGTGGTTGGGTAAAAGGCCTTGAATCGGCCCGACATCCACTGGCATTTGAAATACGACGTACACATACGTCATACTCTGAGTAATAGAGTCCATAGCTACCGAAACCTGTTTCATCCCTACCACCATTCTTCTCATCCCAAACATGAAGGTTACTTTGAACGGAACAGTCCTTGCAGAGTCGAACGACACTGTTGTCGTTGAAAACAACCATTATTTCCCTCCTTCCTCTGTCAAAATGGACCTGTTCGCCGATTCGAAAACCAGGTCAGTCTCGCACGCAATAGACTAGGTTACAGCACCCTGTTAACCTTGTGAACTGAAGCTCTGTGTGCCCGTGGAAGGGGTAAATGCTAAATGCCTTGTCTATTAGTCACTATTTTACCTGAACCCACAGTACTGCTGCCTATTATAACGCTAACGTCGATGGAAAGGAAGTTAAGGATATCGCATGGTAAGCTAAGCTTTGATACACGAATCTCTTTTTCAGTTTTTCTGACAAGTTCTCAGGTATTATCCAAATCCCTCGGAAAAGGCAAAATCCATTACCAATTACGTCGCTTTCTACAAGGTGGGTACAGCTTCGAACGGTACTTCCCCTTCCATACTAAATTTCTTCAGAACAAGGTCAATATAGAATGAAGCAAGAACACCGAACAGATTGTACAACTAGCTTCAGACTCAACACCGTTATGTACAATTGCATCCAAGAAATATGTATGATACTGTGTGCGACTGGGAGTCCAATGTAAAATGATTAATGTATAATATATGCCGTATTGACGGGATATCATTGACAACAAAATAAATGAATCGAACGCAAGATGGAAAAGAACAGTTTTGAATAAGAATAAGAGTACATTGCAACTGGTGGTTCACGCCCCATTGATCGTAAGGGCGCTGCCCTTATTCAGGACCGACTCAGCTGCTGGTTTGTCCTTGAAGGTCAGAAGGTCTGTCAAAGAAGCAATTTGATCACCCTGAAGATAGTATTAACTTTAGGCAAAAAAAACATGATCGACTACTAACCTTCTGCTCTAGGATATCAACAACCTCGCGAAGATGCTGAGCAAGCATGTTTCTCTTGGGTACGTCGGACACAGCATCCATCTCCTTGTATTGGTCTGCGAGCTCCACATAGACGCTACAATGAATCGGATAAATCCTATTGAACTAATTCGGCGACAAAAAACACGGACCTTTTGTAATGGGTAAAATCGTCTTGCAACTCCCTGATTACTTTCATGAGCACAGTTTGAGGAGGAACTCCCTTCGCTGTTGGGACGCGCGGAGTTGCCCTGGAGCGCCGGTCACCCTCATCGACACCCTCCGAACCGTCAGCAAAGCCTTCGTCTTCATCGCTGTTGTCTTCTTGATCTTCCTCTACGTCGGCTTGGAACTGCTTTGCGAAACGGCTTGGTAACCAAGATGGAGACATCGGTCGTGCATCCTTGCGATGCCCTCTTCTTCTATGACATACATTGCAAGTCTTCGCATTGTGCTCTGGAGCACTGAAGAACAAACGCTCCAGCCTGGCGCCACGAATCTGGGGGAACGGCGTTTGTGGTACCTCATCATCGTCCCTATTCGGGTGACGGTCGTGTGCCGCTGCATGTCCAGGTGTAGGGGCTGCCGGACGTGCTACGGACGGAGTGGGAGTACGACGACGGCGGCGGGCGCGCAATGACGGACTAGGCGAAGAAGAGCGACTTTCGTCTGCCCAATGAGAGTTTTGAGAAGGGCGATCAAACTCCTGAACATCTTCAACTTGAACAGACGTTTGCGGGATGGCGGGAGAGGGAGAACATGGCGGACTTGGGTTCTGTTCTGTAAATGATATAGAACGCTCAGAACGCCGTTCTTCAACATCGGCAGATATTTGCTCCAATTCGTCCTCCTCGATGAAACCTCCGGAGGCGCCTGGATTTGTAGATCCAAGAGTGGCGTGGTCTGTTCGCATAGTCTTATCGGGAGGTGCCCCATCTGCTTTCGATGTGGAGGCGGGCTCCAAGATGTCTTCCTCTTCCGCCGAACTTTCTTCTTCTAGTTCTTCCTCTCCATGACTATGCTCCTCAACCACTAGTTCGTCTTGCTGTTCAGTAGGAGGCTCAGCAACCACGATATGAGATCTTGTAGCCTCGACAGCCTCCCTGGAAGCTCTACGCTCTTTCAAACCTTCTTCGACGACACCTCGCAACACTTCCACCTCTCCAGCGAGACGCTCAACTTCGGCTCGCAATTGATTAATCTCTGCTGTTTTCTCCTTTAGGGTTCGGTGGTCAGAGTCGCGCAAGGATCTGAGCTCGGCCAAGAGTTGTTGATGTGATGCCAATTCAGCTGTTAGTCTGGATAGATGGGAGCGAAGGCTTGTGACGAGAGCTTCCAGAGCTATAAAAAGGACGGAGGTTAAAACCTATGGATGACGCATCATCCAAATCTTACCTTTTTTCTCCTCCACCACTTCCAGGTATCTGGAAGTATCCTCTCTAGAGAAGGAGATATCTCTGGCCTTGGCCTTCCCTTTGCCTTTGCGCCTTCGAGCCTCTTCCAGTTCGAATTCGCGTTGTTGCTCAGCGAGGAATTCTTCTTTTTGCATCAGAATAGAACGCTCCTTAGTGACTTCGATCTTGCAAAGTTCCAGTTCATGCTCCAATTCTCGAACGCGACGACGAGAGACTCCGTTCTCATCCTCCAATTGGCGAAGCTTAGATTGAACAGCGCTGATGGCAGATAACAAACGGGCTAAAAAAAGTCAGTCGAAGAAGTATAGGCAAGTTTGAAACACACCATCACTTTCTCTGGCTTCTTTGGACGCTTGATACGCATAATGTTGGTAAGTCCCTCTTACCGGGGAGTCCACAGCGCTAGTCAACCCCGTCACGTCCGGAAGTTGCAGCCTACTCTTGGACATATTGGCGGACATTTGTACTGGTTGCCTCAAAGAACTTCGACGTGGTGTCGCCTGCATAGAGCGAGACTGATCTCTGGTTTGATTACCAGCTTCGTGGAGGGATGTCCGGTCGGCGGCAGAGCTTTGATTATGGCGATACCCCTGCTCAATTTCATGATCAAGCTCTTTGGTAATTCCGTTGGCCATTTTAGAAAATCTAGAACCCGACGGAGTAGGAGTAGGAGTAGGAGGATGAAGGCGCACTTGGGGCTGATGCGATGACGCATGCGACAAATCGGTAGCGCGCTTAGTTGAGCGTGGTTTAGGTGTGAGCACATCTTTGTCGACGGTGGGAAGAGTTGGTTGGCGTCTAAGAGGAGATGGCGCATGGCGAGCAACGTTGTGATCTTTAGCGCCACGAGGCGAACGCGGTCGTTTTGGAGAAAAGGAAACATGACGAAGGACATCAGATATCTTTGGGCGGGATTGTTGTCCATCAGAGTCCGAGGAGGGAGAAGATGCTGACTGAGGTGAACGAAGACGAACAGAACGAGAACTCAGAGACGGTGGAGGAACGTAACCCGACGCGAGAATACGATCCAATTCGGCGGTGTCATCGACAACAACAGGGTCAAAGCTGATTCCGCCAGGTGGCTAGGCAGACGTCAGAGCGAGGGATAATCTAGCTACGCTGCCACGTACCGGATATCTGGACCTCGATGGATCCATATCAAATATACTAAGCTTGCTATCAACGCCTGCCATAATATCACGCAGTGGTCGCTCGGGATCATATTCTGCACCACTCAGACTGATATCGCGCCGGTACCCTCTGCCCCCAAGACCCGCACTGAGAGTTAGGCCACTGGCATGATGTGCTGCGGTAGACATGGTCTCGCCACCATATGGGTTGACTCCTTCGTCATCGTCGTCGTCACCAGTGCGATATGACCAGGCGTGATTGAAGTCATTGTCAAAATCGTCTCCTGATCTGTGGATGTAAGAGCGGAATTCCGGCAAGGACGCTGGGTTGGAATTGTGCCTGGGATACTCGATACTATCGCTACGATTGAACTCGCCGTCCTGTGACGAGAGCTGGAGAGAAAGATCTGTGCGCTGTAGGTTGTGCTCTAGTTGAATCCTGTCGTGTTCGAGCTCGTCACCCCGGATGGTGAGGTCAAGAACCTTTGCTCTTGGTTGCTTTTTCATGTTGTGGAACAGAGAACAGGCCTTTCTCTGGTATCGCAGGAGAGAGCAAGGCGGGATCGAGGAAGGAGGGGAGAGTCGCGGCAGACCCGTTCGAGGAGAACAAAATCAAAAAGACTTGGAGAGTATCAACGACTTCAACGCGCCGATCACGTGCATCGTGTAATCGACGACCACGTGGGATCCTGGCTCTGCTAAACCCTAACCTTAGTTTTCTCTTTGGCTTCAAATGGACGATCGTCCTCACAAGCCTCACCGGCCTGCACAATCTGGCTCCAAGGCTGATAAAAAAGACAAGGGCAAGGGCAAGGAAAAGCAGCAAGGCTTCAATGAAAAGGTGCGTTTCCTTACTCTATATCGAAGTCGTTGCTGAATGCTTTTCTTAGGCTTTTGCCCCGAGATCGGGCCGTCGGGCTGACCGTCAAGGAAGACGAAACGCTGAGCGCGACCAAACACGACTACATGTTCCTCTTGTAAACCGGACGCCAGACGATGAACCTCCTCCAACCATTGTCGCCATCGTAGGACCAGCCGGAGTTGGCAAAACTACCCTACTGAAGAGTCTCGTTCGTCGGTACACAAAACAGACTTTGAACGAAGCCAAGGGACCTATCACTGTTGTCAGCGGGAAGAAAAAGCGTCTCACTTTTATTGAGTGTAACAATGATCTCAATAGCATGATTGACATTGGCAAGATTGCCGACCTTGTCCTGCTCATGATCGACGGTTCTTTTGGTTTTGAAATGGTGTGTCATTCTACCGATGCTCCATTTTAATGGCTTACAATGTATATAGGAAGCCTTCGAATTTTTGAACGTACTCCAATCGCATGGTTTCCCCAAAGTTATAGGCATACTCACACACCTTGACCTCATCAAAAAAGCTGCCACGCTGAAAGACACGAAGAAAGCTCTAAAAAAGCGCTTCTGGACAGAGATATATCAAGGCGCAAAATTGTTCTATCTGTCGGGTGTCTTGAACGGTAGATATCCCGATAGCGAGATTCTCAATCTTTCCCGATTCATCAGCGTCATGAAATTCCGTCCTTTAGTCTTCCGTAACACACACCCCTACCTTCTCGCCGATCGAATTGAAGACCTTACTCCCCGTGAACAAGTACGAACGTCAAAAGGGAAATGCGATCGGATAGTCACAGTATATGGGTACGTGCGTGGGACCAACCTACGGATGGGCACAAAGGTGCATGTACCAGGCGTTGGTGATTTGGACATGAAGAGTGTCTCCATCTTGGGTGACCCGTGCCCAATGCCGGACGCTGAGTCCGAGAAACGACGGAAACTCAGCGAAAAGAAGAAACTTCTGGTACATGCTCCTATGAGCGATGTTGGAGGCGTAATGTATGACAAGGATGCGGTTTATATCAACGTTCCTGGAAGTTTTACACGGGGCAATGCCGATGGTGAGTTGCCTATTGTTCTATCTTTCATCAAGTAAATTCATGAAATGCGCAGTTCTGCAAGGTGAAGGAGAGCAAATGGTGATGGACTTGCAAGATGCCAGCGCAACTCTTGAAGACGCTGTTGCTCAGAGCCAGATTCGTCTGTTTGGGTCGTCTTCAAAGCACCTTACGGTGGATGTCGCTGCCGATCAGGACGATGGTGAAGACTCTGAAGATTACGAAGAAGATGTCAACCAAGAAGAAGAAGAGGATGATGATGATGATGGTATGAGTAGCGATGACGACGAAATGCAAGACATCTCCCAGGATCCTAGGAATACTGGACGCGTATCAATGCGTAGGGTTGCGCGTAGCCTTCCTGTATCCAGCAAAAAAGGCCGAGGAGGTCTTGAATACGCAGACAGCGATTCAGATCTAGGGGAGGAAGAAGAAGAAGGTTTGGGAACTTCAGGAAAACGGGTTAGGCTTGAACACGAAGCAGATGATCTTAACATTCCTAGCGATGAAGACGAAATGGATGAGGAAGAGGAAGACGACCTTCCGAAATGGAAGGAAAATCTCCTCACCAAGGCCAAGGAAACACTTTCCCAGGGGGGACGACGGAAGGATTGGACGAAGCTCATTTATTCGAGCTCACTGACTCCTCGAGAAATACTTCATGGTGAATCGTCACTGGCTCAGGAAGAAGTTGATGAAGATGACGATGACCTTTTCAAGTTGAGCATTCCAGACCTTACGTCTACAGACGAAGACATGGACAAGACCAAGTGGAGTCCTGAGTCCCAGGATTTGGATCGCTGGAAAGAGGAAAACTTGTTGGACTCTATTCGTGGATTGTTCATCACTGGCGGGACTGGTCAAGAAGGCGGTGAAGGCGATGAGTATGAAGATTCACACGGAGAGCTCGATGATGAAGGGCAGACAGAAGATGAACCGCCTACTTCGAAAGCGGAGTCTTCGCGGGCAGCCGCACTTGCTGCAAAGAAGGAAGCTCTGAAGCGCAAATTCGATGAGCAGTACGACGACCCGGAAGCATCGAAACTTGATTTTTACGACGAGAAGAAGGAGGAGATAGCCAGACAACTCCAGCTCAATAAAGCTGAGTTCGAAGGAGTCAGTGCAGAGTCACGGGCACTAGTTGAGGGTTACCGGCCTGGTGCTTACGTTCGCATCGAGTTGACAAACGTACCGTGCGAGATGATTGAATACTTCAATCCCTCGTATCCCATTGTTGTCGGCGGTCTTCTACCAGCAGAGGAGAGGTTTGGATTTGTCCAAGTCAGGCTTAAACGTCATCGATGGTTCGTCAAGACCCTCAAGACCAACGATCCTCTCATTTTCTCTATCGGTTGGCGTCGTTTCCAATCTATCCCCATATACTCTCTTGACGATCATTCCATTCGAATGCGTATGCTCAAGTATACTCCAGAGCATATGCATTGTTATGCGACATTCTACGGCCCGGTATCTCTACCCAATACCGGTTTTTGCGCATTCAACTCATTGGCCGGGGAAACACCAGGGTTCAGAGTATCGGCCACAGGCGTCGTTCTCGATATCGACCGTTCGGTCAAAATCGTCAAAAAGATCAAATTGACCGGCGTCCCATTCAAGATCTACAAGAACACAGCCTTCATTAAAGACATGTTCAATTCCGCTCTTGAAGTGGCCAAATTCGAGGGGGCCAACATTAGGACAGTTTCTGGCATTCGAGGGCAAGTAAAGAAGGCTCTTTCCAAACCTGAGGGCACGTTCAGAGCTACATTTGAAGACAAGATCCTCAAAAGCGGTACGTAGACACCTGTGTCATCGAAACACTCCACTGAATCTTTACTTTAGACATTGTCTTCTTACGCGCATGGTATTCAATACAGCCTAGGAAATACTACAACCCTGTTACATCATTGCTGCTATCGGACAAAGCGCATTGGTCTGGTATGCGTCTCACGGGTCAGATACGTCGGTATGAAGGTCTTCAGACACCTCTAAATCCTAACTCAAAATATCGAAAAATCGAGAGGCCGGCCCGGCGGTTCAATCCTCTTTTCGTTCCAAAGAAATTGCAGGCGGCACTTCCTTATGCCTCTAAACCCAAGCAAATGGGTAGTCAGCGGAAGCAAACCTATTTGCAGAAACGGGCTGTTGTCATGGAGCCGGAGGAACGAAAAGCTGTGGCTCTGCTGCAGCAGATGCGGGCTCTGCGGAAAGACCAGGTGTCGAGGAGAAAAGATAAGAAGGCTGAGAAGAGGGCTGTTCATCAGAAAAAAATCGAGAAGGAGGAGGCCAAGAAGAATGACAAGGAGAAAGAGAAACGGAAGGACCACATGCGGGTGGCCGGTCAAAAATCTAAAAGACAGGCAGACCTGGAAGAGGGTCGATCAAGTAAACGTCGCAAAACATAATGTATGCATAATCTCTCACATTATCTTTGATGTTTCTTTCTGGTTGGTCCTAAGGTTACAGTGCGAAGACTCGGGTTTGAAAGATTTGTCTACCCACTTCTAATTAAATTTCACGGCCCGATATACTTTCCGTCTCGACTCAAAATCACCTCAGATCCTCCATAACACCCTCCTTATCCTGAACTTCTCTGCTCTGACCATGATAAGCAAGTTACTCCTGCCTGCCGAAATGCGTGCTACGGTCTTGTCGAATTTGTGATAAGGACTCGGTCTATTTAGTCCTGTGGCTCGGAAATAAGTAGGCTCTCAGGTTCTTATCGTCACTCGGATGGAGCCATTTCTATCTGCGTCATCTTCGTCGCTGACTTTACCCTTTAAATCTGTCCCTGCACCTGATCTTGGAATATATATCGAAGCGGAGACTTTTGACAAGCCTCCCGGATTCGCATCTAACATGCTACCGCGGTTACTCCATCGACTGAATGATGCAGTCAAGCTCCATGGCGACGAAGAGAAGCATGAAAAAGTTGATGCTTGGTGCAACCGAGACTTGGTGCCCATGCCGCCTAGTCGACGTACATGGGGGCTTCTGGAGTACTATGGCTACTGGTCACTGACTTCTCTAAACGTACGCTATCTTCTTTCTCTTACATTCGCATTCGTTAATCAACGTTCAACCGCTATAACTAGGTCTCATCATGGCAAACCCCCAACACTTATCTCACGGCAGGACTATCAGTGGGCCAATCAATGGGTGTCATTCTGATTTGCCGTTTCGTAATTGGATTTTTTTCCACCGCCATTGCTTGGTGTGGACTTCACTGGCATATTGGGTTCACGATTCAAAATCGGTACGGCATTCTATATTTAGATTATATTCACGCAGCATCTGATCCCACTGGCAAGCTACTCGTGGGGCATGCGAGGAAGTTATGTGCCGCTTTTGCAGCGAGTGTTGCTTAACTTTATTTGGAACGCTATTCAATGCTGGAACGGCGGTAAGTTAGTAAATGTCTGCATTACAGCGGTTATACCAAAGTTTGCGAACTTGCCAAATCGTATGCTGCATTTCTTTTCTGATTAACCCGATTGATTTATGAAGCTACGTTTGTAGACTTACCGGCCGACTTCCCAGCCACGGCACCTGAAATGGTCGGGTTCTTTGTCTTCTGGCTCTGCTCCTTGCCGTTCTTGTATCTGCCTCCTGAGAGATTTCGCCGACCCTTCCAAATTACCTGCGTATATTGCGCGATTGGGATGATATGTATGCGTGCGTAATTAGGAGAAATTTCGTCCTCTGGTGACCGGGGGCTGATTCATATATTTAGTGATATGGTCGTTGTCAGTGGCCAAAGGCGTGGGACCTTTATTCTACTCTTCCCAAACCACTACGTCTTCCTCATGGTCCGTCTCATGGATCATTATGAGCTGCATCAACTCCGGTGTGGGTAGCACGGCTGCAGGTATGACCAACGGCTCAGACTTCTCTCGTTACAGCAAGTCGAGATGGGGTTACGTTTTGGGCTCAAACTCCAGTATATTCTTAACTGCCATTTTGGTCAGTTTTGTTGGCCTCATAGTTACATCTGCATGTCAGCAGATCTACGGCGAGATTTACTGGAACCCGCCTGATCTCCTCATGCGAATGATGGACTCCGGACAAGGAAGCAGCAAAGCAAGGGCTGGCGTATTCTTCCTCGCACTTGGTTTTGCTCTGACGGTAAGCCATGCATCATAACGAGAACGGTCCATCCTTTAACTGGAAGTTATTTGATGACAATCAGTCTGGATTTGAGAACATTTGTGGTAATGCTGTGGCTGGGGGCGTGGATCTTTCAGGAGTATTTCCTCGCTATATCAATATCCGACGGGGAGCTCTGATTACCTTCGTTGCTGCGTGGATTTGCCAACCATGGCAGCTTATCAACCGCGCCGACAGGTTTCTCAGTGTCCTCTCTTCCTTCTCAGTTTTCCTTGCGCCAATAATGGGAATTAGTGAGTCCGCTTAAGTAAATGTGAATATACCAGTCCTAACTTAGTTATCTCAAGTGTGCTGCGACTACTACGTGCTCAGAAAAATGCGGGTCAAGCTAAGGTACATTTCCTATATGGATCGCTACTGTTATGTCACTAATTTTGGACATGCAGAGACCTTTATGAGCTTCATGGTTCGTACTATTATACCTGGGGTTTCAATCTCAGGACCATCCCTGTGTGGATGGCTGGCTGGGCTCCAACAGTTGGTGGACTGAGTTACGTCGCGAGTGGGGACGAGAGTGGACCCAGAGCGTTGTATGAAATGTATTACTGCTCATTCTTCGTTGGTGAGTACGGTACAGTATGACGTTCCCAGTATGATTCATCAATTTCACCATAAAGGTTTTGGTATTTCATTCATCCTATTCTATATTGTCAACACGATCTTCCCTCCAGGAAACTTGGGAGAGATTGACGATGCAGATTACTTTGGGACATTTACGCCGACGGAGGCACGGAAACTGGGTATTGTTCCCCATGCTACGGGAAGTGTTGTTTCAGATAGTGCATCTGTTAAGGAAGGTAAGAATTTGGTCGCTGTTGGGGTGGATGAGGTCAAGATGCAGTGACGAGTGACCATGCGGCTTAGAGCGTTCTCTAGATTTTTGCAAGTACTGTAACTGGGGTTCCAACAAGACTGGCCTACCTACCTGCCTTCTTCAAATATATATATATAGCGACTGACAATGGTATGCATAGACCAGCACCGGGAAAGCGGGATGAGAACGGAACAAAGGAAACAGTTTTGAGAAAGTGAAAGGAGCACTGTATAGGACTAGTTTTTCTCTGCATCTACCATACCCTGGTTTTGCAGCGGTTGTACAAAGTGAACGAGAAGTTACCTCCTAAAAGAAGCCGGCCCCAGTAGTGATAACAATTTAAGTATTGCGAAGTTCGTCAATTCACTGTGTCCTCGAGACTCTTTCTAACGACGGAATCTAATCCTTTCCCGATGAAGACAAGCTTCCCTTGCTCAGGAACCCCAACAACTTCTTCCTCGACCCGCGACATGTCGTACATACTCCGAACACCCTGTAACACATACTGATCCCCAGTATCAGTAACGACAAGTCCTTTACAACGCAAAATTTGAAGATCTGAAGACTGGGTTCCTTCTGGGAGTCGATTCTCCCACAGCACCGAACGAATCCAGGCATCCAGGCAATCCAATTTCTCCTGACTGAGTGTGGGGCAAGTTACCTGCACACTCGAAATTCCTCGGAGTTCGTAGTGGTTTTGCTCGGTAGGATGATCATGGTCAGCACTGTGGTCGTGGTGATGTACAGGAAATTTGGGACGAGTAGAGTATGCTTCGATGTTAACGATACTCCCGATATCAACCTGGCTTCGCACAGTTTTATACAAAGGTGCTGCTGGGTTGATCCGGCGTACAGTGGATTCGACGTGTGCAGCTTCGGTGGGCTCCACCAAGTCGATTTTATTGAGAAGAATGACATCGGAACCTGCAATTTGCCTGCAAAATATTAAGAAAGATACCCCAGATAACTTGGCCGACGCACCGTATACTTTCCCCGACTTGATCATCAGCAGTGTCTTCTTCCATTTGCTAGGTTTATAATGAGATTTTAGACCTCGGGGTGTTAGGGCGACTCACTGTCTGACCAAAGCAAGCATCTACCACACATACAACGCCATCAAGCACAATATCCTTGCCCACTCCCGTGGCAAATTCCTCATTTTGCCAGAACATAGACGCAATCGGACCAGGATCGGCTAGCCCAGTGGTTTCTAGCAATATGTAGTCAAAGGCACCTTTACGCTGCATCAGCTTCTCGATGGCTGCGATGCCTACGTCTTTGATGCTACAACAGAGGCAACCATTTGCAAGCTCGAGAAACTCTTCGGAGGCTTCGGCAGTGGGGTCGTCGGGAGAGGATACGTTGATAGTTTTTGCTAGAAGACGGTTGAGCATAATGTAATGGTGATTTCATGTATGGCCGACCTTCAATATCCTATTCCTCAGTTCAAGTTGAAAGGTGGACAGCCAACACGAAGCGACTTACAGCGGTGTCTCCAAATTCATTCATGATAACAGCAATACGATATCCATGCCTTTCGGTCAAGATCCGCCTGTCCGCCTGTCAGGGTGGCAGATAATTGAGGAGTAATTTCGGGTACACACTTGAGCAACGTCGATTTTCCGGCGCCTAGAAATCCACAGATAATGGTCAGCGGCACCCTGTCGTTATCGTGCTCGATGAGCGTCCTGGAAACGAATATCAAGACAGGCTTGGCCGCAGAAGGAAGAAGGGCCGTACGGTATCTCGTCGTCGAGGTCCATGGTGGGCGTCAGAACAAGGAAGTCTTGTGTTTGTAATAAAAGTCACAACGCGTCCCGAGTGGGTCAGGGTCCTTCCTCGCTTACCGCCAAGCTCTCTCCCACCCTTCACTATGGACATGGACTACTCGAACCGACCTCTGTCAGAAGAGCAGCTTCGCAACGTTATCCAGGGCCCTGCCGACGTCGAGTGGAGGTACGCCCTTTCGCCGCAGCAAACGGCCTCATTAACCATCCTTTCCCAGGTATGAGATGCGGCGTGAATGCCAGGAAATACTTCCAGGTCTCTTGCTAGGCCCATTTGTCGTTTCTAAATCTTTCGATACTCTCAAGGCGCTGCAAATAACACACATGTAATGTGCTTATCCTGGCCTAGTGTCTCTGCAGATGTTTAGCTGATGAATCGTACTTTCATTTCCAAGTGTGTGCATACGCGACGTGAAGGAATCGTTCTCTGTCAAACCGCGTTTTCCAGATCACTTTCAATACATCGTGTTGGACGTCGAAGACAGCGAGGAGCAGAATCTGATCCGCCTCTTTCCTCGGTACCGTTCAGTCTTTGTTCGCCTCGACATTCCCTCTTATTTCTTAGGGCTAAGCAGTTCATCGATGATGCGATCGCCAGAGGGGGAAAGGTGCTGGTCCATTGCAATGGTGTGTATTCCGCAAGGAGCTCATTATTGGTCTAATCTATATAATAGGTGGCATTAGCATCTCCCCCGCTTTCGTAGTAATGTTTGTGATGCAACACTATCAACTTTCATGGGAGGATGCCCTTCACATGGTACAGAATCGACGCTATTGTATCTCTCCAAACGGCGGATTCTTGACCCAGCTCAAGGTATGCAATTCCTACGCGTGATTGACTATTGATTTAATATTATGCAGGAATACGAGGCGATCTACAGAGCAAATCAGGCGGTATCCTCCTATCCCGCTCGAAATAATGGAGTATCACGAAGGAAGAGGGAGGACGACGACGACGGTGATGATTCAGGGTAAACCTTTCTCCCGGTATCAGTGTACACCTGAACAAACTGACCCAATTATGATAGGGACGAAGACCGAATGGATCGCAAACGAACGCTAGTCGATAATAACGGTAGCATCGGTGCGGCCCATGGCCATGACCCAAACGCAATGGAGATATCGTAGTCGTCGCCCCCCCATCATCCTTCTGTCGCCATCATTCTCCCTCTGTATTTCCGAGTCCAATTTGCTCCTCTATTTTTGGCATATTTCTACAGAGTTTTAATTCTGGGCTTTTCTTTCTCTTCAATCACTCGTTTAGCATGGATATCTGTTTTGCAGTTTAGTAAGTCAAGTTAATATCCAACAAATATAATACACACCTTTACGTTTGACAAACGCTTCAACAGATATTCCGGCGAATACTATGGCAGCGCCAAGCCACTGTCCTGCTGTGAGACTGTGCTTATACACCACAACGGACAAAAGCATTGTGAAAAGTTTTCGAGTTAATGTAATCGTTCTTTCATGTAAATAAGTATCAGGCTAGCCCACACCACACGATTGGACGAAAACGTACACAAGAGTGAGAGATCCAAAGTGTTGAAGTGTTTCGAAAATGAATAGCTGGCCTAGAGCACCGGTAAGGGCGAACTGAACCAAAGGAGTTACGATGGAGGGGTGCGCTCGAATGAAGGCCAATGCCTCCATAAGCTCACTCTGGCCTCCAGCCGATGGATGAATTACTGGGATATGAGGAAGAGGGAGCAACGACAAGAAGGTCGTGATCAAGGTGCAGAAAATGTTGATCCAAAACATCATCTGTTGCCCTGTAACCTTGTGCCTCGCAAAAATTTCATCCTGGGTAGAGTTGACTGCACCGTCCAAAGCAAGATTGATGAGCAAGTATGTGATTCCTATGATGTTGGCATACGGCGAGACATCCTCCAGCGCCGTAGATCTGTGTTTCCCTTTGCCCTGATCTTTGCCCATGCTTATGAAGACGGTAATTCCGGCCGTGACCATGAACACGACAAGATATTTGTGGGGAGCGAAATGGCGGCGGTATAGCACAACGTTCATAATCATGACAGGAACCAATTTGCACGATTTCCCCAGCACCATTGCGGGGTAAGAGATGTAAGAAAGAGCAGCGAAACCGAACGGCGCTGCAGCGGTGATGAAGGTGGAGCATTGAAGATACCGGACGAGGAGTGCCTTGCGAGAAAACCGCGTCGACTCCTTGTGATGGATGCTTCCGTTATGGTGAACATTATTGTTGTTGTGGGCGTCACCGTTGGAAATTGCTTTGCCGTTCGACAACGGCTGACTCTTCGGTTCCAGGCCGAGGCTCTGCGACAGAGTCTGTGAAGGGTTCCGGCGAAGGAGAATGTATAATAGTGCAGATATAGAGCTCAACGTGCTTTGACACGTCCCGATGATGATTGCTGACTGGAATTTCGCGGACGAGTCGTCTTCTATTGATTTGAACGGAACAGATACTGGGCGGTAGTGAGAACGTGTTACTCGAAAAAACTCGACAACGACACCTACATCGCTCTTGAGCAATGGCCCAAAGCTAGAACAGTGTCAGAGCAAGAGAGAGAATCAAATGGGCAAGACTCACCAGGAACATAGAGTATACCCCGGCAACACACAGCGCTAGCCTAAGACAACCAATAAGATACATTCAAATGCACCGGTTCTGGCACATACCTCATGAACGACATGGTATGGGAAATAACAATGCGGGTATAACGATACCGGCAAAAGAAAAGAGAGGATGCCTGGAAGAAGGAAACCGGCGAAGGTCGAAGTAACCTAACGGTCCTGGCGATGGTTAAATATAGAGTTCATGGCTGTTCCAGCGACGACGTGTCCAGGACGTGTAACCCTAACCTAAGAGTTTCAAGGTGGTATCCCGGCGGCATCAAGCCGGCACTTTTAAGTGCCGTATTTCTCCTCAGTTTCTCCAGAAATACAGCTGGTGTTGAGAATGCTTCCATGAGGAAATCCGAACTCTTATCCCGCCTTTCAGCTCGTTTCTCTAGACTTTTTGTTAATCATCTGAAGTTCAAATGAATCATCGCAACATTCTGATGCCTCTTTTTCTCGATCAGAAAATGTATCGGTCCCAGTGAATACACAGCCACATCCGAGTCATTTACACCTTTGTTCCTTCCGTCATGGAAGCTCCAGATCCTCAAAATGTTCGTATAATAACGACTCTGGGACACGTTGACCATGGAAAGACGACTCTCATGGATTATCTTTTGGCGGCGAACAATATTATCTCTTCACGGATGGCCGGAAAAATGCGGTACTTGGACAGTCGGGAGGATGAGCAAGAGCGGGGAATCACGATGGAGAGTAGTGCTGTCTCCCTCAAATTCCAAGTCATGGGAAAAAACGAAAGCGGAGGTACGCCTCTATGTCGGTATATTTGTGAAATATGTGACAGACGTGCTCAGAAAGAATACCGCTTTCCTACGTCATAAATATGGTCGATACTCCTGGTCACGTTGATTTTTCTGGCGAAGTGTCTACTGCATCTCGCCTTTGTGATGGCGCGCTCATCTTGGTTGATGTCGTCGAGGGCGTGTGTACACAGGTATGTGATTTATTCATTTATATCAAGTCCTTAAACTAAAGGCGGGCAGACTATTTCAGTGCTCAGGCAAGCATACAAGGACGGACTTAAGCCTGTATTGATAATCAACAAGTTTGACCGTCTGATCACAGAGCTCCAGCTGGCACCGGTGGAGGCCTACCACCATCTGGCCCGGCTAATTGAACAGGTCAATGCTGTCATGGGTGACTTTTTCGCTGGAGAAAGGATGGCGGACGACCTTCGTTGGCGAGAGGAGAGAGAGCGTAGGTTGGCAGAAAAGAAGGGGATGCACGCCGATGAGACTGAAGCCACCGTGAACGACGATGATGAATTCCAGGAGAAAGATGACGAAGACATCTATTTTGCTCCGGAGAAGGGAAACGTTGTCTTCGCGTCTGCGATCGATGGATGGGGTTTTCGTGTCGGGAAATTCGCTCAATTGTACGCTATAAAGCTCGGCATGAAGGAAGTCAATCTTCGCAGGGTGCTATGGGGAGATTTTTTCTTGGATCCGAAGACGAAGAAAGTCATCAGTTACAAGCATCTCCGTGGGCGAGCTCTAAAGCCTTTATTCGTGCAGTTCGTGTTGGAGAACATATGGGCAGTATATGATGCTGTCGTTCTCAACCCGTACGTATATCCTGCGAAGGACGATATGGTGTGGCTGATCGAGTCATATAGGAATATGGAAAAGGTTACGAAGATTACTACTGCCCTCAATTTGAAGATTCCTCCTCGCGATTTGAAGTCAAAGGATTCTCGACATCTTCTATCGCTTATCTTCTCTCAATGGCTCTCTCTGTCTACGTGCATCATACAGACGGTGATTGATATCGTCCCGGCTCCCCCAGTCGCTCAAGCTACTCGAATACCAAAGATGCTTTACCCAGATCTTCCGGAGCCACCTCTCCAGCCAAAGAATAAGCTCGAAGAAGATTTATGTGCCGCTGACTACAGTCCGGATGCGTACATTTGTGCATTCGTCAGCAAGATGTTTGCTGTATCCGAGAAGGATCTACCCGAGAACCAAAAGAAAGCCATGACTGCCGAGGAGATGAGGACCAGAGCCCGTGAGGCTCGAGAAGCCCGACAAGCAGAAGGCGGCGCAGAAGTGGCGCCTTCCAGTGTTGACCTTTCTCCTAGAACGGAAGATGCCAACTCCGAAGAGCCAAAACAAGATTCAGAGATCATACTAGGTTTCGCGCGTCTGTATTCTGGTACCATCAAGACCGGCGCCACGATCTACTGTGCGCTTCCGAAGTATAACGCCTCATTGCCCTCCACACACCCGCATAACGTCAAATATCTCAAGACGGCGACTGTAGAGGGCCTCTATGTGATGATGGGCAAGGAATTGACTGCTGTGAGCTCCGTTCGGGCAGGAAACATGTTTGCTGTCAGAGGTCTTGAAGGGATTGTGTGGAGAAGCGCCACTCTATGCGCACCTGGTAGAGATGGCCTCGAGAATACTGCGGCACTAGAAAATTTTACGATCAATCTGGGACGCGTTGATCGTTCTGTGAGTATGAAAAATCTGTTCGATGCGCGACATACTGATCGGAACACTAGGTACCACCTATTGTTCGAGTCGCGGTAGAATCCCTTCTCCCTGCGGATATGCCGAAAGTCATTAGCGGCTTGAAATTACTTGTGCAGTCGGACCCGTCTGTGGAGTCTTTTCAGCAACAGACGGGTGAGCATGTTATTGTTGGAGCGGGCGAGTTGCATTTAGAGGTGAGAACATGTTATTTGCGTTGTGGCTTCGAGGTTAACAATGGTCATGCAGCGATGTTTGAAGGACCTACGTGAAAGATTTGCCAAGGTAGAAATCCAGGCGTCCAAACCCATCGTCCCTTTTCGTGAGACAGCAATGAAAGGACAAGGTAAGTACATGTCATTATCCTCAATCTAGTCTTGACCAAATGTTCTCAAGATATGTCTCCGCCAAAAACGCCTGGTAGTCCACACGGTACAATGAAAGGTGCCAGTTCACAAGGTATCGCAACTTTTTCCATCCGCGCTTGTCCTCTTCCCAAGGCGATCCTGGAGTTCATTCTGGATAATCTTCTCATCTTGAAGATCTTGGAACGGGATCGTCGGTCTGGCGATTCTGCGTCAACTTTAGAGGAGTTCGACCAGGATTCTGTAGACATGAATGGGGAGATTTTTAGGAAACCTACTGTAAATGCAGACCAATTTTGGCCCGCTCTGAAAGACGTACTTAGGAAGGTTGGTGGGGAGTGGGGGGATGTCTTGGATCGGATATGGACGTTTGGTCCTCAGCGAGCAGGCGCTTGCATACTGATTGATGCGAGGAAGATGGGATCAGTGCGATCGTGCGTTCACCTCCTTCGTGTGATGGTGACTAGGTTTCACTTTTGGTTGATATAGACTCAAACAGCGTCTTGAGAGATCGACAACAGGCGCAACTGATGTTGATGACGATAAGACTCTCTATGACTTTGATGATTGCATTGAAACTGGGTTTCAACTAGCGACTTTCCAAGGTCCTCTCTGTTCGGAGCCGGTCGAAGGGATGGCCTTTTTCTTGGAGGACCTGTCCATCGACAGGGAAGGGCTTCATAAAGAGATCGGTATGTTGGCCTGAATAAATGATGCATGTGTGGTACTAAAGAAACGCAGAACAAAACCGATTAGCACAGGTAACGGGCTCAATGATAACATCTGTCAGAGATGCATGCAGAAACGGTCTCCTCGATTGGTCTCCTCGGCTGATGCTGGCTATGTATACATGTGACATACAAGCATCCAGTAAGTGATGTTCATTCAATTTATGTGTGATCGGACAGGCCCACTCCTTTACTTTTTCACAGCCGATGTTTTGGGTAAAGTGTATGGCGTCGTTGCGAAACGTCGGGGACGGATAGTGGCAGAAGAGATGCGGGAAGGTACATCTTTCTTTACAGTCTCGGCGTTACTTCCTGTAGTGGAGAGCTTTGGTTTCGCGGACGGTGAGAATGATGGCTCTAGTGCGCTTATCGAAATTAATTGCCGAACTGATAGATATACGAAAACGAACGTCCGGGGCGGCCAGCCCTCAGCTCATCTTCAGCGGGTAAGTTTGGAAACCGGTTCAGCCGAGGTTTCTTTTTTCCCTGATATACATTTAGGTATGAAATGCTGGACCAGGACCCATTTTGGGTCCCAACTACGGAGGAGGAGCTGGAAGATTTGGGTGAAAAGGCAGATCGCGTGAATGTAGCCAAGGTTTACATGGATGCTGTCCGGGATCGCAAGGGCCTGTTTGTGGACAGGAAGATCGTCGAATTCGCAGAGAAACAGAGGACATTGAAGCGTTAGATGCTTGGTTAGATTCTTGGGCTGAGTATACGTGTATTATCATCATATAGCATAACGCGATTGTTGTAGAACTGATCGCAGGGATGGTATCCAACGTGACTCAGTATGTACTGTTCGAAATGATGGTACAAAAATACTTTGCTACTGTTCATGCTAGTCGGTGATCAGATGAACTCATGTTTCGTCACGTAGACGCGTAGATAATGGTGCCGATCAGTGAAGAGGACCGACTGAACCTCTCTACGCGTGTTCCTTTGATATTTCTCAAAAATTTCTTAGACATTTTTATTGACAGCGGCCCTCACAGATTAGCCACGAGGACTCGGGTTGAATTGACAGTGATTGGATACAAACATCAATACTTGCTGAACGCTTGCGTTCAGTGTCCAAACGCTCAATGTCATGCAACCCGTCTCCTGTAACGCTACGGCGCGCGGTCGATCTAATGCTTGGGAGCGGGAGATAGTAAGATACCCCTCTCAGCTATTCTTGGTGTTACTTCAAAAATCAAAGAAGAACTTTTGCTTCGCGGATGGAGAGAACTGATGCATCCTTTGACCTGTTGATGGATACTCGATCAATATTCAGTGACAACGAACAATACTTGGGGTGGCAAGCCCTCAGCTCATATTGAGCGGATGAGTAAGGAAACCGGTTCGGTCGGGTTCCTTTTCTAACGCAAATCCAGGTGTGAAATACTGGACCAGGACCCTTTGGGTCCTGACTACAGAGGAGGACTAGATCAAAAAACCTAGCGTGGATATTCAAGTTCAAGGCATATAAGCACAGATGCTCCCCGGACCGGAAGATTGTTGAGTTTGCAGAGAAACATAGGTCATTAGAGCGGTATAAATGTGGATGTACATGTAGTTTACAGATAATTAAATCCCGGCCCTTGGGTACCCCTGTACCTTCTGGAGGCTAGAATGCGACAATCCAGGGAAAAGCAAATTTTCATTCCGTCAGGGGGGCTTACGTAATGGCCTAATCGGTGGTTGATGTGGTCTCGATATTCAGTCTCACGTCCGTGCTAGCAGTTCCTTATTTGTCTCTTTTACGCCTAATAATCTCGTCGTCGGCTGCTCAGCCTGGCAGTGGTACCAGCGCTGAATGGCAACGGTCGCGGCCCCTATATTCGGAGGCCATCACGGTTCTTTTATGCCCAGCTCGACCCAATCCTCTTCGGCGGCTGTCGGTACCTCCTCCCAGACCCAGTCCACTCAGATGCAAGACCAGGATCTGTTTGACGACTACCCTGTTCTTTACTGTCGTGCTCTCTATGACTACGAGGCCCAGGATGCATCAGCATTGTCGTTCCGAAGAAACGATATCATCGAGGTCTTGACACAACAAGCCTCCGGATGGTGGGACGGCTTACTCAGGGAAGAGAGAGGATGGTTCCCGTCAAATTATGTCGCCATCATTTCAGAGGAGGATGCAGAGCTGGCGCTTAGTGGTTCTGATTTCTCGAATACGGACGCCTCGGGGAATAGCAACCAGCGCCATTCCATTGTCGACATATCACACGCCATGATGAGGGGGTCGCAGTCGGACAACGAAGAATGGCTCGACAGTGAGTTGAACGGGGCTGGGAGTGGGGCGGACGACCTGGCAAATTCAATGTGGGAGACAGCCGGTTCTTCCAGTGACTTCTGGATGCCACAAGTAGATCCTAATGGGCAGGTAAGAGTAAAATGCTTCCATACTATCGTAATAAAGGCTAAGCACAATCAGATATTCTACGTTAACACGAAAACTGGCCAGCAGTCTCGCGACCTTCCGCAGGAGACGGAAGACGAAATATCGGACACCGATCTAGCTGCACTCACGTCGCAGTCCAGTTCGCGTTCCGGTACCAGTGCGAGACTGGCATTCGGCTCGAGCAACACGTTCGAGCCTGCCGCAAGCGACTCGGATACTGCTGGCAATATGCCTGGGTTTGGACTCCCTCGTCGCACAGGTACACCGGAACCATGGACCAAGAAACTTGCGGACGATGGAATGTCCTACTTCTACTACAACAAGGTCGATGGTAGCGTGCAGTGGACGCGACCGGAGGCATCACGAACCCATTCTTCCAAAACACCGACTCAGCCATCACATAACACGCCTTCCGCCGCACCGCTTCAGCCAGGAGATGCAAACAGGTTTAGCGTATACTCTGATAGCTCCGACATTCAACCCTTCGATCATGCGTCCAATTTCCGGCCAACTACGAATGGTTATTTTAAGCCATTGCACCAGCCAACTTACGTCGACTCTCTTGTCATGGAACTCACAGGTGCCGAACGAATAGCCCAGTTGCTTCAGAAAGCATTGGCTCCTCCACCTCCCGAAGTTCTGACAGATTTATCCACGACCGCCAAGAATGCTATCCAAGCAGTCGTGGATAACATCCAGCTGAATGGCATCGTGCGCAGAACAGAAGACGATCGGAGAATGGACGAGATGATTCACGCCGTTGTTTTAGCGGTTCGGAATCTCCTCTATGTGTCTGCTATCCCTACCGGTCAAATACCGAACCACGTCCTTCCACGGAGCGCCCATGAGCGTGAGGTTAAAACTACGCAACCGATTCCTTCTTCTCCACTGAAGCCCGCTCAACGAAAAGTGACGGCGACATTGTCTCGCCTCGTGCTGTCGGCACGTGCGATGCAATACGACTCAGGCACATCGCTATCAGATACTTTGAATCGCATTGAAGTCGATGCGGACGAGCTCGAACGTGCTGTCATCTCGTTTGTGTTGGAGGTGCAAAGAAATCGTTCGGCTGCGTCGGAAACGAAGCCGGACAAACGATTACACGGAGTCTTCTCCACCGCTAACATCGGTTTGGGCCTCGTGGGAGCCGGCGCAGCAGGAACCTGGAAAGGTTTCGGTTGGGTGTCGCTTGACGCTGATGAACAGAATCCGCAGAAAGTTTTAAGCACCGAAGTTGCAAATGAAGTGGGATCCCATGTGGTTCAACTGAATTACCAGTTTGTACAACTCGGCACCACCATAAAATCACTGGACTTCGGTGCAGGTATGTTTTAGTGATCTGAAAAGACAGTTGTACTGATCCTGCGTTCTGTTAGTCCGATCAGAGACGAAAAACCTCATCGCGCAGGTGTCGTCATTCCTCTCTTTTGTCACAAATATCCATATTGCGCGTCATGTCGATATCGACGGAATACGGCAAGAGTCGAATCATGTTCCAAACGATATGTATGTTCAGAGCGTCGTCAATGCTCGTCTTCTCGTTCGGACGTTAGAATGCGCTGTGCAAGCACTATATGATGATGCCGCGGCCTTATTTTTGGCATCTCAATCATGGTGGGAAGAAGACATTCATACAGTCTTTGACGATGCAGACATAGTCTCTGCGTCGATCCAGGCCAATTTGGCTATCGTCCAACAATCACTCGATGACCTTTTGTCGATTGGTCACGACCAGGCAGACATTGGCCAAGGCGACTACAATGGATCAATTGAATGGCGCATGTCGCGTTTGAGCGTCATTGATACCCAGCTTGGAGGTTCTGGGCGTCCGGTGTCTCCTTTGCCCGCCGAATTTGAGACCCCTAGTGACGATGTGGTCGACATGGGGTATGCATTCAGCAGAACACCGGCTGCAGACCGCGCCAGCTATCCAAGGTCCCATCATACACCGAATATCTCCATGGTGGTTTCTATGAATGGTAATTCCCTGGCAGCAGAAGAGACTACGGTTGGATACGAAGACGAAGATGTGCTATCTACATCCCCGCATGAAGAGCCTAGCCCGTTCTATGATGAAAGTGAGACCTTTCCTTTGATATCTTAGTAGTGTCTGTCTAAATGATCCGCAGCGCAACCGCTCAAGACTCAGCGGAAGAAGGACCTCAAGGGCCTTCTAGGCGATGAGTACAAAGAAGCGTCCGAGCCGCCGCCACCTGAGCCTCCCGAGACACCATGGTATCTACTTCCTAAGTACGACCCAGTGGAGATTTTGATCGATCCCGACAATTCTGTTCGTGGAGGGACTGTACCTGCTTTAGTGGAGCGGTTAACAGCTCATGAACAAGCTGGTATGTAAGAATATTTGTTTGAAGTATCATACTCACAGTTGCACATCAGATCGTGCCTTTATCAAAGCCTTTATGATGACTTTCAAGTCCTTTACAACAGTGGACTCACTATTCGATTTGCTTGTTCAACGCTTCAGGATACAGCCGCCACCGGAGCTAAATGCGAAGGAGCTAGAACATTGGACGACATTAAAGCAGCGCGTCATTCAAATGAGGTAGGTCTACTTTCCACTTGTATATCTCATCGATTTTGTCGGCTCATTGCTCGTAAATAGGGTACTAAACACATTTAAATCGATGGTGTCAGATGACGATATCCTCGACAAGGAGGATATGCACATTCTGCAGCGTATGAAGGAATTCATATCATCAGATGAGGTGTCACATTTTGCTGCGGCGAAGCAATTAATGCTTCACATCGAGAGAGCAGTCAGTGTCTCTAGCAACCAATTTCTACTCAATGCTCAAGCCCTTCTTTTACAGCAAAAGGGCGACAATCACGTCAAAATTGTCCCGGTTAATCTCACACAGGCGCCGCCTCCCATACTTCCCAAACAGAACAAGAAGTTAAAACTGGCGGATATTGAACCTTTGGAATTAGCCCGACAGCTCACCATAATGGAGAGCGTTTTATTCCAGCGTATCAGGCCTATGGAGTGTTTGCAACGAGCACGAGAACAAAAGACGGAAAATGCCGATAATATCACCACTGTAATCCATGCAAGCAATCGAGTAGGCTACGTTTCTCATTTGCTGTTCAAACTCGCGGACTCACTTTTGTGTCAAGATCGCAGACTGGGTCGCAGATTCTATCCTTACTAAGGATGACTCTCGACGCCGCGCTTCTACAGTCAAACATTTGATTAGCGTGGCTGATGTACGTCTTGTCTCAGCATATTCTTACACCGGCTAAAAATACTTCTCCCAGCGGTGTCGCACGTTGAACAATTTCTCTACCATGATCGCAATTACATCTGGATTGAACACGCCTCCCATTCGACGGCTGAAGCGAACATGGGAGCAAGTCAGCCAACGATACTTGGCTCAGTTTGGAGCCTGTGAAATGACTATTGATAGCAATAAGAATTTCAACAAGTATCGTTCGTTGATGGCGACTGTGACCCCGCCCTGTGTACCTTTCATTGGTGAGTACCCATTTATGTCACACTGCTGTATGTAACCTTCTCTCTAGGTGTATTTCTATCAACACTGCAGTTTATTCAGGACGGGAACCCTGATAACCTCCCAGGTGGTCTGGTTAATTTCAAAAAGCGTCAAAAAGCGTCAGAAGTCATCAGTGATATCCAACGTTGGCAGGCCCAATCGTTCAACTTCCAGCCAATACCCGCTATTCAGCAGTATATTGAAGAATCATTATCTCAGTTCAATGATACGACCAAGGCGACCAGCGACATGTTCTGGGCTCTCAGCTTGGAACGGGAGCCTAGGGAGAGAGAGGATGAAAAGATGGCTCGGTTACTTCAAGAGAGTGGATTTTTGTAGTGTGTTAATAATTTTTCTTTGCATTTATGGACGGGACGGTGTTTTTTGCATTCTGTATTATTGTTTAAGTACCAGTACCGGTCTGTGTATGCTTGTTGTGTACAGTAGAATAATATGCTCTAGAACCCATCCGACTTTGGCTGCATCATAGCGCTAGCGTGATCAATTCCGCACAGCTTTGTGAATGGAGGGCACCAAACTATCATACCATACAGTAACATATATGTAGGATTTTAGATTTCAGTGCGCGCAATAGGAGAAAAATCATTACAGCTAGAATTCACTTACAGCGAAAGAACATGCATATGGATACAGTCCCCGATGCAGTGTCGACTTTGGTATACGATCTCCAACGTACGTCCTTGATAGTTAAACAGGCACTGATAAAAACTCTTATCTATAATTGCTGCACGCGGAGGATAAAGAAGCCACATACAGTAGGACATAGACATAGATAAATGGACTATTTTTACAAGTGCACGCGTGTATCTAACCGATGTACGTAGGAAGGTCTGGATAACGCGCTTTCTGAGTTCATAGGATAAGCATCGTCATACCAGGAGCCGTCGAGGAAGATCTCTCGCGTTTATGTTTTGATATGGCAGTCGACGGAATGGGACGCGACAGTAAAGACTAAGGCGTTCGAACTATATCGGAAAAATAAGGCGTCGCCAACACGAATAATAGGACATGCCTGTGATGCCAACGACGTTGTTTCCTGGCGGATCTCCTTCAGTTCCTCCAGAATCTGTTGGGCGGTAGCAACGGCAGTCTTCGCTTTAATAAGATTGTTTTTCCGCGTCGACTAGCTCGTAGTAGTAGCCGTGGACGGATTCGTGATGTGGTGCGTCGAGAACATAGTAGTAGTTTGGCGGTGAGAGTAAGTCAGGCGCGTAGAATCCCAAATTCAAGTCCTATTTCGGATGTCTCAGACCGGTCCAGTGAGCTGAGCAAAAATCAAAACTGTGAAAGGCAGTACGGTAACAAGAAGGTATGTATCGACGCGAAGCGTGGACACCTGCAACCACACGTTCTTTCGCCATGCTTAGTACCGTATAAGCATGTCGTTGGTTCTTCAGGGGCAGGGTGAGTATCCTGGCAGACAGGCCAGGATCGACAGTCTCATGGGAGGCATGGCAAGGACGCTGTGAAAGGCTGAGTCATGTCGACCAGGTGGTGTCGTGGTGGGTGAACCCACCGGCTCTTCGGGTATGCGCCTAGCTGGATCGGACATCCCCGGATCCTCACCACGCCTGGCGCGCTCTGCTGATGAGATCACCGTTTGGTGAGGAGGTACGATTTCGAGGGCGTGGGTTTAGGCCTGGTGTCACCGGTCCTGTTGTAGATTCTGGATGAGAAACAAGTAAGTTCAGCTATTCCGATAGAGTAAGAACAGATACTGACATATCATTTTTGAAGTGTAAACTTGATTGCTTTTTTAGCGTAGCAATGCAAATCGCGCAGAGAGGAAGTCACCGCTCGCCAATATTGTGAGATTGGGCACCCCATGCCCTATGGGAAACAAGCCTTGGCTTATCTAGTGGCCCAAAGAGTCCTAGACAACACTGACTGTTGACTCCTTCAGAATGTGCCCTATGACCGCTTGCGTTAACCTCGATACTCCCAGTGTCCTGTCGCGACCAATCCCGCTTTCGGAATCCCAACATGCATGTCCGCCCAAAAAGTTTTGGGTCAGATGATCCCAAAGGCTCTGCGATATTGGATCTGACCCGGTACTAAATCCATAGAAGCAATATCTGTTGCACCAGACCAGCGTTAGGATAATGTGCGTGAAGCCTTCGATTCAATTCACTGAAGATTTTCAAACCGAGGCGTATCGCAAACGCAGTCTACAATCGTGAAAGCAAAGCGGTCAACGACAGCTTCACGGTATGTGTTTTTTGGCTTATCGAGTTTGTCATCGCAATTTTGTAATTGTTTATCATACGCCTTCCCGACATCGGTGCAGTATTCGAGGTGTATCTGAGAGAACGTAGCGGTATTCAAGTTGGAGAGGTCGTCGTCTAGAGAGCGCAGCACATCATTGGATAAGGACGAATCGACGGATACTGTGAACTCCCAATATTTCTTCTGTTTGTCGAACACTGCGCCAAGGTATTTCGCCTAATGGTGACTGATGGGGGTCATTGTCGAAGAATTCATATGTGAGGGATCCATGTTTAAGGCAGGAAGTAGTTCGATTTCCATCAAGGGTGCGTAGGAGGTCATGATGAGAGTATCCCAGTGCTGAGCGGGAACGGAAAGCTTCATAGAAAGAGATAGAGAAGGAGAAGAGGACTACTTCCGTGACCACGTGTCTTCGGTCCGTTAGACACGTTCACCGGCCCGATGCTGCCGCTCTCTAACCATGACCATTTGGTCTTTTTCATCCCTTTACCGTAGGACAACCGTGCTTGATTACTTTGGACGAGCTCTACTTCAGCCGTCCGCCCATCACATAGTAGATTTGACCAATTGCAATCTATACACCCGTCTACTATTCTAGCAAAGTGCTGTATAGTTGTCGAGGTAGCGATCCTCAATCTCAAAAGTGCATCTTCAGAGTCCTTCCGTTATCGTGTAATGCGGAAGTTTTCGTCGATGGCCTCTGCAAGTAATTGGTGAACTCTTTCTGTTGGGTGACCGGTATCTATAGGGACAATGAATGAAAACCGGCGAATTACTATACGAAAAGACGGACGCACTGTACCAAAAGTATCCAGTAGGATCAGTGCAGGTGCAGTAGCTGCAACCATCATTATTGATAAATCAATCTCATCTTCTGAAGGTGCTCACCCAGTCACGTCATTAAATCCATAGCTAGCAGGTTGGTCCAACACCGAGTTAAACCATGCATTTGCGTCGAACGTGAGGGCGACCGCGTCTACACTTGCTTCAGAGGAAGAGTTTTTATTAAATTAGAAGCGCAATACCTTGGTTTCTACGTGAGAAGAGCTGCACATGATTTCGTAGGGCGGCATTGTAGCCGTCGACGTGACTCTTGAGAATTCCTGCCTTCGTGGCATTTGTATTAGCGAGAGGAGATCGTTCGCCGGGAGGGACATTGACGAAAAAGTGTTGCTTTAAACCATTGTCGTATGCCGATTGCTAAAATTAATGGGTAAATAGATTTACATGAAGAGCAAAATAATCACCTACCACGGCCCGGAAATAGGAAAGCATTTCTGTTTCCCAGAACGCGTTTATATCTGTAATCTGAGCACCATGAGGAAGAGCCTAAAAAATGACACCAGGAAAAGAATGCAGTAACTTACTGTATGATTGTCCACTGTATCTCCAGTATCATTGATACCTATCCACCATGCTGTCAGTGTCTCCTGCGGAGGATGCGGAATTGCCTCAGAAGCATATAAAACCCATTGTTTTACTTGGTCAACAAGGGGAACTGTAAAATCATGATGGCGAGGGAGCCTAGCTCGACCAGATCAGTAACCGTACGCGTGGGCCAGCACTTTGGAACTAACAAATTTGCATCAATATCCGCTCCCGCGAAAGCGAAATCCCAGAGTTGTTTATCGCAAGCCGCAGGCAATCCACTGAAGCATCCTGTAAGAAATTCGAGCTTGTAACGCTTCTCATGAGACGCTAGCTTCCATATTGGCATTTTGGCGTAATCACCCAATTAGAGCCTTCGGAACTAGTCTGTTGATGTATTGTATCTATCAACAGTACCACAGAATGGAAAAATAAAACGTACATTCTTGGGGACTATCTCATCTGACAGAAGCTCTCCAGGAGAGAAAGAATAACTGGCAGCATCTCCAATAAAGCTACGTGGGGCTACGTTCAGTGGAAATACTCCCGGATTACCACCACTTCACCTAAAATTAGCAAGACCTGCCGTTCCCTGAACAAAGGTGTACGAGTCCCCGAAAGCATACACGTATTTAATAGCATCCCAGTCAAACTTCAATGTGTCATGAATTGGAGCCGTCCAAAGTACTGGCAAAAGTACAAGCGCTCCAATTGATAGTTTCAAGGGAAAGATGGACGACATGAAGTTGATTTAGAGGTCTCTCCGCTGGCATTCTTAAATATTCCTGGCGCAGGTGACGGTCAGACGACGGTAGATCATGACACAGCGGGCCGGCGGCGACCTAGAGGCCGAAGAAGTAATGAGTAGGAAGTCTAAGAAGACACGACCTTGTGTTAATAGGGCTTGTTATAAAATAAATCAAAGAGGTCCTTTCGAGGGATGGCATGAATCCTGCCGCATTCAGATTTATCTGTTCTACGCCATCATTCTATTCCGTCAATAAATTCAGAAATATTCCGTATACATCTAACGCCTACCTCAGATCCGAAGAGGACTACATAGCAAGTAAAGATAATTAGAGTGGGAGTCATCATGACCGGGGATGGATTGAGATATCCGCGTCGAACTAGATGAAGGGCGCAAAAGCAGACGTGTGCCTGACAAGATGGCTCAGTATTATGGTCATTTGTATCAGATTTCATAACTACCTATAAGGGTAGGTCTTATTGACCGTTTCTTTATCCAAATATGATGGATTATAGACATACGACGCCTAATACTTACAGTCATGTTCGAAATGACTCGAACCTCGATTCTCATACCCATATATCTAAATATTAGATTGAGTTCGCTCAGAAAGTCGACGTTCAGTGTAGCCGTATTATATGAGGACAAGAGGAACGGTTCTCGAGCCGACGCACTGCAAGCTGCCAGTGGTACGCTGCACACCAGACCGAAGAGCCGATCAGAAACGAAGCAGGATTAATGTGTTATTCAACTTGGACCGCTAGTTCCGTTGTATTTCTGGTTAGAACACATGCTTTAAATCGAGAAGATGAGGAAAGTCGCGATCCATGGACCTAGTGAGCGACGTCGACTTGTAAGTTGGCAGGATGAAATCCGGGACTTCCCGTGGGACCTAGGTACGGACCGTACTTCCGGCCCGTGGTTTGCTTCCTCTCTAATAGTATCGATCTCGTTCTATCTCATCTCAAAGAACGCTTTCATCTGCTCTTATTTTGGGTGTTTCTCGGTGCTAAAATTGACGACTATGAGCTCCCCAGACTGCGATCTATTGACGTTGTAGTTGCATACTTGTCTCGCGCCCAGATTGCACTGTGTCCATGCTTTCTTCAAGTCCAGCCACTCGAGTTCTGTTGAGTGCTTTGATGCACGACATTTAGAAGGCAGGAAAAAGATATCTTGTGACTTACAGTCGGAAAGTAAGCGCGTTTTTCATTTGTGAGTTAATTGCTTAAGGATGTACAGCCATTTCGTGTATCACGAGCTTGCGCACTTACGTCTTTCCCAGCCTCGAGGATTCAAAGTGTCATGTCTGCTATCCCCGCACCCTTGCAGAGCGAAATCCGATCAATAATGGCACCGGAGGAGACTACACCGATTTGACTTACGTTGTTGGCTATTCTCTCAGAACAGTGTTGGACTAGGTTCGCGTCCTGCAAGGCCAATGGAATCGAGCGCTGCATCAAGTCGACGGTTCGCAAGTAAGTAAGTGTCTGATATAATACAATTTTCACTTTCCCATTCAGACCGTGCGTCGTTCAGATCATCCGCGGATCAATCTAACGTCTAACGTGGATCGTCTTGGACTTGTAACTTCAGACTTAGCTTAAGAGGGCATGGCTCTTTGACAGTATAGAAATTAATTGGATCTGCGGCTGTTTACATCTTAATACTTATTCCTAGCCCCGTTCTTGACGAACGAAGTCTCTACTTACAAAAGGGGACAAGCTAAGGTCACTTTTCATGGCTTCATGCAACTGCTCACACATCCCAGAGTAGACTCAAACTTTAGTAAACGTTTATATCTAAATGAGTGTGGTTCAATTCTCTATGGGCATCTGTGCAGAAGGAGTATGTGTAATAATCTATCATCAAAATCGTGCACTGGAGTGTACTAAGTATTACTATTACTGGATCGAAATGATTAAGGTCGTAATGGGTATAAATGTTCCGATATGATCCTACAAATACAATGACCATCACCTTAATCTCTCTTGCTCAAAGCCTGTAATTGAACGTATTCATAGTAGTCGCCTTTCCGGTTAATGAGCTGGTCGTGCGTTCCAGATTCACTGACACGCCCTTCCTTGATGAAGTATCTAACCAAGATGTTAGACGTGAGCCTCAAGAACGTCATCTGCACTCACATGCGGTCAGCATTCTGGATTGTCGATAGTCGATGTGCAATAGCGACTGTTGTCCTGCCTTTCGCCGCTTGGTCAA
Organism: Armillaria novae-zelandiae; assembly: GCA_030435655.1. Classification (NCBI taxonomy): domain Eukaryota; kingdom Fungi; phylum Basidiomycota; class Agaricomycetes; order Agaricales; family Physalacriaceae; genus Armillaria; species Armillaria novae-zelandiae. The sequence goes on along the minus strand of JAUEPR010000003.1, from coordinate 1,454,813 downwards.
GGGCGGCCTGCACAACCTTTTCAGAATTGGAATCTAAAGCTGAAGTAGCTTCGTCCAAGAGCAGGACTTTGGGGTTACGGAGCAAAGCACGGGCGATTGCGATACGTTCTGAACACAGAAACAGTCAGCAGATGCTCTTTGTACATGCGTGGCACTCACGCTTTTGGCCACCAGAAAGCTGGGATCCTTTTCCGCCAACTTCCGTGTCGAATCCACTACAACCACATATGAGCATTCAATTTTGATATGAATCAGCGGAACCAACTCACTCAGGAAGTCCTTGGACAAAGTCCAAGATATTCGCGTCCCGACATGCAGCCTCGATTTCTTCCTGCGTCACCTCGTCATGTGGTTTGATGGCTCCAAGGAGGATATTGAAGCGTATTGTTCCCGCATAGAGAGTTGGCTCTTGAGAAACCAAAGCAATCTGTTTACGGTATTCCTGTACGTTGTATTGCTCGATGGGTATTCCATCCATCTACAGCATCAAGTAAGCAGAAGTTGGAATGCCGACATGAAGCTACTGACATAGATCTCGCCTGCCAACGGCTCGTAAAATCGTTCAATCAACTGAATGCTAAACACTTGATCAATACGACCAATCATGCAATCAAAGCGGGTAAAACATACACAGTACTCTTTCCGCTTCCGGATGCACCCACAAGCGCGATATACGTGCCTGGTTCCACTTGAAGTGACAGTTCCCGCAAAACACGAATGCCAGGCCGAGTTGGATAACGGAAATGGATGTTCTCCAAACGAATGTGTCCTTGGGCTTTGGCAACATCAACCTTCTTGCCTTCGGTCGATTCGGCATCAATCTCCGGAATGGAGTCAAGCAATTTGATGATATCGCTGCCTGCACCTCTCGCAGACGAAACGTCAGGTACGAAGGAAAAGACGTTTCCTGCTTGGATAGCACCAAACATAGTGGACTGCGTAATGTATTAGCAAAACATGACAGCGTCAGAAGAGGGCCTCAAGCGTACCATGAGACCAACGAAGAAGTCGAATGTGGAGAATTCCCGCCTTGACACTAGGTCTGCTCCATACCAGAAAACAAGAGCAATACAGAAGAAAATTGTGGACTGAGAGAACGCATACAACAGATTGCTCCAGATGGCAGTCCTGTTGGATTTACGGAGGGGTTCTTCCAGGCTCTCAGCGTATTGATTGCAGCAGTCATCTTCTCGGGTAAGGGACGCAACAGTTCGAATGGAACCGGCAGCTTCGCAGGCAAGCTGGGCGGAGCCTTCATGAGCCTTCTTGTTCTTTTGATCTTTTAGAACAACAACACGCTATGTGGCCAGTTGTCAGCGGAGGTCATCTTCTATGTAAAAAGACTTACCAAGCGAATATACCCCATGGACACAAGAAGAGGTGTAACCGCTGCAACGCGATCAGTATACACTCCCAAGGATATCTGTTGGACATACCGATACCAACGAGGCCGACTTTCCAGATGAAGATTAAACCGAGAATGGAGCCCACAATCAAAGTAGAGATGCTCTGCACGATTCTGAGAGGGAGTTAGCTAAATACACTTGATCTGAGGAAGAGCCACCGACGCTGCGAGAGTAGCACCGGCTAGACCAAACACTTTTTGCGGATTTTCACTGAGGTTCGACACCAAGCCACCGGTCTACAAGAAGGTCAGACTACAGATCCAGACACTCAGTAAAAACAAACTCACGCTGTGCTCGTCTTTGTCGAAGTATTCAACTGCTCAGATTGTGAGAAAACAAACATATCGATAATGCAACGAAACCTACTGTCTTGTCTCAGGATAGCCCTGAAACTAAGAGACCTCAGCTTTGCCATCAACGCTGCGGCAGAAGACGAGAAGAGGTAATTCTGCATGCCGATACAAAGTGTAGAAACGATAGCGATGAGGAAGAACCTAGACTAGTAGTCAGCGATGGTCATCAGAGTAAAAAAGGGAACACTAACCAAAGGGCGTTCCGGTCGCCAGAATGTCTTAGCTCCTTACCCGTAAACGAGAAGCCATCGATAGCCTTGGCTAGAAAATTTGTCAATGAAGATACTCTATGAAGAGGAAGATGAGGACCACGCACCATAAACGACACCGAAAGCCGGATACACCATTCCAGTCATCGTGGCAAAGATCGTACCAAGAAGGTACTTCTTCCATTGCGATCTGTTGATTTGGCCCATTCGTTTGAAAAGATAATACATGCTATGGTCCGGCTCTTTGGCACCCTTTTGTTCGTTCTTCTTCTGCTCCAAGATCTGGCTGGCAAGTGACTGACCGGTGTTCCGCCTACCAAGAGGAACCTCCTCGCGTGCGGCCTTTTCCATGTCCTTGGGCGCATCATCTTCATCATCAATGTCGTCACCGGCAGTGATCGCGGTGACCTCGTCGCTTTCACGAAGTCTCTGAGCTTGAACGAGGCGAGCATAGGCACCACCTTCTTTGTGAAGGAGTTCCTGGTGGGTGCCTTGTTCGACGACCAGCCCATCTCCCATGACGAATATGACATTGGCGTCTTTGATCGTTGAGAGTCGATGAGCAATGGTTATAGTTGTACGTCCTGAAAACATTTCATTTCTGATCGAACAATAGATGGAGGTCCATTTGACTCACCAGCTGCAGCCTTGTCCAGAGCGTCCTGCACAATTCCTTCACTTTGAGTGTCCAAAGCACTAGTCGCCTCATCGAGAAGAAGAATGCGAGGATCCGATACGATGGCCCTGGCAATGGCGACACGTTGTTTCTGACCACCGCTAAGGAGGAATCCTCGCTCTCCAACCATGGTATCATAGCCCAGAGGTAGCTTGGTTATGAAGCCATCAGCGTTAGCCTTGACACATGCTTCCTTGATCAGCGCGAACTTCTCCTCCTCGGAGGCATTTTCATACTTAGTTCCAATAAGCCCATGCTCAACGTTGCCTTTGATCGTGGTCGCAAATAGTGTTGGCTCCTGCGACACCAGTCCGATCTGCGAACGAAGCCACCTGACATTGAGAGATTTCAATTCCCGTCCGTCCAGCTTCACGACACCAGATAAAGGATCATAGAATCGTTCTATCAGAGAGATCACTGTCGACTTGCCGGATCCTGAGGCACCGACGAGAGCGGCGGTTTTACCAGCTCGGAAGGTAAGGTTGATACCTTTCACGACCGGGATGTCGGGACGTGAAGGATAATTAAAGTGAACATCCTCGAGTGTGACTTCACCGGAGACGGTGTCTGGCTTGTCACCGCTGGGATCGGCAGAATCTATGGCTGGCACACGGTCGATTGTAGCGTAAAGTTTGGCGGCCGCACCTCGTCCATGAGTGATGGCTAGAAAGAAATTAATTCGTGTATTCACAATCGACGTGTGGAGTATACCTTGCATTTCGGGTGCTAACAATGCCAATGAAAAGGAACCAATTAAAATCGCCATGAAGACGTTGATGACAACACCGGCATCGGCTATGGGACAAGACATCAATACCGTTATTTTCAGTTTTTACCCGTGCAGACGTACCATCTCCTCGCAAAATGAGGGTCGTACCGAACGAGAACGCTGATAGAAAGGTAAGCAAAAGAGAAACAGGACCTACTTCCGTACGCACCCAAAGCATACGACGAGTAGATGCAGAAAAAGAAGACCGAAAGACTTCCGCCGAGCCATATCGCGGATTTGACATCGACCACCTTCGATTTCTCAACGTGCTGATCGTACAAGCTCGACAGAATCCGCTGCGTGCCAAAGGCCTGCGCAGTTCGAACGGTGGAGATGACTTCTTCGGCGATACTGCCAGCGTCGGCAATGTGCTTCAGGGAGAGCCTGGAGGAAAGTAAATGCCTGTTGGATGATGCAATGTAATGTTATCGGACTTACTGCATATATTTAGATATGGCCTTGTTCATGACTGCTCCCGTGATACCGATACAAGGCAGCAAAGACGTCAAAGCAAGAGCGAGACGCCAACTCCGGATATAGGCCAATATGAAACCAGTAGCAAAGGCCGACAAGAAGGACACCACGAGGGCAACCTTCTCCGACATTCCCTGCTGTACCAAATCTGGAAAATGTTCAGCGAAAGATTTAGAGAGAAAGAGAACGCGTAGAAGCTTACGAGTGTCCGTTTGGATCCGAGTAGCAACCTCTCCTGCTCCAACTTTGTCGAAAAATGGGATGTCCTGGCGCAAAACCGCTCGCAAGTATCGTTCCCGAATACGCTTTGCATTGGCCTCGGCAGTGTATACCCATACATACATGTAGAAATAGGTGCAGATAAACATGCCGATACCTTGAAGGTTTAAACAAAGGAGCTAACGACAGCTAAAGACACACACCTATGACGACCAGATAGAGCGCGTCCTTGGATGCGACATGGCGAAACGAGGCCGCGGCCGCAGGCAAGTCGTTGGCAGCTTGTTGGTCTCCTTGATCCACTTTATTGACGACAGATTGGAATATAACGAATTGATTGGTTAGGTTTCCAAAGAGCAGCGTCATTAATGGCTGCCGAAGAGGTCATGTCGTGAATTAATGTGTCTATATGCGCATATGATACTCACCTGAGCTGCGCCTGCTGCTGCTGCTGCAATCAAAGCAAGTCCGTCGATAAACAGCTCGAGTCTCGTGGAGAACCTACAGGAGTCTCAGCCGTAGTTGGGGATTAGTGCACATGTACACACCTGAAAAGCTCCGTGAAGGACACTGGGGGAGTTTCTGGTTCAGGTGGGACGACGGCGACTTCTGAGCCTTTCTCATCCTTTTCGTCGGTATCGAAAGACTTGGACGGTTTGCTACGGCTGAACCAGCCCGCCTTTTTCGAGTCTGGTCCAGTGATAGTAAGATTTTCGTTGGCAGTACTGGGTCGCGAATCGGACATCGTGACGAAGAGCGAAGGCAAGGGGAAGAGCCTGAAGGCCCTTTTATAGGATGAAATAAATGCAGGTGTGCGTGATGTGGTCGGCAGCCAAGAATAGTAGTCAGTCTGATTCGAGTTACTTTCTGACAGCCGGTGCCGCGTGCAATGTTTGGAGCTAAAAATGTGGGGAATTGAGTTGGAAACAGGGTAAAATTTACCGTATCTATGACAAGGATCAGCCTGCGTGACCTTTCTGCCCGTCTTCGCTTTTCACGCAGTTCCAATGTGCCGGACACATACGCAGATTTGCCGGAAGTTCTCAGACTCCTGTCCGTGGACCACGCTGATGATCTGCTTGGCAAGCCGAAGACAGTGGCGGCATCTCTATTTTTAACTCCACGCTCTTCTTGGGAGGAATGGGCGAAGAAAAGGCGTGCCCTAGGGAAATACACGTGAACAGTATCTAATGGAATAGTTCCAAAACGTCCAGCAAGTCATCTTCGAGCAGCAGCGCATATTTTGAACTTCACGGTTAGCCGGAAAAAATAAAGATGACTCATAGGTAGCGACGTAATGTTTTCCGGCCGCGCAGGTGCCTTGATCCTGGAACTTAAAGTGGAAGTAAATCAGGGACACATTTTTCTTGACTCATTGTTTTGGAAACGAAACCACGTCTTCTAGACTTTTCTACCAATGATATACTCAAAAGAGGCTGAAACTTGAAGCTGCGCAACCTATCGACTTCAGGCAAGGTATCAATGTAACACCAATAATGGTATCACAACTAGCCTCAACATTGACATCGGAGTTGGACACGTAGTAAACGCATTGGGTATGGGTGGTACTTGCCATTTGCACGCGTACATTGTCGGAATCAAGCTCAAGGAACTCGACAAATTCTAGCAGAACAAAACATGCGGAAGCACTTCGTATATCAAAATCGGCTGGCAGTAACGATGAATGGAGGTAACTGAGATTTTTGGAAGAAGGAGGTTGCTAGATTAGACATGAAAGTTCAAACGTCCAAACGACTCGGACTACGTCACGCTAGAATTTAATGCGGCGCTTCAATGCCCAGTCACGTGTGAATAATGAAAATGTCGATCATGACAACACCGTGACAGAAAACGTCCGAGCCTCATTTTCTACTCAGCCACTAACACTCACAACGGTCTCTCATTTTTAAGAAAGCAGGCTTTCTCACACTGTCTTTAATATCATCATGTCCTGGAAACTGGGAAGGAGCAAGAAGTCTTCAGTCTCCAACTTGTTGGCTGAAGACGTCGTAAATTCTCGATCCGTCACCCCCACACCCGGAAATCCCGATGGAAAACCCAGTCCAAGGTCCGGTCTCCTTGCTATTAGCGTTCTATGGGCGGAAGGCCTAGCGTTGCCGGCTGGCTTTGCTACTCCCGCGGCGGTCCAACAGGCATTGTCTTCCCAGCAGGCGAAAGTGGCTTCATCCGTTTCCCCGTCCAGCGTGCAGCAGTCGAGACTTGCCAAGACCCGAGGGAATCGGTACGTACCACGCCTTTGCTGTCTAGCATGCTTTAATTCCATCAACAGGGACAGCATTCAGAGAACTCAATGTTGGTGGCTTCCTTACCTCGTAATGGAGTACGAAGTAAACCAAGTTCTCATCACACCCCTCGGTGGCGACCTCGAGAAACCAGTGTACATGTATCAAGCCCATTTGTACGTCCTGACTCATCGTCGTCTGGCGCTTCTTTTGACGCCTGCGGTATCACAGTGATGTATCTCGAAACGCCGAAATATCCTTGCAATGCTATCTAAGAACCGAAGAGCCCAAATGTGGCGTAGACGGCATAGCGGATGACCTTGGAAACGATGTATTTATGGGAGGAATTAAATTCGTCCCTGACTTTGAGAACATGGGCACTCAGGATCAATGGTATGATATCGTTGGGGGCGCGGGCAAGATTCAAATTGGCGTTGCCTATCAACCAACCTACGGAGGATCTCTGACAGTCGATGATTTTGAACTCATCACCGTCATCGGCAAAGGCAGCTTTGGCAAAGTGAGTTCATGTGGAATATTTGATGTAATCTTATGACGAAAAAAATTCAGGTGATGCAAGTCCGAAAGCGGGATACGTCGCGTATCTATGCACTCAAGACCATACGGAAGGCACACATTGTACACCGGAATGAGATAACGCACACTCTTGCCGAACGACTCGTTCTCGCTCAAGTGAACAGCCCATTCATCGTGCCTCTTAAGTTCAGCTTCCAATCCGAACAAAAGCTCTACTTGGTCCTCGCATTCGTCAATGGGGGAGAACTCTTCCATCATCTTCAGAGGGAACAACGTTTCAATGAAGAACGTTCTCGGTGAGGAGAATTCCTTTCACGAAAATCCCACTCTTAATTCTCTTCCATTTTTAGGTTCTACAGTGCCGAACTTTTACTTGCCTTAGAACATCTCCATGAGTTAGACGTAGTTTACAGGTGCGTTGGCTGTGCCATATCATTCATTAATATAAATGGCTAATTAACGGGGTCAGGGACCTCAAACCAGAAAATATTCTTTTAGATTTCACAGGGCATATTGCTCTATGTGACTTCGGGCTTTGTAAACTCAATATGAAAGCTAACGACAAGACAAACACGTTTTGTGGAACTCCAGAATATCTTGCGCCAGAGATCTTGAACGGTCATGGGTACAGTTGAGTGTTTGCATGCTTCTGTGACGTCAGACTGACACCGGGTCCCAGACAAGACGATTGATTGGTGGACACTGGGGGTTTTACTCTACGAGATGATGTCCGGTCTTCCTCCCTTCTATGACGGTAGGCGTGTGCGGCATCATATCCAGATTTATCGCTGATAATCAAGACAGAGGTAACGGATAAGATGTACGAGAAGATTCTCCGAGACCCCCTTGTGTTCGGTCCAGAAATTGGTGGCGAAGCTAAAAGTATCTTAACCGGTCTCTTGAACCGTGACCCTACTCAGCGACTCGGTGTAAACGGCGCGGATGAAATCAAGAAGCATCCGTTTTTCCACAACCACATCGATTTCAAGAAATTGGCCGAGAAGAAGATTCATCCTCCGTACAAGCCTAGCGTCGCCAGTCCGGTGGATGTTTCCAATTTCGATACGGTTTTCACAACGGAAGCTCCTGTAGACAGCGTCGTGGAAGACTCTAATCTGAGTCAGACTGTTCAAGATCAGTTTTCAGGTATGTCCGTCTGTCGATGTCATGACTGTCTTTATTGACGTAGCTTAGGTTTCTCTTACAACGGCAGTAATATGCCTCTCAGCCCGGTCTGACCCACGCTCGTTTGCTCATTTTAGATTATCATATACCAACATATACCTCGTTGATCTGCTTACATGCTCTGCTCTCGGTTTTATTTATCGGTCTATATAATATTCCCTGTACATCATTGTACCGTATCGTCACCTAGTACCATTTCTCGCACATCGTCGCTCCCTTCGTTCTACGTATATTTATTACTAAGTATACACGGTCATTTGATCTTAATCGTTATCCTGGGTTTTTGGGTGGATGTTATACATTGGCACAACCTAAGACAGTATTCCCATTCTGCCCACTGGTAAACGATAAAGAGGTAGACTGAAGTACTGGCGGGTCTTTCCCCATCGATCCTTACCATCGCTAACGTCGACATCCTTCCATTCCACATCAACGCCCACATCAGCCAAGTGCAACTCGGATACATGGGTATATACATCATAGAAGAGAGGATCTGTCCCCGAGTTTCAGCCATCGTGAAACTTGGATACACTGGTAGACGGGACTCACTAGTGGCGCCAAGGCCATTGAAAAACCCGAACCGGGCGTCGGGACCTGACAATAGATCCGGGAGGTGCTCAAAAAAGCGGCGAAGATCAGAATAGTCTTCTGAAAAGGTATCTGATAGTCCGCATGAGCAAAAGGTACAACAACGACATCGCTGACTGGGGTACACACCCGTGTATACCACATCAAATCCCCCATACGCCACGAGTTCGTCGGAATCGATCCAGTCTTGCCATTTGCCCTGCAGCACTCTAACTCCCGGTCGATCCAACCAACCGAGTTCCTCCATGTGCCGCAGAACATCAGGGTGTGGCTCGATGATGACATGGTCGGAAGGAGGGATCGGAAGAGATTGGAAAAGTGAATCGATCTGAGAATTCATAGCAGGGTAAGAAGCAGGGGTCAATAATAAATATCACTTACAATTCCCAGTCCGAATCCCACGTTGAGCACCTTCAATCCCTGCCGTCCACCATCTGGACAGAGAAAACGAACCGTCTTTTCCATAATTGGCCTTTCCCAACCCATCATCACGCCAACCTCTTCATCATTGTCCAATTTTACGACGCAGATTTCCTGGCCGGTTTCATCGGCTTTAAATGACAGATTCGAAGCCAGAAACGTGTCCGTAGAAGCGGCAGCTGAGTTATCTGTATTCCTGAGGACCAGGTTAGAGGGTGGTTCTGATATCGTTTGAGAAGCCAAAAGAGCAAGGAGCATTTCTATTGCGAGAGTGAGTTTCTTGAAATATATTGGAAAAGGATCTTTGCGTACCGGCACGGATGCCCGCATCTCGTATCATGGTGTATAGTTCCTGGTTATTAAAAGAAAGTGCGATATCTCCTGCCGTGTTATTTAGGTGATCCACTACATTGTTAATCAGCAAACAGCAAACAAGACGAGCATCAATCACGTACAGACCTGCATTCCACACGGCCCCCTCCTCTAGAAAGGTTTTGACGAGGCTTTGATTCTGCATATGCGCCGCAGCATGCAGCGGCGAGAGGCCTTCACTGTCGTTTTGGTACCATAACGGCGCGCCATGGTCAATGATTTCCTTGATGGTTTCCTGAGAACCACTTTCCAGGATAGTGTTGATGAGATGCTCTCCTAAGATGGAGAGGGCTTCTACAGTGCCGTCCGAAGCCGTGTCGTCGTCGACTGCGATGGCCATTAATATTTCGGCCTTTTGGCTAAGACGGTAAGAAGATAAAATGTGTAACGTGGGTAAATTGGATGCAAAAAAGCGATCAACGATCGGTCCATTCCTGAGCGAGATCATGACCGGGCACTACTTCGTAATATTTATTACTACTGTTAACGGAGCCTTAGAAGCTATCCTTGTTAGCTTCTATGAAATCTCTCAACATCCTCCTCCCAGTGACTTTCCCTGGAGTCCCAAAAATACTTTCTTCGACGCCCGAGGCATTCAACTCGTCCATCGAAGATAAGAGGGTAGCGAAATCCTCTGGAAGTCCAAAGGCAATGTATCTATCCTTCAGCTCCTCAACAGAGATTCTTGCATGAGCAATCTTGCGACCCAGAACGTTTGTGAGAATTTAGGCGATCTGCTTGATCGTCAGCCACCGCGAAATTTTGGGAGACAAGGAAGGTACATCATCATAAGAAAGCAGCTCAGGACCAGTGAGAATATGGTCCGTATTATGGCTCTTCGCATTGGTCAAAGCTTCGAAAGCCAAGTCGGCGATGTCATCTGCAGACACGAATCCAAGCATCCCATCCGCAGAAACGGTAACGATAGTATTGCTCTCCTTGATGTCATGGAGATGCATAGTCAGCAAGTTCTCCATTTTCGATCAATGATCAGCGTGTTACCGACGTTCCCAGACATGGGGAACAATTACCGTAGAACCAAGAGGGTCGGAGAATAGCATAATCGACTTGAAGGGATAAGAGGTACTCGTGTACCATCCCAATAGATGGACCACCTGCTTCCAAAACAGTCGCACTCAGCAAAATAAACCGATTCGCCCCTTGGTTACTACCAAGTCGATGAATGGTTTCATTGGTTCGATTACCTCCCCCGCGCAACCACCGTCTGGGGCGACAATATAGATCCGGTCCATGTCGGGATCGACAGTAAAGGGATTCTCAAAGGTTGAAGGGTCGCACCAGTCGAACTTTACGCCCTTGAATGGCTCTGGGACGACACCTTTACGAGACGTGAGGAAGACGAGGTAATTGACGTCGAGCAAACGACGGGCAAGACGGGAGCCTGTCTTTCCGGTGCCGCCTGTAATAAGGATTGTCATGGTCAATGTAAAATGGAGTAGGATTTACGAGGGAGTGTGTGTACATTTACTACAAGACATGCGCTTTATATGAAACGGTCCAATTCATCGTAACTACTTACTGGTCCAAAATGCAAGTCAGCGGTTGACTAATACAAGGGTCTTGTTAATGTATATCATGGCGAAGAGAAAGCCAAGCACGCAAAACGGAACGCGCGTCGAAGCCGACTGAAAGGGAAAGACCCAGAAAATCCTAAGAAAGAAAAGGATGGATTGTGACAGCTATCACAGCACTAATCATGTGAAATGTGACAAGAGCGACAGTCCTGGCCGGCCCGAAGCCTCCCTCTGTCGTTACCCGCCATTGGACTGGCCATAATGGCCACCTCGAGCTATACTATCTACTCTCATTACAGCCCGGAGGATCGCGAAGCCTTGGAACGAGAGACTGGACAAACACCCTCACATTCAGAAGACAATGCTCAGCTCTGGGACGCAGAAGCCGCAAGCGTCTATAAAGCTCAAACGGCGCCTGCTCCTCGTTTCGTTCCTGCGACCTTGGAGAGTGACGACTGGGGTCAATGGCGTCGAGATATTGCAATTGCAGACTCAGCTGAGGAAGGAAGAGATCCTTCTGTCGCAGAATGGTATCGGTCTCTGTCACGAACAGCATCTACCACGCTTTCACCCTCGCCATCGACCGTGAACAGGGCACCCGCACTACAAGGAAGGCGGGGAAGGAGGAATAAGAACAACTGGTTCATTCAGAATGCTCTCAGGTCGGAACCCTCTTCTTCCTGCTCTTCCACCACTTCCCTCGCTGACATGCTGGCTCGAGACCCTCCTCCACGCCCCTCTGAAGCAAAATACAAACCTCCGGTTTGGCTTGCTATCGGGCCATCTAATAAGGGCTTTTCGATGCTGGAGAAACGTGGTTGGAACGAGGGAGAGGCTCTCGGAGCCGATGTGGTCAGGCGTAGGCGACCAGAACATGCTATCCAGCCTTCCAGAAAAGCCACGCAGTGCCATGTGGAATCTGTTACTAAGGAAGAAGTGATGGAGGTTGAATTCGGACATGGAGATGGTGAAATAAAGGAAGTTCGAAAGGTGCAAGTCGTGGACTTGACTCTGGACTCGGATGAGGACTCTGATGCATACTCTGATTCTACTCTTGCGGTTTCTTTGGTAAAGGAGGAACTCGGAGACGAAGAAATACAGTCATCTGAAGATTCGCCATCATCTGCGCCGCCGTCCACCTCTGAACGTAAAGCGCTTCTCACCCCCATTCCTACTATCCTGAAATCCGATCGCTTGGGCATAGGGTTGAAGGCCAAGACTGTTGGTCCGTACAAAGCATCGCAGAAGCGAGTTACACATAGTGCCGCCGCCTTGGCTGCACATACCCGGGCGGGTGAAGCTCTGAGGCAACGGCAGAAACTGTTCGGGCGGGGGCATAGAGGATTCGCTAGAGAGCGAAAGAAAGAAGAAACAAGCAGGAAAGATCTGTTGGCGTATATGAATACATAACAGCATTCCATAGGCTTGTCTCACGGACTCCGATGCACCCGTTCGTCCCTGCACAATTCGACCTGTAGGATATCAGTCGTAAAAGGAAATCTATTGTAAATGCCATTCTAAAAATACAGATAAGGTTACAGCCTCGAATAAACAATTGTGTAATGCGGATAAGTGCAGGATAGCAATATGTATGCAAGAAAAGTTGGCCGAAATCAAAACTCCGAGGGATGGTAAAAAAACGTTTCAGTGCTAATGACCGTCTCTCTATCGGATCAAGGTATCATAGGTTCCCCCCAAACGCCTTTTGCTGGTTCGCATTTGACATCGGGAACATACATCCGCAGCCACTGGACCATCTCCTTGCTCATTTGATGGCATCGTGTTACATCTATTGTTTTCAAACGCTGCGGCCCAATGACTGAAGGAGATCCCCGATTTTGCAGGCGAACGCGAGGACGGGAAGCGCTTGAGGCCGATGTAACAGTCGGATTTGCGGCGCGAAATGCTTGAGCGTCTTGGAAACGAGGGTACGAGTTGGACGGGAGACGAGATTCGACGAAGGTGCGAAGAGAATCCCAGTCGAGGGAGGTGCAGCCATCAAGCGAAAGTGACTCGAGCTTAGGGCACACCCAGGGCTGCGAGGATGAAAGACCCTGATAATGCTCGCCGTTAGGACGGAAAAAACGAGTGAAGAAATGAGCTCACCTTCAAGAAATTTGACGAAACGTCTTCCACATCCACCAATTCCAAAATGACTAGCGATGGCAAGCGGCGTAGGAGATTGACGAACTTTATCTCGTTGAATAAACATGACTCTACGCGCAGACAACGTAAGGGTAGCCGTGTCAGCGCTTGGGAGTACAGGAGCTGTAGGATGGGAGTAACATTCTCGAGATAGCACACCTCGAAAGTTTCTAGGAGTGGGAAAGTAATCTGGCACATGATCTGGCGTGCTAGCGCGATCCCCGCGTAGTAGAAGGTTATCTTCTTGAGACGAGGGAGAGGGACGAGTTTGCCGGTGGTCTGCGGGTGTGCATATTCCTCAACGGGGGCAGAGGGATAACATGGATCCGAGTCAACATCAGACATGTTGCGCAAATCCAGTTCTTCCAATTCTGGACACTGACGGAGGATTCCAAGTAGCACAGGCGCTGATGGAGTAAAACCATTGAAGTAGCCCTCAAGCTTGAGGACACAAAGCCGGGATACAAGTCGATGATCCCATCCAAAATTGAAAGACGTCAAGGAACACGAACGTAAACGTGGGGTATGACCATTGAAGAGGGGAAGAGGGGGGCTGGAGTACCGGTCGTCTTGCATGGACCGATAAATCCGTATGGATAGCGTTTCAAGGAGCGGAGCATCCTCCTGGCATCGAAGAAGGGCAGCGTGGGCTTGTGGACGATTCGGCACGCTAAGACTGAAGGACCTGGTTCGCCATAAGGCCGGACGTATAAGATCCATGGCGTGAACGACCTGCTCCGTGACGCTGTTCATGTACTCTGTACGCGTCCCAAAGTTGATGATGATGTCGAGAGGACACGACTTTGAGCGCTTGAGCTTACGTCTGGCCTTTTCAAGCGAGTCATGGGGACCAACGGTGATCTTGGACCATAGCAGAGGCGTGTCGAGTACGACATCTGCCCAGTATCGGCTACAGAAGCACTAAACATTTACAATTAAAGATAACCGACGGGACTTACCACACGAGCATTAGCGTCGAGACCAACACTGGGTTCTCGTCTACGCCCAATACCCCAATGATGAAGATTGACGCCAAAAGCTCACTCGGTAGACGGTGAATGGGAGACTGTAGACGGACCGCCTTCTCGAGATGGGACTCGAGCTCGTGCCGCTGGGTCATGAGGGTCGCCATCTTGGAATCCAAGGAATGGATAGCCTCGCGCAGGTCCGGTATGGAGACGTGCTGCATTCCCCCCCGGGCCTGGCCAGACGGACGGGAGGCATGGGAGGGGGGGAGGGGAGGTCGGTTGCGGTGAGCAGCAAACGCTGACGGCGGAACCCGGCGAGGATAGGTCGACATTCAGCAGCGGCCAGAGGGACGGGACAAAGGGACTCTGACCGCTCCCTTTATAGAAACTTTGAACGACCAGTAAGGACACGAACAGTACGGAGAAAGGAAACACGCACCTTGAACAGCCTTTAGGCTCGGGGGAGTATTAATGACGGGGCAGAAGGTAACGCCAGGAGAAGCTGGTTACAAAGGGTTATAAAGGAATTAGCGATGGATTACGATTGCAAAGATAAAGTTGAACCTCCAACTTGGCTGCCCACCTGGCTTTTCTGTTCCGTTTCTGTACACGAGGCAGCAAGCATGCCGATGTCTCATCTGAACTGCCGCTGTCGCATCGAAAAGAGGACCAGAAAAGCGTGATGGCTGACCTGCATCGTGGGCCGTGGAACAACGCTCGAATGAACATCTCTGACACGAGTTGACACGAGGGCAAAAACGAGGCCCAGGACCAGGCTCACTTTTTGATCGATACAAATTATCATACTTACTTTCTTAGTACATTGATACAATGTTCATCAAATCCTCATGTTTCTTTTCAGTTTGTCTTCCACTACAGTTCTTCCCCGCCCCACTTTTCTGGACCATGCCATCTTGATACACGATCCGACGGCCGATAAGCTTTTTCTCACTCGTATGTCTACATTTGTATACAATATTTGTTCTATGTTTTTCCGTCGATCAGCTCTCGGGAGCAACGTGGGCCTTCCGTAAGGCGGGAAGATACTGGAAAGAGAATATCTGGCACAGTATCTGGGAGATCGTCAGCTGGTGTAGATGTCTCCAGATGCCGACTCACGATGATATCGAGGAACACGGTAAGACCGCTTCCTGCTCCCAGGTATCAGTTGAATTATTTTCAAATGAAGAGACCTTTGCCGAGTGCTCGGACGGTCTTACCTGCTAACCAGCTAGCATTCGTCACCAAGTATTTCTTGTCCATACTCTTTGCGCATATCGACAACGCATAAGTAACGTTACCAAAGATGGAGAAGAAGAACAGCGCAGGCGAAAGTCCTGCACACCGGGTCTGGAAATTTTTTACTATGACAGGCGTCAGTGTCATTGA
Organism: Armillaria novae-zelandiae; assembly: GCA_030435655.1. Classification (NCBI taxonomy): domain Eukaryota; kingdom Fungi; phylum Basidiomycota; class Agaricomycetes; order Agaricales; family Physalacriaceae; genus Armillaria; species Armillaria novae-zelandiae. The sequence goes on along the minus strand of JAUEPR010000003.1, from coordinate 1,439,325 downwards.
AATTCATGCAATTGCATCATGCCAACGGTACAAACCTATTTGTGGTATACGTGCACCCAGCTGTACTCGGAGATTAGACGACGCCCCATGAAGAAGAATGCGGACTGACGTATAATACCGCACTAGTCCAACCAAGAATCTGTACGGTCCATTTAATGTGGGTGGGTATATCACGGGGTTCGTTGTCTTCTTCTTCAGCCCCTCCACTTATCCACCAGGCCAATATACCGGTCACAAATACGAACACGACAGCTCCCGCGTAACGAAGAACTAGGACCCTCATGGGAAGGCCAACCTCTATTCGGGCATCTCCGGGTAGTAGAGGGGTAGTTTCTTCGCGGGTACCTTCATAAGCATATCGAGAAGTGAAGATAGGGCGACCATCTTTCCAGCGGTAGTAATAGACCTGGCACAGAAGTGCGAGATCACAAACTGAGTACTGGTAAAAGCAATATCAATGTGGTACTTGGGTTGAATATATGATGGTGGCTGCTCACATAAACTGCAAGAATGATAACTGTAGGCAATAAGCCGGCTAAAGTTGCGCCGGCAAGATTACACAGGTCCCCGACTAGCCAAACGAGAATGAACAGGATGCTCAGTCCTTCCCCAGACTGCAAAGCATAGTTTTCATACAGCTGAGGCGAATAGACTATGATCCTGATTCGATGAATCAAAAATCAATACCGCAATACGGGCCGAATTCACTGAAACTCACCAACATGCGATAGAAGTCCAACCCAACTGTCATACGAAGAAATCAGTATCCTTGACGCCGTAAAAGAGAGAATAGGACGTACAATGCTGCTTATCGCTTCGTTTTCTTCCAAGCTCATCATGAAAACAAAACAGAGGATTAGCCGGCAGAAAATGCCGAAAGTGCGTCACCTGCCAGGGATCGGCATCTGCCGGTGCCGACGGTCGCTGTCGTCTGGTTTCATTGCTCACCGGCTCACCACGAAATGGACGACGAGACACTGCGAAGATTTGCCAATCAAATCAGAAAGACAGCCTCTGGAGGTTCTCGACCGCCTGCAGGATTTTTTGCTGGGTCAGGCCTCCTCGTGGCCCTCGTCGCGGGTGGTTTCGCACTGAATGCAAGTTTGTTCAACGGTGCGCGTTCTCTGTATTTTTTTGACCACAGGCTCATACGCGGAGAACAGTTGACGGTGGTCATAGAGCGATCAAATATACTCGGCAAGTAGCCCTACACGCCTCCAGTGCACTATCCTGATCTTCCTCAGGTTACATGGCATTACAGAAGAAATCTACCCGGAAGGGACTCATCTGATGGTATTCACTTGGAACCCTGTTTCTGTATCCAACCTGCTGATGTTCTGTAGATTCCGTGGTTTGAAAAGCCGATTCTCTTCGACATCCGTGCAAAGCCGCGAAGCATCCCCAGTTTGACAGGCACAAAAGGTCTTCAGTCGTTCTTTAACACTGCTCACGTATCTTATAAATTCTTGGCAAGACTTGCAAATGGTCAACATCACTTGTCGTGTTCTCTCACGACCCTCAATACAAGATCTGCCCAAAATATACCGACAACTTGGCAACGATTACGATGAGAGGATATTGCCATCCATCGTTAATGAAGTTTTGAAGAGTGTCGTCGCCCAATTCAATGCTAGTCAACTCATTACTCAGCGAGAAAATGTACGTGATGTCTTGTATATTCTTGTCCACTTGGTCAATGTCGATTAGGTTTCTCGACTTGTCCGAGAGCACTTGACAGAGCGGGCAACCAAGTTCAACCTTGTCCTTGACGATGTTTCTATTACGCATGTAGCGTTCTCTCCTGAATTCACGCACGCCGTGGAGGCGAAGCAGGTGAGATGTCCTTTACTTCTGTCTTTGCCTGGATGCTCACGATCCGTAGGTTGCACAACAAACTGCGTTGAGAGCAGCTTTCCAGGTCGACCAAGCCGTCCAAGAAAAAGAAGTAAGCAGAATGATTTATGCGAATATTCTTCGGTTAACAAGGATTGCCAAGTCCATCATTGTTCGAGCAAGCGGAGAAGCCAAGAGCGCCGAACTCCTTGGAGAAGCCATGCGACAGAACAAGGGTTTCCTCGAGCTGCGTCGACTGGATGCTGCACGGAGCATTGCAGAGCTGTTAGCATCATCTGGAAACAGGGTATTGTTGGATTCCAAGTCACTCATGCTTAACGGTAAGAGCATTTCACTGTCTGTGCCATTCTCGTGCTCAAATGGAATCTTAAGTGACTGAGGACATGAGGGACTTGATGTCACCCAAGAAGTAAGATAACATAACAATTATTTCTATTCTCATACGCGGTTCTCAATGCAATCAACTCCTCTCTCTATGCCACGATTTGAACGGGAGTCACGACGCGTCCATATTGCCTAAAGTCTAGGCTGAATGCTTTGACATCGCCGTGCAGCATCTGAGGCCCATTCTTCTGTTCGAATTGTTCGAGAGCTCTTTTTTTTTAATCGTGGGAGTACCCCCGAAATGAAAACGTTTCTTCAAGTCATGATGCCAGTCAGCCGACGAACTGAGCGCGCCGCTGCTTCCGGAACGAAGGCTGATAAATATGATCTATATCCGTTATAGACGGAAGCCCTCAGGATACTTCGGTGAACTTAATGACGGGGAGTGGCTGGCATACAGCGAGCAACGGGAAAAAAAAACCAATCAAATGTCAACCGCTTTGTTACGTTTAAGCTCATGGATTGGTGTGTCAGCTAGTTCTACCGTCAATACTACGGTTCGCCGCCTTGTACAAGTACAGCACTAATATGTAGTAGCTGCCAGTGATGAAGCCGGACTTCGGCTTGTTTTGAAACTAACGGCGATCATTCTTGAGCACGTGATAAACGCGTCTTGATCCACCGCCGCCACAGGGAACACAATCTGATTCGACCCTTGCTTACCTGGACGACAACGAGACCAAAACCTTATCCTACGATGGCCCGGAGCTCGCCAAATCACAAACGACCAAGAGTTCAGGTACCTGAATCTAACACAGCAGGAAGTCATGGCTACGACTCTGGTGGTTCTGGAGCCTCGCCATCTAACAGAAAGAAGGTGCGCTGGGAAGGAAATGACAGCGTGGCAGAGAAAGACACTGGAACCACCGAATCAGACGATGCTGACGATGAGTCGGTCCCAGAAAAGGTCAAATCAGACGTTTTCCATGCTTGCTCGATGGCGCTAATTCATCTTGTCGAATAGATATCCCTCACGGCATGGTGCCAGCAGTGAGTTTCATTTACTTTGTCAAACATTAATGCTAATTTTTCCGCCCAGTGGTCGTGTAGGAGTGGCTTACTATGACCCTGTGAAGTGTACGGTATACATCCTTGAGGATACTCAAGAATCTCAGCATTTCGATCTTACTCAAATAAGTGGGTGGCAATCGCACACTCTATGACGTCCCTTCTCTTTATCTGTATTTCAGTTCTCGACCAAGCAAAACCTGATGTTGTTTTAACAAGTTCTAAAGCAGACGACTTGTTCATTGATGCCCTGCGTGAATACGGTCAGAGTAATCTCGCTCTAACCGCGCATACATTGACCCAAATGATAGTGGACCGATCCGGGAGCATCTTTCAAATCCGCCCTTACAAAGATTTCATTCCCTCTAAAGGACGTGACCGGCTTTTTTCTCTCCAGCTGCTGTCAGAACTACCCTCAGCCGACACGGGAGACGTGAATTCATCGGGTGTAGGTTCCGATACCTCGCGTACCAGGGACGCCTACGAATTCATGTCAAGGCGGAGGGATCAGGAAGGCGACCCGACTATGAAGCGCTGGAACGCCGCAATCAGATTGTCTAATTTCGCGTCTGTTGATTCTTCTCCTCTTTGTGTAGGTGGAATCGTATCGTATCATATGCGAGACACTCACAATTTGCAAATAGTTAGCATCTATTGGGGCATTGCTTGACCATCTTGTTCGAGAACGAGCTCTTAATGATCTTGAAGGAGAGGGTACGCACGGTCTAGACATTCGAGAAATCGAGATCTTGGCCCTGTTCGTCTTCTTCTCCCATCGCTTCCAATTTACTAAACCATCGCGGTAGTAACGAAGTCATGCAGATAAATGCTGATGCTTTACAGCAAGTCCTCCATACACGTCTCCTATCAAAGCCTAACATGTCTACCCAGCTCGCTTCAAATCTTTGAAAATGAAAGTCATGCTTGCGCTCAATCCGACAAGACGAAGGAAGGCCTCTCACTTTTCGGTGCGCGCTCCAGATCGCCATTCTACTGTTCCTGACTAAGTTCCTTATTAGGTATTCTTGATACGACCAAGACAACCCTGGGGCGAGCACTTCTGCGCTCTTGGCTACTCAGGCCTTCGCTCTCCCTCTCTGTCATCGGATCACGCCACGATGCTGTGGAATGCTTTATGCGGGTCGAAAATGTGGGGTCAACCAACTCGTTGAACGGTCATTTGAAAGGTATCAAAAACGTGCCTCGTATACTAGGGATTTTGAAAGATGGTCGAGGTAAAATTTCCGACTGGCAGGGTCTTGTCAAGGTACGAGGGTCGTGAATGTTATTGTCCATTTGTCTGAAATTTTGGTGTATAGTTTACGTTTCATTGTGCAATGCTCAAAGACGCCCTGACTGAGCTACATGCAGCAAGCCATGTCGATGTCGTTAGAAAGGTGGCCATTTCTTGTGACACGCGATTCACACGAGTGACGTTCTCTCTTGTTAAGCTCTTTAATGTCTTGGATATTGCTAGTTTTCGTGATGTGGGAAACAGGATAAATGAGACTGTACGGTAGATGCCCTCAGCCTTGCCAGAATACGCTGCTGAAATATCTTGTTCAGGTCGATTGGGAAGAGTCCACTCAGGCTGGTCGTGCTTGCGTCAGACCCCTGATTGATGAAGAATTAGATAACCGAAAACTTGTATATTACGGAATCGACTCTGTGCTGGTAAGTGCTAAGTATTCCAGTCACACAAATCCTACTGAGCATCGTCCGACAATAGTCAAAGGTAGCGCAGCAAATGAGCCAGCTAGTACCAGCTGATTATGCGCCGTCCTTAAACGTAGTCTATTTCCCCCAACTCGGTATATGAATTCTTCAATTCGATCCCAAGTTCGTCCTGATATTGTCCTTTCAGGTTTCCTCGTATGTATACCGATGCTAAAAGAGTGGCAGACGGAGGCTGGAATCACCGTTATCGATGGATGGACGTTCCAGGTACATACCATTCGTCGCAACATCTTTAGCCCATTGCACGACCTACTCTGGATTCCCGCTTTTAGTTTTCGTCCGAGTGCGTTTAATTGTTTGCGAATTATTCACCTATCAACCCTTTCCTCGTTTCAACTCAGGTCCCATGTGTATTTCAAATCTCAAGAGATGCACGGTAAGAGCCGTCAGGAAAATGCCGCCTCTTTTAACACGAGTTTCTCCAGATATGGATGCGCACATAGGCGATCTCCACTCGCTCATTGTGGATCGGGAAATTGAAATTATACAGTCCCTCCTCGAGGAGATCTTAGTCCATTACGATCTCATGACGCATGCGTGTGATATTTGTGCTGAACTTGATTGCCTGCTTGCCTTCGCAGATGCTTCTAGATTATATGGATACCGGAGACCGAGTATGGTCGATCAGAATATTATTGACATCAAACAGGGAAGGTAGGTTAGTTGCTTCTTTTGGGCGAAGAGGCTCAACTGGACATAATCAGACACCCCTTGCAAGAACAAGTTGTTGACACCTATGTTCCCAACGATGCGCATTTAACCGGGGGTTTCTATGACCCTTCTGAACTCCTCTCAGACAGTACACGTTCCAGCGGTAAGACATGGAATAGCGTTGTACTTTGTACAGGCGCGAATGCCTGTGGGAAGGTATGTATGTACCCGCTTGTCGGCCGTGGAATGCTTTAACTCTATTTCTAGAGTGTTTTCCTGAAGCAAGTTAGTCCCCCATTTGTAGTTCGGAAAGTAGTTGGCTCAACCCTCGTATGAACAGATTGCGATGATTCAATTCATGGCCCAGGTCTAGTTTTACCTTTATAATGCATCATGTTTGGTGGCTAACGGAGAATCATCCCATTAGATAGGATGGTAACTTCTACGGACCCCTGCATGCTTCTCGAAGCTCACACGTGGCACAGCTTCGTTCCTGCGGAGTGCGCCACGCTTGGAGTCGTCGACAAGAGTAATGCATGGTTCTATCTTGTCAAATTGCTGACACCTCATGCGAGACAGTTTTTACTCGAATATCGACTAGAGAATCGGTGTCCAAAGTAGCTATGACTTCTGCTTCCTCTCTTGGACGAACGTCATCTATGCCCTTGGTTCCTAGGTGCAATCAGCCTTTATGATTGACTTGAATCAAGTTTCTCTGGCTCTGCGAAACTCGACTGCTCGATCGCTGATTATCTTGGATGAATTTGGAAAGGGCACACTTTCTACAGGCTCGTACTTTATTTCTCGCCTACCTCAACCCTTGCTCTATACTGTCTGACTGGTGGGCTCACTGATTCAACGGGTAACTAGACGGTGCTGGGCTTCTATGCGGCGTACTCAAGCACCTCATGGACCGCGGAGCCGACTGTCCGAAAGTTCTCGCAGCAACCCATTTCCACGATGTATTCAGGGAAGAACTCCTGGATCCGGATTCGACACCGATTACTTTTCTTCATATGCAAGTGCTCTTCACGTCGAGCAACGGAACTATTCTCGAACCTCGAGACTCAACACCCTCGGCTAATCCGGAGTGGGATAGAAGCAGTATAGATCGACAGGTCAACTATGGGGAGAAGATCACATACCTCTATAGGTATGTCTACTTGTTAGCTCCTCCTTGTGAGGCTCATCGAATTTTAGAGTGGTGGAAGGCCTTTCGTTGGTATCCCACGCTGCGAAGTGCGCTGAGATTTTCGGACTACCTAGTCGGGTTGTTGAGAGGGCGCAGTACGTGAGGTACTTATGGTCCTATCTGTAGATCAAACGTCAGGGTTAACAGTCATTTCAGCGAAATGATATCGAACCATGAACTAGGTAGACTACTCGACGAAGAGATGACAGAAAAGGAACGTAAAGATCTTGAAGACGCTGAGGCAGTCTGTCGCAGATTTCTGGCTTGGGATCTCGACAATGAACATGGCAATGTCAAAAAGCGGTTGGCAGCAATACTTGGGTCGACGGACGAAGATTAATCACTAGTGACGTGCTCTATACTTTCTACCGAATCATGCTCGTTATACTGGATGGGATCTGACTGATGACGGGAACAGGGAGGAACCTATCATGCCTTGTGAATTTCTACGCCAGCGGGTGCACCTAAAGCTACAGAAAGGGACAGTCGTTGACACCTAATAAATTCCAATGTTTAAAGGAGACCTACCGTTCTTGATTCCTCCATACATGAGGAACTGTGAAGAAACTAATCCTGCAGTCATGATCATTCTGGGTCCCAAACCTGCAAACAGGCCTTTCAACCCAGCTTCTCGAGCCAGCACTGCCAAACGATGCGTCATCGAGCCAGTCGGACCGTGTCCTTTATTGATTTGGCTTAGTAGAGTATCGGCGGGCTACGTTATCTTATTATCGTCAACCATATTTGTAGTAGAGAGCGGATAACTTGCATGGCTAAGAATGGCGGCTGCAAACCCAGCGGTAATGCCGCTACCGAGAGAAATTCCGAATTTGTAGGTATCGGACAAGGAACGCTTCGTCTCTTCAGACATATTCCGGTATGCTAGCTCGTGACAAAATTCGTTCACAGTGAACTGGCCAATAGCGTATGGGATTTGTCTGAATCCGGAGTCAATTTTGCGTAGTAAAGTTCGTAATACCAGTATACTCACTTGCAGAGTATGGGAAGGAAGCCAGCATAGAGCTGGGACACGCCGCCTTCACGAGCCAAGCGCGTAAAACCGCTGACAAGACCAGTGGCGTACCCTCGCTCCGATACCATACGGATTCGAGTTGCTTCCAGGGGTGTCAGAAGGATGTCGGCAAAAAATCTACAAATTCATGAAAAAAATCGGCGCAGAAAAGAAAAAAAATGAAAACTCACTCGGCAACACTCGCAGCACCCAAATATACTGCGGTGCGATATTTTATGGCCGTCTCTTGATCTCCACAGAACTTGACGAGGGTGAGTTTCCAGAATTCGTACCCAGCAAATTTCGCCCCGCCTTGAGCGAGGTAACCAAAAGCCGTGGGACCAAATCCAGTTAAAAGAGTAGACGCTCCTTCCTTCGCGATGGCATATCGCGTTCCGGACACGAATCCCAAGCCCTTGTAAGACGGGTCGATCTGGATACGAGTTTTCACGACGTCGATGGCTTGGTCGAACAATTAGTGCATGATAAATACAGTAGCCCAATAGACTTGCGGGTCATTGCGCCATGACTTATCCTTTTTTTCTGCGTCGTCAGAGTGCTTTTTGAACAACGATAAGGTATCTTTCACTTACGTGCAACACAAAGCGCCTGCAAGAAAGAAGGAACTGTAGTCCTTCGACGAAAATTGGGGCAGCCCAAGAGACTTGACCGATGACATTGTGAAAAAATAAGAAACAGAGGAGTCATATCCACTCGGTTTACATGTATTTGTATGGAGACGTGACGGGCACAAGCGGCAATGGCAAGATATTTTTAGCGCGCGTCGGTGATGTCATTGTTGGTCGGCAAATTGTAATTCACGTCAAAAACTTTTCGGAAAATCATCCGTCATGCAGGAAAAGTGACGCTTTGAATTTGGCTCCTTGTTCAGGCTGGATTTTTCCTTTCCTTTTGTTCTTTCATGTGTGTCGGAACTCCACTGATTTCTACCAGCAGCGTATCGAAATTCCTGCATGGACAGAAGCGGTTCTGTCCCTACCAGTGGGTGATGTGTCCCGCCAGCAGTATGCATAGTGCAATCGCTTCTGAAGTGTGGATCAAAGAGTTGGCCGAGATATTTTCATGTTCACCTCGGTAGCGATTCGACGGGAACCCTTGGCCGGTTACTATGAAGTCAGTGTGGGTACAAACCAAAGGGTACGCCGAGCGATTACAATTCCGCATCATTCTTGATTGTAGATTCAGTGACCCTGATCACATGGCATCTCCGTAATACATTCATTGTAGTTCCGATGGTATTGTTCTGGAGGCAGCCGCACCTTCGGCGTGTGTTCTGTGGCCTAACAGGCGCCCACTTACAGTTATTCTCATAATCGCGATGGCTACCGCGTAGGAACACAGGCATGCGTACAACACGCCTCTATACCTTCCATTCTCATGCCTTCGCATCTAGTCTAGTACTAAGTCCGCCGGCGGCTGCAATATCGAGTTTTTCAAGAACAAGGCTCTGAGAAAAGAAGCGGATCTCGGTGCTCGGTCTTTCAATCTTTTCGGTGGTGAAACATAAAGTTGCCGATGCCAGGAAGTCTCTTTGGCCTCTAGTTGGAAGGTACAATGCCATGCTGCCATCAATTTGCCGTTAATATCCGAGTCTCAAGCCCTGATCTCATTGTGAACAGCTCGACTCCACAGTACGGTTACGGATGTTACGGGCGACCGGCGTTATCCATCGGCTGACCGTGGGCGTCTACTACATGCCTATGTTGTCCTGTTGTGAAGCTGTTCTTTTTGGAAATCACAGGATGTCAATGTAGATTTATCCTAAAGTGACCGTGGGCTTATATTTTAGGATATAAAAGCACGGACATTCAACTTCTCCACCATCATCACCGGGCCCACAAAGGCAGACATGTCTCGACGACCTACAAACTATTATGTGGCACCTAATGGAGCGCGGTCATCTGCACCAGGAAGTCCCCCACAACAGCAGATGAACTACGCGCCAGTGCACTATCCTCCTGGACAGGCTTCAATGCAGGCTTCCTATAATCATTCCCACTCATCCAGTAATGGAAGCCCCGACGATGAGGATTCGACGGAGATATACAACAGAGATATCCACGTCTATTTTCAGATCGCTTCGTTCGACGCCTCCAACGAATATTTAGCCGATCCGAAGGCTGCGCTTAGACCACTCGTCTCTGCTTTGAGAAACAACGGGAGCTGGCTCGACGTGTAAGTCCAATATCTCCTACGACGCGCGTCTCTCTAAGAGCTGTTTCGTAGTCTTCATTATGGCATAGAATTCGAGAACCCCAACCGTGGATTTATTATGATCGGTGTGTCCCCCCTTCCCGTCCTTCTGCTTGATATTTCGATTGATAAGTAGCATAATGGTAGCCTGGCCTGATCCCGAAGCCGCCTTGCGATCTAACGAATACAACAGCGTCCTCAGGATGGTTGTCAGCTATAACACCGTCAGGAATGAATATTGGATGGAGGCAGATACGTATCTCTGGGGCGTTCTATCCGCGCCGGCCGTTTCTTTCTCTGTTGTTAAGCACAGAAGGGGCGAGTCCAAGAGACTTATCGAAAGCACGGCCTCGTGGTCGAGCTGCGTTCGTAGATGCCCCGGATACAGAGACCACTGGTTTCAGACAAACATTTTGTCCGAAGATGGAAAAGAATTTATCGTCATGATCGGATGGGATGGCATTCGGGTAAGACGTTTACGCGGGCGCTGAAAATATTCTGATTTATCTTTCCATGTACCTAGGCTCATCAGGACTCGAGATATACACCGGCGTACCAAGAATTTTATAGATATGTCGAGGACCTGGGTTATGTGGAGACGAAACACGTAACTTTGGCGAGGTACTCGGTCTATATTCCGAGTCACTAAGCAGGAACTATGGACCCGGTGGATTGTTTTCATTTTTTGGGCAGGATATTTCCCATACAAATTTCATTCTTTTCTCTCCTTCGTGTCTCCCTGAGTCAATCGACAGACACACTAATGTATACTGTGGCCTGCTTTGCTCCTCTGTTGCTGCTGGATCAGCTAACAGTTAAGACAAATCTTTCGGTTGTACGTATAGCCAATAGAGAGTACTGCAATACTACTCAGATATTCAGCCTCATGGACGGTTCTAGCCAGTTCATGTGAGACGCAACATTTTGTTTTCTCTGTTCTCCCAGAAACCCCAAACATCTCCTTATGGTATTGAACCTCCTGGTTTGTTTTTGGGCCTGGTCCTTCTCTTTTGATTCCCAGTCCAAATACTTCCCTTCGCGTGTTCTCCAATCGCCTCGGAGGATGTTTGACATCCAAGTCAAAAATAGCCGGATGCAGAGTCACTTTCCACTCCGGTCAGCTTCTCTCGTGATCCACGATGCGGCGCTCCGTCAACATTGTACCACCATCATCTCTTATAGCCCACAATGCCAGACTTTGAACTCATAATCTTCTCTGCTTCCGATGCCTACAAAGCTAATCCCGTTGAGTCCATAAAGCCTGTGGTGGAATGGATCAAGACCGTCGAGGGTTTGCTCAGGTGAGTATCGCACACACTTTAATGTCGACGAGCCTGATGAACTAATTCTCCCCCTTCAACACCGTCAGCTTCCAACATGGCCTCCAAGTTGAGGACGACAAACTCGGTTACTTATTCCTTGGTAAGATGTCGAATTCGAACATTGCGATCATCAAGGATTTTTACTTGTCACTCGTTAGGCTGGGTGTCAGTTGAAAAACATAGGGCTATGATGGAAGCCGAATCGTACAAGGAGATTATCTCCTTACTTGGAAAACACGTTCTTGCTCCCGGAGCACCACTTGATATCCAGCATGTCACCTACACCAATCTTCTTGAGGGCGTTGTTTCTGCCCCAGCCACCGAGATCGCGATCTTCAAACGGAAGGAAGGAAAAACAAACGATAACGTCTTCAAACTTTATTCAGAGATCTTTCAGCCCACCATCAAGTCCATGGAGGGCCACCATGCGGAGGCACTGGGTCCGAGTATTGAGAACGAAGGGACCTATGTCCTGACAGTCGGATGGGAATCCGTCGAGGTACGTACTAAGTCCAGCACATGTTGTAGCTCTTGCTTCCTAACGTAGGCCGATTCGGCGATACTAGGCCCATAATGCTGCTATAGCCAACGAAAATTACAAGGCTCAAGGGGCTATAATGTTTAGCGTCGTCGACCTTGTTGGGTATGGTCACGTCAAATTTCTAAAAGAGATTTGAAGGACAGAATGTTGCATGCGGAGCTTCAAGTTGAAGTTTGTTATCTTTGAACAATCTTTGTACAATAGAAATTCGAGTATCTGATCAAGAATCAAGAAACTGAATGATCATAGTTACATTCCCTCCATCGCCGATTTCCTTGTGGTGACATACTCTGGTCTGCACCAGATGATCTACTAACAGCTCATTCTCCTTGCAGCTGCTCAGGTTTTCCCCCTTAACATACGCGTGTCGATGTTCCTTCTCGGATAAGGTGGACCGGCACCGGGGATGGGAACAGTCTTGGCTCACCGGACTGTTCAATGAAACAAATTTGAGAGTCTGAATTTAGAAAATATCCGAAAGTGGGTCCGAGGTGTACGCGACGCGACAAGGAATGTCACGTGAAATGTGAATCCAGCAACTCCCATCACAGGCAACGTTCACGACCTTGTCTGTTTTCTTCCCATGGCACCGATGTCAGTATTGTTTCACGGATACTCAAATGGATATTCATCGGATATATTCCTACAGACGGGACAAGTTTACGATACACTCGAAGGCTGTAGTTTGTCAGGACGTTGAGCTCAGAGGAGACATCACAATTGGGTCCGGTGGGTCTGCGTTCCTCTAACGAAGTGGTATTTTTCGTCAATTCCCATGACAATAGGAACTATCGTGCACCCAAAAGCTACCATATTTGCTATCGCTGGGCCTATTGTCATTGGTTCAGGTTGTATCGTTGAAGAAAGTGCCATCATAGTGAATCGGTGCGTCGTGTCTGTTCGTATCTTTTCTTCGTCACATTTAATGACTATACGTAGACGAAAAGAAGTCATGCGCATCGGGGACGATAACCTCTTTGAGATTGGCTGCCGTACGTATGCCGCCACCTTGCCCAGAAACAGACCGTTCACATGCCATCTAGGCATCGAATGCCCGTCAATAGGCGACTATAACACCATTTCAACACGTTCCAGAGTACATCATACTATCCGAATTTCCTCATTTTGTGCTATTGGTGCAGGCTGTCTCCTCGTGCCCACCGAAGACGATGTCCTAGAAGATTATACCGTCGTTTACGGCCCAGCAGCCGACCGGAGAAAGTGGAGCGGAAGAGGCAAAGTGCAGGAAATTGATTTGAGGCGAAAACATGCAGAATATTTGAGAGAGATGCTGCCCAAATTCAACAGGCTAAGAAGGGGAGATGGAACGTAATGCTGTTGTTGACTCGTTCGTTGTTCTCAGACTCTAATCATGGTTATATATTCTCACCTTCACTTCGTTATTCAAGAACTTTGTGAATTTCTCAAGCGATTATGCAGGAACGTTAATCAGACGGTTCATCTTAATGCTTCCTCGGCCGATGTGCAAGGTGATCCTGGTCCATCAGTTTTGTCATCGTCAAGTCTCAATCTGGGTGCATATGGTGAGTCTTTTTTGATAGCACATCGTTTCGTGGCTTAAGACCATAGACACTTTCGGCGGCGTTCAGATTGAGGGTAACAAAACTACGTTGGTTCTCATCATCATTAAGCGGATAGAGGCGAAAGTATGTTCTATCACATTAAAATTCATTTAGCCTGGGAAACATATGAACGTGCTCAAAGCCACAACATCCTTTGAATCTGCGATAAAGAAAGACAGTGTCCAGACGTACTATTTTCAGATCGACCGGAACCTATCAAAACTCTGACTGCGCCAACAACCGAGACAGTTCGGCCTCAAGCATGAGGGATTTGATTAAAGAACCTACGGAGTAAGTAGTTGTCCTAGCTAGGCAACTTAATGCAACACCCAAAGTACAACTACCGTGTCTCTAAGATCGAATTATCTTGATGTGCACAGGATAGAATAGCCGAGAGGTCTGTGATCTTTCCCTGATGGTATATCACGTTGAAGACTGTCAAAAGGCCATCTCGCGAAGTCACCGAAGGGAAGCCTTTGTCTCCATTATCAAATCTATAACGAATATGTTGATTGCTCATACACATTTCCATTACTGATATGCATTTAGCGCTTCCAGCTAGCAGCCTTCTTCGTCAAATAGATGCAGCTGAAGTTCCTCACGCGCTGCCTGAACCACGGTAAGTACTCCGCGTCAATCAGAGGGCACCCGTCAACTATGAGGGTGTGAATCTGGGCGAACGCAGTATCCCCATCCGTCGCGCCTTCACTGGACAATCCGCGTGCTTTCACAATACGTGACAAAGGCCCTGCGCGCACGTCAGGGCACTGTGACAAGTCAACGTATTGAAGAGATGGACATGACGTCTCCAGAACATCGAGAACAAAGTCTGCGATTTTGTCAAGGTGCTGGAGCACGAGTGTTTCAAGGCCTGCAGATGATTTCAGGAGTGCTATCAACGGTGCAGGCGTGAGGACGCATGAGTCGATGTGAAGGCGGGTGATGTGGCTGCAGAGGGTCGTCAGAACGGGGTCAATTGACCGGCTTGATGATTTCAAAGTAAGATCCTGTAAGGAAGGAAAGACGAAGTGATCAAAAATGTTCAGCGTGGCCGGAAAGCAGTGGATAGAGAGCTTGGTAAGACGTTCCAGACGAATTGGAGGTATATCACCTTCGATTCTGTCACGGAAGGATACATCAAGCTCCATTGTCTCCAAGTTCGGATTTTGGGCAAGAAATGATATAAGATTGTCGCCTTGGTGAAATAGTGGAATCGCCCGAATGGCTAGGATGGAAAGTTGGGTTGGCGGTGAGGTTATATGTCCGGTGCTGAAATTTACATCCTCGAGCACAAGGCGCTTCAAGCTCGACTTCGTGTAGAAGAGCGAGTCTGGAGGTTGGCGTTGATCACAGATTTCCACGTCCTCCCATTGTTGAACCACATGGCCTAAACCCCAAAGTTCCAGCTGCGACGCTAGGTCGAAGCCCTCAAATCTGCATACTCTCAGATAGTCCCATTGCACACCATCTCGTAGAATCTCCAGTTTCCAACCTGGCACATTTTGCAACTGCCTGAGAAGACGAAGCTCTCGTATCCTACCCTTGGAGCGTTCAAGCCATACTTTGGTCTTGCGAACCGGATTTCGGTGCGACAGCACAAGGGTGCGCCACAGGGTGGGGGCACCGCGAGCCACATCGCGCCAGGATCTGCACACCGCCGAGACGGTGAAGACAAGAGTCGCGTCGTGGGATACGACGAGGTCAAAAATGTCGACCATGAGCTCGATGGGTATCTTGCCGAGGTGGTACGCGACGCGTCGCCTGCATTCTAGAACAACGTCCTTCAGAGAAGTGACTTGGGCGCGCCGTTTCGTGTCTTCTGGTTTGATACGTGCAAGAGCCATGTCTGCCATGCTGATGGACTGGTCAAACTTCTGCATGTCGCGGAATACGTGGGCAGCGCGCAAATAACCTTGCCACCGTGTAGGTGTAAGGTCGATGACCTTTTTAGCGTCGCGAAGAGCAGCGATAGGATTGTTGAGCTTGTCATACGCGGCAGCCCTGGAGTCAAAAATGAGAAATTGCTGGTCGCCGCCGTTGTCGATGGCCTGGAAAGATGTTTGGACGCGTCAATTGTATCTGGAGCTGGATACGTACTTCTGTGAATGATCGCACGGCATCTAGGTACTTCGACTTTTTGAAGTAGGCGACGCCGCTTTCGAAATAGGCTTTCCAGCTAGTAGTCATGGTGCAAGTGAGGAAGATGGTGGTTGTAAGTGAAGAGAGGTAAGGGAGTAGCACGTGTTCAGTTCACAGCTTGAATACTCTAAACCATTCATTTCAGTATTTCTTCACATATTCATCCTAAATAAAACAATACCCACACCCTACAGCTTTAAGATTAAGTATAGCTATCGAACCTTCGTCAATGTTCTATTGAGGTGCCATGGGTGACCACTGCCATTTTTGGATATAGCGCTACTGTAAAAGCAGTGGCGGCGCCTACAGCCTTTCTTTGCTGTGCTCTTTTCCATCCACTACCATCCATTCCTATCTCTGCCTTTATCATCGTACCAACTGACGACAGTCATGCCTCTCAATTACTCCAAGTGGGATCAGCTCGAGGTAGGACATCACGCTGTGAATTCCATTAAAGATACCCATCGTCTTTTCCCAGCTTTCTGATGATTCTGATATCGAGGGGCACCCCAATGTAGATAAGAAGTCCCTGATACGGTGCGTTTTATGGACCGGCGCGTCGTTTCTCATCTGAATGGCCCAATGTTAGTTGGAAACAACGAGACATCCATGAGAAACGAGAGAAAAGGAAACACCAGATCGCCTTCCTTCAGAGCCAAATTGCCGTGAACAAAGTTCTTCTTCCTCGTATCGAAAAAATTCACGTCGAACTCATCTCGTCATCGACATCATCGCCCTCCGCCTATTTCAATGCCTTGGTCGAACGGCTTGAAAAGAATCCGTCGAATGAGGGCCCCCCGGGAGCTGATACCTCGAAGAGCGATATGACCTACGACGGAATGATCTTGTCCTTGTTAAATCAAGTCGCGGATGAGGCCAAGAATGCCTTGAAAGACTCGAGTATTGTGGAGAGCGAGAAGGAGGACAAACTGGTCAAGGGGCTCTCCGATGGCGTCCTTCGTCATATCAAAGGGCTGAAGGAAAGGATTAAGAAGGAGGAGAAGGAACTTGAGACAGAGGAAAAAGAACAGAAGAAACACATCACCATGGATGATCTCCATGACGGCTTTGAGACCCATGTGCGATATCTTACCTGCTTGAGTTGAGACGGATGAAGCTGATACCCCTTACAGTACGTTCCCCCAAAGCCTGTCCCGACATCTGTTCCCACTACAAAGATCGGGAATTCAAACAAGACAACAACAACAACAGAATTTGAAACCCTGAACCCTCAGGCATCGACTTCTGCTCCGACCCCACCTACTGATGATCCTGAGGATCCCGAAGAGGAGGGAGAATCTGTGCCGGACATGACGCTTTCCCTTGAGGAATTTTCCAAGCTGCCTCTTTTCGCTTATGAGCGCTCTTTCAGGTTCATCCAGGACCACCCAGATGTTATTGTGGAAGGTGCCTCTGACGCGCTCCTCGTTGCCGCTTTCAGGGCCCAGAATGGCGCCAACCCGAAATACGCCAAGCAATGTGTGCACCAGAGTCTTCTTCTGCAATATTGCGAGAAGCTAGGAAAGGACGGAGTTCGCGTATTCTTCAAGAAGTATGTATATATCTCTTAGCACTCTACATTGATATTGATCTCATTTCAGAATGATATCTGGAGACAAACGTGCTGAGAATGTTTTCGTTGAGGATGTCGAGAAGACTTATGCCCTTCTCAAGCATAGGGTCAAAGTCAGCAACGAAGAGGAAGCCGCTGTTGGTGGAAGGGAACAAATACAGCTTGTCCCCGAGAGTGGCGACCAGTCGATCTCGTTCAATGTTCCCGACGGGCCTCCTCCTGAGGAACTCGTGTACGAGGGACCCGATGCCGAGTCAATTGACATTGAAGAGGTTCGGAAGGCCCTGCAGCTCCGATGGGACGTTTTCCAGTCGTTCCCTTCGAAACTGCAAGACGCCCTGAAGGAGAACTCTTTAAATCGTGTAAACAAGGTACTCGGAGATATGGAGATTCCTGAGGCAGAGGCCGTTGTCCAGCAGTTGGATATTGCGGGTATCCTGAACTTTGCAGACGGTGGAAGTATCCGGGACGAGACTGGGAAAAGCGGTCCCACCACCGCTGATTTGACTGAATAATTCTGGGGGAAAAGGAGAAGTATATCTGCCTGTATGTATTCTACCATTGTCGATTGTGCACTACCTGCGCATATCAATGCTATCTTTAGAAGGTACCAAGTCCTTCAATGAACCCGTGACCTCGCGACCACGTCTATATCAGTCAAGTATCGGGCCACAAATGGTAATCCGAGCCACGGGAACAAACATATGCAAAGAATATAAAGCGTCGACGACGACTCTTCCGCAACTTGTTCTTTAACGACCACCTGCTCTTTGTCTCTCACTTCATCTCCCGCTCACCACACTGTTCTTCGTTTTTATTGTCCATTGCACAACTGTATCTATCTGTGAAGGATTTCACACCTGTACCAAGCATCCTGTATCCTTATAGCATGTAAGCGCCACAGTTCTCATGTTTTCGTAGACCCCTGTATCCGCGTCTGTTGTCTTCATTGAAATCATAATTCTCCTTGACTAGCGCTTAAGACTCGTTAAATTTGTATCGCTTCGCAAGAATTCGTTGTCTGAGTCCACAACATTCCTAAACATGGCCGAGGAGGACTTTGACATCTACGGAGAGGAACAACGGGGTGTTGAGAAAGTGGTACGTCGTCATTAAGTTCCTAATTATGTATTGAACGTGAGCTGGCTGCTCGATGAAGCAAGACGAAAAGCCGCAAGCGTCCTCGCCCGATCCGAAGACGGGTGAAAAACGACACAGGGAGGACGACTCACTCGAAGAACACCAGAGTCAGCCCCCCGCATCGCGGCCGAACGTTCAGAACGGTAGTGGCGCAAATGGAGGTGGAGGGAATGGCATGAACGACGCGCTGTATCTCAGCGACTTGCAATGGGTGCGCCTTTATAACGCGTTGCGTCCACAGCATGCTGAAGCCTTGTACAGTGGACTACCGACGAAGACCTTCGGCAAATTGCGTTGAACGTCGGAGTCTCTCTGGATCATAAGGACATCACCTTTTCTGAGCATAAAGTTAATGGGAAGAGTAAAGGGTGCGTTACATGTTCTCTTTGTCCATTTTGCCATATTTTGAGCGCATACATTCACTAGACTTGCTTATGTGGAATGCGGAAACTTCGAAAGCGCCGCTATCATTAAGAACTGGTTTGACAGCAAGTGCGTGCCTGTTTACTGTCCACACTAGGCCCATGGAACTGACTATCAGGTCAGCGAATTCCAAAACCGTCGGGTAACCGCCACCTTAGGATCGTCGAATAACGGCAATCCCTATCGTACACTACCCAAAGGTCTGTCACACGGTCCTCCTGGGCGCTTAAAATTGACTGTACCCTTGCAGAGCCTCCTCCGCGTGACAACCGCGTTCCGCAACAGCAACAACAGCAGACTGCTGGGGGTGCTGGTGTTGGCGCCGGCCGCGGTGGCAATCCGAACTTCCGAGGAGGCATGATGAACGGCGGGGCCATGCGCGGCGGCATGGCGGGCGGAATGATGCGTGGCGGAATGCCCAACATGGGCATGACGAACATGGGTATGACGAACATGAACATGGGTATGGGAGGTGGCTACATGGGTGGTGGATATGGCGGTCGCGGAGGCAACATGATGCCTCGCGGAGGAGGAATGATGCGAGGCATGATGGGCGGTATGGGTACGAGTTTCTAGCTTTCCCTTAGATTATGTATTGCTCGTTGTCGTGCTTACTGTCCTGCTTTGTGCTTTTGTTTTTGTTGTATCAGGTATGGGAATGATGAATAACCACCAACGTGGGGGAGGCCCTGGCGCTATCGGTCACATCAATCCAGCGTTCATGCAAAGCAATATTCCGGATGGGCCGAGGAAACGGGCAAGACTGGACGGATAGCAAGGTGTCGCGTATTGTGGGTCGTGTTGTATCTACCGGGCTTTTTGTTTCTCACGTACTGGTGTTTTGACTGCTACTGTTCTTTACATTATCTGCTTGCTGTCCACCCTCGTCATGCATAGGTACCTTATATTTAAACCAGTAATACATCAATTACTCTTCTCGAATACGCGATTATAAATATGTAAAATTACAGAGTACCACATGCTCTCTGAAAGCTAAAGCTAACGATAGCGGAAGTCAGTCACTCGCAGAACCAAACGTGTTTGCCTGTTACTGCTAGGAGTCGAGTTTCACGTCCTGAATGTTCTTCAATTTGGCATGACCGAATCAGGTGACCGCGATAAGCGTCTTCATCATTTGACAATATGAAAGGAAATTACAGATTTACATTGCTGATGCCAAGCGCCACAAGATGAAAAGAGACTTCAATTTATATCCCCTGTCCGACAATACCCGGAGGTCCAAATAAGAACCTAACGGTTCCTTCATTCTTTCCTAGCGCCTCTGATGCATCGTCGATACCATTAGGGTCGAGACTATAGCGATATCGAGGGTGATGCTCAGATTCCCTCAGGTGGATTTTCAACCGTAGCAGCTGATCAGCATTATAGGGAAGTGGCTCTACGGCTTGGGTAGAGGATAAGTGCTGATTCCGAGGTGACGGATGAGGCGATGGAGAGGAAGGAGTACGAGGAGATGTGTTAGCAGAAGGGCTTTGGGCGGCCTGAATGAGAAGATCCAACATTTCGTGGGCAATGACTGAGGAGGTATCAGTTGAGCACGGAAGAGCCACTGTAGAGTAGACTGACCATCCAAGTCTTCAACATGCGTCTGAAATCGGCGTTCCCAGTCTCCATGTTGATGGAGTTGGTCTCGCAAGTCGTGCGCGCTTGAGGAATCTGATTCTTCGCGAGGAGATTCGGGCTGTTCCCAGGATAGTAAGAGAGAAGCGAGGTAGATGCTTGAGAGTGCTACTGTGACTGGTGTGTATTGGATAGGAACAAGCGTTCTGTGACTATAGAGAAGTTCAAATGGTCGGGTTAGCAGGAAAACGAGTGATTGGGCACCTGTCCACAGCTAAGCGCCAAGCCAGCTTTATTACCTGTTTCTTGGCTGTTCAGAGTCAATATGTATGAGCATGGACAGAAAGTCAACTACAACCTCCGAGAGCCCTTCCTATCTTGATAACATAGGGAAACGGCATTCTGGATGTGAAGTTGAAGCAAATGGTTTCTAGCATAAGTCGTTCGATTGCAAGCAGTCGTTGCCGGTCATGCTCCACGATCTTAGTTTTGAATCAGAATAAATGAAGTGAGATGGGGTAAAAGCTCACCGCTGGGTCCATTGTATCGAGGTCTACCTCCCCAGCAGGATTCTTCGATTTGGCAACTAAGTCCGGGAAACGAAGAGCGTAGGACACAGCCAGCAGTTCTCGGGGTTTCTTTAAGGTGTCATGCATCTTAGTGGAGACGTATAGTGCGGCCAAACAAACGTCCTGCGAGAAAAAAATGAGCGGCGTGTCCTTTAGTGTGTTTGAGCGGAAATATCTTGCATGATAATTGAAGTCTTTGCGAGGAAAGAACAGGTGAAATCGGTGGTAAAGATTCTGTGCGGTCGCAACTGTTCTCCTAGGACTAGAGACGGATAAGTGGAGCTGACATTTACGGTTCTTGAGAACATACAAGCCCATCCGTGCGCCTAAGGCTTCGAGAAACCCACAAGCAGTTTGTCTGACTTTGTCTTCTTGCGTAACACTGAGCTTGCCTTTTTGCTTTTCGGAAAGGATTTGAATCTCATCAGCGGTGAAATAAGGGCGATAATATTTAGAGCGAGAGGCGGGGAACTGGGAAGGAGATTGGGCACGAGAATGGTCCATTGTTGAAAGGGAAATATAATTTGTCATCATTTGGCTTTCTCTTCTCGACATCAAATGTTCTCCAGCAATGTAATCTAGTTATCGTCTCTCTGAAGAATATACTGTCGGCCCGCAATATCGTCTTGAGCGTTGACCATGTTTTTTTTCTAAAAGATTTTAATATACATATGCTCAAACGTCCGGACGATGCAGGTTGTGCAACATACGCACGTTCGCATAACTCTACCTATTCTGCCTACACACAACGAGACAGACAAGTTCCTCTCGATCATTTACCACAACACAAGCAATCTTATTTCTTCAGAATTTCCAGCTAGTGGCTGGAGACCAGTATTATACAGAAGTTCTTGTTATTGGGGGCTTAAGGCGTCGTACCAGAACAGTTTGTACAGGAACCACTCATCGTTTATTATCTCATCTCGTCATTACAGCACACTACCTTCAGGCACGCCAGTCGCAAGGGATACAAGTTATTGCAATGGAACCTAACCCTCACCCCATCCGGTCAACCCCCAAGCCGAGCTATCCAGGCAGTTGAAGACTTACTAACGGGAAACCCGAAATCAACAATGGTCCCCATCAGAACGGAATCATGCTGCACATCATTTGGTTTTCTCTTCCCCCCATCCATGTTATGCGGTAGAAACCTAATAGACCGTAATATACATGGTCGCACCGCTCGAGCGCCACGATGCAGGTTGTGCAACATACGTAAGTTGCTCCTCTTTCGTCGTCTGTGAGCACGACTCTACATATGCTAATTTCAGCGATGAGGACAATGTTCCTTCGGAAGCATAGCAGTCATTGAGTCAAATCTGAGATGGACACACAGCCTACAGGTATCCTGCTCCTCACGTCGCCTGGAAATTTTTTATCACAATCAAACGGGTGAGCTGTTTCGAAGTCGCCCATAATATAAGAAGATAACCGTATATATAGCAGATACGATCCAGTGGCAGACTTCTCTCTGTTGATTGACTAGGATATGCGTCATCTCGGAAGCGCTCACTTGACTCGTCTCTAGTCAGCTCGGACCCGCGACGGGTGTAAATATGCCTATATAATCACAGAAGCAGAAACAGATACTTTGTCGAGGGGCCCAACTCTTGTAGTTGAACTCCCATGGCTTTCCAGAATCGACCGCTCCTCGCTCGTCTCCAACATGATCTCGCCGAGCTCTATGATGCACCGTACCCTGGCGTGGCCTTCTTCACTGATGATGCCAACATGCGCCAGTTGTGTCTCATCCTCACTCCTCCAAGCGGTCCCTGGAAAGATTTATCTCTCCACTTTGACGTAGAGCTTCCTCATGACTGGGTAAGTTTGGTTTTTAAAGTCTGGTCCCAGTTTCTCAACGTCGTCGTGACAGCCTACTTCTCCTCCGAGCATCAAGAGCAGTGTGAACGGCATTCAACACCCGAATCTTTACTCGTCGTTCATTTGCTGCGATCTTCTTAGAAAAGACTCGTACAACAGAGATGGTTATACCGGAGGGTTCGTGCCTCACACTAATTCCTTACCTGCTCATCGAAATATGTCCTATAGCTATTCTCCGGCTTTAACTCTCCGTGGCCTTTTCCTCCAATTCTTGACATTCTTCTCTAGTACAAGAGTAGGTTTATACAATGCCCTACTATAACACTATCTGAAAAAGTACCGAAGGTCGAACAAGACTACGGAGGTGCCGTCGAAATCGGCGACTTCATTATCGCCAAGTACTATCGGGAGAAGGACGTGGCTCAACGTGTCGCTGACTTTGCTTCGCCTGGAAACCCCAGGTATCGGTATTGCGATAATTACTGTGAAGAGTATGAAGGCTTTCGGCCAGGCAATCTCGAACCGTCGAGTAAGATGGAACAGGAGTGGGCGGCTAACCCATCCCCGGAGGTTGTTGTGGGTGTTTATTCCACCGAGGATCGTACGGTCACACACAGAATGAAAGGCGAAGGACATCCTGATCCCATGCGTATCCACACGATGGAATATCAGAATCCGAAATGGGGCCAAACGCTTAAGGCGATTTCTGGCTGGACCTGTCGGAAATGCCCATACGGTTCAGCAGCCTTCCCCCACCACTTGCCCCCTGCGGAGAGAACTATGACCCGGGATGACAATGACTCTTCACCATTGCTTGTTCATCCGGTCACATGTGTCCTCGAGAACATCCCCGACGATATCTTTTTCATTCTCGCCACTTTTCTCCCCTCTGAAACAGTTCTAGTTTTTTCAAAAGCTTATCCTCGGTTCCGCGTTATCATGGAATCAACGCACGAGCTCCTTCGGCGGGAGCTACAGTGCTTCTTCTTGAGGACACCCCTCACCAGTTCCATTTTGGGCATCGGTGTTGCTTGTGATTCTCGACAACGTACTTTAACGTCTGATTTTGACTGGCTAAGCGAGGAAGCGTTCCAGAAATTTGGTGTCAGAAAGAGCATCCAGAAACGGACGTTCCAGTATTTTCTTCCTCTGGCATTTAGTCGTCCGCACTTCCTGCGTGCTCGGGATAAGATTTTGAGTGCATTGCTGGTCTTGTACAAGGAGATGCAGCAAGTAGACTGCATTTCACTTCAGCGGACTCAAGGAGCATCATTACCCCGACAAACTGGAGCACTCAGTGTGTCGCAATCCGAGCTCCTCTCGGTCATCTACAGGATGATGAATAACATTGTTGTGGCGCTCATGAAGTCTTGTGACGACGTCCTGACTACTCGTAACGGTACTGCATCGACGGTCACTCTCCTCCATGCATCCGAGAAAGCTGTCTATTCGTATTGTCACCTCTTCCATCTCCTCTTATGCCTCTCCCGTTCAAATCCGAATATTTATCGGGACGCCTCAAAGAAGATTTCAGATTTTATTGCTCATCCAGGTGCTCGTGTCAAGGCGCAGATTCCCGATCTCGGCGAGTTCATTGTGCTTGTGACACTCGTCCTTGCTTTCAAAAAAGGCGACGTTACGTGGCGTATTCTCAACGGTCCCTTCCTCGAGGAAGCCATTGTGCGTAATGCACGGTGGGTTCTCAGAGACCATCCCGAGCTCGAGGCCATGGAAGAAGGCAGGAGCGATCATCATCTTAACACGACGTTCAACCACTCGAAGACTAGTCTGCGACTGATGATGTTCCAGATTACGTTCCTGACGATATTTGTCGAGACTTATTCTTCGGATCTGGGACATTTGGATGATAATTACGGGTTTGCGGAGAAGGAAATTCCGGAGAGGATGGTCAAGGCGATAAAGGAGATATACAAGGTTGGAGACTGGCCCACATTTTTTGAAAAGGTTCAGTATGTGCGAGGGCAGTCGTTTGGCCCGGAGAAACTCTCTCAGTTGTTGAGGGATGCTGTGAAGGCCAGTGCTGAGCGTGGGTATCACAAGCCCGCGAATGCACGGAACCAATACGACGCGCCGAGTTCCAGGAATCCAGGGGTTGGGGGGCGGAAAACGAGGGGACGTAGTTACAGGAGATAGGATGTTTTTTTGCTACCGTTACAATGTAATGGCCTATTTCTGAACAAGTCCTTACTTATGCTGTACGATAACACAGGGTTGCCAACGGCATCTTTCGGCAAATTAATAGAACACGTTCAGCACAGCCACATATTCATGTTCATTACCGGACACGCCAAGGAAGATCCACCTTTCTTTTGTTCCACATCTTCCGAACACTCAGACAGCCATGAAGGATACACCGTCTTGTCGTATTCTAACCATATCTCCGTCTCTGGACGTATCGGTGAACCTTGTACATCGTCAGTAAACATCTACGTGATCGGATGCTGAACCGCTAACCGAGCCACCCCCCAGAGATTCAAAGATTGTCTGAACTGCCGTCACTATCTGATAGTTCCACGTCATTAAATATGGCAAATAACACCGAAAAACATTTTCCATGGACCATTTCGAATAAATATTACACTGCTGAGGTCCATTTCCTGGCCCGGCAGATCAAGGGCCTTGCACCATACCATCTGCAGGGTATTCCTGCGTTGATATTTGTCTGGGAGAAAGGGGAGGTTCGTATTGAAATTTTTGCTCCAATTCTGGCTTTCTAACCTCATATGTTATTAGACTTACAAACACCATATCCATCGGCTCTCTAAAGACCTCGGTGGCTCAGAACCGGAAGTTTCCTTGGCTGTACGTGTTTCGGCCTCGACAACGCCTTCCGCAGAAGATAAGGAAGACGAAGACGAAGCCTCCGAAGATGCTAATGCCGTGGATGAATTTCTCTCGTCTCATGGCTTCGAGTTTGTTGACGCCTCCTCTGGCGGAGAACGGGCCGAAGAAATTGAAGGCATTTCGAATGGTTTGTCTTCTGCTTCACCTGGGAAACTTATTAACTTGGGGACGCAGGTATACCTTCTCTTCCTCGTGTTCTTGATGCTTTGAGCACCATCATGTGGCCTTCCATGCAAACCTCTCAAAAATCTACACGTACCGCCAGTCGGAGTCAGCAGGGCAATGATGCGTTCCTCGAGTGGGCGCAATTGTCGTTTGACAGCTCTCTTGACGAAGACAACCTGGTCACCCCCACTTCCGGCCAGCAAAGTGATCATCGGACGAGGCTCCACAAGGAGATGAACGAGCTTGCAAAGTGGCTTCAGGAAGAAGGTGAAGAACTCACGAATAATAATGATGACCCTTGGAAAGTTATAGGCCCCATCACGTCCCCGACGGAGATCGACGATGACGAAATCTGGGGATCTAGAGAAAAATCTAAAATTAAAACGGGTGTTGTGGACGCGTTCGATGATGATTTCTCTGTCTTCGTGTCTGCCCCCGCCGAGACAGAAACTCGACAGCTGTACACGATTGAGACAGCCAACAACAAAGTGTCTTTCGACACGTCCTTTGATTCGTCCTTCGATTTTGACCGACTTGGTCCGTCACCACTGGGCATGACGTATCATGCATTAGGTAGCGGATCCGATCTGGGTGATCCTCAAGAGTCGGGGATTCCCCATCCCGATACGCCAGAGAGCGAAGAAGATGAGAAGGAAGAGGAGGAGGAAGAAGACGACTTGCCCTCCAAAGACGAAATCAAGGAGAGCGCTCAACGGATTTTCGGAGCCCAGGGAGGAACATCGAGCTCTGACGATTTCGAGCTTGCGCCGTTTGACATCGGCCAAGTTATGAGCGCTCTTCAAGGGATGAAAGCTGAGATCGCGGATATAGAGGAAGAAAGTGAGAGGCGGAAGGCCGCGGCTAGGATTGCGCTCGGTTTGGTTTATGGGTTGGAGAGAGATGCTAAGGTGGAAGAAGATTTCGATCTGGGAGGATAGACTGTTCTTTCCTTTAATCTGTGTCTTCAAAATGTACCGTGTGTATTGTAGTAGTGTATATATTCAGGCGGAAGAATTCAATACATGTAATTGCATCAGTCACAGTGAATTCGGCGATGGAAATGCGCGATCAGTTCAGTTTTAATTTCTTACAGGAAACAGGATTGTTTAATCTCCACATGTCTTCTCTCAACTTATTTCACCGTCTTTACTCGCCCCTTTATCACTGACAGTTATACTGCGTTGAAAGGACCCTACAATCATTAGCTGGCCCACCATTACGAATTACGGGTGACTGTTATCAGTATAGTTTGGGAGACAGCCTACGTTGCGTCGCACACCTGGTCGAATGAGAAATCTGACCTACACCTTACTCTCAATGGCAAATACTGGCGGGGTCGAGGGTGACCACGACGGCTTATCCTTAACACTGCAATTGGAAGGTCCACCAACCTGATGTTCATGGCGTCTCCTAGACTCATTGCACCACAGGATTGTCCCTGGCGACGCAA
The DNA here is from genome assembly GCA_030435655.1 of Armillaria novae-zelandiae. Taxonomy (NCBI): domain Eukaryota; kingdom Fungi; phylum Basidiomycota; class Agaricomycetes; order Agaricales; family Physalacriaceae; genus Armillaria; species Armillaria novae-zelandiae. The sequence goes on along the minus strand of JAUEPR010000003.1, from coordinate 1,412,101 downwards.
CAATTAGGCGATCTTGCTTAAATACCTTTTGTGAAGAAGAATGGGTGGCTCATTGACATACTTGTATAGTGATGCATTATTCATTGCATAAGTACGGTCTGGCGTAATCGCAAACTTTTCGAACTTGTTGGCTTGGTTTGATCTCGACAGTCCACGCGCGTGTTGATCTATAAGAAAGGTTTTCACTTACGTCTTCCGAGGGCGTCTGCTATCTAGCACACTTTATCATTATTTTCCTTCGACTGCTTTCGGGGCGGCAGGTATGGCTTCCAGAAGTACGCGACCAAATCCTGATGGTGTTATCAAAATGGGATGAGTGGTCCTTTACAATCTTTTCCTGGTCCATTTCAGTACTGCGGTATTTCCTGTGCAAGACTGGTCTTCAACTGCTAGGAAACGATCGTGAGGAACACAAGAGGAACAAGTTGTAAAATCAATCAAATGCTGTGCAGCTCATTTGCGCTGGCTTGGTAACGGCTTCGGATGACCACGTCCGCGATTTCCGTCATCTTCTGATCCTGCGAGAACGCCTCTATCCCTTTCCTCGATGCTGGGAAGTCCGACAACGTCAAACTGGCTTCGGACGTCGCCTCTTGAAATTTTGATAACGCGCTCCTGCGAACCCTCATTACAGGAACCAAACTATGCTCTCCATCTCGAGGTCGCAAATTATATCAATACCAAGAAGGCCAATACGTGTGTATAATTTGTCGATGATAATTCTGGTGGACGGCTGATTGGTTTTTTGAAGGCCTCGAGATGCAGCGATGCTTACAGCGCGCCTCGCGAACAACCGTAATCCACATATTGCTATTCTCGCCCTCGCCCTGCTAGATACCCTCGTGCAATCATGTGGGTACCCTTTTCACCTCCAAATATCCACCAAAGAGTTCCTAAATGAGCTCGTGCGTCGATTTCCCGAGCGACCACCTCCGTTCCCTGGCCCGGTCATGTCTCGGATTCTCGAGCTCCTGCACTCGTGGAAGGAGGGTATCTGTGTCGAATCGAGGTGGAGGGATGACCTGGGAAACATTCGGGATATGCATAGGCTCTTGACTTTCAAGGGTTACCGATTTCGAGATCTGCCTCAGCAGGCACCTTCTTTGGCTACGGCTGCGGTGCGTCTGACTGAGCTCTGTCACTTTACCATCATTGATAATATTTCAGAATCTCAAAACCGCCGAGGAGCTCGAGGAGGAGGACAGAGAAGCGCAGTCGGCCAAGCTGCAGGAACTGATTCGTAGAGGGACGCCTAGAGATCTTGCCGCTGCCCAGGAGCTCATGAAGTCCCTCGCGGGGGCAAATCCTGATGCCAAACCGGATTACAAGACGCAGGCTTTGTCTGATCTCAATAAACTTGAGTCAAAGGTTATTTTGCTGAATGAGATGCTGGATAATGTAGATACGGCGAGGGGAGAAAGGATTGTCTCTGGCGATGTGTACGAGGTAGGATTTGCATCCTTCTTTTCTACCGATTCTTCTTGACACGAGAGTGCAGCAAGTGGCTTCGATACTAAGCGCTGCCAGACCGAAAATACAGAAATGGATATCGGATGCAGAGACCCATGATCCTGAATCCTTGGGTCCGTTAACCTTACGATCTTCTGTGATCCCGCTAACCATTGCCTTCAGATACGTTCCTACAAATAAATGATCAAATAAACACCGCATTGGACCGTTATGAAGCCTACAAAAAGGGTGACTACGCCACTGCAGCCAACCCCATACCCACTGAGCTGTCTTCCGCCCGTAACGATCTTTCTCTGATTGACTTGGACGACTCTACACCATCAAGCAATAGCGCCCCAACGGTATCCGGCCCAGATGACCTTGCTGGACTCTTCGGCTCCATCCAACCTCAGCCCCAACCTGTCTCCCAGCAATTTAATGCGAATCTCACCGCGACATCTACGTACGCTCCATCTCCTATGGGTGGCGCCGGAACCTTCAACCCGCTATTAAGGCCCACTTCGATGTCACCTCCTGTACCTTCTACTACACCACCTGCTTCCATCATGCTACCGTCGACGCCCGGGGCAGGTTCTCCGTCTGTCCCGAGTTACAATAGAAATGGGTCGACCGGGATGGGACAGGGCCTTGGGATTTCGCATCCTGCACCTCAACAGATGTTTACCTCGCAACAGTCGTCCTTTGGTCCAGCGCAACAGTCTTTTATCCCACCGCATCAGTCGTTCAGCCCACCACAACAATCGTTTACTCCAATGCAAGGAAGCATACAGACATTCCAAACCACTCCGTATCAGCCACAACAATTCCAACAGCCGGCACAGTCTCATCAACAACCGCCGCAACAACAGCAGCAAAGCAACCAGGGGAAAGATCCTTTTGATGATCTTGTTGGATTGTTTTAGTTTTTTATGTCATGGCGGGATAACAGAGCTATTGGGTACCATTGTAATACTGTCGGCGGTTTCTTTTGCTTATGGAAACGCATTGAAAGCGTACCGGAATGAATACAAACTAGTGTACACATTGACACTGGGTGTACCGGCTAAGTTACAGTAGCACCATTTATCACGCTCTTGTTGCCGGAGATATTTATAACCTTCCCCGCATCCGGACCTTGTCCATCATCTTATTCTCTCTTCATTATACCTTGTTCGTTGTCCTCCCTGCTTGCCCTTCGTTGCCTTGAACATGATTACCACCTCTGTAACGAAGATACTAGGAATTAGCGTGTATGTCGGAGCCGTTGTCAATAGTATTACGGGCTAACATCAGCGTCACAGCCCTATAGTACAAGGCGGTATGCAGTGGTGAATAATTACACTGGATGTATCCGGTTCCAGAGCCTGAATGATTGCACTTTCAGGGTGGGTGTTCCTCAGCTGGCCGCAGCTGTATCAGAGGCAGGCGGCCTTGGTGAGTTCGGTCAGGTTCATATGTTGAATATCAACTTAGTCACATCTCCTTTGCCTAGGAATTCTCACCGCGTTAACGCAACCGAATCCTGACGCTCTACGCGCCGCTATTAGGCAAACGCGTAAACTCACATCCAAGCCATTTGGCGTGAATATCACATTGTTGCCTAGTATAAACCCGCCGGACTACGAAGGCTACGCAAGAGCCGCCGTGTCCGAAGGCGTTCGCATCTTTGAAACGGCGGGAAACAACCGTACGTTTGAGGGTTTCCCCGGCAGGTATCACTTTGTGAATCAGGTTGTTTCTCCTTTACTTAGCTGGACCCTTGATCAAATTCTTCAAATCTGAGGATTGTGTCGTGCTGCACAAGTGTACGACCATACGGCATGCCAAGGTTCGTGATTCCACGCAACCCACTGTCAAACCCGTTGATGGACGTGCAAAACGGCAGAGTGCGCAAAAGATGGGCGTTGATATACTAAGTATTGACGGGTTCGAATGTATGTTTCCTTGTGATGGATGATTGTCTGAGATTGAAAACTATTTCCAGGCGCTGGCCATCCGGGGGAAGAGGACATTGGCGGCTTGGTATTGGTCAGATATAATTTCAGTGTTGTCCTAACCCTTGTTCTCACGAGCCTCTGACCCCGCCCAGCTCGCGAAGGCCGCAAAAGAGCTGACAGTCCCATATATCGCATCCGGTGGCATTGCTGACGGGCGAGGTCTCGCAGCAGCCCTGGCTCTTGGTGCTTCGGTAATTGATTTACGTCCTCATTAAATAAGAGAAATAATTAATCGGAAGATTCCAGGGCGTTAACATGGGCACTCGCTTCATGTGCACGGTCGAAAGGTCGGTAACTTTCCTAAAACTCATTTCCAAGAACATGGCGAATAACCGCCGGTTTTCCAGCCCGATCCACCCCAGTATCAAGGACAAGATCGTCGCCTCAAAGGAGACAGACACCGTCCATATTTTCCGTACGCTACGCAACACTGCCAGGGTATTCAAGAACAAGATCTCAATGGAAGTGGTGGCTTTAGAGCGGCGTCCTGGAGGCGCGAAGTTCGAAGACATTAGAGATCTGGTTTCAGGACAGAGGGGTAAGATGGTCTACGAGAATGGGGATTCGGATTATGGGATATGGAGTGCGGGTGTCACTGTAGGACTTATCGACGACATTCCCACCTGCAAAACACTCCTCGACAGGATGGCAACGGAGGCAGAGGGGATCATTGGGGGCTTGAATGCCGCGGTTACACGAGCCAAGTTGTAGGGCTTGATAATATAATGTCTAAATGTCCTTCAGATGTAAGATATGCACAAAAATTGGATCTCGTGTAAGCCTGGACCACTACTGTGTGCTTCCCTTCGTCCCTGCGTAGCTGGCATCTTCGTCTCGTACAGGCTCCGAGATCTGCGCGGTTTTGTCACCCTCTTTTCTCAGCGTCTCCAGCACCCTTGAGACGAATTTGCAGTGCGAGGCGTAATTTATCGACGTCGTGTCGAGAGCGTCTCTATTGGCCGGCCCGATCATCGTCGAGCAAAGGCAAAACATGCAAGGAAACCCATACCGTATAATTCCCTTGCTGTCTATCACAAAAGTGACTCGTAGGTCAGCCAGACCCCATAACCCTCGGCCTACATGATATGCCCGACGTGCTTCTCCCTTTTCATCACTGAGAACGGGGTACTAAAAAGGGTTCGTGTCATCAACGACAACCAACCTAGACGTCTTCTTCACTCACGGTCAGATTTTGTTTCTCGACAAAGAGCTTCTGTCTCCACACTGGATCTGGGCTGATGCCGATGACCTGCACCTTGTCGGACTGGAATTCTGGTCGTTCTACAGCAAGGGGAGAAGGTTAATTAAATGTCCGCTTCAAAGGGGAGGGGGGAAACGGTCTTGCCTGCTATCGCGTCTCTGAACTGGCACGCCTGTTTTGTGCACCCCCACGTCCCAGATCTTGGGTAGAAAAATATGGCCGTGGTGACGTCGTTTTCTCCAGGTTTGAGGGAGTACGGCTCGCCTGTGTAGTTCGGGAGCGTCAAGTGTGGTGCGGGTTGCCCAATGAGAGCCTGATGAGCCATGACGAGGAAGATGGAAGGAAAGAATAGGTCGAGATGACGAGGGATTTATTCCTGTGCCGTCCCGTCATATATATGTACTTATATATATTTATGTTCTTCCGAGTGGGAAAGCGATGCGAACACAAACTAAACGCAATGCGGTTATGGTTAGTTCACAGAAGGTTCGATGGCTTCGATTCTGCCTTCCGCGGTCTGGTTCCCTACTTGTGTCCGGTGTATTGGTGCGTATGTATATCTAAATCCGTAGGTGACAACAGACAAGGATAAACCGATAACTACTTAACGGAGGAGAAATTTGAGATCAGGGTCCTGGGCTCGATCTATTTCATCCCGGGGTTATCAGAGTCCGAAAAGGTTCTTGAAGAAGCTTCGAACTCGTGCTTGTTCCTACTTATATATATTCTCAGATACACGAGAGGAGTGTTGATTCCACGGAAGAGTACCGAGGCGAGAGGACAGGCGCGTGAACGATGGGGAGCTATCCGACATAACACCGAAAAGAATTCCAAATGCGTGAGGAAGAGGAGCTGGGGGGAGCTGTTGTAGCCCTGGTACCTTACATGCACAGGAAGAACCCCATAACGTGGTGAATATGGCGCCTAACATGCCAAGGGGTTTTGTCACGGAGGTTTTTGAGCGGTGAACAGCCTACTCCGGTATTGAACATCGTATAGAAGACAGACGTAGATAGTCAATTGTAACAGCGATTCGTAAACCGGGACGGTGGTGAATGAAGTCAGGCTTTAATGAAGTATATCAGGAACGAGCGCCTAAAAATCACGCCCGCAGACGCGGTTTGGGTGATATTATACATAGAAGGGGAGCAGGGAGTGCTGCGTGTTCTGTCTGCAGACCGAGACATCCGAGAAAGGCGAACATTCAGGCCACGATATTTGACATGGGTTTTGCCTGCCGGCGAGTCTGAGCACGCGTCGCGCCGTCAACGCGCTCGATACTGTTTCTACATTGTATCGGTCAAACGTCGGGGTCGGGGTCGGGTTTTAACATGCTAGAAACGTCTTGATAAGTATTAATGCAGAGAGTTCCATATGACAGAAACGAAAGCCGGGCATCGATCGATGTGAGAGTTTGTGTTCTGGGAGATATCAATAGAGTGAGCCGCTATGGTGTGCTTCACTTGACCGGTTAACCGGTAACCCTTGACAGGGTGCATGGCAGAAGGTGGATCTAAGAGGCAATAACTGGAGTCAAGAGTGACATAGTAGGCGGAAACGGGGTTTAACCTACTAACGGAGGTCCTTGGCAAGTGGTGAGACTTAACAGTTTTGTGGCAGAAAATGTCAAAAGCTATTGAAATGGCGAGGTTATGTTTCAGGCTGACTTCTTGACGGGTCGGGGGTGCAAAGACAACGGAAGGAAGGGGAATTGCAGACAAGCATACAGGCAGAAATTACGTAGTACGGTGTAAGATATTATGACGAGTTTTGATTTTGCCCGGCATTCATTGCCTCTGGAACGAGTCCTCCTGAGCGTGGTGTACAGCAAAGACAGTCTAATGACGCACCGGCGTTCAGCTCCGCAAAACGCGTTCCCACCCTCTCGGCGTGCTTGAGGAATTTTTCCGTACAATTCATCACGCATTGATCCTGCAATATTTGGCTAGAAAAAGTTGGACACGGTCACAAAAAGACAAAAGGGACCTCTTTCGACGACAAAGCCTTGCTGGTGAAGTCGTTGCAGCATGTGTTGAAACATCGCTCTACGATGTTGGCGTACATTCGCAGAAAGTCTTGCATCTTCCCGATATCGGTTATCGTGAGGTTCTTTGTAACGCAGCAAAGACAAGTCAGACTGACCTGCTTTTTTTCTATGACTTTGTTCATGTGCACCTGCTCGGCGCTGCTAAGGGAGGAGAAATCCATGCTGAAGGTAACGAAACAAGAGCGAACTGATTGGTAGAATCAAAGGGTCGTGCGTTGGATCACGTGCGAAAAAATTCGAGTCAAGGCCGATCGTAAATCGATCATGTCTCCAAAAAAACTTTTTCTGTTGCAGACACCCACTGTAACGACACAACCCCATCGAAGACACGCCATTACTGCGAACAACCCGGACTTAGAAGCACTCGATCCTGACTAAACTTTCCGAACAGTTCGTGTTTATAATTCTTGCCGCCCGGGCGCATATATAAACCGTCTCTCAAAAATTTACAGTGGTTGACTTAAACATGGCGATTCCGTTCAAGGATGCCCTTGCAAAGCTAGAGAACAGTCGCGTCAAGGCTACCCGACCTCTGATTCCACCTCAAATCTTACAGGAAGACTTACCTTTGTGCGCATTTTGACTCCGAGCTTGTTGTCATTCCTTACACGTCGACGACTAGAACTCTTCTAGCGGCCCAGACTGTGTTACAAGGCCGTATGGCCGTCACAAGTATTCTCAAGGGGGATGATGACCGACTTTTGGTTGTTGTAGGGTATGTGATAGAACGCACGTTCCTTCCGATCCATTCTGATTGTCATGCTAGCCCTTGTTCAGTAAACAACGCTGATGCTGCTAGAGAATACGCTCGTCGTCTCAAAACCTATGCGGACCAAGCTGAAGAAGACCTACTCATCGTCATGCGCGTCTACTTTGAGAAACCGCGGACGACAGTCGGCTGGAAAGGTCTCATTAACGACCCCGACTTGAACGGGAGCTTCCAGATTAACAAGGGCCTTCGTATTGCACGTACGCTGCTACTGGATATCGCAAAGTTGGGACTACCCGCTGGTTGTGAATTCCTGGATACGATCACGCCGCAGTATACGGCTGACCTGGTGTCGTGGGGAGCGATTGGCGCGAGAACGACAGAGTCGCAGGTGCATAGAGAGTTGACCTCGGCGCTGTCTATGCCTACGGGTTTCAAAAATTCCACCGATGGAAGTGTGGGGATCGCGATTGATGCATGCCGAGCTGCTCGGAGCGGACATGTCTTCTTGTCTACGGGCAAGGAAGGATTGAGCAGTATTATCGAGACTGAGGTGAGCATGAATAGACCGTTCGACGAACGTGCACTCACATTTGTTGCCAGGGGAATCCCGACGTGCATATTATCCTCCGTGGCGGTACGCATGGACCAAACTATGGAGCAGACTTCATTCGAGACGCTGGTAGCAAGCTATCGAAAGCGGGAGTGGTTCAAAAAATCATGGTATGCCACTCGGGGTTGATGAAGCTTCGCGCCTAATTCTCTATTGTAGGTTGATTGCAGCCACGGAAATAGCTCCAAGCAGCATCAAAAGCAGGTGGAGGTAGCCGATGATATTGTAAGTGCTCCTACACGGACGGAATGATGATCTTTCTGATTGCCGGTTCAGGCTCGACAGCTCGAATCACAGGATACAGCTTGCCTGATAATGGGGGTGATGATAGAGTCGAATCTTGTTGAAGGGCGGCAAGACATCCCGCCTGCGGGACCTGCTGGTTTGAAATACGGGCAGTCAGTGACTGACGCCTGTATATCCTGGGAAACAACAATCCCCGTTCTCGACCGTCTTCGTGAAGGGGTCAGGGGTCGAAGGTTGCTGGTGCAACAGCAGGCAGCATGAGGCCCGGGGTAAAGGCTAATAAATGCGATTAGAATGGAACGCCGGGGCAAATGATCGCTGCAAGTTCCCGTTCACAACAAAATGTATACTAATTATTTGGAAATGGAGTACGAAACGAGTATGCAATTAATGACAGTTAATTCTGTGAGCGCTCTGTGGGATCCCGACGCGGAGCGAAACGGGGAAGCAAGGCGGAGACTGACCCTAGCTTTTCCCACGAACTCCCTTCCGAGACGGGGGTTGGCTGATTTCGTCTGTGCGGTGGTGCCCTGATGTGCCGCTGTTACTCTGGTTAGTTTGCGGACAATATAGGCAAGACAGTGATAGGGAAGGACCTCTTGTTTTCATCTTTTCTTCGATATCGGCCAGCAGTGGATGCTTTGTCCGAACATTTTAGTCACCCAGCCGAAAGGGGACGCCAGTGAAACGTTGTCGGGGACGAGTGCGATTACGGAGCCCATTACAAGCTGGGTATTATAATTTGACCGGAGGTGAGACCCTTGCCTGATGATCGAGATAATGACAATTTAGGTCATTCAAACTAGCAATTATATTATTGCTATTTAACCATGTCCTGGTGTGCCTATCAACCGAAATCCTCTTCCATGCCGTTCTCCTTTATCCGTCGTTCGTCGTCTCGCTCGTCCAGCATCGACGACGACTCCATCACTTCCGAGGAGAACCCATCCCCACCATCCATTGCCGCTATCTACAGTCATGCTGATGCCTACGAGAAAGTCCTGGCCAGCCATCAGTACACCGTCGACACGACAAATTCAGACCCAGATGTAGTCGAAGAGCCCGTCTCTGGCTATACCCATCTCGTGGCCAACGACCTCACTCCTGACGAACAGGCCGACGTCGACAAGGCGAGAAAGCTCTCTGTCTCTGGCACGACGTGGACCCCAGGCGGCGAACTCACGGAGGAGCCAGAGACGTATTCCGACGACTCCGCTTCGGAGAAAACAGCCATTGACCTCGAGCGTTCGCCTGTCCCTGCCTTTCACCGGACCGCCACAACTGATAGCGACGCGTGGAAACTGGAGCCCGCGGAGATTGTTCGTCTCCTGGTCGACGAATTCGGGCCTCTTGCTGCAGAAGGCGAAAAACCAGAGAAACTCATCTTCGAGGCAGATGGATGTATGTTCAACGGTGTCGTCATCGTCGTACGTGTTAAATAAATAATTATTTTTGTCAAGCTCATTAGAGTTATCTAGGGCGTGCTACACGTGACGACACATCGACTCGCCTTCCATGCCTCTCTCTTGCCTTCCGATGACGCTGCCCATTCTGGACAGAAAGTCATCAAGGCCGGCTCTGTGACGATACATCGCAAGGGATGGCGCGCCAAACGGCGTCTCTGGATCGAGCTTTCTGCCGATATGATGACCACCTGCGCCTCCAGCAGCGAGGAGGACCGAATTCGCCCTCTGCGCACTGTGCTCTGTACGTGATTTTTTCCCTATTATCACGTTATCTTACTTACCCCGTCCAGTGTCGAACATCAAGGACGTCCTACCCCATGATCCAGATGATCCTTGTTCAGTTCACATCATTTTTGATCATTTGAGCGATGATTCCTACGACTACGCAGAGTTTGATACCCCAGAGGCTGCGCAAGATTGGAGACGGGAGCTCTTAGGCGCGTGAAATACTCGTGTTTTACTGTTGTGACTAACAACAGATGCATATAGGCGCCATCTTCCTCTTCCGCCATCGACGTCGCGAAGTCATGGATGTCGCGACTACCGACTCGGGCATCAGGCTCAGTTGTCCTCTTGATCGCATCACAAAGTTCGTCTCTCGCCGTTTGGATGCGCCTGGTTTCCATTTCTCCACCATCCACGTCCAGTGCAACGAGTCTTGCGGCATGGCCGTCGACGACCACGCGTTCCATCTCTCCCCTATTATGCATATTCCCGCTTGGAAGCAAATGGACGACTTTATAGCTACAGCCAAAGCGCGGCATCCAGATGTTAAGGTGTCTAAAGCCGCTATTGTTGCTGACTTTGGCCCATTATCTATGATGGAAGCCGAGGCGCCACATGTGTCTGCAGACCACAAGGAACGGACCATACGGACTGCGTTGGGTCTGGATGACGAAACAGATTTATGGAGTAAGTGCATGTATTTACCAGCCCTCATGCTCGTTTTAATTTCTTCTCAGTCATTCGTGCGCGTATTTTCAGAAGTATCTCGTCTTCCGGTTACTTCACGATATCCTCCAACTACGTCTCCTTCTGGAGCAAGCAATTCGCAAGCGGTGATATCCGCTATCGCCTGCCCATCGCAAAGATAAAAAATGCCAAAACTTTCCGCACTTTCCCGGTCCGGCTCTTTGGCTTGACCCTCGAGCTCAATGGCCAGCCTGATCTCAAGTTCCAGTTCAAAACCACCGAACTTCGTGATGAAGCGATGAGGCGCATTAATACCCTCGTTGCCACACGGACCGAGCAACTGCGTACCCCTCCGTCCCCTGGAAAGCCCAGCATGATCAATGTCTTCTCACCGCCTGCACGTACAGTAGCTGTAGCCAAAGCGGCAGAGATTCCCTTCGAGTTACGAGCACAGATGCCCAAGGTCATCAACCTGGATAGGGAGATTGTAAATGCACGGCCGAGTCTTCACTTCATGTGTCTCACGATAGGAAGCCGGGGAGATGTCCAGCCGTACATTTCCCTCGGTTTGGGATTAATGAAGGAGGGTCACCGGGTTACAATTGTTACCCATGAAGAGTATAAGGAGTGGATTGAGGGCTTTGGAATCGAGCACCGACAGGCTGGCGGTGACCCAGGCGCGTTGATGAAATTGAGCGTCGAAAATAAGGTGAGAACGTCGTCTCTGGCTGGCTTTCTCGTGTATTGACGTGTCGACAGATGTTCTCTCCCGAGTTCTTCAAGGAAAGTCTAGCACACGTGAGTCTTCGGTTATCGTCGGTTTTCTTCGATGCTAATGACTGAGACCTTACAGTTCCGCCCTTGGCTTGATCAATGTCAGCTTCATTCGAGTGATGTACTACCCTTGTCTAATTCTTGATTTAGTGCTTCTCGATTCATGGGAATCGTGTCAAGGTGCTGATGTGTTACTTGAGAGTCCTTCTGCGATGGCAGGAGTTCATATCGCCGAGGCACTCAGTAAGCCGCGCTTCCTCCTCTTAATATGTTTTTGACTAAAGAGAAAACTGCAGACATCCCGTACTTCCGGACATTCACGATGCCGTGGACAAAGTGCGCAGAGTCTTCTCCAAGTTAAAGAATATTATTGACTGTCATCGCCTAGAACTGCCGAATTCCCTCATGCTTTCCTATCGCCTCCGGTGGAATATTCCACCTTTAACAGTGCCTCGTATGTCTACTCTGTCATCACCGGTTTCTATCAACGTACTCACTATTGTTCTTTAGATATGTTCTCTTCAGGTAACGCATTACGTCTATCCGGCCCTTAGTGTTCACTAACGAGTGTGTGTCAGCAACGTGATGTGGACTGCTACTTCAAGGCAGATTAACAAGTGGCGACGCCATACGCTGAAGCTCGGTAACACCGATATGGGTCACCTTGCCCAATCCAAGATACCGTTTATCTACAACTTCTCAACTGTAAGCGAACCTGGTGGCGTCTTTGACGTAGTTTGTGCTGACTGTTTACTAGGCTGTCGTCCCAAAACCTCTCGATTGGAGTGACACCATATGTGTTTCGGGCTAGTGCGTTTTGTCTTCACTTGCGCGTCTCGGCCAATCTGACATCTCAATCATTTTAGTTGGTTCCTTGACAACCCAGATCTCAACTGGGAACCTCCTGCAGATCTTCTGACATGGATGGACAAGGCTAGGGCTGACGGGAAGCCCATTGTGTACATCGGCTTTGGCAGCATCACTGTGCCTCATCCGAATCGCGTCACTACGCGCATCATCAAAGCTGTCCTAAAAAGTAAGTGGCGTATAGTCGATTCTCCTTGCGCTTACTCATGGGATTTTAGGTGACGTCCGGGCCATCATATCAAAAGGCTGGTCAGCACGGATGAGCCATGGAGATGACTCTCCCGAGCCGGAAATTCCTCCTGAGTGCTACCAGCTGGACAAGATACCGCATGACTGGCTATTCCCGAAGATTGACGTAGCGATGCACCACGGTGGAGCGGGAACGACTGGAGCTAGTCTCCGAGCCGGTATACCCACGTTGATTAAACCATGGTTTGGAGACCAGTTCTTCTGGGCGTCCCGCGTGCAGAAGCTCGGTGCTGGATTGAGAGTGCCGAGTCTGAGGGTGAATGATCTTGCGGACGCCCTCACGAAGGCTACCACGAGCCGGATCATGAAGGAAAAGGCGGCGGGTGTCGGGGAGAAGATACGCTCGGTAAGTTTTTTTCCTATTTTTGGATGAGAATTTTTCGTTCATGTTTGATTGCTTGCAGGAGGATGGCGTGAAGACTGCTATTCATAATATATACACATATCTCCCTCGTGCGAGTCGGGAACAGAAGACGCTCAAAACGAAGGAGAGTACCAGATGTCATCGCGTCGAATCGCTTCGCCGCAAGACTTCAGTGCGTGTAGGCGCGTAAGGCTACCATTTTCCTGGTTACTGTATTAATCTTATTCAATGTTGTTTGTGTGTGCATTTAGTACCATATAGCATATTATGATTCCCCCTCATTAATTATTCCATGTATACCACGTTGATTTGTATTGTTGACGACTTTTAATGACCAACGGCACCTTTGATACCTTGTAAAGATAGGGGCGATGGGGTTACTTTGAAATTGGGACGGGGACAGGCGGGGAACCCTGGAGCATGTCAAGGTAGGTTCAAGGCGGATAGTTGAATATCTGGAAGAGATTTGAGACCTGTGGCTCCAGGCCAAGCCTTTCCGGAACCGGTGGCAGGGACGGAGCATGATGATAACATATCACCTTCATCGACATCACTCGGACACTGCCAGTGGGCAATCTTTCTTTCCTATTTCATAATCTCTGTCATAAGTGCGGCCCTTTCAGTTTTACTATGTCGGCGCGTTATAATGTGCTCCGTCATCTTCATGACCAACCTGCCGTTGAGGCTTAGACCCAGGCAGGGCTCGAGTCTAGCTATTTCGAAACGAAAAGCAAGCTGAACTAGTACATATAGTAGAATGTTGGCGCTCTTCTGTCTGGCTGGTTCCACAGCTCGGGCGCTCTTTCTTGGAAATGGTGGGAATAGAACAGTGCAGAAATTGAATATTTCGAAAATGGCTTGGGACTATCATTCTGCCAACATGCTTCCGTAGATCAGACTCCTTCCCACTCTCCTCAATGGGGGGGGTGTAAACTGAACGGAAACCACTTTTTACCGATCAATACACTGGGTTTCCACGACCGGTTAACTGCCAATTAACAGTCATGCCCATGATATTTGGCAGCCGGATCCCACGCTTCCACAGATTTTTCATGGCTCGGTTTCTTCACTTTCATTCAGGATGTTCTGTACATAGGACGAATAGAATGTGGAAGTGCACATCAGATGCATTTTACCAGTCCTGCAGACCATGAAAGAAATTCACACAATGACAAAGCTATAGCTGCAGTACCTATGAGCTTTCGTCCATCAAGATATAGGTGTTCCTAAAGTCTGGTGGAGATGGCAAGGCTGTTTGAACGAACTGTCGTCAAGGTCTAATATATGATGAATAAATATGAGTCGGGGTCACCAATTTTGGGGCCCGAAATTGGTCCCAAATCTTTCTTTTTGAATTCTTTTTCTTTTTTGGAGGTATACGATACCCAGTGGAATGAACGGAAAACCAAACCGCTTCGCAGATGACAACTTACAACTTAGACGAGAGCACGGCACTGTGATTTCCTTTTTCGGGGTGCTCCCCTCTCTCAATCATTAAATAATTTGAAATTCTCTTTGGATGGATTTGCAACACTCGTCACCCACCGCTCGAAGCCGCCCGAAGTCCTCTGCCCCTCGTACGTTTTTCGCTGCTCTGCAATAATATAACGTCCTAATAAGATGGTCACAGTCGCCAAATAGTTCAGTAATCCTTGTATACATATACTTTTTTCTCTCACACAAGTCTGAACTCGGGGGAAAATCAAGCCTTCGTGCGGCGAAGATCCTAGGCTCTACTTTGCGCGGCACCGACGCGTCATATCCGTAGCTTATTCAGGCCCTTGAGCTGCCACCCTACTTAAGGACGTCAAAATGTCGATTTGTTTAATAAAATGCCCGCTGTTACAGACACCAACTCTATCGTCCTCGTCACTGGCGCCAACGGCTTCGTCGGTACTTGGATTGTCGGTGGCCTTCTCAAAGGAGGTTACTCCGTACGCGCCGCAGTCCGAAATGAAGGAAGAGGAAAGCATCTCCTTGAAATCTACAAGTCCTACGGCGACAAGCTCCAGCTCGTTGTCGTTGGTGATATTAGCGAGGTACGTTATTTTTCCCCCTCTTTTCGAGCGTTTTGACTGAAATTACACGTAATAAAGAGCGGGGCTTTCGACGACGCTGTTAAAGGTGTCGATGCTATCATTCACACCGCTTCACCTGTCCATTTATCTGCCGACGACCCCAGTGGTACGCTCCGCCTTCTATATGAAAGGAGTATTTTTCACAATCATAACTTAACAGAACTGATTGACCCTGCTGTCAAGGGTGTAGAGGGGGTTCTTAAGAGCGCTCTGAAGAACAGCGGGTACGTGTCCCTCCTTCACATGCCCAGTCATTATTAGCTGATTACAAGTATACTAGAGACTCACTAAAGCGCATCGTCATCACTTCATCCTGCGCTGCTATCATTGCCTTTTCACCAACACCAGTGACGATCTCCGAGGCCGTTTGGAACGAGGGCCCAGTCAAAGAGTGCGAAGAGAAAGGCAGAGACGCGTCCAGTCTCGCCAAATACTCCGCATCAAAGACTTTGGCAGAGAAAGGTGTGCCCCTTCCCGTCAAGTTTATCCTCAGTTCGGTCGAGACCCTCTCTCTGTACAGCCGCTTGGGCCTTTTACGAGAAACACAAACCAGAAATCAAATGGGACATTTCCACGATCAACCCACCTTGGATATTTGGCGTAAGTCGTATTTATTCTCAGTCGTCTGGACCTTAACCTTGGATGATAGCCTGTAATCCATGAAGTGACGACTGTGGATAGTCTCAACTCGTCGGCCAGGTTCTGGTACACTGCTATTGTTAACGAGGACTTTGATGGATGCTCCCCCCTCACCACGCCAGGGCATGGATGGGTCGATGTTCGTGACGTCGCTACGGCCCACATACGTGCCTTGGAGGTCCCTAGTGCCGGCGGGGAGAGGATTATTGTCAGTGCCGGGTCGTGGGTATGGCAGGACTGGCGTGAGTGTCCACCTTGATTCCATTCGCCTCAGGCTCTCATTTCACTTCAGTCGATGTTATCTGTACACTATCACCCAACCCGTATCCCTCGCGTACATTACCAAGAGGAACACCTGGTATCTGTCAGCGCGCGGTCACTTTCGACACGTCCAAAGAGAAGAGAATTTTGGACATCAAGTTTCGGACAATGGAGGAAGTAGCTAGCGACATCCTGGCAGATTATGAGCGTCGGGGTTGGTAGACATAGATGTTACCGTTTCTAGTAGGAAATTACAGCACTTCCTGCAAATAATGGGAATCGTGGACAATGACCTCGTCATGTTTTCGAACTAAAATCCGCTTGTAAATACCATTTTTGGTATATATGCTGTTGAATTGTTATCCCCTGACCGGTCTGAGAGTCATGCCATTAAATCCCTCCATATTGTTGCAGGAATTGGTAGAAGCCTAGTGCTGAGCCCTGCTATCATATTCACATCAACAACAATTATCACCTTTCCAGCGTGGTACAGGATTAGTAAAAGGGCATTCGTAGTGGTTGGCAAAGGGGAGATGCTGCTAAATAAGGCAAAGGATTATGACCAAACTACACTGCATGGTGGTCTTGATATTTGAACCTCAAATATTGAATTTGAAAGATATTTATTTTAATCATGTTTCAGTCAAAAATACAGTGAAGAAACTTTGAATATATTTTTGATAAAATTCAAGAAAGCAGGAATACTAAAAAGATATTTCAACTATTACTTCAATATTTTGATTTGAAACTTTGCTAAAAATGAATATCTTTCAATTTCAGTATTTTAATCTTAATTACAATGTCAACGGAAGCGCAGTAACAATCAGGAATCAATTTCAGTATTACATTTCTCGATTAAATGGGAGTGCAAGATCTACACAATGCATGCTAGTACAGAGAAGACAATAAGTATACGGATAACTTGAAAGCAATTACAGTTGTAAAACAATGAAGGAGAGCAGTTAATGTGAGTACGAAATGAACGAGCGCTAGCTACACAGAATGAATGAGCATACATGCAACTTCAGCAAGCAAAAAAAAAAGGAATGTCTATAATCTGCGCTCTTGCGACCAGCGCACCCAAAAAAAGGACTTACGAAACCTCCGGTACAGCCAAGAGGCTTCCCACAATCACCCAACTAACGAGACAAGCAATCACAAAAGATCGGATCACGATTTCCCACTGGCCTCTAACCACCACAGGGCTTAGCACACGCGTCAGCGGCGAAGCAAACGCCGGAACAGCCTTCACCTTCTTATACCGCTTCCGAATTAGGGACTCGTCCGTGTTTTTCGCCCGCCCTTCCGCCTTGAGTTTAACCACGGTGTCGTGCTTCTCATCTAGCGAAGACGGTGCCGAATCGTCCTCCGGCGTGCCGCCAATGATCACCATCCATTTGTTGATGCTGCACTTGGACTGAATACGCCGGATGAGGGCCTTGGGAGACTTGCCGAGCTCGGGGGCGGGCGTCTCGGGCTCGATGTAGAGCACATCGGGTTGGAGCGGCGGCGGGGGGGATAGGGAATCGGAACGCCCGTGTTTGGTCGGAGGCTGGGGAAGGGTGTCAAAATTGAATTCTGATATCCGCTGGAGCTCTTCTGGAAGAGGCTTGTTCGGACTGGGAAATTCGTAATCGCTGATGTCCTCTGTAGAGCCGTCGAATGGGTGGATGAATAGAGCGGTAGAGCCATATGTTTCATCCCCGCTGCTGTCTTCCTCGTCGGAAAAACCCGAGCCGGGTTTGTACATGGATACAGGGGACGTTGCGGGACCTTCGATGGGATCTGCATCATAGTACGCTGGGGAGATTCGAATCATATCTGAGCCTTCAGACGACAGATCCGTCGTCGAATGAGAATGGTCGTAGCACATTGACGAACTGATGGTCAACAACGAGTCCGGACGAATGTGAGCCATTGGCGGAGGTGTCAGAGCGGGAAGAGGCGGAGTGGCCGAGGATATCGGCGAGCCCAGCATCTGGCGTCGACGTGAGCTGTATAGTGGCTGGGGCTTCGAGATAGGCGGCCTGGAAAGCTCAAACCGATTGAGCTGTCTCAAGTCACCAAACACGTAAATGGCAAGACAGACGCCATTCAAGCTCGTGAGCATCAAGGCAAGGCCTAGCCAGAGCCCTGGTAATGCGGTGAGACGCAACCACCGCGAATGCCCTTTGACAATGTTGTATACCATGGGAAACACGGCGCCTACTAAACAGCAGAAGATTCCCCCGATCAAACCACACAAGACACGACTGTTGCCGACATTGTTGAATTGTGCGGCGACAAAGCGCTCGAGACTTTCCTTTAGCATCTTCTGGACTTGTACTGCTACTTGATTGAATATGGCAGGATCTGGGTGTGGGGAGCCGTTTGATGTATGGAAAGGAGCGAGGATGTCCGAGGCGAGGTTGAGTTCGTGGTTGGCGTTTGGAGTTAGGAAGGTTTGCTTGGCTCGGGCGTAGAACATGGCAAGCTGCGACGAGTTATGTCTTGGCCAGACACCTAGATAGGCGGGAGTTTCGCTCCGTCGTAGCCTCGACGCGACTTCCCACTGCCTGTATTTGACAGTGTATTCTCTGAGCCAGAGAATGAAATAACTGCACGAGCCGTCCATGAGTATGCATATATGCGCATATAACCAGGCGAACATACAGATTTTCAGGGGCAAGTTCGACGTATAGCAGCCATTCCTAGTGCCTTGCTTAGCGCGCCGACTGCGACGATTAAACGAGAGTATTTACCTCGAAATCCTTGAGTCCTTTGGAACGAATCAGCCCGGAGACAAGAACGCCAAGCGAGCACGTACCAAGAGGGGGCAAATGCTTCCTGTCCAGCACATCTTCGAGCCGTACGTTGAACTCCGGCGTCACTGTGATCCTCCTCCTCAGCTGCGGCCGCTCGACAGACGAAAGGAAACGCACCACCACAGGACCTGACCTTTCCTACGGCCGGTGGTGGATTACACAACCGAAACTGGGCATCTTGCGCGTCAGAACCAGGCAGAAAACAGGACATGGCTTACCGGTAAGGTCAACAGGGCGCGCCAGGACAACCTGTATGTCTTTGGGCGTGTCAGGGTCGCCTGTCGTTGAGGAGCCATCACAGGCGTAGGGACGGAAAGATGGAACGAAGGACGGATTCGAGGCGAATAAAAAGGTAAAAGTCAGCCCTGCATGGCCTTAACTGAGTACAGAAGCAGCCGACCAAGACCAGCTTCTCCCAAAATACGTGCAAACCGCGATTTGGCTTTCATTTACGGCCATCTGCCTGTCAAAGTTGCCCCATTCGGACACGATAACGTCTTGCCGTCTTTTCTTACTGTGTCGCTGGGTTTCACTGGACAGGGTTCGAGCTAGAAGGCTGGGTTGTGATGTACGCAGCGAGAGAGGTGACGATACCGCGACCCTGCATTGTTGGAGAAATATCACATTGCATGCCGAGATATCAATCAATTCAGGTGGCTGTCACTGGACGCATAATTATTTCTTAATGAAAGAAGCCGGAGGAACCGTGGCGTGAGCTTCGTCGTGCCTTGGTACGACGAGGGGAAGATCCTTAGAATTTACCAGCACCCAGCACAGAACAGCGCAGAACAGCGTGCTGTCACGATGATCGTCAAAATCTTTCAAGGTCAGCAGGACGAACGTTGGGATCAACGGAGCGATTGCAAGGCCGGGCTTTTCAATTCATTCTAACTGGACACTCTGAGAATACTAAATGTGGTGATGAACACCCAAAATCTTGTTTCACTTCGCGTCCGATATATAGTGATCCGTTTGAGAGTCATTGGAAGTACCGCAAGAAATGCATATATCACTCCATACCTGATCGCGTGATACATACACGGGGAGTCGAATCCCTCACTGACAGCTTTGATTAGCTCAAGAAGGTTCAGAATCTGTATCAGCGAGCGTGATCCAGACAGCCGATAACCGCCCCTCGTCCCAACCACGCGTACGGAACCAGTGCCTAGAGGAGCATTGACGATTATAGAGGGGAGATACACGAAATCGATTACAACTGCGCTAGAAGGTCGTAAAAGCGTTGCATTCGGAAAATCCCGACCGCTCTGCTCTGAGAAAATTGCGACAATAATGTCGTTATTTTATTGAAATGATGAAATATGCGGACGCTATTAGATACCCAGACCCACCAACGAATTCCATATGTTGTCCATTTTTTGTTGCACGGAAAAAGTTGTGGGAGGTTTCAATAGCATATTTACGAGAAATACTCTACATCAGTTGAACGACTTTTCTTCATACGGATCGTTGAGTCTGGTTTACGAGACTACATAAATGCAGTCACACCGGATTAATGAGAATTTTGGGCTCACCAGAATTTACACAATAAGGTAACGTTTTGGGTGGTAAATTGTGGCAGAGATTTTACATAAAATTTAGATGCACCCGAGATTCTTCTCTGGCGGGTAGCATGCGTTTTACATCCTCCAAAACACATCATTTGTGGATCCCCGGATTACACTCTCAAAATTTTGCATTTAGGCGCAAAATTCGGGTTTGCCCAAAATTGTCATCTTCCCGGTGAGTATATCACAGCCGCTCTTCGCCCTCTGTACGATGACGCCTTGCAGGCACTATGACAACTCTCAGTTATTGCATTACTCTACGTGATGTCTCTAGAGATACAAGATCTAAACAATCTACTACGAAAACCGCTTGCTCAGCTCGTCATAAATCACAAATATAATCGCACTGCTCGGTATGCTCCTTGCAACCGTGATCCCACAGCCAGCATACAACCCCCGTACCCCCTGCGCAGCGTACATCTCCCTGAACGTCCTTACAAAGCTCGCCTTCAGCCCAGACGGCCCCCGGAGCTCGTCGGCTGTCTGCATCGTGCTTTTCACCGAGTCTGCTGGGAACAGCGCCAGGTTGAACGACGCGCCGGCACACGCGCCGGACAGCGCCGACTCCCACGGCGCCAGCGTCGGCGCGCTCCCTTCGGGATGCCGCGCCAGCAAACGCGCCGCCACAAACTCCTTCGTCCCGAACCACGCTGCCGTCCCGCCCGTCTCCCGGATGAACGTCCCGGTGTGGCCTAACCACAGACCACCAGGTCCTGTCGTTCGTATGATTGACGTGAGGACTTTTATTGGCCCAGGCAGGGGAGCAGAGTGCGACGCGTTCTGGGGAAGCAGCATCTGGACCTGCATTTTGCACTTTACGAGCTCGATCGGCGTGAGCAGGAAAGACGTCACGGCGCCAGCGCCCGCTGCTGCGAGACAGAGATAGCGGAGCGGTAGTATCGGCTGCTCGTCGACTGGGAGATGGATGGCCGTCCGGATGAGAGATTGGAAAGAAGAATACGTGAGGAAGAGCGAAGCGTTTTCCACCATTGCGCCTACTATCGGGGCTGGCAGGCCCTAGGAAAAGCGTAAGAAACTGAACAAGGTCGGAAAACTCAGCACACACACCCTGTATAGTCCCCTCACACCCTCTTTGGTGTAAGTTTGCATCAGGCAGTCAATAGGCCCCGAAAAGCGCGCAGAGGCATCCAGCACCTGGGACTGAAGCCGCACTTTGGTCAGGTCAAACGGATGCTCAAAGACCTTGGAGACCATCCCAGCTGCCTATACAGCATTACTTTTAGCTCAGTCATTTTTAAGGCCTGGTGAACGTGAACTTACGGAACCGAACGCGATGTCCTTGATGGCTCGCGCAGCTGGGGACGGCGTTGAAGGAAAGTTGTCAATGGGGACGTCCATTACAAGATGTGAAGGAAAGATGAAAGAAGAGGTATTCAACTGCTGTCAGTCCTAATCATTGCTGACGCTCTGTGTGAGAATCAAGCGCCGATGGGCGATGAAGACAATGTTGCTGCCGGACCGGACAAAAATGGACGTTTATCCGACATAATCCGAGTCGGAGTTATTCGGTATTCTCACGACTCATTTTAAATGGGTACCGGCAACGCCCGGCTCTGGACAGTGAGCCACCCCGTAGCGATCTACCTTGAGAGAGATCGCAATGAGTTAGAACATATGCAAGTCAGGATGGTGTATCAAACATTGGAAAAAATAGGCTCACCATCGCAAGTTCCAGAAACACTGCATCGAGTCAACCACAAGACGCCGTTATCCAACCCCGCGTCGCCGTCAACAAACGGTGGCTATTTGATCTGCCACAACAGGTTCAACGCGTTTGGGCAAAAGTGTCTGGTGGTCGATTCCTTCGTACTCGTTGTTGTCGCCTTGACAATAAACCGAAACCTATGCCTGCACATCAGTCGTCATCAATGTAATCTTGTAACAAGGATGAGCCGTTGACACAACAAAGAGAAATTTAAAACTCACCTTTGCCGGAAACCGATACGTCGTCTCGCGGTAGAACCCATGTCCTAGGTTTGAAGGTTCCTGCATTCGGCAAAAGGAACGCTGCAGGAGAACAGTGAACGGCAAGGTCTGAATAAAACCTTCCTCGCTAGACGAGAAGCACGACACCGTGGTTAAACCCAAGGCGGAAGGGCGGGCGAAAAACACGGACGAGTCACTGATTCGTAAGCGTATAAGGTGAAGGCTGTTCCGGCGTTTGCTTCGCCACTGACGCGTGTGCTAAGCCCTGCGGTGGTAAGAGGCCAGTAGGAGATCGTGATACGATCTTTTGTGATTGCTTGTCTCGTTAGTTGGGTGACTGTAGGAAGCCTCTTGGCTATACCGGAGGTTTCGTAAGTCTTTTTGTGCTGAGCGCAGTTTATAGACACTCCTTTTTTTTTGCTTGCTGAAATTGCATGTAATCTCATTCATTCTGTGTAGCTTACCCTTCTTCATTTCGTACTCTCATTAACCGCTTTCTTTCATTGTTTTACAACTGTAACTGCTTTCGAGTTATCTGTATACTTATTGTCTTCTCTGTACTAGCATGTAGATCTTGCACTCCAAATTAATCGAGAAATGTAATACCGAAATTGATTCCTGATTGTTGATTCCCCACTTAAAGTAGCAACATCTATGTTTACCAACCCCGACACTCATAATCTGCCAGGATGTCTCTGGCCACTTCCTCCATTGTCCGAAATTTGATGTCCAAAATTCTCTTCTCTTTGGACGTGTCGAAAGTGACCACGCGCTGACAGATACCAGGTGTTCCTCTTGGTAATGTACGCGAGGGATACGGGTTGGGTGATAGTGTACAGATAACATCGACTGAAGTGAAATGAGAGCCTGAAGCGAATGGAACTAAGGTGGACACTCACGCCAGTCCTACCATACCCACGACCCGGCACTGACGATAATCTTCTCCCCGCCGGCATTAGGGACCTCCAAGGCACGTATGTGGGCCGTAGCGACGTCACGAACATCGACCCATCCATGCCCTGGCGTGGTGAGGGGGGAGCATCCATCAAAGTCCTCGTTAACAATAGCAGTGTACCAGAACCTGGCCGACGAGTTGAGACTATCCACAGTCGTCACTTCATGAATTACAGGCTATCATCCAAGGTTAAGGTCCAGACGACTGAGAATGAATACGACTTACGCCAAATATCCAAGGTGGGTTGATCGTGGAAATGTCCCATTTGATTTCTGGTTTGTGTTTCTCGTAAAAGGCCCAAGCGGCTGTACAGAGAGAGGGTCTCGACCGAACTGAGGATAAACTTGACGGGAAGGGGCACACCTTTCTCTGCCAAAGTCTTTGATGCGGAGTATTTGGCAAGACTGGACGCGTCCCTGCCTTTCTCTTCACACTCTTTGACTAGGCCCTCGTTCCAAACAGCCTCAGAGATCGTCACCGGTGTTGGTGAAAAGGCAATGATAGCAGCGCAGGATGAGGTGATAACGATGCGCTTTAGTGAGTCGCTAGTATACTTGTAATCAGCTAATAATGACTGGGCATGTGAAGGAGGGACACGTACCCGCTGTTCTTCAGAGCGCTCTTAAGAACCCCCTCTACACCCTTGACAGCAGGGTCAATCAGTTCTGTTGAGTTATGATTGTGAGAATACTTCTTCCATATGGAAGGCGGAGCGTACCACTGGGGTCGTCGGCAGATAAATGGACAGGTGAAGCGGTGTGAATGATAGCATCGACGCCTTTAACGGCGTCGTCGAGAGCCCCGCTCTTTATTACGCGTAATTTCAATCAAAACGTTCGAAAAGAGAGACAAAAAACAACGTACCTGGCTAATATCGCCAACGGCAACGAGCTTAAGCTTGTTGCCGTGGGACTTGTAGATGTCAAGGAGATGGTTTCCCCTTCCTTCATTTCGGACCGTGGCACGTACGGAGTAACCTCCTTTGAGAAGGCCACCGACAATCCAAGTACCGACGAAGCCGTTGGCGCCAGTGACGAGGACGATAGAGTTGGTGTCTGTAACAGCGGGCATTTTATCAAACAAATCGACATTTTGACGTCCTTAAGTAGGGTGGCAGCTCAAGGGCCTGAATAAGCTACGGAGATGACGCGTCGGTGCCGCACAAAGTCGAGCCTAGGATCTTCGCACGAAGGCTCGATTTCCTACCGAGTTCAGACTTGTGTGAGAGAAACAAGTATATGGGTAGAATGATTACTGAACTATTTGGCAACTGTGACCCTCTTCTTAGGGCTTAAATTACTTCAGAGCAGCGAAAAACGTACAAGGGGCAAAGAACTTCGGACAGCTTCGAGCGGTGGGGTGACGAGTGTTGCAAATCCATCCAAGGAGAATTTCAAATCATTTAATGATTGAGAGAGGGGAGCACCCCGAAAAAGGAAATCAGAATGCCGTGCTATTCTATCTGGGATGGTAACAGCGCAGGATTTGGTTGAAAACATTTGTAATTTCGTACAGGCAATCAAGATGTACAGGGGAAGAGATAACGGTACACGTAGACATTGATTTTTTTGTTTTGTGGTTTTTCTCGTGTTTTTCTATAGAACGCAAATGAGTCTGGCGTGCAAAACTTGAAGACGTTCGGAAATCAGAACAACGGAAAAAAAATAAAAGAAAGCAAGGAATTGAAAAATTTCCACTTCAGTGGGGTACGAGCCGTTTGAGTTGACCTGCAAAATATTCAATATATCAGCCGTAGTAATTATAGATGAGATATCCGAATTTACCTTCATAAACCCATCCTAGAGAGATCGTCTTTTGCCCACTCAGTAAGATTCTTGCGCTTTGGCGTCGACCTGCGCTGCTCGAGGTTGGAAGGGTCGGACCTAGAAACTGTCGGCAGTCATTGTGCCCGCTGTAGAAGAATCTAATACAATATCCGTCGTCAAATAGTCCTCGCTCATAATCTCCACTTCACACTCTTTCCTCGTGGCATCATATCCCCCCCACGAACCAGCGTTCCACTCCGTATTCCACGCATCCAAGACGAAGAACATCGTGTCTCTAAACCGACATTTCCTCTGATAGAATGTCAACCTCGACTTGGGAGGGATGTTCAGAGTTATCATTTTCTCGACACTCGATAATACCTTTGTCGAAACATCCATCGATATCGACAATCCTTCGTAAGCAGCTCCCATCCCAACAGAGGCGATGACTTTGAGCCCCGTCGTATACTTGAGGGAGTATGACTGCGTCGCGTCTGTGTTATTCTCCCAAGACATCTTGTATATCCAAGTGGTGTCGATAAGATATGTATCCCTGGCGGCGTAAAATGCCTGATTATCTTGAGAGTAATAGATAGTGGTTCGACCAGACTTGACTAGCGCATTGCCATTTTTGGGCTTGTAAACGACGTGGTCAGAGAATCCACTCTAGAGCATCTTTTAGCACTTGGAACACAATACGAGATGTTCACTGACTGGCCATGATGATGAAAGAAGAACGCTTGGTGGAAAGAGATTCGGAGAGTGGTGAAGTGACTGAGAGGAGCGCCAACAACTGGGTGGCTGATCATTGTTGTCGTTTTAATGCGTCTCAAGCATTCATCCTGTCAGGTCGATTGTATAGACGGACTCGGTCACAATATACGACTGGGATATGTACAAGTCCCTGCAAGTTCAACTCAGGAAGCATCGGCTTCTTTCAAATGCCCCCCTCTATAGTACCGTCATTGAGGTTGTAGAACGGTGATGGAACACAGCTACTTACCAGTACGTCAGCCTGGCTTTCTTTCTCGAGCTCCTCAGTCCTCCTGACTCATGTCATAGCCTTAGTTCACGGCAAGTTGCATTCTCGATCTCTGGTCTATCATTCAACACCACTTACTGTGTTATCGGTTTATCATGAGGATATAGATACATTCTTTGACTCTCGTCTTCATATTCATTTCGGTGTGGGTCCTGTGGCGCAAATATTGAGCTGAACTCGGGTTGCGTATCACCAAGGTTGACTCACCAGATCATGCGCCATTGTTACATGTCCTAAGCTTTGGCTGCGCGCTTTCCATCGAGACCTATATCGAAGGTAACATGGTAGTACGGGTCCAAGTTCGGACAAATTGGATTATTGATACCGGACTGTCCATCCTATTTGCTGCAAGATAGAGTGATGACACGGTCGCCGTTGCGTACTGGTGCAGAGTTTGAATAATCACCTCTGATTTTCAGGGGCAACTGTATTGAGAATTGGCCCGTGAAGTCGTGACGGCAATGCAATGGTTTCGGTACTAGCAAACAGCGGAACGGGGAAATGATATACAGATGACTTTGAGAAGTGCGAAGCCAAGAACGAGTCGGTTGAGAGCTCGATGCTTTCGTTGAATGGTGGTAAGAAATCAGCGAGTTCGCGTGATCTGTGAGATTCTAGAGAATGGTGTCAATGCCGCTCAGGTCAAATACTGAGACCCTGCATCGTCGTACATATTCTGCCTTCAACGAGAACGAGCTCTTGCTTTCGACTGCAACCGGTCAGCTTCGAGTAATAATAAAGTGGACATACTAACCCCGATGTACAGAATTGCACACCAAGCCAATATTGAGCGGTGAACCAAGTCTATGACATTTGTTTGATCCAGAGTTACTAAAAAGACCAAAGTTTAGAGCTAAGGTTCGGTACTTGTTCCAAGTGTGTGGGTCGTAAGCATTGGCCACCAATTGTTTGTTTCCTTTCGCTACGTGTTTATACGTCTCTCCCCCATGATTGGACCTGCCCTGCGCCGTGTTTCATTGTCGTCATGGTAGGATGCAAATACCAATTATATGCCGAAGAGTATTCTCCGGACGACTGCTTAATAATAATAGTCCAATGGAACAACACAGCACGGATTCTTGTGGAGATGCGAGATGGGATTGATGTATTGAAGATAGAACTTCGGGACAGAGGTCGACAATGATAGTGTAGCGGCACTTCCAGACCAAGGGATGATCTTCCCAGCGAGTGTGTCGTAGACAGACAACGAACAGACCTATTGATGAACAGGAGGGACGGTAGCGAATGTGACCGTTACTTGATAACGCGTCATCCTTGCACAGTCACCGCCTGACCGTGACTTTTGCCATCCCGTGTTGGTACCATCTCCACAAGAATTCGCGCTATCATTTGAGCAGTTTGAATCGGAAGGTTAGCTGTTTCTAATCGTACTGGACTCATAACAGCAACGAAACGGGGTACAGGGTGGGCCCGACTATTCCGAAAAGGCATACAAGCTCACAGCGAATTGTTTACCGTCCACAATCACCTCCAACAAGTACCGAAGTTATTATTAAACTTCGGTATTTGTTCAAGGCGACCAGACAACCTTCTACGTTTGCAAGGACACTTATTTTGTCGACACTGCTTAGGTCTATCAGAATACCACCTACTCTGCGCAGACCTACACCCTCGAGTATGCGACAGGTCCCAAGGCCACCGAATCTGCCGACCTTCCAAACCCTATTGGAATCGGGGCTTCATTCAACGGCTTGACGATGACCATGGATACTCCGGCGAAAATATTCTCGGATTTCGAGACGACGGAGGGTGTCACGAAGACAATTTCGTTGACTGTTCCCGCGAGTTCGACATTGACGTTCTATCTTAAGAAATATCGGTTCAGAGACTCGATGTTCTTCGTCTTGGCTATGTCGGGGCAGGAGCTCGATGTCGTGTCTTCAGATGGAGATTGTGTCCTTTTACGAATGAGCGCGAAGTGGAGATTATGAGCGAGGACTATTTGATTGTTGGTGCCACGTTGAGTCGTTCCGCAACGGGTACAATGGATGTACCATCAGTTGTGCGGGCTGACGTCGAGGATGGCAGAGAGACGCAGAACCCTAAAGACCTACCTGCAATGGCGAAAGACGTGCTTATGCAGATGGGCTTGAAGGTAACCCAGATGTTGTATACACAGGCATGGCTGATATCTTTTTCAGCTTGACGCCGAGCCAGCGAATACCCCTCCCAAGTGAAGATTTGTCAATATCGTGCTCGATTGTCTTTCTCTGCTTCTATTCCACTGTTACCCTTTCAGGCTTCTGCTCTTTGCATGCCGGAGCCCTTGTACAGATACCTTTGAAAAAAGAAAAAGAAATGACCTGAAATGGAAATTTTACATACCATTTTCTCTTCCTCTTTCTGTGTTCGTTGTCAGTATAAATTTACAGTTTTCACAGTCTCACTTGAAATGACGATCTACGGTCACATGTAAGTGAAGGACATGCCCGACAAGCCAATATTCTCATGTAGGCAGGCAATGGTTACACCTCTAGATTCGGGGCACGCGTTGGAGAAATGAAAGATGGCATGTCTGACGATAAGAGCGTCGCACCAGATTCGCAAGGTCAACGCAGGGTCGTCGGATCGATAAATTTGAATGCAACCTGAAGAGGCGGTGTCAGGCAATGCATAAAGACGCGTGCACCTCAATTGATGAAGAATTTGTACAAGAGCAAGGGTGGGAACAGTATATATGACCACTCGACGCGTCTGTACCAAGGAAGAATCAACTTGACCGTAGCAGCTCCCGACTGGCTACACGCAATCCACCTCTTGGTTAGTCTTCGGGCTACCACTAGACCACCGCGAATTGTCGTTCGGTCATGGCTGGGATTGAGAACAGCTTGATTTAGGGTCTGAGTTTCGTGCATGATCACGAAGTCTGCAGGGTCACCCTTTTGAGGGCACAGGTCTTGGGGTAGATCGCTGAGCGCCGTCCCAAGTGCACGCTGAGAAGTTAGTGTTACGGAGCGCTATGTGTAATGACGTGAACACAGCGAGTTGACAATGTAGGAAGTTACTAACTATCAGGGTCCTGATATCACTGGGGGTGGCAGACTGGAAGAGCGCAACGCCGAGGGTACACAAGGCGAGCGGATCCACAGATCCTTGAGGTGTAAACGCGTTTTCGATATTGTTGACACTCATAGCAATCTGCAAGTCGTATTTACGAGCGATGTAAGGAACACGGAGTGTGCTTCTTGGCGGACCGAGAGGTTTATCCATATCCCCACGGCCTTGCATATACATGTCGGAATTTGGTAGACAAACGAGCGTGATGAAGAGCTCTCCAATAGCCTCCTTGAGTTCTTGCCATTTGTCCGGAGTGAACAGTTGTAGACGAGTCGCATGCCCGATAGTTATGCCACGGTACGGTTCACCATCGGTGGAAATCCAACCACCGATTCTCTTTGCTTCCCGAATAACCTCCCAAACGAGCGGCTCGGTATCTGGATCTATGTTATAGTCTAGATGGAAATCGACATGCAAACCCGTTCGAGCCGCTAGCTCCAAGATCAGAGTTATATTCTTCTTCGCTTGAGCGATATTTGGCTCGACGTAAGGGGCCGAACCAACGGCTTCTACCTCAGGATCCTTGAGAGCCTGCTCCAAAAAGTGATAATTAGAATTGGGCGTAATGTTCGCGGGGGAGTCAAACAACGATTCTTGCGCGAAGACTACTATAATAAGCAGCCTTCACAACAATGAAAGGTGCCAAAGCTTACCCGCGATCTGTACATTACATGCTGTTTTAAATTCGTTTCTCAATCGGAGCGCCGCTGTGAGACAGGACAGCCCAACGATGGAGTCGACCTCAACATGAGCTCGCATTGAAGTGACACCATATTCGATGCTTTCACGTATAAGCTTTCTTCCACGTCGAAGAAGGTCGTCTGTATCATAACGAAAATCTTGCTTGGCACGAGCTGTGACCTTCATGGCCTCGGTAAAATCCCTTGATCGTAACGCACATCAAATATTAACGCTAAGTCTAAGGGCCAGTAAAACATACCCGAATTCACATTTACAGCGGTCCAGAATGAAGCACTTGTCGAGATGAATGTGAGAGTGACATAGACTGTTCCACGTTATCGTCCGACGCTCTTCGGCAAATGACACTACTCACGAAGGTAATAGCAAGCTCCCTTTGGCATCGATTTGGTGTACGTTCGGCAGAGGCACAGCATCGCGTCCGTCCGATAATAGCACTTGCCCCACTTTCCCTCCTTTGCACTCCACTATCCACAGCTTCTCGGCCATGGCATTGTCCACATGTGCAAGTCGAACATTGTTGATGATAAGGGTACTCTCGAGAATTTCTACTTGATCACTCGTTGCCTCTTTCTCTGCGCCTTCAGCAGACGTTCTCCACAAATTATGAATCCATTGCCGGCCCAAACGGTTCCTTGAAGACATGATGAGTGAGAAGGCCAACAAGAGTGAGCATAGAGCTGAATATGTAGGATATACTAATAAATTGGCAAAACGGAACAAGAAGTGGCTGCCGATCGCAGGTGAGTGCCTGACGTAAGTACAATTACTGGGCTTTTCCAACCGCTCATCCGTTCACACATAAAGTACGCCATCTCCCGACGTGTATATATTATTCTAAAAGGGTTCTTTCCTTCTGCTTTTGCGTACGATGAGCTGCCCGAACTGCTTCAAAGGAGAGATCTTGGCTGGAGAACCAACAGGAACGATATCCAACATCCAGGGAGCGTACTATGCGCAAAGTTCTGAACCCTCGACACGTGCCGTGCTATTGCTCACAGATATCTTTGGTCTTCCACTCAAAAATAACAAGATTCTGGCAGACTTCTTTGCTGAACAGCTAAAATGCGATGTATGGGTCCCGGACCTTTTCGACGGTTAGCTTCATTTAACTACCAGGTGTTCCATATTTTGCTTACAACTTCTCCCCACAGGCAAGCCTCCCATTGAGGTGCACGAAATGAAATTTCCAGAACGTGTTGGAGAGAAATTAGGATTCTTTGGATATCTCTCATTTATATGGCTCGCATTGAGACGTCTTCCCTTATTTATTCGCAGTCGGCCGAGTGTGGTGGACCATAGGATTGCCACGGTGCGTAACTGAATGTGTACACTGATTGTTTTCTGACACGCTGTCTTAGTTCATAGAAAAACTGAAGGCGGAGAAAAAGTACGAAAAATTGGGTGCCGTTGGGTCAGTTTCCCCACAGTTTTGATGTACTTGAAAGTCAACTCTACTGCCTCCAGATACTGCTTCGGAGGAACTTTTGCTGTGAGGATTGGAGGCAAAAGCCTTGTCGATACCATCGTCGTCTGCCATCCCGGCAAACTATCCTCTGAACAGTTTAAAGCTCTTAAGGTATTTATCTCCAGACTTTTGTGTTAAGTAAGACTAATATGGTCGAGTCAGGTACCTTCATCATGGGCTTGCGCTGAAGGTTTTTCTGGTCTTGATTTGTGCGTCTAGGAGTAATCTAACTTGGGCTTTCAGAGGATATGAGCTTCACACCCGCTGCACGCGCTGCTGCCGAAGCAGAGCTTGCGGGAAGACAAGGCAAAGCGAACTTTGTGGAATATGAGTTCGTTGATCATAAAGGTATGTCTTCAGGCTACATGATCATGATGTTCTAAGCAAAATCAATGACTTTCAAGGGACCACCCATGGATTTGCAGCTCGTCCAAACCTGGCGTACCCGGAGGTGAAGGCGGGCTTTGAGGCTGCTTTACAGCAGACTGTTGACTGGTTCAAGAAGACGTTACTCGTATGATAATTTCATCAGCTGCAACCCTACATATACCATACTTATAAGTTTTGTGCGTGATAAGTACTCGTTGTCCTTTCGAATGTCTTGGCCTGATGTAATTATTCCGTTGATTTTGCTACTTGGGACTCCTTCACATCTTGTTTTTTGTACTACTTACCCTCCTGTGTTTATCCGGAATCATCTTACTCAACTTAAAGTAGACCTTGTTGCGATCGTGTCGATGGTCCGAGCGTGAACATCTACATGTGATCGTTCCTTATTTCCAAGTCTGGACTTTCCCCTGTCCTTCAGAATAATTACTCTTGTTCCAGTCTTCTTCTTCGCTACCATTCCCGCGCCCTCAATGAGCTGTCCGGACTGTTATAAAGGCGCAGCCCTATCTGGCCAGCCCCAAGGAACACTCTCAGACCTTAATGGAGCATACTTAGCTAGTAATCCCACTGGCTCGTCCCACGCTGTGGTACTACTGACCGATATCTTTGGTCTCGGCCTTCCCAATCCCAAGCTTCTAGCAGATTTCTTCTCGGAACAGCTGAGCTGCGACGTATGGGTTCCCGACTTGTTCGATGGTGAGATTTTTTTCTCCATTCCCGACCCTGGAGGTAACTTGTTCAGGGCACGCACCCGTCAGGCCTGAACAGATGATTATGCCCGAACGCGCAGGCGAGAGACCCTCCCTGTGGGGGTGGATAAAGATTATCTGGATCGCGTTACCCACTCTTCCGGCTATATACCGCAATAGGGCTTCAGTTACGGACCAGAGAGTTCGCAGTGTCCGTGTCTCTGGGAACTAGTAGTCGGACTTTCTGATTCTTGTGTCTTCTTTCAGTTCATGGATAAACTCAAATCGACGAAGAGGTATGATAAAATTGGGGCCGTGGGGTATCTTAAGTTCCGGATGATCCAGTCCTCTATACTAACAGACTTTTTCTCGGTCCAGGTACTGCTTTGGTGGAGGCACTGCCATTAGGTTTGGTGCCACTGGGCTGTTCGATACCCTTGTCATCTGCCATCCCGCAAAATTTAGTATGGACGAGCTGAAAGCCATCCAGGTCACACTCTCCACTTGACAACGCTTCTGTTTAACTAGATTTTTGTAGGTTCCCTCTTCTTGGGTTTGTGCTGAGGGTGCGTCAAGTCATGTTGCAGACAGCATACAGTTTTGATATTCCTTTAGATGACATGATCGTCAGTCATGACTTGCGACTGAAGGCAGAGGCCGCCATGGCTGAACGGAAGGACGGAGTTGCATATGAATTCAGAGACTATAAGGGTCAGTTCCTTCATATCACGGGAACATCCCTATTGATATGTAGTGAAGGAACAACCCACGGCTTTGCAGCACGCCCGAACACTGACTATCCTGAGGTGAAAGAAGCGTATGAGAACGCATTGCAACAGACCGTAGAGTGGTTCAAGAAAACGTTGATTTGAAGCCAGGAAGTGTGAATGACTTAGCTGTCTTCTTGCATATTCGTTGTCATTTTATGTGTTACGCAACAGCAATCCATCGCTAGCGACAAATAACTGCTCCAGAACGGTCGAGCTAGCCGCCCTTTTATAACAAGTCAGTTGAAGAGTCATGCTTTTCACTTCTTCTCTCTAGTCAAGTCATCTGTGTCCCTCCAGCTGCGCAGAAGCGTCTGCTTGACGCTTACTAACCCACCGTGTTCGCCCTCAGCGTGTCCATATTCTGTCTGACCTTTGACAAGTTCCGCTGCAGTACGCCGATCTCCAGGTGCGAAAGGTTGATTCCAGGCAGAGAAGATGAAGGAAGACGGGTCTGGCAGCGGGTGGGCGGTGATTTCATGAAGTTCTCGTTGTATAGACAAACAGAACCCGTCGAGGTCTAGGTCGTTGAGATCATAGTTGAATGGATTCTCACTGCCGGTGAAATAAGTGCCCGTTCTTCCGTAGCAGTAGTATTATTACGTACATTTCCTGGCCAATCTCGAGGAAACCGAGAAGAAGGAAGGATGAAAACGCCGTCCCAGGGATCGTCAAGTATTTGAAGTTGTCGAAGATTTGGAACTGCACGAAATAGTGTCAGAGTAAGTAAGAACAAAGACAAGATGACGAACGGGAAGCAGGAACAGGTATATCCAAAGGGACATTCGCAGATGCATTTGATACGCAAATGGAAGCGGTGTGTTCGCGATACGTCCAAGGTTTGTCAACGTATCTTGGAGTGCGCTAATGTTGTTGACAATACCGGCTGCAATGCATGGTTGAAGGACGCCAGAACACATGATATCTGTGAAATGGCTTATCAAGCATCCAAAATCTGAAAAGAAAAGAATACGGACAATTCGCATAATCCGACAGATAGGTTGTAATCTGCAAAGGCACATTGCTTTCTTCGATTTTTGGCCTAATTTTTCTTCCGAGAGCATTCCGCGATGCGCCTTCAATTACACTCTTCTTCTTTCGGCTGAAGGGTTTCGCGAGCCATTTAAAGATAAGAAGGAAGGGGACGTAATCATAGACACTGGCCCTTGGAGGGTTACGAGCAGGCTTGAGGGGTCGATGACTGAAGACAGTAGGAAGAGCTTTCTCCGGGTCGAACGTCTTGGGCTTGGGAGTACGTTTCCCAAATGAATGCCAGCCCAAGGACGACGGGGCAGGAGAGGCAGAAACACTGGGAGGGGCCGACTCAGGTCTTGGCGTACCGTAGATTTTGTGGTCGTAGGGGTGTTCATCTTCTTCGGATGCCTGCCAGAGAGGGAGCATATCGGTGCAATCCGTCGCCGTTTCTGAAGCAAACTTGGGCAAAAAAGAGATGAGAGGATAGAGATCTTCATAATACACCCCCGTCTCGCCTCGTAGGAAGTGCTATCCAAGATTAACAATGATTAGAGGAAAGTATTGAGAAAGAGATTTCATAAGTATATATACCTTGACAGAAACAGAAAACGCTTGGATCAAGTTAATCATCGTCTTTTTCTCGATGATACTCTGGAGCGCGGTCGGCTTCGATCCACCCTGCCTCGCCGGCCTATCATCAGGAATATGAATCCAAATCTGACGTGATGTCAGTACTAAGGTGAGGCTTGCTTTCGAGGAGAAGACGTACCATTTGAGTAAGGTTCCTAGAAGTGATCGATATATTTGCCCACATCTTTCTTCCATCTTGGTATCTAACGGCATCTGTTAGTTAGTGAACCGAAGCAGAGACGAGTGACAACAGACCTCTCGTATGCAGATGATGTCCTGAACGAAATCACCAAACCGAGGACAGTACCCAGTACAGTCAACAATTGCGGGTTAACCGCTAAAGAATGTGGTGTTTTAACAGATACGAATGTCACCACTGCGCAAAAATAAACGTTAGAATGTCGAAGAACTGGTGTATAAACAAAATTACTGGTTGCTACGGCGGTGAAGAACAACACCTCCGGCCAGATGTCGTTAATTACGGTGGCATTAAACTTCTTCAACGTCCACTTGCCACGAAGGACGGGATTATAGGCAACCATTGAGAAGTGAAACCTTTTTGAGAACCGACCAGCGGGGGATTGAAGAACAGCAAGAGAAGTACAAGGGACAAGAGATGGGAAAGGGACGAAGGCCAATTAATCTTTTTATCCATGTGAGAACTTTCCCGTGGGCGCCCATCAGGGTAACTCGAGTGCGTGATGGCCTCGATGATACTCCGAATTCTCCATGCAACATACGCAAGATGAAAACATCAAAACACAAAAACCTGCTTGTTGGGGTCGTCGATTTTCAAACGCTACGCTGACTGGATTCTGTCGTGAAAGTCGAAACTAAGTAATAACGAAAGCTAGGACGAAGGAGATCACATGCCCCGTTCAACGTGTAGATTTTGATCAGAAATCGACGCCGCTCATTGACAACCGCCGTTCCTTAAACCTATGATGAATCAAAGTTGGGGAATCTCCTACAGGTTGCAAAAGCCCGACATCGAGAGGATATAGCCATCGTACACTTGTATGAATACTGAAACCAAAATCGTCGCTACGGGACGATGGAGGTAACATCGCGTGGTCCGCTACAATGACATTGTCTCGCCGAGCAGATGTTCTTGCCTTTTCAACGTCCAATACATCACATCGTTGGTCAACGTTTCGAAGGGAGGGATATCTTGATCTCAACCGGGATCACCTAAGTTGACAGGCAGTGCGGTAAGATGCATCATGGCGTCATCTGAGACATCGTCCAAGAGTCTCGAATTGCAGGATTAAACATGTATCAAACTTCAATAAATCGTCTCACACTGAGTCCGGGGGTAGTATAGAGGTGTTGACTATAGCTGAAAACATCTAGTAGCTAGCACTGACGGGGGATCAACATAGTTGACATACCGATACGAAGAAAGCTTTTAAGGGATCCATTACCCGCCAATAGAAGGTACCCCAAATCAGCGGTTAATTCAAATCCATTCTTCGGAATCTGTGTGGAAGTTCATAGTATGGTGTACATTGATGAATGAATAGACTCGTATCATGGGTTCTGGCCGACAGGTTTTTATAGGTCGCTGTTTCACAGAAGTAGCACATTCACAACGGCAGCGCCGGAAACGATTCAACATCTGCTCAGCGCCTCCCAGATAAAATTCAGGTACCAAAAACCAGGGATCGTCGGCATTGAAGACGTATCAGATGCTCATTGCTAGAAGAGGAAAAATGCTGGAGCGCCACCAGACGCGACGCGGAATGGAAAGTTCGAACAAGAGACTCCATATACGGAGAGCATGTAGTGCGCCGCCCATCGTTCTTATTCCAAGTGTTGTGGGAGGCAGAGTGGTACCGAAACAGTCCCCATTCGAAGTGGCACAGAGCATACCCTTACTCATGAACCCTTTTAAAGAATTTATGTACTTGATGACAAAAGAACGAGGAACACAGATGTCACATCCATTTTGGTCCGCCAATGTAAGGTTCATCATCGTTTGCGAACCAGGTTACCGTACCTATGTAGGCGTCGACCTATAGCAACCGTCAGAAGCTACATAGCAAGGATACTTTAGCGAGGCACTAACCAGGTCAACGTGCTTCTTCGATGTGTAGAAGTAACGGATTTCTGATCCTATATCGGCCAAGCTGTCTTGAGTATCATCAAGGGTATTCCAACTAGACACAAGAATACTGGGGACTTAACTTTGCTGTGAAGTGAGATCATGCCAGATACAGTAAAGTTGTTGGTCTGTTCATGCTTCAAGACATATTCTCACTAAGCCTGGATAGGATTTATGGAGGTAATGATATTTACCGACAATCGGTGCTCCTTCTGCCAACATTGTTTTGCCGTCTGTCACGTTTAGAGATATTCCGAAACCTGCCTCCGCCCATTTGGGGGCGGCGATACACCCATCTCGTTAGAGTAAAAAAGAGGAGCCGGAACTTGTAGGGTTTTCCTAGACGCCATGAGCGAGAAAGGAACATAATGTCACTTTTTTTCTGAAGGGACAATCATTGAATTGCTGGGTCGTTGGTGAGAGTACTATGGATTAGGGACAGTTATACAAGGGATCGAGCTTGAAGATGAGCGCTTCATTATAAGTCGAGTTCTCTTCGTTCGTCAGTCAATCCTAGATTTATGCTTGCACGCCTCCACCATTAGCTCCGAAAGTTGAGAACGCGGACCAAAAGATGCGTTTTGATGTCAGCGAAATCGTTAAAGGAACTGATCTGGACCCAAACCTTGTCATGTTGCCCTAACAAGTGGTGGTGGTGGAGTATCGGCAGCTCGGACCGAAATGCCGACTGCGGACGCCTCCAGTGGGAGGGCTATCGCTTCTGCACTACCCACAAAGGGTTAGTGGATATCTCTCTGAACAACCTCGGAGGTTCATCGTGGAATCCTGATTGCCGTTGTCTGATCCTGCATTGGATTCCGTGTTATAGACGACAAGCATACGGTGACTTGAAGAGCTGAAAGCAATAACTGCGTCGGGAAGAAAGGGTGCCAGCTCCCAAGCAATTTTTCCTTTGGGAACATCCATCCTCTTGGGGTTCACCGAGCCATCGTCCTTCTTTCGCTAAGCCTTTCCTGCGTTCGAGGGTACACCGCCGAGATGCGGGGAGTGTATTCCATATTGTAGCGCCGGTCATAGTGTTTATGGCATAAAGTGGAGGAAGCCGACCTCAATAAGTAATGCGTCATGAAGGAGAAAATTACCGTTTGGTTATACTTCCGGGTGCGTATCGAGGTGAAGACGTTGATAGATGGGTGCTTTTGTGGTATGGATATCAGGAGGAGTTAGAAGATGGGATGCTGGTTCTGAAGCCGGGCGTGTTTCGAATTCATAGATAAGCTACGTCGAGAGGAATAGGGTTCCAATGATGGAGATGTGCCAAAACCCATTTGTTCGGATGGGTCCCTGGCCCATATACCACCATGTCTCGGCGAAGACGACCGTAGGTCAAAGAACACTGAAGCAGTCGACCTCAGTCAAGAGACAGGCAAGCACTTTGTATGAAGAGAAGACTCAGAAGGCGGCAGCAATGACAGGCAGTACCCTTGCTTCTTCATGATGATTTACGCACCTATCTGGAAGCAGGATATATCTTTAACTCCACAGTAAGACGTATTCATCCTGATAAACGTCCATTTCTCTCATAAGTTTCAAGAACAGATGAACTCCTACGAAGACGTCACAGGAGAAGATGAGCACATGCAAAGAAGACGTACACGCGCGCTAGACAAAAGAGAGGCAATTCGCTTTTCGGTATCGACAGATCAGGGTTAAGTGGAACCAATGCTCTAGAACCACCAAGTATTCCTTGCAACACGTCGTCAACCCGATGGCCGGTTCGTCGTCGCCAAATCTGGACCAAATATAGGCAATAGGTATTAAGGAATCACTTGGGTTTGAAATTCTTTGCTACGTCCGCGTCAGGTGTCGAAACGTAGTACTTATTAAAAAGATAACGACTAGAGATTGACCAGGATTCGCGTGGCATAATCAAGATGGCTAGGTGTTTCATTGGGCCATGATGCATCCACGGACCTCAAAGAAGACACAAGGAAACTAAAGATTGCTGGATCCCTGAAAACTTTCGGGCCGAATGGTAGATCCTGACGCGTAGTTTCCATGGTAAGGAGCGTGGATATAACGGCTGCGATACAGCAGAATGAAGTACTAGGGCCAGTCGGTCGAGCAGTCGTGGTAGTAGTTCGAGAAGACGGGCTGAACTTTTTTGGCGGCGTCAGCGTGACCACGGTCGAATGCACTGCCACCATCTGAGCTTCTTCGACCACCAACATTTCTGTGAAATGCTATGGGTAAATGCACAAGGCGCCGTTCTCATCCCACGACAGGATGCAAATAGGTTCCTACATTTTCGGATCTTTGGCCCTTTGTGACTGGGTACTTGTCCGAAAGTGTATACGTCTTCTGGACGAGGCACCAGCCTTTTCAAGATCTTAACGGGTTTCTACTGCTAAACGCCTAGTGCCATACTAATACGGCATATACCTAATGTACCAAATGATACATAATCATTCAAGAGCTACCGCCCAAATTTTCTCGGAGATAACCGTCTTGCTTGAGGAGGCTGTCTAGGGCCGCCAACTTCCTCATTTCAAGACTTCCGCGATGCTAATGTGTTCCATTCTGATGCATCTATGCGTCCGCCAGACAACCTGAATAACCATGCGCGAATCCCACTGTGCAATGCGCTGTGGCTTTACACTTGAACATTAATTACTCAGTGTCCGGGTATGTTGTATTTACTAGTTAGCAATGACACTGCGCTAATTATTATGAGAGCGTATCTTCCGTTAGATTCAAACAGGGTTGCATGTTTTTGTTGGCACCATTTCTTTGTGGCAACTTCCCACCCTCCCGCACCCCGTACGGTTAGGATGCTAACATATTTCCGTGGAATCGGCTCTCCCATGCGTCCTTGGGCGGCTCTGTCTGGTCATACACTGACGAATGGCTGCTGTTGCATTGAATACTGAAGACCCGCCAAACAGCAACCTATCATCGTGCATTCATCATGATTTCCGTACGCCATGCACACTAGCACTAATGACTATCACTTACTCCTTGGGTATTAGTTCCTTATATGCTTGTGCGCTGGGTAACGTGAGCTCGCTCGTGCAACGCGCAAAATATTTTTGCCTGTAATATTGCCGTACATGGTGATGCCCTGAACGTCCATCGCGTTGCATACCTTTTACTAACGGTGGTGGGACTTAATCGCACAATCTGGTGATCATTGTTTTCTTGCGGATTTCTAGAAGATGACTATTAACCAGCATGGCCAGAGGATCATAGTGAGACCGGTGTGGACGACTGACTCAAGTCAGAGGCCCGCACTCTTCCTTCTCCATAGAATCCCTTTCATAGTCCTGAAGCTGACACACCCTCTTATAGAATATTGAAGGTTCTGCTCGTAAGACCAGGCTAGAAAAGTCCAGTCTTCGACATCACTGAAAGCCGAACCCTCTCACGACCTCAAATAACCCTGAGAGGAACGCTATTCATATCCACTGCTTTAGGTTCGCATCATTTTCTCACTACGATTTTCCGTCATAGTTCTCCTTCGATGTATAATATGATAGCGAGCAC
Organism: Armillaria novae-zelandiae; assembly: GCA_030435655.1. Taxonomy (NCBI): domain Eukaryota; kingdom Fungi; phylum Basidiomycota; class Agaricomycetes; order Agaricales; family Physalacriaceae; genus Armillaria; species Armillaria novae-zelandiae. The sequence continues at coordinate 1,371,846 of JAUEPR010000003.1, read as the reverse complement.
ATCCAGGATTCATTTGAGATGAGAAAGATGGCATTCTCTATGGAGAATGAAGAATCTTACCTTCTTTCCGATGAACACGATGAGCAGAAAGCAGCAAAGCCCACCGGCTGTTTTTTCTCGGTGTGCGTCCGTCCTGATTGTCATTGCCACTAAAATTATTCTCTGACGCTCCTTCTCAATATTACAATTGAAGATGACGCTGTCTCCTCTGCTTCGTTGACCGGAATCGACTGTCATTCGGCGCCATTCCAATCACACATCCAAACATATCCTGATATGTGTGTTATCTAGATTCTAGTAGACATCTTGTCCGTCACGGCCGGTGTATGGCATTTACTGCCATGCTTCCCAAGACAACTTTGGGTCTTTATTCAGCGCGGTTTCCGGTGACGTGAAAGAACGGTGGAGCTCGAGTCTCGTCTTTCCGATTTTACATCATATCTCGTGTCATCAACTCGCACCTCGCGTGTGTCAGGCGCAAAGTGTTATCTGCGGAGACTTCGGCGGTAGCATAGGTCCTTATAGGACTGGTAAACTGTGCACGGGGCGATGGCTTTGGCGTGACCGAAGAACACCCGGAACCGAGGTGGTTTTCCTGTAGAAGCTGCAACAATGTGACGGAACAAATAGGAAAATATGGCTTAATTCGACTTTCAAAGTACGTTATTTCGATGGACAGTGGCTGAACTTTGCTAATGTGGAGTGACTCTATTGAAAACCGATTATCGGATAGGCAAAGTACGATGGTTTGTATGCTCTCATCTTGCTAGATGGAGCTCTATTTGACTAGGCAATTTCTAGTCATCAAGGTAACTCCTTCAGGACGCAGGGACTCCCTCGTAGACCTTAGCGTGTGCCCGAGAACTTCACATGTCAATGGCATGCCTTCTGGGCGTGGTAACGCAAACGTGCCGCGGCCGTCATCTTCTACTGGGCCTTATACCAGCATTTCAGCAAGGAAGGCGAAGCGGGGGCAAGGCTTACCCGCACCTTAGATGAAAGACGGATTCTAATCTGGAATCTACTTTGTTCTGGATACCGCAGCGGTTTGACATTATAGATTTGTCTTAACATAGCGACTAACACGCAATCAAGTCCATACTGTGTCTCGGAGGCTTTTACTACAGTTCAGCAGTATCCTGTGTTGTAAATCTCTATCAGCTGACCCGGGTGCTATTTTCCCTGGTCCGCTTCATTACCGGAAGTCTCATGGAGTTCGGAGAGCATCGGACGCTGGAGGACTGGACCTATGTGCATTCTTTTTCATCTTCACGTTTACGGTACTCTCAATTCCTCCAATGAAGTGCCGAATGCTCGCAGCGCCACGCAACCTTTTGGTGACTGACAGAAAGAGTCGCGGCAAGAATGTGCATATGTACCTGATCAATCAACAGATTTGCCTACACGTCCTCGTGTCCCGTAGTCAATGAAATACCTAAAGGCGAAAGACCAACCCAAACAATGGTGTGGTATTTCCTTTTCGCGCCATTTCTTTTAATTCAGTTGACCTTAAGCGGCGGAGCAATCATGGCAGCCACGGTCCTTCTTTTCAATCAAATCTGGGGTTTCCGTTGTTCGTTTTTTCTCCAAATCGTTTCAGCCATGTTTTGATCTGCCGGTATACCTGTTGTATGAGAGTAATAGAAGATCTTCCATATTCCAAAAGCTCCGGTTAGGTATACGTGGGTATTTGCGTTTTTTTATTAATCGATTTGTTCAATGTACGCAATGTATGTAGTCAATGCTATGTATTACTTTGCTTTCAACTGCCAAAATTAGTCTCGTACACCGCCATGAGTAGCATGCCAAACCATAACCAGGGATGTAAGAAAAATATGTAGATGCCCAAAGGATAATGCGTGGTAATAATTATGAGCTTGATGAAGAGGTATCACGAAACCGTCCGAGGTCGAAGATGCTGATAAATGATGAAACTAAAGATTATTACAAGGTGAAGGGCGAACAGTTCGTATGTCACGCCATCAATGACAAAAATTTGGGATGCTCGTATAACGGTAGATATGCATTGAGGTGGATGAGCGCCAGCCGAGATATCTTCTCCGCGAGGGTACGAATTTCCTCGGCTAGAGGTTCCATACCGGTGGCCGTTCCGATATTCACGGTCGACCGTGAAGTGGAGGAAATCATCGAGAAGAAATCAACAGACGACAGCTGTCCGGTTGAAGAATCCCTGCCGGGATAGCATAGAGCGACGACGGCGTTAAACACGACGTCCTGAAGACGGTTACGGAGCAGTATCGTGAGTTGAGAGTTGGGTTGAATATTGAGATCTGCCCATTTTTGAGCAACACTGAGGATTCGCTCGTCTGGAGGGGGCCCAATAAGTAGACATGTAGGCGGCAAGCGAAGTGAGGGCGGCGGCGAAGGTGAAGATGTGGGCGATGGGGAAGGTGATGGGGATGGAGGTGGCGCCGGTGACATTGGAGATGAGGGTGGTGATATTGTTGATGATAATGTAGGTGAGAAAACAGATGATAAATAAGTTTTGTTTTGACTTTCTTTGGCTCGCATTGCAATCTGCAGGACAACATCCTGTTTTACGCGTAGCCATTTTTCTTCTTTGTCACTGGAGGACTCGAGGAAACAGTAACCAATGCGAGAGGATCCGATATCCCGAATTTCATTTTTGAGCTTCACTAAAAACGCCTCGTCCACCTTGGGAGTTTGTTGGTGCGGGTGCGGAGTTACGGCGCCGTTTACCGAGCACAACAACTGTCGGTAAAGAAGCAGAAACATGAACATTGCTGTCAAATCAGCAACATCTGCGCTAAGCAACACTAGGCGGTTGTTATCGAGATAGCACGTTTCTGGGAAGCCCGGAAGAGGAGCGGTAGGCGATGTCGGAGGTGTCGAAGAGGGACTAGGCAATGATGACGGGGAAACGCGTGTCGGCGGATTAAAAATAAGATCAGTAAGACCTTTGAGGGCAGCAATGTAAATTTGTTGATTTCGTTTCAGTTGAGGGTATTTGAGGCCATCTGAATATGACGGGTGGGAAAGGACAGCTGTTCGGGAAAGCATAGACGAGTGCGATCGCCATATCCACTCCCGGGTCACAGTCAAGGAAGAATACAGTTTGAGACCTTTAAAGGCCTTGAGTTCCCAATGACCTGACGTCCGCTTGAGATAGGGACGCAAAGTTTGCAGTTGATGGTTCGCGATATCCTAACAAGAAGCTGGTGTTAGAATATGAGTTGGAAAAATAATGCGGCGGCTAACCAATTTCATGAGTTCTAAGATGTCCATACAAAGCCGAATAGCCTTGATAGGATCCGCCTTGCCGATCTGGCTGCCAGGTTTGCACGCTTCAGCCGCCTCGACCATGCCATCTACTGCCTGGTCCCTTATGGGAGCGCAGTGGGCTTTGAGCGTGGAACCAATGGCGCGGAACAATCCCGAAGGGTCGAAAACCCGATGCTTAAGCTCTTGCTCGATGAGTGACGGATCGAATATAGAGCGAATGTGGCTGGCCTGGGCCGTATGTTCCTGGATCTGGGATTTGAAGGATCCAGGATTTACGTACATGCCAGATATACTTGAGAGGGGTTGTAGAACGAGAAGCAGGACCTCTAGAAATTCTGAAAGGAGTGGCCGAATGCGGGACGGCATTCGCAGCGTTACAACACGAAGAGAAGGTGAAAGGACGGAGACGGGGACATCGGAAGGCGAAGAATGCTGGCAAGCACAGACGACGGGTAAATGAGGCTGCCCATGCACGTCGAAGGATATACATGTGCAACCTGACTCAAGTTCCTGAGTGACTGCACTCCAGTACTTTACAGAAAGCTCGCGTTTCCGTCTGCTGCCTGTTGGTCGGAAATGAAGACCGGAATCAAACAGCAAGTCGTGGCCTGTGTGAAATCGACTAGTTGAGAAGGCATATAATACGACAGATGTAATTACGCACGAAGTTGTGGGCTGCGAAGAATAACGTCGAGATCCAACTCCTTCAGACTCTGTCTGTTGACAAGGGGCAGCTGAGGTGGTATATGAGCTGGATTAGGTTCTATATGAACGGGCTGAGCAGCATCAGCGAGCTGTGGCAGCCGCGAGACATATTTCGCGACTACAGGGGTGTCTCTAAGGTGAAGGAGAGAACCCGTCGACGGCCCAGGATCTGCACCGCATACAATGCCAAGGTCCTCGACGTCGCTGCCATATCTATCAATTGGCGGCGGCTTTGCGGGGGGCATTTTGACTGGGAATTTCCGTGCGAGAGAGAGCCGCCTGATTGGCATTGCCCTTGGAGGCATCTTGGCTGTCTCGTGGCGCCGGCGTTTCACTGGGCTGGCAAGCTGTGGGTCTCCCGTATCCCAGATGGCGCCAGTGCGCAGCCAGGACTGTCGTGGGGCATTACAGGACACTCCTGAGGGGGGCTGGTCGACGAGCATGGCGTCAACTACAGCATCGGGCGACGAAGGATCCTGGTCGTCGCTGTCGGCCTTGCGCTTGCGGTTGTAAGGAAAGCCATGGGGATCGTCCATGAAGAGGGGAGAGAGAGAAAGGGAAGGGAGAGAACGAGGAAGAATATATATTAGGAATGAAGGCACCCCTTAGTATTACCGCCTTATATCTGAACACATGGCTGCAGGTGGCGACAAGCGTTTGCATAAATTTTTACCAAGTCCGCATTTGCCCAGTTGAGCGAACCACGTTATTCCCTATTACATACTCTTCTACATTTTTATCTTGCCTGCCACTTATGCCACTGTCTGGATCTCTTCTTCCCGTTCTACTCTTCTCCATGTAGGACCCTGGCCCTTATCATACCTTCCTAACACCATATATCACCCGGAAACAGGTAGACTACGGATATCACGCCTCGTGCCTATTCCTGTATTAAACAAAGTTAAAACCTTGATTATTTCAACTTACCATGTATGTCTTTTTTCCATGTCTCGTGTGTTCCCAAGGGTATGGCACTGGTACGGCAGGGGTCAGGAAATCAATGGATCACCGAATTGTCTTACCGCTTGCGTTCCAATTCCGTTCCAATCAGTACTTGATCGTTCGTTCCATCCAGTTCGTTCTGTTCCGTGCTCAGATATTTCCTTTTAACGCATACCTCTTCTCTTGGGCCATACTTATCACCCACAGGCCCTTTACACGGCATCTGCTGTCCACGGGATGTTCGTGGCGTCATCCTATCTCCAGGCTTGTGGCTGCTGGGACCATCAATCGAGACTGCATTCTGCAGTTACCTTCGGGCGAAATCCCGATTTCTCCTTTGTTTACTTTGCTCGTCGCTTCGCCGGACTCGGTCATGTCGCCAGGCAGTATTCTCGGTCCCTGTCAATGACTTGTTCTCTTGTTATATAAATGCCTATCCTTGATCACCCTTCATTTAAATAAATGTTGGATCGATCTCAATTCCCCACCGTCGGTTGCATCACATCACTGGCCGTCCAAGTACTTCCGGCACAAAGGGAAGCGCCCTAAGAGGGGAGTTGTAACATCTGACCACATCTGACTACTGTTGTTCTCCGTACCGCCGGGTAATCCCAATGAGTCTTCCTTCCGCCGCTCGTCGCGACAATAAATATACCCGAGGGTCTGCTCAAATTCTGTCACTTTCCCGGGTTGCGCCACAATGTTCATCGATCACGATATATATCATCTGTTATGGACGTCTGCAAACAGAGAGGAATCTCCCCAAAATCTTTGGCCACCGGGCTCGTACAACCTGTCCCCTGCCAAGGCTGCCATGGGAGCCTCCTTCTCCTACAGGCGGTACCCCGATCCTAATGTAACAATCTCCACTGTGACCGCGTGCGCACAATGAGTTTTATACAAAAGCCTCTCACAACTGTTCTATAGCATACATTCACCTTTCCATCATCATCAAGAATCACTCGTTCAAAGCTATTCAGATTCTCACTTACGACGGGACATTGCCGCGCTCCGGTACCTTTCTTTCCCCCCTCTGGTGTGTACAGTAATGGTACCGAGGTTCAAACTCATTCAAATGTGGATTGTTTCCAGATTTACTCCTAGGCCACAGATGGAATCGTGCGTCCGCCGGTCTTGATAGTTCTGCCACTAGAATATAAAACGTCTGGGTTTTCTTGCCGTCTGCCACGGACTGCACGCTCTGAGCCGTTGAACAGAAGGAAGCCATCAGCGTTATCCCGTGTCTCTCGTACTCGGCAAGTTGGAACCAGTTTTGAGTACATAACTCGAAATGGCGCAGAGAATGTTCTGAATAGGTTTCTCGTCATAGCGCTCGTGATTGGCAGGCTGCATAGTGCTGTATTCCATCCACTTATCGCATTTGCTCTATTAGCGTTCGCAAATGCTCCGAGGTATTGAAAGTTTCCTTGACTTGGGTCTTCCATATAATAAATACGAGTAGAATGCCCACCGTACTGGGATCGCGTGTCCTTTTGCGTTCTCCATTTATGCCGGAAGGCGAATTGTGTGATCGATTTAGGCGGGAGAAGTAATGTCCCTGAGTGCCTTCTTTGGGAAATGGCCTTAGTATACAGTATTCAATGACTCCGCTGTCTCCTGTTTCGAAGAATAGGGCTACTAGGGAAAAAATTATCGCGGTAGTTGAGGACAATACTGGGGTATGGTGGTAGGAAAGAGTCCTCAAGGCAGCTCATAATCGTCATCAATGCCGTACCACTTTCTATGCATCAATTAGCTTTTCTTCCGATTTGACTTCCTCAGGCTCCGCGGTTGTGGTCTTCTTCGTCGGTTTGCGCCCATAGAACTCTGCAATGATCTTGGGATTGATCCGATTGAGTTGCTCTTTAGGGAAAATGCGAAGAAGGGACCATGCCAAATCGAGGGACTCGAAGATGGTTCGCGACTCATATGATCCTAGATACGAGTTCCAGGGGAAAGTGAGACAAAGTAGACCCGTTAACGAAATACGGACCTTGTCCAACAAACTGATGTTCAAATTTGTCAAGGAACTCTAGAGCGAGTTTGTCCTCGGACGATAGAGCCTCTTCTCCCACAACAGCCTTCATGGAAGCAGCGTCACGCCCGATAGCGTATTTAGCATACTGGAAGAGCATTCAGTCCCACACTTGCACATTTCCCTTAAAGGTTCTCACCAGTTGATTCGACACATCACCATGATCCTTCCTGGTGAGCTTCTCGCCAATAGCACTCTTCATGAGGCGAGACAATGAAGGCAGCACATTGATAGGAGGATAGATCTGACGATTGTGGAGTTGACGGTCAACAAAGATCTGGCCCTCTGTAATATAGCCCGTCAAATCGGGAATGGGATGTGTAATATCTAACGAAGTAAGTCAGATTAGGCATCACATTCATAACATGAAAACCTGACCATCGTTAGGCATGGTGAGAATGGGAATCTGAGTGATTGACCCATTTCGCCCTTCCACTCGCCCTGCCCGTTCATAGATGGTCGACAAATCGGTATACATGTAACCGGGATACCCACGGCGGCCCGGAACTTCTTCACGGGCAGCTGATACCTTGAACGCGTGAAAACATTGTCAATTAATCACGACATGGGCAAAGAATAGCCGACGCACCTCTCGTAGCGCGTCTGCGTAAGACGACATATCAGTAAGGATAACTAGCACATGCTTCTCGAGTTGGTAGGCATAGTATTCAGCAGTTGTCAATGCCAGCCGAGGAGTAATGATACGCTCGATTGTAGGATCATTCGCCAAGTTCAAAAATAGCGTAACTCTGTCCAAACTGCCGTTTGACTCGAAGTCTTCCTTGAAGAACCGAGCAGTCTCCATGTTAACACCCATAGCAGCAAAAACCACCGAGAAATTGTCTTCGTGGCCGTCATGAACGTCTTTCGTAGGCCGCTTTACCAAGCCAGACTGTCGCACAATCTGGGCGGCAATCTACGAATGGGTCGACAACAGAAACGCGACAACAAAAAATGCTTTCTCACCTCGTTGTGCGGCAGACCCGCTGCTGAGAAGATGGGAATCTTCTGCCCACGGGCAATCGAATTCATCGTGTCGATGGTCGATATACCAGTTTGAATCATTTCTTCGGGATAAATTCGAGAATAAGGATTTATAGGTGAGCCTGAAAGCAAATACAACTGAGATATGATGATCAAATTCGTGGAAGAGATGCTTAGACGCACCATTAATATCCAGGTAATCCTCTGCGAACACCTTGGGGCCCTGGTCAATGGGGTTTCCCGAACCATTGAATATCCGTCCCAGCATATCCTCTGCAACTGGAAGCTTCATACTGCTGCCAGTGAACTCGACGTGTGTTGCTTTGACGTCAACGCCGGACGTTCCTTCGAAGACTTGGACGATAGCTTTCTTCCCCTGAACTTCTAGTACCTGCCCACCACGCGTTGTTCCATCTGGTAACGTAAGTTGCACAATTTCATTGTACGAAGGAAACTGTACAAATGGTTAGCATACTGTCAGCCGAACTTGTTCCGATATCCTCACTTTGACGTTGTCGAGTACGACGAGGGGTCTGTAGTAGGTGAGCCGAGAGATTGCATTCAAGTCGCGCCGTGCTTACCCATTAATAGCGGAAACTGTGCGGTAATCTGTAGCATTCGTGATGCATGAGTTAACGTCCAGGGATTATACAGCGAAACTGACCGAGATGGGGCTGCACCCGATACTCTCTCGTCACGGCGGCTGCGTTGATGGCAGCCAGATCCTTATCACTGATACGGGGGTCGACGACCATTTTCCAAAATTACACAAATTCTATCGTCGCTGTGACAGGGATACAGAAGGAAGGAGGTAATGGTAGAGGTCTATGGAACCAGTGACGACTCGATCAATGTTCCCACGATCCTGCCACAGCCACCTTAACCACCTAATCTGCTCAGATGCTACCTTGTTCGTTAACACTAAGAGTTGGATTATAATTCATCCTTAAGTAAATCCGCGAGGCGTTGCGCATTTTGGCGAACAGCCTCGATGTTGCTTGATGTCCTACGAAGTTTGAACATCAGTGATCGCTCGAAATTGATTATTCGTTACCCACCATTCGGTTTCCAGCAATAGTTCTTCTACTTCCTCCGTATCTCTGTTGAGGTCCATACTCTGAAGTTTGAGGTACAGAAATTCAGCTGCGTCAGAACGGATCTACGTGAATGATATAAGGCACAACGCCATTCTAAATGGAACAAGACAAACGGTGGGGAATCGATGTGCGAGGAAATTTGGAAGGCTGATGATGCAACGTTCAAACATCGTGTCAAATGTGAGGAGATTGACGACACTTAGAATATGACCTTAGCGGGATAGCCAGAATTTTGCATCTCACTTACATTTTCATGGATTCATGGATTCGTTGAACACTCTTTAGTCGATCGACATGTCGGGACGCCATCAGATGCAAACTATCCAGACTGAGGAAAAGTCAGACCAAAAACGGCCACAATGAAAAAAAAAACAAACCTTCTGATGCCCGAATCATCGGAGGAAAGTTTTTCGAGCGCCCCAGCCTCAAGCAGGACACTGAATGTCTGGAGAACTGGTATGATGATATTGTTAGAACTTAAATTTACTTGAGCATATTTGATCAAATCATTCGCAAATGTGACAAGGTCGTAAGCATCTGTTGACCCATTGGCAGGTAAAGATCGTACATATGCTGACAAACTTGTTGAGACGGGTCGATGCTGAGAAGTATCCGTATCAACAGGGTAAACAGATGATTGATGGATGGATGGAATACATACAATGCTATCCGTCTTACTGCCTAGGCTTATAACGAGACCCTTCAGGACCGGTTGACGATATTCTTCTATTTCTAAAAGACGGACAGCCCTGGGGAACAACCAGTGCCCATCGCTCCAGCTTACACTTTCAGTGTCACTGGCATATACCGTTTCAGAATCAGTGCACAAAGATGATTTGAAAACTTACGATGCAAAAAGCTCCACGAGTAAGCCACAACTCGGCAACTGCCAGCGCTCGGCGTCCTTCACATCTGGTAGAGGCAGCCGAAGAAGTCTTAGAATACACTCTCCGGCGTCCTGTCTAACATTATCCAATCTCTCAACGCCCTGCTTGAGAATGCCGATAACTGCGAGGTGATATTTCGACGGGGTTAAGTAGTCATCAAAGCGCATGATGGTCCTGGCGTTCGAGATGAAATTTTCAGAGACCGATGTCAAGCCTCGCACGCAAGCCATTCGGATCCACGAGCCAACATCACCTCGTTCATCAATTGTGTAGTCTTCTAATCCACTCAAAAGCGCGTCAAACAATGAAGCAAAGACTTCTGGAGACATATCTGTGCAGAAGTTTAGAGATATGTGAAAATATGTACGAGTAACATACGGTCATTGAGATGCGGAACTATATTTTGAATAATTTGAGGCATGGCGAAATAACAGTTCCGACGAGCTTCCACATTCGCACTAAAGGCCTTTGGCTAAAGACAGAGTCAGGAAGTTCCGAGATATAAAAAAATTTGATTAGCACTGACCGAGGGTCTGGCACACTCTAGAAGGCAGCTAATGCTATCCGGCAAGCACTTCGGAAAAGAATCGTAATCGATCACACCCAATACTCGGCCAAGGCTCTGCTGACTGGAGAAGGACCCAGATCTCAATTCCCGGATCAACGTTTAGGGACAGAGTCGTAAGAATGAATGAACGATGTGAGAAGCAGGAAAAAACGACTCATCTGGTAACAGTAGCAAAGCAGTCCACCAATTTGCTGATGGAAGCCATAGCCATCGCCGCAGCTTCCTGTACTGGGACACGTCGATGTTTCAAACCGAAGTCTACAACCTGTCTCCACTTGGGAACAGACGTGCTTGGCCCCATGCGAATCTCCGCCAACGTCACCGTACTTGCGATCAACTGGCATGCTGCTGCAGTAACGATCTCATTTCGAGATCCTACTAAGACAGCGTGAGGTACAATTGCAAGATATTTGAAAATCTAAAAAGAACATCAGTAATCACACAATGTACGACGCGTGTAACATACATCTCGCATTTGTTGCTCCCTTTCGACTTCTGATGAAGCCCGATCACGGCAGGCAATAGAAAGCTCAGTCAATGCAAGAAGCCCTCCGTGAATATCTGTATTATCAGGGGATTCGAGTAATTTTGCCTGTTTCTAACATGAGTCGACAGCGCAATACACAGATGAACTGACAAACAGCTCTGGTGCAGACTTGCGGACTCAACCGTCCCAGATCTAAAAGGCAGATGAGACGAAGAGACTGAGATGCTAGCTGTCGCATGTTCGCATCCCAATGCCTCAGTGGCACATCCAAAAGGTGGTCAAAAAGATATCGTCGGTATTCCGGGTGCCTGCAGTGGTTTAGTCAACCAAGCTAGTGAACAACAGAGAAACCTACTCCGCAACTTGAGGTGCTGCAACGAGAAAGGCATTCCGCCTAATGCCCACAGCATAAAAATCGGTCTTCCGTAAAACGTCAATTCCGTGAGGGAATAATCCCTACGAAGTTTTTACAAAATATCCGCATGTAACGAGTACTCAACTCACTGTCCTTCCCACATGCTCCTGGAAGGCGGCGCTGGCAGCTCGTCGAATATGTATTTCACGATCATAAAGTGAGACTGTGACTAATTGACGAGCAACTTTTTCAGCGTGAGGTGCCAATTCGCTGGGGTTTTTACTCCTAGCGAGCGCCCAAATGACATACGCAGCAGCATCGCGAACGTTAGAACCTATGGAATGGGCACCTTTTCTCAGATCGAAATACAACGCCTAAAGAGAAACGTAAGCCCAGATAGAAGATAGGTCCAAGCTCTTTAACCTTTGAAAGCCAATTAAGTAACTCGGGGAGTTTCTCCGAGCTAATGAGGCCTCTACGTGCCATTTCGGCACAAGCAAGACATGAACCGTGCCAAGTACATTCTGCAATAGCGGGAAGATCGTATATACTTGCTGCAGCCAGAGAATATATTGAAAAGAGCCCCATGATTGTGTCAAGCACTTGATCTGCGAAGTCTGTTGGCAGGCGATCTGAAATTCTCGCGATGCCCTTTGCCGCTGACCATCGGACGACAGTGTCCTAGGTGTAATCTATCAATGCACTATGCTGAAGTTTTTTTTTTTTTTGAAAATTATACTTTATCTTGGAGGCTCTGAAAGAGCTGCTCTAGCACGACTTCGATGGAATCCGGGACGTCGATGCCATCTTCACTGTCAGTCCCTCTAGCCGATCTGGCCGGTAATATTCGTAACGCTACGCGTGATACCAGCTTCGTTTTATACTTCCTGACAACGGTATTGGCAATGAGAGTCGATTCTCCCTCAAGAGTGGCAGCAATGGCAAGAACATCAGGTAGAGCCTGTTCGACTTGACCGACCGATCCTGACTTTAAAACTTCACACAGCACCTGTAGGAGTCCAATGACCTGACAAAGCGCTCAGATGTTTACGAAACATGTGAATACAGGAAGAATATTCACCGTGAAAGGATCCTTGGACTCTCGGATGGTATCTGTACACCAGGACAGATAAAGACAAAATATTGTGAGGGTATCCTTTCTAATTGAATAAGCTACACATTCTGGGACTTGATCGCGAAGCACACCTCATATACAGACGCGACAACATTATTGCAGCACCCTCGCGCTCTAAGCCAGCATTAGACAGGAATCTTTTCCCGACGCATTCGATAGAAAGAGCTGTCTGGTTTCCACCCTCGTGTTCATCAAATTGCGCCAAATCAAAAGGGAGCATGCAGATCAGAGACAGCCAAAGCAAAAAGGTATAACGCAAAGCCCATTGGTCTACTTCAACCACTAAAGTGTTCGCGTTTTGCATATAGTTCAATGCAATAGATAGATCCGCAATCTCATGGGGAAGAAATCTGACTGGAATGTTGTTAAAAGAAGTAGAAGTGATTATACGCGACCGAATGCTGACTTATTGTCTTGTATCCGCGACACTTGATATATCCATACAAGAGCAGAGCAACGCGTTGCACCCGTTCTGGTGAGAAGGATGTTGAAGGATGGGATATTGACAAATTTGCATGCGACTTCAGACTGTCAACCACAGGAACTACAAGGCCTTCGAGGTACGGATCTAGGAGATAGGACTGTTCTTGATATTCATCGAGCTAGTGAATCTTAAGAAATTGAAGTTCGCTCTTGATAATGCATACGCACTATATTTGAGAGCTGCTGTAGCTTGACAGTCTCTTGCTTACTTTCCCCCACTGTAGGCACGACAGTCAAGTCCAGTGCAAGGAGAGATCGTTGTATATCCTCGAATTCGGAATATTTCTCGAATCTCGCAAAGAGTCTTCCTTCCCCAGACTCGTCCATAGATGACAACAGTTGATACGGGCGGAAAGTGCTATCGTTCAACTTTCAGTTCATGGAGGTGGGTGTCGATGGTGGGACAAATTTCCCGAAATGTACCGTGTGAACCGCAAAGCTTTCCACGTGACTTTTCCTTCCTAAAAAAATTTTTGACGAAATTAGGCACCTAACTTTCCTCCACCCACTCCCATACCCTTTTCTCCTTCGTCATGGCCAAAGCTACTAAAGTCGATAAAAAGGAGTCTAAGAAGGTAGACAAGTCCACAAAGGCCGCTAGGAATGGAACCGTATGTTAAATTTCGTTAAATGAGATACTAGGACTCAAGACAGTGATAGAAGCCCGCTTCACCCGTTAAGGTCGTGGTGGATGAGAAAGTATGCTAGGTCTTGCTTTGTCGACTGGTATGAGTTAACGACAATGATACTAGAAGTCAAAAAAATCCAAAAAGCCCGTGAAGAAGGCCAAGGCAGAGTCGTCGTCGTCGGAATCTGAGGATGAAAAACCCAAAGGAAAGGGCAAGGTGTGTTTAAGATCTTCCACCTGGGACCTGAGTCTAACATTCATCCATAATGTAGGCTAAGGCGTCGGAATCTTCCTCCGAGGAAAGCAGCGAATCTGAAGATGAAAAACCTAAGGCTGTTCAGGTCAGCTCGAAAAAAGCCGCCGCTCAGTCGGACTCTAGCGATAGCTCAGAGGATGAGAAACCGAAAGCACCCGCACCCAAGAAAACCACTGCTAAATCCGACTCTTCCGACTCTGATTCTGAGTCTGAGTCAGACGCTAAGCCTGTCGTTGCCACCAAAAAAGTTGAATCTTCTGAAGAATCCTCAGAAAGTGAAAGCGATAAAGAGGAGAAACCTTCTGTGTCGTCGCAAAAGAAGCCTACACCTGCCAAAAAGGTCGCTTCATCTTCAGACTCGTCGTCTGACAGCTCAAGTGACGAGGAGGATTCAAAGAAACCCGCAGCTGCGCCCAAGAAGGCGGAGTCTTCGAGTAACGAATCGTCCGACTCAGATTCAGATGTTGAGATGGGCGATAATTCTGCTAAACCAGTTATGAATGGTACGCCCTGACACTCTCTGCATGTCTTGTTTTCCTCATCTATCCTAGGCAAGCGCAAGGCTGCCGACGACGATGCTGTTCCTCCAAAAAAGATAAAACTTGTCAATGGTACCGCTGCCCCTGCTGCCAACGACGAAGAAGTCATAAAATCCATCTTCGTTGGAAAGCTTTCTTGGGGTGTTGACGACGAGCGACTAGCCTCCGAGTTCGCTGAATGCGGCGAGGTCGTTTCTGCACATGTCCAGCTTGACCGCAACACGGGCAAATCTCGTGGGTTTGGATACGTACACTTCACCTCGGCAGACGCAGTGGAGAAAGCACTAGAGATGTCTGGTCAAGAGATCGACGGACGCGCCATTTTCGTTGACAAGTCACAGCCCCCCTCTACAGACCGCACTGCTAGCCGAGCCAAGAAGTTTGGTGATGAGGCAAGCGAGCCGAGCAGCACGCTCTTCTTGGGTAACCTCAGTTTTGATGCGAATGAGGACAATGTATGGGAGTTCTTCAACGAGTACGGTGTGAAGAACGTCCGGCTTCCAACGGACCGGGACACCGGGCGCATGAAAGGGTTTGGATACGTCGAGTTTGAGGATATCGAGGGTGCTAAGAAGGCTTATACTGCTGCCCAAGGTCAAGAGATTGCTGGCAGGACAATCCGGGTTGACTATTCACAACCGCGCGATGCTTCTGGTGGTGGAAGACGTGGTGGAGGAGGTGGGGGCCGTGGATTTGGTGATCGTGGTGCACGCGGCGGCGGCAGAGGGTTTGGTGACCGTGGTGGACGTGGTTTCAGCCGAGGATTTGGTGGTGACCGTGGTGGACGCGGTAGAGGAGGTGGCCGTGGAGGCTTTAATCCTCGGTCAGGCGGTATCGTGCCTTTCGATGGCAAAAAGAAGATCACCTTCTAAATCTGATTTTCATCTCTATGAGTTACATCTACGTTGATTATGCATATATTTCACTGTTTTCTCGTATCTTCGCACTGCTAATAGACCTATGTCTAAGATATTCATATACACGAAAGCCGCCCAGTAATGATGTGCTACCAGAAAGCTCAGACTTGGATGTTGAGTTTCAAGGCAGAGGAGATATAAATACAGACTACATGATCTCCTCGTTCTTGTCTAATTCAGAGTCGGCGGCTACAGGGGCCAGAACCATCGCCTTGTCTGCCTCGTTCAGCACTTCCTCAAGCTGGGTCACAATCTCTCTATCTTCTTCAGACTCTTTACGCTCCCGATACATCCTGACATGACGCAAGAGCTTTTCCTTGGGGGCCTTCTTTGCTTCGTAGTCGTCGAATGCAATGAGCATGCCGTTTTGAATCAGCCATCCGATGAGATAGTCGATATCTTGGGAATCAGTTACTGCTTTTCTCAACGTCTTGGGACGGGTAGATTCTAGGCTCAGACACCAGCGCTGGAGCTTGCTGAAGATCAGGATGGAAGGGTGGAGGATGGGTAAAGCTGAAAACCCGATATTCAGAAAAAAAAGCCGACGTAAAGAGGAAGCGCTTCGTACTCAGATCGGTGGAAGCAGTGGATGGTACGTTGTAGACAAGGTCTACCGAGTCAGGGAGACCAAGCGTTCCGGCAGAAAGGGTCTCTATGAGAACGTTACTCTTGCTCCGGGAAAGAAGTTCAATTCCGGTGCGCTTCTTTGGTGGACGAGATTCGTTAATGGTCTCATCTGACTGGGCTTCCGAATCCTCGGAAAATGCACCCAAGTCCTGTCGGCAAACATCAAATCATAGTCTTATATTGCACAAGTTATTGAGCTACCTCAACAAAATAGAACTTGAGAGCGGCATCTGTAAATCGTTCGTCAAACTCTGCCATTCTCTCTCTCAGCATTTGAAGGTCCAGAGTGTCTGTGGGGATTTCAATCAGGACATCTATATCGTATCTAAAACAAGAATGTCAGCCAATACTTGACGAAAAGATGCTCTCACTTATCTCTGTTTGCCTGGGACTACCAAGAAGACGCCAAGCAAACCCGCCGATGTAGGCATGAGGAATGGAGAGCTCGGTCAGCTTTTCAGAGAGAACCCGTGCTGCGTGTTCTTGTGAGTTATGGTTGGTAGTTGTGTGGATTATCGATCGTGGAGCCATAGATTTAAAAAATGGGATCTAAATGCTTTGATCTTTTGTCTGGAGGTGCGCTGCGGCCTGAAGGCCTGACGCGGACGTGAGAGGCAAATCCTAGTTCTAAAACAGTGGGTGAAAATAGAAGAGGCGTTCTCCCACGCGCTGTATATAAACCAAAGTACGACCCAAACAGCTGGAAACTTTGTTCCAAGGTAAGAAAGACACAGCCCGGCCTCCAGGGCCTATCTGCAAGCATCCCACATTTCTGCATTATACCGTATACGCCATTATACTCTCAAAGCCTGACAAATTACTTGAAAACACCGATCCGTTCTCTCTGCCTGCCGAAATATTGGTTGACTGTGCTCGGTGGCAATTGAACGGAGCCGATATTGTCGTGACAGTATGGTGGCCATTACTGTATACACGGTTGAATATGCCATTAATTCCTTGTGTGAGTTTCATTTTTCCAAATCTTCATTGGCATAGTTTATTTGATTCACCATTTCAGGACTTCTTGTAGTACATCGCCCCCGATGACAAGTTGCAAGAGGCGTGTCTTGACTTCTATGGGCTTACCACTATACGTTTTGACAGGAGGTGACTTATATTCAAAGGTCCTCTTCCACGGAATAACTCAATCCGCTAATCTTGGGCTAGCACGGTTCACTCTACTCTAATCATCATCGTTTAGTTCGTTCGGTCCTTCCCGCTGGAGACCGTCAATCAGCCTCTCTTTGGTCTTGATGAATGCTCTGTACCGCTCAATATGGCAACTGTATCAGTGACCTACGCGTCTCTTGTACGCACTGCAGCCATGCACAAGAGGAGCAGAAGACAATGTTAGCCGAATTGACTCAACTTGCACTCTATAGCCTATATGACGCTGACGATTACGGGAAAGGCTCAGAATATTTAGAAGACGAGGTTGACCAAGAAGGTGCCGAAAGGGACACATGTATGATACAACAGGCGTCGCTGCCATACTCGGGTGTACTTGGAATGCTGATTATGAATGGATCGGTGAGCGACGGTGACATGTGCTGGTGGAAGTCGTTGCTACATCCGCACATCTGATATCACAACATTCCAAGGAAGAGCCAATGTTAAAGCGTTTTTCACCATTATTATACGTATGCGGAGTTTTACATAGAGGCCGTCACCCACCATGCTCGCATATTATCCTGCCAATCGTGATTCGTGTACTACCAAATATGATAGGCCAGTCCTGGGGAACCTTGTAACAGCAGCAGCACGCTCCAATCGACTTTTTTGAATAATTCTATCATCTTTTACTTCGAAAATACGGGGATTGAACAACCAAGAAGAAACGGCGGTTTAGACTCAATAGGAGGAATTCTAACCAGTCGTAGCACAGCCACCTTCGACTCATTTCAAATCCTACTTTACATAAGCGCTGTTCAGCGGTGGCACCGGTTTCGGAACTTAACCACAATCCACCATGATGTCCTTGCAACCATCCCATACTCCTCTACCAAACACCACTATATCCCCCAATCCTATCGTCAAGTCACAAAAGGAAGACATCAGTCTATTTTCCTTGCCTCCTGAAACACTGGTAGACCTTGCCCTGTTGGTCCTGCACGAGAACGCCGGGATAATCCTGACGGAATGGCGGACATTACTGTATAGACGGATGAATGTCCCATTAGTTCCTTGTGTGAGTATCACTCTCAAATCTTTATCTGTGTAGTCTAATCCTCCTCAGCACTTCTCGTACATCGTTCCCGATGACAGGCTTCAACAAGCATCAGAAACCCTCACTTCCTTGGGCTTACCGCTATCCTTACCCGACCCACTATATGTTTCCACAGGGGGTGACTTGTATTCAAAGGCCCTCCTTCACAGAATAACCCAGTCCGCCAGTCTTGGCCCGGCACGGTTCATTCTACTCTACCCATCATCATTTTGTCCGTTCCATCCTTCCGAGCTGGAGACCGTCAACCATCCTCTTTTTGGTCTCGATAAGTTCTCCGTACCGCTCAATGTACCAACTGTATCAGCGACTTACGCATTCCTTGTACGCACCGCGGCTATGTACAAGAGGAGCGATCCGGCGAGGAAGACGCTGTTGAGCGAGCTGGCTCAACTCTCACTCTATAACCTATACGACGGCGATTACGGAAAAGGTTCCGAAGTCGAGGATGACGACGAAGAAGATGACGAAAGGGAAATACAACAGGCCGTCACCATTGTACGCGGGTGGACATGGAATGCAGGCGAAGAATGGATCGGTGATGCACTAGCGGAAGTCGTCGCTACGTCTGCATATGGCAATCTTCCATGGATGGGCTGTTGAAGGCTACAAGCATCGGTTACAACGCCGGGTAAGCTTTGCTACTACCGTACCTCACCAGCTTCGGCTAAAGTACGGTCTTTCTTGTTTCTCAGTGTGCTAACACCCTGCCAGAGGAATACATATATGTAGCCGCCATGTTACGATCACGTGTAACACAAATAGCCTGTGGAGCCACTGGAGACCGACACCCTACCGTCTCAATCGACGTTCATTTCTACAATACTCCCGAGGCACTTGATGAAGCTACGACTTTTCAAACGTTTATTAATCTTTTCCGAGGCCTCCGGCAGTTGCGTCTACCGTAGTGTCTCAAAGAGTCATTCGGAAAAAGACTGAGGGATCGAGTCATTGTAGAAGAGTGTATCTATATCTTTAGCTTTACATTTTTGTGTGATCTATGCAGTCACCGAATTAAATAGTGAGCGCCTGAGCCACTGTAAAGAATGTTTGGCCCATTGTTAGGATCGAGGAATGTCGCCTTTATCAATTTCTGTCTTCCTTACTGTCAGGCGCGATGGCTGAAAAACGAGGAATGAAGCGTAAAAGGAACGAAGCGCCAAAGGAGGTGTGTTCTGCGGTATACGTCCTTTCAGATGATTTAATACTCAGCACAGAAGGATTTAGGTGTAAAGATTGGTGGAAAATTAGTGCGAATTTCTGCTCTCCTTCTGTGCATCCTCAGTACTTATGTTGAATACCTCTAGCATCATGATTTAAAGGAAGCTAAAAAAGCAGCGAGGAAAGCGAAAACTTTTGAGACCCAGAAGCTTGTAAAGAAACTCAAGACCTTACGGTTTGTTTCTGGTTCTCGCCTTGGGTACCCGTTCTCATTCTTTTAAATTCTTCAGAAACAAAAATGAAGATCATTCGCAAATAACAGAATGTGAATCCGAATTGGATGAGCTCAAGGTCATTCTCATTATCAGCGTGGCTTATGCCGGCGCTTATTATAGCTACTCAAGCAGGGCCTGAACCACGAAGCCGTAGCAAGAACTGCGCTACGGTCGAAACTACTCAAAGACAGGATACTCTGCGGAAATGAGCACGTACAAGCTGCGGTGTCAGACCAACTACAGTCTAATCTTCTGGGCGGGAGCACTAAAGTCCAGAGCCGCATCCTCAGCTCCAAGGTTCTCGCTGTCGAAATTGCCAACATCATCGAGAGTCTTCGAGCGGTTATCCTTCCACCTGCTGATGATGACGATGCTGAGCCCCCGAGGAAAATGACAAAGGTCGAGGTGGCGAATGATGAGGGAGGAATGGAGGAAGATGGGGACGAAGAGGAAGATGAAGCTGGCGATGAGATGGACTGGGAATCGGGAACTGTGGGCGATGATGAGAAGGAGCATGATGACGGATGGGAGTCTGGCTCTCTCGATGAGGGAGACGATGACACGCCCACAAATCAGAGTGGCAAACCCTCCGCTACCACCAAAGCCCAAAAGAAAAATTCCACAGGCGCATCGACGTTTCTTCCATCGTTGTCGGTCGGATTTATCAGAGGAAACGAGGATTCGGACTGGAGCGACAGCGATGCGAAAGCGGGAGATATCGAGCAGAAGAAGAATCGAAGAGGCCAACGGGCTAGGCGGGCGTAAGTTTCTCTTTTTAATTTATTTTCTGTCATCTAACTGTGGTTTCTACATTATAGAATTTGGGAGAAGAAGTATGGGAAAAATGCTAATCACAAGAAACAGGAGGCTGCTGCGGCTGAGGCTGGTCGCAAAAGATGGAATACCACTTCCGAGGGGGGCCCTTCAAACCGTCGTTATGATAGCCGCACGTCGCGCGGGAATGCTAAGATTGACGGTGATGGCAGGCGTGATAAGGGGACAGAGGGGCAGCACCGTCAACGCCCTGATACTGGTTGGGGGCAGCGGAAGGCCTTGTCCCGCGAGGGCCCTGTCGCGAAACCAGACGATAAGGAGGCCCTTCATCCGTCCTGGGAAGCGAAGCGGAGACTGCAGGCGAAGCAGCAAGTTATGAACACCGATGTTCAGAGCAGAAAGATTAAATTTTCATAATATTACTACATGTATGGATTCCTCGAAGAATAGTATGCAAGTCTATGGGCGTGTGTGAAGGCGTAGGATGGCGAAGATTTACGATCCAACAAGGTGTCATAATGGCGTGAATTCAAAATGAGGTAGTCCGGGAGCATACATGTCTTTTCCTGCCTTGCAACCTACAGTCCCGGGAACACCACATTTCGCCACACTTCCCACAGCGTGGATAGTCAGACCCGGGCTTCCCACAGGTCGCGCATCGCACTTTGTTGGTGCAAAGTTTTGACTTCCTCTCCAGCGAAGCAAGGATGGGGTTCAGTTCCGAGTGAAGTCTAACGTGTGCATGTGGGTCCGAGGTAGTTTCCAACGGTGTATGGATGGTAGAAGCGCTATCCTGGGAGGAACTGTCTGAGATATAGGATGATGTGCGGCTGATAGAAGGAATGGAAGGCGATGTGGGAGACGACGGTTCGCTCCATGTGTCCCGCCACGCGAGGGGGGGTCGGACGCGCCGACGAAGGAAGCCAGTCGTCTTGGGGGCGGCGAACTGGTGGAGAGACGAGGAGGCAGACGGGGTAGGCGCGAAGGCACCATGGGTCCCTGTTCGCACTGTAGTGGCGACCGATGGTTCAACCTTTTGCTGCACGGCAACCTTTGACGCACGAGATAAGGTAGAAATTGTGCGTTTACGAGAGGGCTGGCGGGCCGGTCAGGATGTATACCTGGTATGAGCGATAGGGTACTCACCTGGCGATCACCAAGATTCATGCGTAAAAGCGTCTCTATGGCTATTTGGGGCGTTGACTGGGATGGCATTAAGACGCTGCGAGGAACACTTATCCTCTCTTTTATCCGAATCCTTTTATATAGCACCGTTAGCGACACCAGGTACCTCATGGGGTTCCGCTTACGTAGAATGGGAAGGTTGCAGTATCCTCGTAATAGCTGTCCGGACAACGAGATCGTCAACTCTATATGAAGGGAAGGTATCGCAGAATGATGAGACCGAGACGAAAACCAAGACAGGAAGCAAAATTCAAATTCTGCAAATTTCACATCCATATTTAGCAGCCATCCTGGCGTAACGGGCCACTTCTTCCCACGTGATGATTTCATCTGTTACTCCTTCTACACATTGCATGGCGATATCTCGTTCCATCTTGTATATCTTCCTGCGACATCGATGCGTTGCCTGCCTACTCGATGCTTTCCGTCTCCAACCGTTATGTCAATGTAAGCAAACAGACAGTTTTATCGTCACCGACCTCGGAGTCGTTTGTAATCGTGTGCCAATCGCGTGCGGAACTGCCGGAATCTTGCATCACGAGTGCAAGTTCGCCGTCACACGAGTTCTCACCCTCGCTGTCCACTGCCTACTATCAGCGGTATTGCATTCAGGAAGCGGTGGCTTCTCTATTTATCTTAGCCATTTCCCGTACTAACAATCATTGTTTGCCCTGTTCCTAACAGATCACGTCAATCCAGTACGTACGCGGTATCTTAATGTTAAAAACCTTTCTACGCGTAGTAAACGCGGGCTCAATCGCATATAAGGCCACCCAAAGATCTCTGATCCGTCCTTCATCCTGAAGATAAGCGTTGGTTTAAGGCTGCTATTCTGCTCGAATTATGGACGTCGTTCTACTCCCCGGCCCGATCGATGTTCGGTGTTTTTATTTCTGGGTCTTGTCCGGCTGATTGTGCAACATGACTCCAGTGCCTGATTGAAAGAAGTTTCCTCTTCTGCAACGCATACATTTTATCTCCATAAACGCCTGGCGCTGTACAGAGGAGATATGTTGAAAGAGGCCCCGTGTTTGAACCTACTTTACTAGGCCAGCTATTCGAGGTCCTCTGACAGTCCTTTGACGCCAACGTTCTCCCGCATCTCGCCTTGGAGGCCATTAGCCCGTCTTCAATCCGGGCGTCTTGGCGATTCAAGTCCCGATATACGCTAGCGAACAGATATATATCGCAGCTTTTCTCTAAGACATGACGAGCCTCTTCTCTTATCTGCGACATGGCTGACAGTGTTCAACGCTCTGCTTCCCTCGACAAACTCGAAGAACCAGAGCATCATGAACAAAGACTCGGACAACAAGTGTTAGATAGGCAAGCTGCTTTGAACGCCGCTGTAGAAGCGGACCCTGGACCGAAGCATTTCAGTCTAGCGGCAATTCAAGTAAGTTGTTCCATTAAGATACGTCCAACGCTTACTCTGGGACAGCTCTATCTCGTCGCATTGGTGGTATGTTTTTGCTCGGGAGACAATGGCTTCGATGGGACCGTAAGTGGATAAATGCCGTACAATGGCCGAGTCTTTGCTGACCCCGGATCCTAGGTCATGGGTGGTATCAATACTATGTCCCAGTTCCAGGTATTTTTCGGGATGAAAGATGATGCAGCGAAGACGTCTATTGTTTTCGGCATTTACACGATGTATGTGAACGACCTTGGCACTACTTCGTCGTTCCCTTACCACTTCTATACCATATGCAGTGGTTCAATCACGTAGGTTTCAAGATTTCTTCTTGCCTAAAAAAGTTATAGAATTCTTTATAGCGGCACTATCCCTGCAGGTGAGAGTTGACTCTGTGGAAGGACCCCCGATTGACTGATGCTACTTATAGCGTATCTCCCTGATAAATATGGCCGTCGGTTTCCTATGTGGATCGGAAACGCCATTCTGATGTGCGAGTATCGCGACGTTGAGCTTGGCGGCTTCTGACTCTAGACAGCCTAGGCGCGTGCTTGTCCGCCAACGCGAAGAGCATGAACATGTTTCTGGTCGGCCGATGGCTGACGGGTAAGCCAGCCTGTAATCGCAATTCTGGATGTCTCTGCTATGTCCATGCGTAGGTACTGGATGTGCTTGTGCTGGCGCAGCGGCCAAGTCGTACCTCGCTGAAATCAGCCCAGCGAAGTACAGGGGCGCATACATCGGATTCCTGAATTCTTTGTGAGCTGATCGTGTTTGGAGGACGCCACAAACTTCATTAACTCATTTGTAGCTATTATATTGGCCAGATGGCAGCATCGGGGATGATGGTCTCCACGGGCAATTACGCATCTGACTACTCATGGCGTTTACCTTTGTATATTCAGGTGACTCGATATCCTTTTACGAGGTGTCTCGGTGGTAGAATGACCATACTGTATAGGTCATACCAGCTGCCTTGAATTTCTTCTTCATCTACTTTTGTCCTGAATCGTGCGTGGGACTTGTGTCGGATGTATTTCTATGCCTTGATCATCCTCTCGTAGACCACGTTGGCTTCACAGCGTAGGAAGAGGACATGAAGCCCGACATATCCTGGCCAAATACCATTCTGCCACAGGAGATCATAATTCGCCGTTGATTGACCTGGAGATGAGGGAAATTGAAGAGAAAATTGAAATTGATGGACAGGACAGTGAGTGGCACATGCTTGTGTCTCGTCGTGCTTACCGATGTCTACAGAACGTTGGTGGGACTTCAGGCCTCTGTTCGCAACCCGGGCAGACAGGTATCGGGCGTACATGGTCATTCTCATCGGTATGCCCCGGTC
Organism: Armillaria novae-zelandiae; assembly: GCA_030435655.1. Classification (NCBI taxonomy): domain Eukaryota; kingdom Fungi; phylum Basidiomycota; class Agaricomycetes; order Agaricales; family Physalacriaceae; genus Armillaria; species Armillaria novae-zelandiae. The sequence goes on along the minus strand of JAUEPR010000003.1, from coordinate 1,347,556 downwards.
TTAATAGAACCGGTTTTATTATTTGCTTGCTTACTGAATGGCAGGTACTTTTGGTCAGCTTTCTGGCAATGGCATGATAACGTATTTCCTCCCTGTGCTTCTTGAAAATGCCGGCATCGAGTCTCAAAGCAAGAGACTAACTCTCAACTTTGTCAATAGCGTGACTTCTTAGTATGTGTCTCACGCGACTCGAGAAAATTGATCCATCTAACTATCGCGCTTTTAGCATTGGTGGTAAGTCTTGCCGCATAGTACCATTGCAAGCTGTCTAAAATTTCATCATTGAAAAACAGCTCTGGGGGTGGGTACTGCCTCCAGATCGATGGGTTAATCACAAATTTTTCTTCATAGGGAGCTTTCACAGTTGATCGTTTTGGTCGTCGACGGGTTCTTCTAACCGGAACGATTGCTATCACCGTCATTCTGGCAATAGTAACCGGCTTGCTAAGCAAGGACGACGGAAATAGTGCTCGCGCTAATGCTGGTATAGCTTTCGTTTACCTCTTCATGGTGGTGTTCTCTTATGGGTGGACGTCAATGTGAGTGAGGTTCTTGCCGAAGTAGGAGCAATGAAGTGAGATTCGTGTTAGGCAGGCATTGTACCCCGCCGAGGTCCTAGGGTACCAAGCCCGAGCAAAAGGTCTTGCGTTCTTGAACATATGTACGCAGGGCTCGACGCTTATCAACACATTTGGGTAATCCTTCATCTATGATGTTGTCGTGATTGATACTAATGCTCTTGTCTTCTAGATTACCTGTTGCGCTTGAAAGGATAAAATGGAAGAGTATGGAACTTCTGTTATCCATCGCTTGCAAAATCTCTGATTGTAGGTGTTCAGCGTATCTGATTTTCACGATATGGGATGCCTTTGAATGTGTTATGATCTACTTCTTCGTCGTTGAAACCAAAGGTCTTACGCTGGAGGAGATTTCGGAGGTGTTTGAACAGTAAGGCACCCTTCTGAAGGTGTAAGGAAGCTGACCTATGTGCGCACAGGCCCAACCCGAGAAAATATAGTGAGCGGGTAGCTGAGATGAATAAACGAAGATCGGGTGTATAATATCATTCAGTAAATGTTTCGAATTTTCCTGATGGTATTCCCGTCTTGTGTGATGCGTCTGAATCTGACCGACGGACCCGGGTTCCGCATTAGTCCATGGGGTACGCCACCTCAAATTCAAAGCACAGCTCGTCGTTGGTTCATTCTCAGTATTGGGTGGCGATTCCAAAGATGAATGTTCTCGGAAACCCATTGTCATAGATTTTCTCGACCAGGAATTTAAATGTTCTGGACGAGCGGTTGACCACAAGGAGGCTAGTTTACGAGGGAATATGTATATCAAATTTAGATCACAATCTCCCCATACATGGCAGTTTGTCACTGAATTTTTGCAAAATCCCCTATTGGTGAGCAACAGCGTCCTTGAACTCGACCATCCACACGACCTCAAGCCCTCCACGACCTTTTCCTTCTTTTGTCTCCTTGTATACCGCGCTAGAGCTAACCTGACTCATCTCTGCAATCCCGAAGAAACTAATCGAATCCACACGGTCTTACCGCCGTTAATTTTCATATCAGGAGACTCCCTCAACCATGGTTAATATTCTCCCTGTTTTCTGCCGCAAAAATAATTCTGATATTTGACCGCTGGCATTGTAGGGTCAAACGCTATCTTCCCCAGGTTCGTCAACGTCCGAAAGGCTCCCGTGGACCGTTCTTTGAGATAACAGCCATTTTCAGCTACGACAAAAACGTCGGAAACGGGCCAGAGTGGTCGGTTTGCGTATGCTGTAACGGAGATGCAAGGATGGAGAATAAGTCAGTCTGTTCCTCCGATAGTGGCGCCCGTTGGCCATCAAGTTCTGTCTGTGAACCTTCTGACCTTTATGTGAACAGCGATGGAGGATGCTCATGCGATTGTGCCAGATCTTGAGGAGAATTCTGGACCGAATACTTTCTTTGCTGTATATGATGGACATGGCGGTGCGTTATCAGTTCTCATCGACATCTCTTCAGCCTGTCTCAATTGCACAATAACTCCAGGGAGTACTGTTGCCCGATTCGCAGGCCTGAATGTGCACAAACGATTGTTGAATGAAGAGTCATACAAAGCAAAGAACTACGAAGAATCTTTGAAGAGAGCATTTTTAGGTACTGATGAAGATATGCTGGGTAGTGCGTACACCATGTGCTTGCCGCCGTCTTCTTACTCATCGCTATTTGCAAAGACCCCGCTCATTCTAGAGACCCGTCAGGGTGTACCGCCGTCGCCGCGCTCGTCACGGACGATAAAATTTACGTCGTACGTCATCTACCTCGCCGTTCTCTCACGATTTTCCGACTTATTCATCTAGGCTAATGCCGGTGACTCACGCTCGGTGCTGAGTATCAAGGGAGAAGTAAAGCCTCTCAGCTTTGACCACAAACCAACAAACGAAGGTAACCATTTCAACATCTTCTCCTGCAGTCAACTAATAATTCTCTTCACGTAGTTGAGAGGACCCGGATTGCCGGCGCCGGTGGTTATATTGAGTATGGGCGTGTCAATGGTGTGCCCCTTGTTTCTCATTTTTGACTGGTATCGTGATGTTTGAATTGATCAGGAAACCTCGCACTGTCCAGGGCGCTGGGCGATTTTGAATTCAAAAAGAATTACAGTCTTTCACCTGAGAAACAAATAATAACGGCCGATCCTGACGTTACTTGTCACGAAATAACCGAAGAAGATGAATTCTTAGTGTTAGCTTGTGATGGTGAGTATGGTCGATTTTCAATAGTCTTGCTATTAATGTCAAATAGGAATATGGGACTGTTTGACATCACAACAGGTCGTCAACTTTATACGCTATCAGGTGTCGGAAGGCAAGGAACTGTCAGAAATCGGCGAGATGATGTGTGATCATTGTCTTGCACCGGATACGTCCTCTGGCGCTGGCATTGGTTGTGATAACATGACCGTTCTCATTGTTGCCATTCTCCACGGGCGGACAAAGGAAGAGTGGTATTCATGGATAACAGATCGTGTCAAGAAGAACTACGGTTACGCGACACCTAACACACTGCCGCAACTGTATGCGCAAAGCCGGTTAATGTCTTTTCGGGCAAGAAGGGAGGCCCAGGAGGCAAGGGAACGGGCGAGACAGGAGACGGATGACACCCATACCAACGGCTACCTCACATCTTCAGCTTTTGGGACCTTCGCACGTGTTTTGGGCAGCACCGGTGGGATATCCTATCACCCGGGGGCGGGCATAATCACCGACGGCGGATTGATGTTTGGTACCGATGACAGCGATGAGGAAGAGGACGATGACGACGAGAATTCAGCCACGGGCGCTGTTTCATACTTTGAACCAACGAAAAACCTCAAAGCTCAGTTGGCTGAGTTCGAGAGGGACATTCAGGAGGAGGATGGCTTGGATGATGACATAGATGCTCCTATTGCGGACCATTTCGAAACATCCGATGATATGGACGGCATGGAAGATCCAACGCTAGTAAGCCATCCCGACGGCTCCAGTTCATTGCCTTCAAAGCAAGAAACGCCTCCTCCGCCAAATCTGCGAGTGAATGGTGACGTTCATCATGTCGAGCAACTGAAGTCGACACCTGGAGGAGATGAACCTAGTCCGGCTGTGAAGGTGGAGGGTTTGATGGACACGAGCGAAGATCCCTTTAAAGTATAGCGATGGGTACCTAATGGCTGGATGTATCTGTTAGTTTTCTCTTTCTCTCGTCTTTCTGTGTCGTCTACTGGGTTGCTCTACCTCATATATCTATTGGCTCTGTACCACCGTCTTCCGATATCCTGATGTAGCACTGTGCATACACTAATAGCATCGACAGTTTTTACATTTGTGATCACTACTTAGTATATCATACATCATCGACACGTTCCTCTCGCCAGTATTTACTTACATTACCCAAATCTCAATTCCTTTTCGTTCTTTCATATGTCTTTTATGGTGACCAATTCATTTTCGGCGAGGCATATAATCATCTGCCCTCCTCCTTGCGTCTCGATGGTTCCTACTCCCAAAAGAGACCCACCTATGCCGTCGTTGACTTTAAGTATGGCCTGTTTAGCCCATTGTTCCGTTGGGGGCACAGCGCGGTAGATGTATACGTTTGCACCCCTGTTTTGAGCACCGCTTTCGAAGGCCAGCACGGCGCCGTTGGTATGATATATAAATCTAGTGTCGCGCTTCGATGCGAGAACAAAAGCGAGCGCTGAATAAGTGGACGTATGGATCCATTCAGATGCATCTTCAGATCCAAGAGTAAAAACCGGTCCGTCGACACTTTCTTTGGTGATTAGAGAGACATTCGGGGTGGCGCTGCCAGGAAATGGTGTGGACAGAAGTCGGATCGGAATCTCGTGGGACCTTGAGGCCCAGGAAGGGCTGTCTCCACTAGTTGTAATCCAGGTCAAATACGCCTGTCGGCCCACAGAGCCATCTACTTCTTCATCAATCTCGCCCTCAGCAAAACTGGGTACTCCTCTTCCTAATCCCAACCCGCTCAGATCCTCTCCGTCCCTGAGGGCAGCTGTGTATTTTTCTAAGGCTTCTCGGATTTTAACCAGCTCTGAGGGATCAAGGGTCTCAGGGACCTCGACACCATGGTTCTTGAACACCTGCATCCATCTTGTTCCTTCGTGCTGCTTTTCCAAGTGAAGAGTCAGCAGCCCAAAGGAATGCTCCGCCTCTCGGTCCCACGTCCATAGGCACGAGGATAAATCAATCTCACCCCAGAATGCCTCGTTGTGATAATCTGGGAAAGGGATAGCTTCTAAGGCTTCGCCGTGGATGTGCAGGGTTAATGAGTGGGCAGAGAACTCGACGTGGATATTGGTTTTCGGCGTAGTATACGGAAGGGGGAAGGCGATTGTGAGGGAATCAGACGTCTGGTACCAAGAGTAAGGAGGGGGTTTGGTGGGGCCATTCTCTCTGCTGTCAAGATTCTCGTTGGCTCGTGGTATTGGAGCAATTTCATCTGGCTTCGGCGAATACGACGGAGTAGGGGAGGTTCCATTCTTTCGGTACTCCGAACCACCGACTACTAAGTGGCATTGTCGAGATGGGACGTAAGCGACATAAGTAGGAACGTCGTCGCCCCGTCGCTGCCAGACAACATTCATCGTCTGGACATCAGAGGACACAACATCGAGGGCGACAATGCTCGCTGCCCACACGTCGAAGTCAATATGGGCATGTTTCTTTGGAACACCATCGCCATCTGCGTAGTTCCGGGACGAGAGAACTGCTATAACAGCGCCCGAAGGTGCAAAGTCCACGGAATGGATGCGGAAAGGGAGACCAGGGGACGATGGTAGTTGGTAGGAGGATATCAACTCGAAAGGCCCTATTTCTGTAGTCCGTAAGACATACAACGAACCGCTGCCATCGGCAAGAAAAACGACTGAGGATGACAGAAATGCCGTCGAAGGGTACTCCTTACGATGTGATTCAATGGAACTGGATTCGATTGATCGTGGTATCTCAAATACGACACGAAAATTGGGTTGCCCGGTGCCCTTGTTCTGAATGAAAATCTCAATCTGTAGCTGCTATATGGAGAGCGCTCACCGGCGCCAGATAGATAGCAATAAGATTGAATTGTGAGTCGACGTATACAGCATGTTTGCCGCAAGTTGCAAGGTGATTGTGAGTTATCCTGCTCTGCATTTCTTTAAAGGTTAGTAGGGATTTGTTTGACGACGTGACCTGGGACGCCTTGTGCTCTAGATTATATCGAGTTACAACATCATCTTGAGAAATGGCATCTAGTTTGTACCCTTCGAATCGAGGGTTAATCAATTCTTTTTGAAGGCGGAATGAAGCCATGGCTCGACGGTGTGATGTTAAGAGACAAAAGTCAACTCCGGGCCGTGCCGTACCGGTACGATGGACCTACGGCAAATCACGACGTTGATACTTACAGTCCACCACTTCAGTCTTGAAAACGGGAACAGCATGAGGCCTCTAGACTCGTAATAAACGTCTCCCCCGCCATTTTTCTCTTGCTTGTACCATCGAGAGTGACCAGAGACGGTCGTTAACCTACAAGGCACTCTTAACAAACGTTTCTTGACGTTCGGAAGAGTCGGTCTGCCTATATCTTGGAAGCAGCTGTGATATGAAGTGCAAAGTTGCAAGCCACAATAGTCTGCTAAAGATGGAGTAGTGAAATTACAGTTAAGTCATACAAACCCTCCGTGAATGCGATAGTTAAAGATGAGGTTCAGAGTTGTGGCTACTATCTCAGTGACTCCGAACAGTGCTATCACAGGGAACACAGAACCTTGGTACAGACGCAAATGACAGATTACTGCTGGTTAGTATACATCTCGACGGTTCGCTGACCATAGATCACATCACAAATGGGTAAACTGACATCTATATCGAATTGGAGGAAGAGCAAGGCGTCTAGTCCAACGGAAAACAGGGTTGTCGTAACGTTGGATTTTGTCAAGATGAAGTATTGCAATCGGCTATTGCTTGATATAACTTGTGCTCTAGTCTCGGGCTATCACAGGTAGTCGCGACAACGCTAATAACCAAAGGGGCCCGCGTCAATTTTCACTCATGGCTATGTGCTTCTCCTGGATTGTGCATGCCCTAGCTTTGATTTCCACCGAAGGAATAGCTCCGGCGACGAATATCAGTAAGTCTAGTCTTGAAATATGTTCAAAGAACAACTGAAGTACATACATTTAGTACCCTCCGTACAACAGGCAGTTGTGAGTGATTCCTTGGCACCAGTGGCTCCCATCCTGTCCTAAACAATCAACACCGGCCTTTTCAATAGCGTCTTCTCAACAATAGCAAACCATCTGGAAAAAGAAAAAAACACCCTTCGGAACCTGTATTCAATGTATAACCTGTTCTCAGGCCCGAACCCTAGGCGAGAAGATGTACTCGACTTCCACGTAACACGAGCAGAGTTTCGCACACCGCTGTCACCGTTTCTCACAGAGAAGATCAGACGATAACAGAGATGAGCACCATCGGGATACTGAAGGATGTCATTCCAAGTCCAAAACGCAACTGGCTTCCCTTCCAAAAAGTTCCCTCAAGACCTGAGGGGTTAAAAAGATTACAACGATGTACAACTCGAGACTGTGATTATCAGGTTACAATCTGGACACTGTTAATGATTGAACATGTTTCGAACGTTCGATGCATACCACTTTCTAGGCATTTCTTTACTCCCATGACACCAGGACGAAAGCATTCAGCGAGAGCGAACTTCAGCAGCTCCTGTTATATGTCGCACATCGCCTGTGAACAACAATGGGCGGTGAACGCCTACCTCTATAATCCAGTATTCGAATCATTGCTCTAAAATGATCGGTATTCGTCTCAGGTGAGCTATAATTGTGCTAAATCCAGTTTCTTTTCACGCCGCTGTTGAGCTTCTATGCGTTCTTGACGAGCCAGTACGTCAACTGACGGATATGCCCGGCATGAACCTAGACTGACGGCGGATGTGCGCTCACCGCTGTTGAGATGTTGGATTATCCTTCGAAAGTGAAGCTCCTCTTGAGCTTCCAGAATGCAGCATCCACGAACCAGGCTGCGCAGAGATAGCGCAGAGAAGGATGAATGCATACACGGCGAACGGAAGAAAAATCACCGAGTTTCAAAAGCATAAGTATTAAATACGTCTGATTTCTCCTCGTTCAGAGGGCTTAGAAGCGAACTTCATTGAAGTAGGTGCGCTAGCTGGCATATTAAACACGAGGAGGCCTATTGAAACTGGCACTACTGGACTCAACCTAGTAGGTACTAGGTAGCAAAGTTGCTTAAATCCGTAGCAAACGCGACATGAGGTACTAAAGTATGAGAACCGAACAACTAAATGCTTTCGCCACGAGAAGCTCGAATATCTCACACCCCCGCCATACCTTAGTCTATGGGCCTTGTCTTCGCTCACATCGAGGCTGTCCGCTCCAAGATTATGACATCGGCCATCCTCCCGTACTTGACAAAAAAAGTTAGAAATTAGCTCGGCTCGCTTTGCTCGCCCAATCCTCTGAGTGACGGGTTGCTCAAGTTCGTATCCGAACACGCCCGCGGAGAGCGCCTCGCGGTACACAAGAAGCTATCGGAACTAGTGGATGACTTGAAGAAGTGGCCGGAAAGACTGGGTATAAGTCACAGATTTCAAGCCATCGCACTAACGCGTTTCGTTCCTCCTTAAATGCCGCATAACGGGACAGATTTTTAGGTATACAATGTAAATATACTATATAAAGCAGTCCACTAGTCTGTCTCAAGAAATGTTCTTAGTACCAGTGTAGCGTATTAGTAAATGTCTTTTACAAGAAGGTCAAGATCAAACCAGCAACCAACGAGATACCTAGCACGCCCCGGCTAACGCTGTTCACCGACATTGCCCCGCTTGTGCTTGCGACACTTGCGCACAGAGTACCGTCGGATTTCAGCGCTGATGTCGGGAGAATGATCTGTTATCTCATTAGTCGTTTTTCACGCACGATGTCACTTGAAAGACTCACTCTCGGTGCACCACTATCAGCAGAGGCACTCAGTGCACCGCTGCTTGAGTCGACAGTATATGTTTTACAAGTCAACACATCCACCACGGTCTCTCCCTTATTATAGACTCCGGAAACGCTCCAGGACGCGGACCCGGAAGAACCCACGTTCGTCAGGAGAGCGAGCATGGGAGGCTTGGAAATGGCAATTGCGCCTATGTCGCTTTGGGACACAAAGGACATCTGAGAAAAAAAATGAGAGATTGTTAGAAACACGAGAGGGGCGCGTTACCTTGGTGGTCAAAAAGCTAGAGCTAGCATTGACAGCCAATTGCCGGGCCGTGTTGACCGCTTTGATATGCGTGACGAGGTCCTTGTCTTCTTGGTATCCGCTGAACCAGAGACTACGAGAAATCACTTAGCATAACTACAAACATGCGTTCAAAGGAATGTTGGAACCCACGCTTCGCGATTGAAAGGGTCCGCGGCACCTGTATAGCCCTGCTCCTGGCCCTGGTAGAGAATGGGAATACCGTCGTGGATGAACGGGAAACTGATGGCGTTCTTAACCAAGCCCGTGTCAGTGGTGTGAGACTGGAATCGCGGCTGGTCGTGGTTTTCTAAGAAAGCACCAGTACCGAACAGGCCGTTTTTGTATGATGACTGCGCTTGGGTGACGGCGCTTTGAATGGCTGAAAGGTTGCCAGATGTGGTGTTGAATGCTTGAACAACGGGGTACCAGGTAGGGTAGTCTAGAACACTATCCAAAACCTCTGAAGATGTGCGTGAGAATGTGATTCAACAAGAGACAGGAAGGATTTACGGGTATAGTCACTAGTATAAGTGATATTGTCAGTCAATACCTGTAGGAGATTCGTTAAGAAAGCAAGATTTATAGGTTTGATGGCGCACTTCTCCAATAGTAAAGACACCAGCTGCGGAGGCAAAAGCAGGCCAAAAGTCTTTGCGGATGTGTTTCACCGTGTCAATTCGAAGACCGTCGATACTGTACGTGTTGACGAAATTAGTGACCCATGAGTTCCATTCTTGGACGACCGTGCTGTTCTCCGTGTCTATATCCATGAGTGGGAGGCTAAGAGAAGCAAAATTGATAAGTTGTCTGCTGAGAAGAATGGCGCACACACTTTGAGTCTCCCAGCCAACACTGCTCGACGTTCGTCTGGTTGTTGTAATCCGTGATGAAACATTGTGGGTGGAAATCTATCTCGGCCGAAAAGGGCGACAGGCCTGAGTAGTCGAATGTTTGCGGGAGCGTTGAGGAATTGCTTGAAGGATTCTGCACGAAACTGATAACGAGTTGACCCCTGAACGGTCCCGAGAGATATATTCAACTCACTGGTTGACCACAATGTCGACCATGAGGTACATCCCCCGTGCATGCAGCGCAGTCGCAAGACTCTTCAGGTCAGACTCGGAACCGTAGTGCGAGTTGAGAGAGTTGATGTCCTGAGTCCAGTAACTGGATCCGAATTGAGTCTGCAATTTGACAAAAGAACGCGTAGCACGCACCCATGGTAAGCATACCCGTACGCCGTCTCTGCCTCGATATTTTTGACAATAGGTGAGATCCAGACGGCATCAAAGCCCATATCCTGGATGTAGTCCAAATGATTGACGATCCCTGTCCAGGAGCCACCACAGTAGATACGGTCTTCAGTGTTACATGTCGCGGAGGAGTCGTTGGAGAGAGCAAAACGGTCGGTAATGATCTAAGGAAACCAGGGTCACCGACTGCGAGTACAGTGCAGGCAAGGTCGGCTCACTTGATAGATGGAACGCGACTTCCACTGATCAGCAGAGGCTGCAAAAACGTGAGGAAGGAAAAGAAAGAGCGACAGGGCAGAGGCCAGTGAAAGCATAGCGAATGAGCGCGAAGAGAAAGGAACGAAAGGAACGAAAGGAACGAGCCTGGACAAGTAAAGAACGAGGACAAGGGTCTTCGGCGGCTTCCTTCCCACTGCGCTCAGGAGTCCGGGCTCTCCCGCTTATCAATCACGTTTCAGAATTTTTTCAAAAAAAAGTTGTATGCCCATTGACAACGTCAAGGCCAACGTTGCCCGCCCTCACTCCAAGGCGCCGCCCATTCATACACTCTGCCACTTCAAAACCGTGGTATTTTGATGTCGGCGTTTTTTTCCCATTTGATATTCATAGTCAATGCTATTTTTGGGTACAACTTCCGTCGACCATATGCCCACTTTCACCGCGCGCCGAGGCTCCGATTCGAATCAAGGCGCCGTATTGAAATTCTTGGGCAAGGAATCACCCAGGCGAAAGGATGAATGATCTATTGACGTACTCGCTGAACGCTAGAAAGCTTTCTAAATCCGGGAATGAGCGAAGAAACGTTGCCATCGCCGTGGGCAGATCGTTCCAAATCCTTCAAAGCGGTGATTGCCTTTTTTGTCATGTGAAGACGCTACTTAAATTAAAAGGGATCAATAACACAATGGAACAGCATCTGTGGTATCGTGTAAAATTAAAGAGGCCCTTAGGCACCATTCAAACCGACAGAAAAGCAGAGTAATCAGTCATAAATAGGTAGGGGCAACAGCCTGGACAAGAGTTTAGAGGACTTCTAAAGGGAGGTAATAGGATAACTCATACCGATCTGCATTGAATAAGAAATTATTCGCAACGTCCTCGCCCTCCAAAAACCGGTTGGGGTATATCACTGCGGACAGCGCTTAGTACCACATCTGCAGCCAGAACTATGCGTTTACCCAAATGTCCACACAGCTCGCCCAGCAACTTTTCCATTTCGTCTCGCTCAGCCTTCGTAAAAGGTTCCGTGCTTCTAGTAGACCGGGAGCGAGCACGGGCAGGCTCCTTGTCCGCTACACCAGCAGAGCTATTCAGATCTGGCTCTTCGTTTAAATGCACATGCTTATCAGAGTGCTCTGCTACGTGTTCGGCATGAGCTGGAACCTCGCTAGAAGCAATGGTGTCATCTCCAGTCTCAGATGGAACTCTTCCGACTGGTTCAAGTGTAGTCGAATCTGCCGCCTAGATATGGTTAATGTTATGTTTAATTGAGTTCCCGGGAGAGGGCTATTCTTACTGGTTTGTTCAGGCGCTCGTGATGCAATACGAACTCCTTGTACTGCTTCCAAGTAGTGACGAGGTCATCCGGAACAGCGTGAAACACTTTCCGATATATCTCCGTCTAATGGAGGTAATAGTTTAGTGCGCCACCACAAGGAGGAATATATTTTGTCCACATACATTATGGACAGCACATGCAACCCAAACGTCCTTCCAGAATGCGTCTGATACGGGATCCTCAAAACCATTGGCATCAACATGAGGTCGGGGCGTTGGGACGGTCCACTTGTTGTTTTGACCTAGCTTACTCCCCAGATTTTTACGAAGCGTTGAACGCGCTCTCGGTACCGTACGTTCTTCGTCAGACCCACTATCTATTCCCGTACGAAGATGCGGGGACTTATCATCTATTTCGGGAGATCTAGAGGCATCGACAGGTGTCCCGTGAAGATTTCCGTTCGATGTGAGAGCTTGATGTGGAGCACCGTTTGGAAATGGCTTGTCCTCGGACTTCCGCTTTATGTCCTGAACCCTGCCATTTGAGGCATGACCATTGGCGGTTGGCCTGTCTCCGTTGAGATGATCTTGAACAACTTTCTCTTCGAGCGTGGTACTCGGCACGTTTTTTCCAGTGCGGGTGTTTTTGGGAAACGTCGTGTTCAGGTCATCGTCAGTCTCCGCCGAACCCTGGGTTGTAGTATGCACTGTTGCTTCTGATGAACCATTCAGTGCTGCAAAAAATAAGCCCTTGAAGCTACAACGGAAAGTCGAACATACCTCGCCTATCATTGTCTAAAGTTGTATGTGAATCACCAGCCACCGAGGACTCAGCAACGCTATTTTCCTGCCGGTGGAGCTGTTCGCCACTAATATTTGAAGGTACTGGTTCCTGCTCAGATTTTACGGGGTCAGAAGCCATTAAGTCTTCTTCATACAAAGCATCGACATCAACGCCGATGTGCTCCCTCATCAGCCGGACTCGTAGGGTGTGAGCAAAACGTCCGACTTTGTAAGGCTTCCCAGCCATAGTACTAGAGTAAATGTCAGAATCGCTTCGACGGCAATAAAGTTCCCACAAACCAATCAATCATATCAGTATCTCGGATTACGGCTGCAATTTCAGAGTCCCTGTCCCCTCTCTGGGATCGTTCGTTGATGTTTGCGCTTCCAATAATGGCAAGTCGGTCGTCTACGATGCAAACCTTCCCATGAATATAGACCTGGGTGCAATGAGCATACTGTCGTTAAAATTACAAATGACCCGACCTGCTCAGTTGTTAACACGTCTCTGAGCTTGCCCCAATTACGAAGGGAGAATACAGTAATATAGTCATCTGGCTGTGAATCGTTGAATTAGAAAGGAGCAATCAAGACAGAAACACTCACGTCGATGCCTTCCTTCCTGAGCCTGCCGAAGATCGAATTGGGGCCTCTGGATATAGTCCGATTTTGACACTCGAGAATGATTCGGATCTGAGGTCAGATGTCAGAAAGGGCGAATGCAAGCATGAATGTCATACTAACAGCACTGCCATCACTATGATCTAGGGCGAACGCGAAGCCTGGGAGTAGAGGGATGACTACACAGCACTTCCAGCGAGTTCCATCGCGATGCGCTTTGATGATCCTGTGAACCAATGCGTCACCTATCTTGTTTTCAATCCTGACGTCGTTGACGGTGGTACTGGCAATCGTGAGTCGATTAGGGGAAGAAGGCAGACCATACAACCTACGAAGTGATGAAGAACTGATTCTCGATGTATACAAAATGTTCTGACATCTGAATCGCTATTTGGAAAAAATTTCAGTGGTATTCATATTTTCGATGGTATTGGACAGACCCTTGAGATACGCATTTTGTATAGAATGTTCAATACGGCTGGCGGTTCCTAAAGACCAGGGACCTGCTGAACGGCAAATCTGCATCTCGCATGTGCCGGTCAAACCCATTTGCGTTAGTTCGCCGGGTCTGAATTCCGGAGGTGGCAGGAGGAATGGCATGGCTCTGGAATGGTTCTAAAACAGTTTTTACAACGTATACACAAGTCAACGCGTCTGGATGCATACCTTGATTCTCAAAAGATAATTCCACCTAAAGACATCCTCATCAATGCTAAGGAAAAACATCTATCAGACAATAACACACCTCTGCACGAAATGCCGAGCCAGATCACGGGCGGGTTGTCCAACGACTTGCATACCAACGTCGTGCCTGAAATGGCATCAGCGGCTGCAAAGCGTTGTAGAAACCAGCTCACCAAGGCATGCGAGGTATCTTCGTACGGTCGTACATGTCCTCCTGAGGCTTGTTGAGAGTATGGAAGTCTGAGATCCGAGCATTGCTATAGTCCTTGCCTGACCAAATACCAAGTAGTTGTAAAAAAAGTCAATGGGATAGGAATTCTTGCTTACCGGGCCATATTTGATACGACTCATCTTCAATGTCATCCGTAACTGCATGTTGAGGAGTATCCCATCTGAGCTCTGCATGTCAACAGATAACTTTTAAACATAATGCAATCGTTACCTTCCAAAGCAGGCGTCGAGTCCTCCCATGAATGCTATGGCTTGATCTATGACGCAAAGTTTCTCGTGCTGTCGTCGAAGACGTCAGATAAAACGACAGCGACAGAATCCTTAGAACTTACATGTGCCCAATAGAAAGTTCCTGTCTGGAAATGTGACGGCGAGCGTTGAACCATGATATTAGGATGTAGGGACGCTAGACGCTGCTTTGTATAACTGATCCAATCTGATGAGAATGTGGACAGGGAAAAGAGTATGAATCTTACTTGCTATCTGTGGGCGTTGTCCGGCTCGAAACCTCTTTGCTGTTTCCATCCGGCTAGTATTCTAAAATCCATGTGTACAAACCTCAACACTCACTAGACAATGATGCAAATCTTGACACCTTCCTTAGCCTTCCTCTCTAACAAATGATCTAGTCGATAGCGCTCTTTGTTAGGTCGACGAAGCTGAAGTTCTGAAATGATGTCAAATATAGCGCCAACGCGTCGTATCATTCCTACCTGGGGACAGCCACCAATCGTGGATGTAGATTGATTCTCTTGCAAGCAGGATAGCACGGGATAGATTCCAGAAGTAGTCACGCTTGTATATTTATTAATCGGTGCTGACATCACACAAAGGAGGCATAGACAACTCACCCCATCAACAAGCCACTGTGCTGCAACGTTGAGCCGTATCGGAGCAAAACTATCGAACCTGTTGGTCCCAGTATAATGCGAGGCCGCAGCCACCCGCTCGAAGGCTGTTATCCACTGGAGCATCTGTCTCTTTACGTAGCAAAACCATTAACATCTGCTTATGACAAGCTAAAACCAAACGGACCTCATTCCGGGCATACAGCCTCAACCGCATCTGCGAATTTGATATATAAAATGTATGTTTTGATACGTCAGTTTGATTCTTCTTCTTCTTCTTTTTCTCAGCTTGCCAAGGCTCGCCGTCAACCATGTCCCGAGGGTCTGCACCACCTGAAAGAGGGTTGGCGTTGGTAGACGGGTCAAGCATGGGAGTCGGAGCATGCGATGCCACGGAAGAGGAAGAAGAAGAGGCGCCATCTTGGGCTTCTTCACCGTGACCGGGATCGAAATGTGCACTGTGATTGAGATGAAAAGCTCGCGAAAATTGACCCTTTATAGATCCCATCAAAGACATATGCTCAGTTTCTGCGCTTGCTTCCGGTTTGCGTTCCTTCCTTTTCAAATGCGAGCCATCCTCGTTGTGTGTATCAGAATGAAGAAGACTCAGCCCTTGTCGATAATATCGCTTAGGACGCTCAATCTTGAAATCGGAATCCAGTAGAAAGGCATCCCAGACAGTCAACTACATGACGTCAGAATCCATATATGAAGCTCGCAATTTGCGTACCTCTCCTGGCTCTACAAGTGCTACCAAGTAACTTTCTCGGACGGCGCACCATCTCGACTCTCGTTTGGCCCTCCAGCTTGAACCTTTGCGCCCAAACTCTCCTTCTTCGGCATCTATGCGCATATAGCCAGCTTTATATTGGGCACCTCCAGATTGGGAAAGGTACATAGAAAGGGCACTGATCTCAAGAAAACTAGCCAGGCGGTTCGCTGCGGGATGAAACATCTGGGAAAAGGTCAAAAACCTGTCTCGGAGTCGGAAAGGGACATACAACAGCACGAATAAGATTTATAAGATAATTTTCCAGGGCTTCGCGCTGTAAACGAGCAAAGTCGGCGTGTCCAACTTGATTACCTTTTTCTCGGCTCTCTTTCTGTAAAAATTTAAAATAAGGTAAACCTGTTGCTACATTAGTATCTAAATTCGAGAACAGACGGAACATCAGCGCACTAGTCTTGGGAAATTCGGGTAGCTTTTCGACGTTTCGTTGTAGGGCATTGGATAAACTATAATGATAATGCAGAGAGATGAAGTCGCGAAGTTCACGATATACTACCCAACGCGCAGCACCGTTTGCATATTCGCATTCGATTCTGAACACGGATTTATGACCATGTAGCGGATGTAAACTGTCGCTAACACGGATGCGAAGTCGGTGGAAGAGTACGGGGACGCGTCGCAGGTCATTTTCGTCACGCTCGAACCATAACCGTAACATAAGAGTCGAGAGCCCTCCGGTGATGAGTTCGTCAGTAATATTTACGGCATTAGACGTGACAGCTGATGGTCCTGGCGTTATGGGACTATGGGAGGGCTGATTAACGACGTTAGGAATTAAAGAACGTAGCCGTCCCCATTTTGGCCCCGTCTTTCGCTCGGGAGGACCAGGTGGTCCTGACGATGTACGCCGTAGACCAGAAGGAGGGAGCTTAGAGCTTTCCTCGCCATCAGTCACTGGTTCTCTTGGGCGATCTTCTACACTGACACCATCGAAATCAAAGCCGCTCTTCTCTTCCTTTGGAGATTCATGAAACCATTTGAGAGGATTCCAACTCTCGTCAAGAAGTTTACTCTCCCTCTTCTTCCCTTTCTTGTCAGCGGAAGCGTTCCTGACCTCCAACGCGTCGCGAAAGTCTGTGCTGGGAGACACGAAAGGGAAGTCGTCTTGCTGTTCCAAGTCAGAATCAGGCTTTGCATCACTGTTTTCGTGCCTTGAGTTATTCCTAGAGGTGGCGGGAGAGTTTGGAGTCGAATAACTGTACGACAGAGACCGCGGTGGGCCAGTTCTCATGGACGGAGTACTAGGCGGGGTCCGGAAATGTGCAACACGTTGTTCTTGGCCCGATACTCTTGGAGTTGCGTGAGAGGGACTCGAAAGGGCAGACCGTGGATGGTCTTCCTCTCCAGAAGACACGCCATGTCGCCGGTCATTTGCGATAGTCTGTCCAACTATGTCTGCTATACGCGGCATGACAAGGCACCAATATCTTGGTACCTACAAGGCGCGCGAATACAAGGGTCGGAAAATGCGATATATAGTGGAATATTGTGACGCTGAGTGGGAACAGAGAGGTGATGGTGGTAACGGAGCAAGCTAAGGAGAGGCAATGGATGTGATAATAGACGACGTTAGACCAAATTTGTGAAACCTTTTGATGGTGACGTCATATCAATCTAGCTTCCTTACGCAAACTACGTAGATATTCTACACTCCACCGTCGTCAGGCAATTAGCAGCACCAGCACCAGCTTTGCGCCCGAATACTGCGCCTGCAGTTAAGCCACTTCCACCAGGGTAATTATTGTAAAAAAGTCCTCCTACCATTTCCCCAGTGCAAAAGAGACCTGGAATTGGCTGTCCAGATTCTTCAGAGATGACTCCAGCTGTGTCCGGATCGATGGCCAAGCCCCCGAATGTGAAGGTAATTCCACAGCAAACCTTGACAGCCATACTAGCGAAATCTATTAACGGAAAGTACTCGAAATAGTATCCGACTTACAAAGGAGGCTGATTGATCGGTAAAGCCCAGTTTGATTTGGGGATGTCAAGTAGGCAGCCGTTTGACTGCGTGGAGAGCCCATCTTTAATCGCAGGATCCCACTCCTGGTCGGGAAAATCTCTCTGGTGCCGTTCAACCGCCGCATTGAACTCTCTCAGTGTTTGAACAAGCGTGTCCGGGTTTTCCAACCCTTTGAAAGAGAGCTCGCACGCCAGTTCTTCAATACTATTCGCCATCATCTTTTCAACGATTCCATCGCCATATTCTTCCTTTCTTAACGAGCCGATGACTTTCGCATCCCATATCTGGAAAGCGATTCCTCCGGGCTGTGATAATATCGCCCGTCCAAACTTCGCATAAGTATAGTTTCGGAAGTCTTCACCTTCGTCAACAAACCTTGCCCCGTCGGAATTTACCATAACTCCTAGCGGGTAACCGGATTTCGTGTACTGGTTAGTTACGTCCCGTGTCCCAGTATCATCTGGAGCATCGGCATCCCACGCAGTATTGTGGCACCCCGCCCAGTCACCTGTGAACTTAGCACCTACGGCCCGGGCGAGCTGGAATCCATCACCCGTGTTATAAGGTGTTCCCCGAACCTAGTTGGCCAAAAACGTCGTTATAACCGTGAATCAGTGGACGGGCCATACGACGGACCTTGGCCCTTTCCCACTCAGGCCCCAAGTGCCTGATTCTTAGCTCAGAACTTGCTTCAAAGCCCCCAGCAGCAAGGATAACTGCAGAGGTCTTCAGAGAAATATTATCCCCGTTCCTCCGAACGACAATTCCCGAGATCGCATTGCCTTCCTTCAGAAGTTCCACGCAAGGGGTATCAAACCAAAGCTCGACACCTGCCTTGCCTAGGGTATCTTGATGTGCGGCTATGAGCCCTTTTCCCCCGGATTCTACACTGAGAACCATTCCTCCCCAAAATTTCTGTCGTCCGTGAACTTCGTATGCTTGGCGATTGAAAGAAAGCACAAAGGGAACTTCGACAGATTGAGCGAGCCATTGTATCGCGTCCCGTGAATTGTCAACCACAGCAGTAACTAGTGCGGGGTCTGCTTTGCCGTTCCCAAGCCGCATGATGTCCTCAAAGAACTGATCGCGAGTATATGGTTCCATGTCGATGCGATCGACTATATCTGAAGACAGATTGCTTGCGATAGGCAGTAAGTCTTGCAATCCACCGTGCACGGTCCTGTGGGCGCCAGCAGTGAAGTATCCATTCCCCCCTACCCAAGCTGGAGGACACTTATCGACGATCAAAACTATCAAGCGAAATGAGATGTTTATCCAAATCATCAGATCGGCCTGACCTTTCTGACACCCCGCTTCCAGGGATGAAAGTGCGGCACAACTTCCCGCATGACCCGAACCAACAACAATACAATCAAAGTATGTCATGAGCACGTCTGTCGTTGAAGATGCAACTTTGCAAAAGAAGAAGGGGCCGGATGCACATTGCATATCAGAACCAACGGACGGCATATCACGTTGTCTCATGCCTCCTTCGTGAAAGGTCCCGAAAACCAAGAAAGACCGTCCACGCATGCATGACCTGTACGCAGACGGCTCCCTCGTCTGCTGAGACACACAATCGCAGAAATCAAGAGTTAGAGTGCATCATAGCTAGTGAGCCTGATGGATAGACAACACAAGGACGGCTACGAACAACGTTCCTTACCGGCCAGCAAACTGTCATGATGATTCTGGCTAGCAGTATCGCCTTCCGGTCCACTCGAGCATGGACAGCGGTCAGCTGAGGCGCTTGCATGATGCATCTACAATCAGATATGGTTTGCTCTGAGGTGTTGAAACCCTCCATATATCGTTCAGGTACATAGAAGAGGCCTAGCCATCTGAGAATAAGGTGGGCGACGAAATACTACTCCGGATCAGCAATCTCGATAGTTAATACTGCAGGTTTGATGACCTCGTTGATATTTATCGGAGATATAGAGCATCCAACATCGGCGAAACTGCCTGTACTACAGATGAGAAAGAGACACCTAACGAAGTAAGAACAAACACGGGAGACCCAACTAGTCATGCTATCAACACTCAAGCCATATTCATCCGAGCCACGGTGGCTCCTCCTGTGTTACCATCGAAAGTTAGGAAATTAGCGATTGGGGGTTCTCGGCCAGCGAGAGACTTTAGTATGTCCTGCGCTAGCATACCGCCGACGATCGCGCAAACTGGAGAAAACTCATGACCTGCAGTGGTCGATATTGACCTAAAAGCACTTTCAGAAGAAACAAACCGAGAGTAAAGGAAAGGTAACTTGCTCGACAAGGTCTCTAGGAATTGCCGTCAAAACCTGCTTGTTTATGTCCGCCGAAGATATCAATGCGTTCGCTGTGGTTTCTAATTCTTCCACTTGAGTAACACTGTCGGGAAGGACTCCTTTGTGTATTGACTGGAACTCCCACAGTGCTAGAGCCGAGCATTTTCCATGAATATTGCATGATGTCACGATCAAGCAACCCACCAAGAATCATGAAAAGGACCGAAGGATTGAGTTCTTTAGTTTGCCTTTTTGTCAACGCGGACCACTTGTGACGTAGAGCATCTCGAAGAGGGGAATACGCGGCTGTGACCTTGATATTCTTCTGGGCAGTGTTGGGAGCAGTACGGTCGCTGTAAATGTGCCAGCGAGAGGGGTAAACTTGCCGGTAGTGGATCAAGCTAAAAGAGACTGGACTCACGGAGCAATGTACTCGTGATTGAGTAGATCGCAGAATATGTAACCCACAACGCCATAGGTACCCCCGCAATAAAAAGGGATGCGGAGCCGCCGACACAGGTCATTTACCCGGATCTTGAAGAGGCGACTTAGAATAGCAAAGTAAGTATTCGAAGTGAAGGACTCACAAGACCATCTCTGTCCCAATCAGTCACACATACCAGATCTACGGATCCAAGCGTTTGTTCAAGTGCTGCCTCATCAAGCAGGGTCAACGTTGTGATAGCCTCCACCGTCACGAGGGGATTGAGACTCTCAACTCTTGATTTCGCAGCAATTACTCTCTACACCACAGCCGAAGAATTGCCATCAAATGTCCGTTAGAAAGACGCAAAATTGCGAAGCTTACCTTCTGACCGACATCTTCGTCTCGGAAAAAGAAACCGGCCCCAAGGTCTTCCTCAGTAACGTCTGCGTCATCGACCATGACAAGCTTGCCTATGCCAGCCAAAACAATGTTTTTGATGACTTCAGTTGCAGTGCCTTGCAATCGTACAACGAGAATCGCAGCATTACGCATCCTATCGCGCCAATCAGTCTCAGAAAGTCAGACCGCAATCCTCATTCAAAAGAAGCTCTTTGAAGGTCCATGTGGGGAAATAAAATCACAGAAATTCACCTTTGTTGAGCTTCGATTCCCCACAGACGGATCTGCCGGTCGTAGCGACTTTGTTCTTCTTCCGTGAATTCTGTAGCCGACATGATTGATCAAATTCTTGTATTTTAGTTGAGATATCGGGAAAAGGAGAAATTATAACAGTGATCCTCGGGATGTTGGATGCTGAGTGAACGAAAACAGAGTCGCGTTCGTCACAAAACTCACAGTCCTTGGTCACATAATTCCCTTTTACGGTCAGGCACCGGTCACTTCGGCCTCGAACCCGAAGGCAATTTGCGATTGATGATGATCACCAATGCAATTTGAGTTGCTTCGTTGCTTTCCAAGGCCAAAAGATCCCATCTGTATTCACAAATGCGCAGCAAACGTAGTAACCAAGCCAACTTTTATTTCGTCGACTAAAGGGCAGTAAGGTCAGCTGGGCTACACACAATAGATGTTGGATACTATTCGATAACAATGCGACAGGGTAAATTAGCAATACACAGTAGGTGCTGCTATGCAGCTAAAGCAATATGCGAAGGGCGCGGGTATACCACAAAGAGAAAGCCGAAACGATAGATACAGTTGCTATTATTGTTTTTGCTGAAAGACTGCCAGAGTTCCTTTAGCTCATCATGACCATTCCGTCGCCACTGGACGTGCCATCTCGGTCGTCGTCAAGTCTACAAGGTACACGTTTAGTAAACCCGCGTCGCAACGAGCATGAGATTTTAGACTCACAAGTAGTTCCTTTCGATCTCAGATAAGATGCTAAGGAAATCCCCTAGATACCCAAGGGTCAACACATCTTTGAAAAGATTGACGAGCAAACAATGACTCACAAAGGTAGGCGTGGGCACGCGCTGCTGACGCCGGCGCTATTTCAGCTTTTCTCACTGCATCCAGCAGCGTAGATGCGACAAATCGCACTTTATGGACCTGGAGGAAATAGCTCAAAGGCTGAAAACACAAAGATCCATAAAATCTAACTTACCAAACTAGGTCCATTGGTGGCGATCGACTGAATTGGGATGCTGTAAGTGTCGTTCATAACGTTAAGTAACATAGCGCGTTTCAATTAGATAACCCTTGCCTGTGAAGGATGCTCAGCAGTACACTAGCAACAGCCTCTCGATCCTCGGCAACTTGGTGATCGTCAATATTTCCTTGTAACGAGACAACCAGCTCGTCACGGTATTGTTCAATCACAAATCGAACCAGTTGCTTGGGAAAAAAGTCAATATTGCATACGACGCGAACAGGGTTGGCTCTTACTTGAGTCACGTACAAGTTCGCTTGCATGACCAGGAACGGGTTCAATGCATTCGCTCGCGAAGCATGAGGATTATCAAAGAAATCTTTCACCTCGGCAAAGGTTGCTTGTCGGAAACCTGCACCTCCGTATTCTGGAGGGATGTGGGAAGGAGCATGTGTTTGCTTTAGTCGCAAGGGCTCGGGCGCGTGGCTTAACGCCGCAAGGATACGGCCATGAAGTGACTGAACCTCTTCGAGTCGGGCAGTGGCAAACTGCCCTTGAGGCGGAGAACGCTTGTCCACTCGGATACGGACCAGGATCTCTCCGAGAAGTGCGAAAATCCGGGAGGTATAGTTGAGACCCGAGACAATGGCGGTCTTTCCATGTGGTTGAGGAAGGTAAGCGCTAGGGGTGATGCTACAAAGAAAAAGCCAAGGAGATTAGGTGGATCATTATCGCTTAACCAGACTCAAAAACTTACTATTCGTCATCTAGTTCTTTAGGGAAATGAACAGTACAATCCTCGTCACGAAGACAGATCGGCCGACCAAGAAGAACTGACATTGACTTGTCGGCTATAATTACAAATATGTCTAGCGCTCTCACACTCTGACAAAGCAACGCGCTCACCTCCAAAAAGTAGCCAAAAAGTTCTCCGTCTGATCTCGCTCTCGATTGGGTCGAGACCTTCATACGAGGCTTCTTCGTGCATACGCAGAGTAACGGCGATATGCGCAGCTTCACCAAATGCTGCATGCTGCGTGGCGTCATGACCCTCACAGAAGTGATATACGCAATCGCTGTGAGAAGATCTGAATATTAAAATCATATAAAAAGAGAAAGGTACAGACAAATATCGAATAATGACATGCATAGAGGTTGGTGGGTCGTAAGATGCTATAGAAACCTGCCGGCTAGCTTCGTGACAGGTCTGATTGCCTTTTAGTTGGGGAGCAACCAGGACCAACAGTAATGTACGTACCTGGGCGAGCTTCCGAACGACCGGACGATCCATTGGGAGATAGGAACGTGGAACTTGAACGAGCGTTGAAGCCACTGTGGACATAACAAGGGCAAAAAAGAGCGGATCGCGTTCCTCCCGGTGAGCATGAAGGTCAGCCATGAACGACGGTTTGTGGACGCAGGGAGTGAGTGGATACACAAAATCGAAGAAGAGCGCTATAATAAGAGATATCGTGTCTCTCGGAGCAATTTCCTCCAATCTATGCGGTCGGTAATAAAATGAAAGAGGGGGGATTTGTGCTGGTGGCTGCACTGGCATGACCTGGTGCTGTTTATAGGACCAATTATATAAAGGATAAGTATTGAACGCATCGGGCTGAGGAGAATACCCCTTGGATTCATCCTGCGTATTAGATGCGTCAGAGTGGGAGCCGGCGTACGACGAGGACAATGAGCCTGAATAATGGGAATGATAGGTATCTGCCGCGATGGGGTAGCGTGAGGGGGGTATAGGGATAGAAGGAACGGTGGGTAGTGCTGGTATCGGGGAATCCATGAACGAAGAGGGGCTCTTCGGACCAAACGACGGAGACATCAGCGACTGGGGGCTAGTCATAGTCGTCGATGATGGTGATGCAGAGCTATCTGCATCAACCTGGTTGTCAGCTGCTGCTGCTGCTGCTTGGGCTTCATGTAGCCTGCGAAGATATCTATGATGCTGCTAAGTATGGCAGAGCCGAAGAGCGAATGACGGCACCCACAGATTAGGCGGACCTCTCTTTTTGGGCTGGTATTCGTAAGTACAAGGAATTCCGAGCGATATGCAATGTTTGCATGATTGCTTTTGATCGTCGGGGTTCTCTCGAGCGCATCGAACCTTGCGCGCTCTGCAAGCATCACAGCCTTCGATATCTCATCAATGAAGGGCAAATCAAATGACATGACAGAATACGTACTCTGAGACTGCCGCCTAAACAACACAAAGGAAGACGTCAGCAACGGGCATACTCAAAAAAAAATAAGAGAGCCACAACATGAACACGACGTGTAGAAGTGAAGAGGATAGAACAAGGGGGGATAGGAAGAAATGCGGGGGTGGGGCACGGAGAAAAGTCGGGAAAATGGACAGAAACGAACATACTTTCTCTTGCTTTTGCTGATTTCGGCGTGCGGCTCCTTGAGGAGGCCGTCGTCGGAAGGCGGGGTGGCCGAACTCGACTCCTTCTTTGGACGGGCGACAGGCATGGGCGGCAAGAAGTCACAGCAAGCAGAGAGGGCAGATGGGGCCTTGGAAGGAAATGGGACAGTATGTCTGGCCGTTTTGAAGCATGCGTGTAGCACTTTGTTTGCTACTCGGGCTCTTTTTCTAGCTCTTCTTTTCAATGTTATATATCAAACTGGGATCAGGCTCGTAAGGGCAATGGAAACCTAAAAATCAATGTCCTCCGTCCGAATCGAGCACTTTTACACATATGGTTTCCAGAATATCATTCAACAAATATTGTATCACGGGTCCTTACTCCGTTCTCACAATAGACCGCGGTCACTGCTCCGGCCTATCTCCGGTTAATCTTTCGCAACCGGCCAGATTGAAGTTTGGCGATGCACCGTTTTGGATTCCTCAGACTTGCTCAACATTGCTCAGATCACCACAGGATCATTGCCTCCGATCCGAGTTGCGGCTGGTACCTAATTCCACGTGCTCCATTTTGTCGGTCGTAACATTTCCCCCGTTTCTTGGTTACCCAAAAATTTCTATTATGTGCTATTACGATTTCTACCCGCGAGATGCCTGAGCATGAGTCTAGCCCGCCCTTCCGACAGGGCACCCTTGTGCCAGCGAGACCGGATGTTGGAGATCAACGTACTTCGCAGCTGCCCTTGTTCATCATCATCCCATTGAGCTGACTCCGACAGCAGCAATTTCCAGAATCTGTAGGCAAATACCACCAATCCCGCTTTCAACGCCGCATACGCGAGAAACTTGCCTAGATGCGGCGACGACGTGATCCCCGTATGTTTCATGGCGGTGACGACCGACAAAATGCCAAGGAATTTCTTTCGCTGAACGTCGGGCGCCGCTGTAAGGCTCAGCGTCGCGTTGGCGCGCAGGAAAGATACCAACGCTTTCTCCGTCAACGCCACTTGCATTTCGCTAAGTCGGAGAAGAAGATCCTGGAAAAGTGATAGATCTTTGTGTACGAGGGCTTGGTGCATCACGGTGCCAAAAGTGACACCGTCAGGATGCAATCCTTTCTCGACCATTCTCTCGATCATCCTCGCCGCGGCACGAGGATGTCGCTCCGCCAGTGCTCCCAACACGACATTCACGTCATGAAGATCTGGGATTTCCCTGCGCTCGAGAAGTATCTCATAGACCTTAAACACATCAGATTGCCGTCCTGCTATGAAATTGGCTCGTGCGAACGATGTCAAATTCTCGTGGCTGGCGGCTGTCAAAGGCGTATGAACCAGGGACCACTCTGTCAACACATGGTTTACGAAAGTCGCAAATTCAGTATCGCGCTCCCGAGACAGTGCAGGGTCTGGAATTCTCGTCGATGGACGGCTTTCTAGGGAGTCGAGCCGTTTTCGGAGATGTGTGAAAATGGAAACCATGCGAATCATACAAGTCGCGTTGCCGGTAACATAAGCTTTGTCTGGCCCGGTGGAGTAACGGAGCCACAGCGTCCTTGCGAGATTTCCAAAACCGTTTTTCGCTAGTATCGCAATAAAATGGGCGCGGTGCTCTGCGGGAAGGTGAACGTTTTGATGTATAACCGCTCCAGCGAGCGAACGGGCGAGATGAGACCCTGATGATTGATTATCAATCGATTTGAGTAGCCACAGTAGAACTTCACTTGGTGGAGGTGGATATGCGTGACGCTCGATAACCGAGGGGCTGCTGACGAAGGCGTACAGCTTTAAGGCTAGGGTAAAAAATTCCTGCGTTTTGAGGGTGATATATAATGCATGAATGATATTATCGGGAAGGGGAGAGATGGAATGGAGTTGGAAGAGGAGCTCCAGACAATCGCTCAGTTCTGGGTACCTGGCATGCTGAATGCACTGGTAAGTACAGTCTGCGATGAGACGGTGTGTAGCAGAAACAATCGCCGCGTCGAAAGCATTCGGTTGGCGGACCCCGTCGATCAGGAGTTGGATACCTATGTTTCGCCAGTCCCAATGGAACCATGCTTTCGTCAGGGTCAAGAGAACGATGACCCCAAATTCTTGCGACACGGAGAGCTCTGGGATCGGCTGAACATATTGCTTCTCCATCAGTACCTGGAACACCTCCAAAACCTTGTCACGTTTGTCTGCAACCAAGAGAGCACGAATGTAGAATCCCGATCTGCGGATAATCTGACTTGGGTTGAACGACACAGATGGCCTCTTGGGGGGCAGGGGGTGTGTTTCAAGGTGGTACAGCACGACAGGGTGCAGCATATCAAGCAGCTCTAGATGTGCGACCGTAGGGTTGGGGTACACACTGCCTAAAATGCGCTCAACGAGACCACGATCTGCCTTTTCCAGACCACCATACAGCTGGTCGAGCCTCTGCACCAGCGCCAGGGCGACCTCGGAGGAAAAGTGGAAGAAATGGCGTGAGTTTATGATAGATCGTAGGACGATTATTTGATCTGATTCCAAGCACTTGCAAATGTGAAGGACGTCCGAAACAATTGACGTGCACTGGCTCAGAGACAGTGCCTTGTCTGCGATGATATTCGGGTAGACGGCAGCAGGCAAAGAAGCAATGGAATTGAGATCCTCAGAGCGCATTTGAAAATATTCATCCAACGTAAGGCGGGGGGATTCTTGATGCGCCGTTCGGGATTTTTTGAGAGAGCGGCTCGTAGGAGATTTGGAAGATGGAGAACGCGTGAGAGGCGAAGATTGCACGCGAGGTACCGTCCGTGCAGCGGTAGCGCCTGCATTTTTGGCGTATTTTCTGCACGCTGCTTGCCGCGTATACGAAAGAAGATTGCGAAAGATGACACGGCTCAATTGTCGACGACACAGGAACATAAGTCACCTAATACTGTTCCAGTTGACTCATTATGTAGGAATAGGACGGCAACTCACTGCATGCCGCAATCCCAGTCAAAGCAGGCGCGAAAGGCACGAAATAGCACGGTAGCCCTGCCTCAACGATACCAGTAATTTCAACTTGTACGCCGGGAACGTCGAAGTTCAGCAGTGGAAATTTTCGAGATATGTGACGTGATGTCATGTGCTTTCCGTCACGCTTATGTACATCGAGACGACCACGACGTACATTAATTTCGGACAATCTCTTGATATCGCCTTCTTGTTTTCGCCGCTGAGTTTTGATTGGGAGGCTGCAACGACATGGGAGCAGGACAGTCGACTTCCCAGAGCCACGCCCCATCTCGTGCTCTTCACGTTCTTCGCGTCACCCCGTCTTCGCCAGCTTCGCACACAACCATTGAGCCGTTCTTCGACTTTGTCGTTGGCTTTGAAGGCGACTCTTTGTCGGCACAGAACATCGATGTCGCAGAGCTGGAGAGAATAGTGGAGAGCCACGAGGGCAGGACACTCAACCTGCTGGTTTGGAACAGCAAAAGTCAGGAGACGCGAGGCACGTGAAGCTGTATGCTGGATTTTCTGATTTACAGGTTAATCTTTCATCTTGTGCTTGCAGTGGTCCCTATTGTTCCGTCTCGTGCATGGTCCCTGCCACAGTTCCAGCCGGAAAGCTCCCAAATCCAACCTTCTTTGCTCGGGCTCAGTATGCGAATATGCGAGCCGGAATTCGCTCTTGACAACGTCTGGCACGTCCTCGATGTCCTTGAAGGCAGCCCCGCAGAGAGTGCTGGCTTGGTTCCGTACGGCGATTATATTACAGGCTGGTCCGGAGGCGTTCTTGGTGCCGAAAATGATTTTTATGATTTGGTGGAGGCCGTAAGCTTTCGTTCTGCTTCTTTACGTGGCTAGTATAATAACGCTTTCCCTTCTCTGCAGCATGTTGATAAGCCTTTACGGGTTTATGTATACTCTCACGACTTTGAGTACGTGGCCGTCGTAGCGTTCTTCGACTCCGATCTAACGTGAATTCAGTGCTCTCAGGGAAGTTGTTCTTGTTCCTAACCGCCATTGGGGCGGTGATGGTCTCTTGGGATGTGTGTTTGGGTCAGTTCGCTTCGGACCGCGTTGCTTTTCATTTTAGGAGACTTACATGCCTCTAGTTACGGCCTTCTGCATCGAATACCACCGCATTCTTCCGGCCATGTGGCAACCACACCTCCTGAAATCGAAGAAGACTACGAAGATCAAAGTCTGTTCGTTCCTGCAGATGTACAGTCGGATACGACTTATATGTCCAATCAGCATATGGGCTGGGGTGAGCCACGGCAGGCTCAGTGGCGTCAGGATCCGTTTCCGACTCAATCTTCGCAAGACCATATTCCTAAATCGATTCCGACTATATTGGAGGAATCCAGTCCCGAATTTCTTTCTGATATGCCACACCAGCACTCGTCCCCAACCCTGTCTTCGCCATCTACACAAGTTTCAACTTCTCCCGGCCATGCGAGGCGTGAAGTGCCACGGCCGTCTTTGGGCAACCTGATTAATGGTGATTCACCATCTAAGTGATGATGTTCCTTGGAGCTCAAATTATCTACGAGAAAAGGTTCGGGAATAATATCTCAAACTTTCGCCTCCCATTCAAGGTCGTCTGCCTCAGTGATAAACACGAACAATAGTCTTAACAGGACGTCCACAGAAGCTGGATATGAATCCAGTGCAGATGAGAGTTCTCACCATGGGGGAAACAGTGTTGCAGGTACAGAGACGAATGGAAGTCTCACCAGCGTCGATTAAATTAAATTTCTTTGGGTTGTGTGTGCATTTTTCAAAAGGACATCTGACTAGTACAAAATAAGCACTGTGGACTCAGCGGACCGTTCGGAACAAGTACTATTCCGCCTAATTGTCGGATTCTTGCTACGCAGCAAAACGCGGTATCGTGATCGCTGTGTCGTGTGCAACAAGTCTTCGAAAGTTCACTTCAGGCAATCCTTGGCATGATGCGGCAACAGGCGGACCGTTCTTAACTTGGGCATCCTTTTCTTCGACCTTTCTCGTGCGCCCAAGCGTTTGGAACATGATCGCAGCCGCTGGGCACATACCGCACACGTATGTATGACGATGATGCCCGCTCCCCCGCATCGTTTGGTCGGGTTCTCCGGAAACATTTTTGAACTTCGTCGGCGAAAATAGTCCGACCAAACTTTTTCCGTTTATTTATGTCCTCAAGATCTCCCGTCGCAGCTCGCATATATAAGGTTGACATTCCCTTGTTTCATACGTTTCCCATACTGTTTTTGAAGAAATGAAGCTCCTAGCGTTCATTTTGTTGGGATGCCTCTCATCCGCTTTTGCATCATTTGGGGTCACGACGTCGGGTACCAAGATGCTAGTCGATTCGGGAGGAGGCCTGGTTACAACAAGTGAGAGATCGTTCCTATTTCTTCAGAACGGCATTCACCTGTTAACAGTCAACACGTCAAACGGGGATATCATCTCCCTTGACTACAACGGAAAGGAATTGCAAGATTCTACCAAGTTTACCCAACTCAGCTCAGGCCTGGGATCCGCGACTGTCACTTCGACTGTTGACAACGACATCGCAGTAGTAACAATCGAGACTGACACCATCGTAGGCCGCCATAATTCCGTGTCAATTTTCTATGCTCAAGTTTCCCACAGAAACATTATTATATTGTTCGGTCAGGTGAAAATACCCTGTATATTGGAACATACGCCTCAGCGGAGCCTTCCGTTGGTGAGCTACGACTCATTGCTCGTCTGGCCAAGGATGAGCTCCCGAACGGAACCCCCGAATCTGAGGTAAACGGGGGGACCGCCATCGAGGGTTCTGACGTTTTTGAGCTGGACGGAGAGACTCGCTCCAAGTTTTATTCGAGTGTACGTGTACTTGAAACAAACTTATTCGGTTCACGTCATAGTTGTAGCAGGTCCGTTTCATTGAGGACCAAGTTCATGGTGTAACCGGAGATAGTGTCGGGGCGTACGTTGTTATTCCAGGTGTTGGCTACGAAACTTCATCTGGTGGTCCGTTCTTCCGAGGTTTGTTTTCTTGTGCCATGGAAGAAGTCGTCGTCGCCGAACGGTTTCCCAGACATCGACAACCAGGGATCTGCCCAACAGGAGGTTTATTTCTATATGAATTCCAATCACGAACAAACGGAGAGCTATCGTACCGGCTTTTTCGGACCGTAGGACTGGGCGCTTATTCCGGAGGTGTTAGCACTCACTAATTCATTTTGCCAGATATGCACTTGTAATTACAAGTGGATCAGCTCCTTCAGGCGACCTCGACATGAGCTTCATGGAGGATCTCGGTCTTGAGGGCTACGTCGCGTCCTCGGGCCGTGGCACCGTGTCTGGCACCTACTCGGGAACCTTGTCTGGAGTCGACGTGACCATTGGATTCAGTGTACGGATCAATGACTCTCAGTTTGCTAACTATGACCTAATGTCCTCCCTCTAGAATGACGATGCACAATACTGGACATCAGCATCCAGGTGCGTTGGCCGTCACTTCAAACTATCTTTTGCATTTCGATCAATACAACGTTTTTAGCGGATCTTTCTCACGAGACTCCATGAAGCCTGGAACATACACAGCAACTCTCTACCAAGGGGAGCTTGCCGCAGGAACTGGAAGCGTCACTGTGACAGCTGGAAAGACTACTACCTTGAAATTGACGTCTTCCCTTGATGTCCCCGATACCATTTGGAACATCGGTACTGTTGATGGCACTCCTTCCGGCGTTCGTGTCTTTTTGAAGTCTATGTATGGAGAAATCTAACCGCTAATCTAGTTCTTGAACGCCGACCTTATTGAAAAAATGCATCCGTGAGTACATGGCCGATCATCTTCAGCAAACCCTACATTCCCAGGTCACAAAATTTCTAGGTCTGATTCGAGAATGAGCGACTGGGGTCCAGTGACGTTCACTATCGGTTCAAGCTCGGACTCTGATTTCCCAATGGCCCAGTTCAAAGACGTACGCAACGTGGTGGCATCGTCGTTTGATGCTGATTACTTATTGACAGGTAAACAATCCCACTACTATTCTGTGGACGGCGTCGTCATCCGAAATTGGTGAGAAGTCTGTTCGCCTTTGATTAATATTGGAAGCTGATTTTTATACTAGGGGAGCGAACTTTGCGCATACGTACGACAGAAGCCTTCGCAGGTGGAAGACCACAAATTACGGTGAATAGTTGGACTTCAAGTGCCCCTTCTGGTGGGTTACCTCTAATCAGTTTATGTGCGCTCCATATTGACGGCCATCTATAGCCCCAACAGCTGTGAATTCGAGAGGGTAAGACGAGAATTCTTCAGAGCAATAAAACCGCCGACTTATTATCTGCAGTGTCACCCGTGGGACCTGGCGCGGCCTCAATCAAGTTTGTGCGTGCATTTCTCGAGAATTTGATATAGAACTTGCTAACGACAAGTTCTTCGTGTAGACGACTATACTATCCCTGCCGGAACACTGACTGCATCAACCAACACTATCACCATATCTATCATCAGTGGTAGCTCGGGTGATGATTTCCTGAGCCCTAATGCCGTCTTCGACTCAGTGGAATTATTCTGAAGGTCTGTTTGAGGTATGTACTGTGATGTAGCGTGTGCGAGAAATCAAACTTAAGCTTCTTCGATTTGTACCCCGTAAACGTGCATGTTCGTTTGTGTACATCCACATACCAAGTCTTCCCTTCCTTTCAAATATACTTTCTTGGTTTCAGTGCGATATCAACCGAAAGTTTGCATTCATTCTGACTGTTACTATCCGAGCATAGATCTAAAATCATCCTGCCCTTTGCCTGTGGCGGGTGCAGCAGATGGATTTACTGTAGTAGAGCTCGACGCCACCTTGGCCGGTTGCTTTTTAACGTGCCCTAGACCCGCTCTAGGTCTCGAAGTCGCCGTCCGAGGCACAAACATCCCACCCGATGTAGCAGCGGCAGTGCGCACCGAAGACTTCCTGCCTACTGCATCTTCAGTAATCTTCAACACATTTCCACCGAATTCTAGTGGCTCGGGTCTCAGAAGAAGTTTCCCTGCGTCCTGTGTTGCAAAAAGGGACCATCAGAATCAGCGAGTGGCGTAGAAAATGAGATTAGGCACCGCAGCAGTGGCGAGCTCGACAACAGCCTCCCGCGTATCACCAAGGATTTCAACGCGAACTACCGCAACGATCTTTTCAATTGTTTGTTGGAGTAGCCCTTCTTGCTCTTCCGTATTCTGCGGAAGGTTGTGGATGCGTACGGACCGGCTTCGTACGTCAGCGCGCCTATCTAAACCCGATTCCGTGTCCGCGTCAGGCTTGTTTCTATATGAGATTGTTAGCTATTTTAAATGGTTGCATAATGGCCCTTATCATTATTGAAGATTTACCGTTGACGAGCCTTGGCGCGGGGGTCCGACATTGTCACCGCGATGTGTCGTTTTTTGAGTTCAAAGTTGTTCAATTGCAAAGCCGCCGCTGCGTGTTCCTTTAACAACGTCAGGGATAACTTCAAAGATCGATCTGTGCGATGAACTTACAGCAACTTTGTATTCGATGAAAGCATAACCTTTACACTGTCCACTTTGATCGGTCGCCATTCGGACGTCTTTCACCTCACCATGCTTGAAAAAAAATAGGTTGGAATAAGGTAACCAAAAATTTCAGGACTTGCCTGTCCAAAAAGTTTGCGAAGATCATCTGAAGACGTCATCCTATTCAGGCCCGCGACATATATCTCCTTGTTATCGGCATCACGGTCCGATCTGTCTTTCTTCCTTTCAGGATTTGAAATTAGGACGCTGAGCGATTGATGCGGTTCAAGCTCTTTTCCATGAAGCGAAAGGGCGGCCTGGGCGGCGGTCTGAGAAGGGCGTTAGCGCATCAAGAATGTATACGGACCGACGGGCAACTACCGGTGAGGTGTACTGAACGTAACAGAAGCGTCGGGTACTTTTGAACTTTTTACTCGGCCAGCGAACATCGAAGATAACCCCGAACTACACGGCGTTGGAATTATGCGGTTAACGTCAAGCCGCCTTACTCACTTCGCCAAAAAGATTCCGAATGTACGCGTCGTCCGCGCTTTCGGGGAAGTTGGTGATATACAGGGTGGATTGCCATGCAAGATGCACAGCAATTTCCTGTTCGTGGATTCGTTTCTTGTCCTTGGTCAACGCTGCCGGTATGCAATCCTGTTTCAAAAATTCAGACATGCTCGGCCGCAAGAGTTAGCATCTCTTACCCTTTCGGCAAATTCGACGGTAGCAACATGACCTTCTGGCATTGGTGAGATTTTGGTGGCTTTGATAACCCCACACTAAACATTCAGTCAGTGGTACGTCGCTAAACATGAGCAAATTGACGCACATCTTGGAAAAGCGCACGCAGATCGTCCTCCTTCACACTCGGAGGGAGAGCTGCAACGAAAACGGTACAATTTTCCCTGTCTCTAGGAGCCTATTAGCGACACGTTGTCAGTATCTATTGGTGCGCTTACCTTTTCAGTGGGGCTGTATTTTGCTCTGACAGCTTTTATTAGCTCTTTCAGTGTTTGACTCACGAGCAGTAACAATACCTGTCTTCGTTCTCTTGGGTGCTGAACCTACACCATCATCTTCTGATCGTCTCTTAGTGCCCCTCTCGACAGCGTTAACCGATGGCACCGACTCGACCTCCATAGCATTCTCATTAGCGTTATCATGTTGTTGCACAACCTCGACTTCAGTCACAAGTTGCTCTGCAGCCATCTGTGCATATTGCCGCGATGCTTTTTCAGCTTCCTTTCGTACCGGTCAGCGTCACATACATACATAAGGCAAGGATTACTGACTTTGGCCCGCCGAGCGTTTACCTGAAGCCGGATCTTTTCAATATTATCCATTGCGACATTGATCTCTTCCACGGTTCCGTGAAAGTGCTCAAATGTTACCCAGGCGTCCCATATGGCTTCCGGCCAGTCAAAATGTTTCCTGTGCACCTCCTGAAACACCTTGCGAGCATCATCCGCGCGGTCATTTTTTCTGGTGAAACGCATGTTACTGCCGTCAATAGATGACAATTTGAGATAAACCCACATGAGTGCGTCAGTATATAATGTACATGCCATATAGCTGATTTTATAGTGCTTTGCAGTCGTTTGCCAAAGCTTTACCAAGCTATCCACCAATCCTGCAACACGATACTACAAGGGAGAATGGATATTCAGTCAAAAATTAGAGGTAGACGAGCCCTTACAATCTCGGAAAGATACTTTTCGAGCCGCAACCATTGGTCCCCGTTGTTGTTCGCTGGAAAGGTAATCAGAAAATGTGAAGTAACAGAATTGAGATGTGTTTTACCTTTCCGCACCATTTCAATTCCACTCTCCAAGATTGCTATTAGGGTGGCGAACGTTTCGTCATCTACAGAGGGTATCAGATTTAACCTAAGATAGGTGACCTATAACTGACCGCCATCACCAGCCTCGAATCTGCGTTTTTCAAAGCCTGCACGAGCCAACACGACCGGAATGATTTGTTCGACTTCAGACTGCAGCAGATTTGTGCCTAGTGCGGAATTGTAGATTTCTAAAGCGAGTTTGATAAACATTCTTGTTGAGGGCGTATCGGCGATAAAGCATACCAGACACGGAATCTTCTGTACTTGAACTATCTGCTGAATCCGATATACGTTCCTAGGAGTAGATTTGTAAGTTACAAGTCTAGACGACACTGATCGAATGCGACTACTGACCAAGTGCCGGATATGCCGAGACCACACGTCCCCAGAGGCCGGCGTGCTTCTAATAGCTCTCCGTAAAACCTCTGATTCGCTTGATTCGTCCCCGAGCATTCTCTAGTGAACAATTAGAGAAGAAAAGAAGAGCCAATGCGACTTACATACCACCGCGTCACAATAACCAACCCAAAATGACCGCAAAGCTTCTTCGGCACCCGCCTCACCAGCAAATTTTCGCTTTGCAGCTTCTGCAATGGCGCGCTCATAAAGACTGCCCATTACCAGTAGGTCCGGATATCTAGCTCTGTTTTCATAAGCAACATAGCTTGAATAGCTCTCTAGAGAGAAGTGAGACCGGACCTGGAATGCGTTAGCTTCAATATTGGCCGAGGGTTCTCTCGAAGACATACCAATGCTGCTTCCATGGCCTCTCGTCGTTGAAAATTCTTGACAGCTTGTGAGCGGATTTTGGTAGCAGTAATAAGCAACGGTTCGTAATCCTGCGGCGGCTTGTGGTTCGTAGTGAAGGAGGAGTATGTTTGAAATGTATCATCAGAGTCTACCAAGGAACGTTAAGTATACAGAGGAAATAGCAACATCGACTCACTTGAATGAGGCAGTCGTAGGCGTTCAAGAAGGAAGTGCTGCACCAACTCAGCAGCTTCGATTCTATTCACACAATTCAGCTACAAGGCGGGAATCTGGCTTGTTCAATTACCTGGCTGAGCCTGACTTAGTCTCCAACACTTCAAGCTCCCAGTCGCGCTGCAAATCCCATAGTAGATGGCTCTGGTATATGCGTGAGCAGTGCGTACAGTCAATCAGTCAGGCAATCATATTGCGCACCTGCGTCAAGTGACCTTGGCCCTTCTTCACGGTGTCGGACAGTGTCGTGCGGGTCCAGTCTTCCGAGAAGAGTTCACCGAATATATCAGGCTTCGGTTCTGTGGCCTCGCTGCCACAGTATCGTGCGTATTGTTCCAAGGCGAATTCGATGTGGCTTTTCAGGAGAGGTATCGCTGTACAAGGTGAATCACAAGAATCAGAGAAGGTGAACAGCGCTCACATGTAGAGTCAGATTCTGCACGCTCGTACACCGCCAAGAGCTCTGCCACACCATCCACAGTACCCAAATCCAATGAGGCCTTCTTAATTTTGATAAGTTCTAACCAGAGGTCACCTCCGACTGAGTAGAAATTGGACATCATCTCGATTGCCGACTGAAATTCAGATTCCATGCCCTGCAGAGAGCGAGCGAGACTGATGTGCTGAACATGAAGAGAGAAATCGTAAGGTTTTTCAGATATGTTGTTGAGGACATTGGCAAGTGCGTCCAAGGTGCTCGCCTCGTCCATGGTCGACGGTGTTGGCCAATGAGCGAGCACGTGGCCAAGAGCTCCTCTTTATCTGCTACTGTCACAATCTTCAACGAGAGTACCTCTCTCTTTTGTCAGAATTTCATTCTCCCTCATCAATTCGTATGAAATCCTTCTATCTGTTGGGATGAGCGCTTCTACAAGTGCCGATACCTTCGCAGGAGACGAAATATCTTTTGTTCGTGCAGCCGACCCTGAGCATGCGCCTGACCGGTGACGCCATCGCCAGTACGGCGCAATACCGTCACCAATTCATTGTTAGCCCGTTTTCGTCGACGCGTTATCTCCTTATTCTCTCATGCGAGGCCATGTGGAGCCCCTGCTCAGCCCTGCCTTCCAGAAATGTACTGTCCAGTATTTCGACATCCCGGGGTCCTGCCCAGTCCAACTGAAACCATGGTTCTCGCTTTGTTACCGCAATGGATCTTCGCCGAGGAACGTTATTATGTCTGTTTCATATTCCCGAACTACATAAAGCGCAACCCTGTCTTGAATTCTCCCACCGCGCGCCCCCGATCCAGTTATGGGCCTCCCAACATTTAGAACGCGTGCAAAGGAGCGGAACTCTCTATCCATATTTGATTCCGTCAAATCAATTCTCTCATCGTCGTAAGTTTTTCGGTATCTATATGCTCCAGGATGAACAGTACACCCAGATCCTCTCGCATCCAGGCAAGGCGGCGGTCTTCTCCAGCTTCGCCTAGTGCCATTTACCATCCCATATTCCGCCTTCCCGCAGAGATTCTAGCTCACATCTTCACCCTGGGCTCCCGGACAGACACCATGTTTCCGGTGGTGGTATCGCATGTGTGCTCTGCATGGCGGTTAATCGCTCTGCGCACACCTCGCATGTGGAGGCATATCGACATCGACTTTCGCGAAACGATGTGGCGGGAAAGGATGAGAAGAGCGAGGGCGTGTTCGCTAGACGTAACAGTGCGTCTAGTCCCCGCGACGGGATCTATGTTCATGGATTCCGACTCGGTACAATGGAGAATGTACCTGGTTTTACCATTTGTCCATCGGTGGCGGACTCTCGAGATGTTCTTCGACCATTATTCCCCTTTCCTGTGGAATGCTGCCTTGTCAGAGTGCTGCTCTGCCAGCGGGGTCCAGGCGATGTCTTTGGAAGAGCTGACGCTTGTGTATCCCATGAATGACGATACCAAAGAGTTTACTCTCTTTGCCGGCGTTGCACCTCGTCTTCGTCGTCTGAGAGTCGATGGTATTCATCTGACATGGCTTCCTTCGTTGTTTCAGAACCTCACATCTCTGCACTACACACACCATGGTTTCACATCAGGGCCTCAAGCTGTTAGGGAAATCACTTCCATGTTACGGGTCTCATGCCGGCTCGTGGAATTGCGCATTCTCTTTCCTAAGAAGGCACACCGTTTTATCCAGCCGGCATTGTATAGTCCTTCCCATGGGCGTCGGATTTCTCTGCTTTCATTAGCCTCTTTACATCTACGGGTGGACGGCGGAGATATTCCGCTTGAACTCTCGCACTTGGCAGCTAAATTTCACACGCCAAATCTTAGATATCTCCATCTATATGATGCAAACTATCGACAGAAACCTTATGCTACTCTTCCTCTATTTCGTCGGTTATACACTGTACCAACGAGTCTACAAGAGATATACTGCGACAACGGTTGGCGAAACCCTATCTATTCTTAATTTGTGAGTTTTATTCTATTACAATGCTGCTGCCGAGTTACTGAACACGAACATCAGATGTAGATACAAGATTTTTGTGTATTGAATGGACCATGAAACTTAAACTCTAATGGCAAAAACTCCTAGTGCACCGGAATAATGAACTGTCTGTCATCTGATCGGACGTTGATCGAAGAGGTCCGTTAATGAAATAACATCACTCTGATAAGGCCTGCCAGATAAGTAAAGCATTCAATCTTCGCGCTATTATCGGTCTTATGATGCAATGAAGCGGCCGCCCACATAATGAAGATCATCCCGCTTTGCAGTTTGCATTGGTATCACGTCTGAATCGTCTTATCACCTGAAGAATCTATATAAACTCAATGGGTTGGTAGCTTTGGTTACTGGTGGCGGAACAAGAATTGGACTGATGATGGCCCGTGGGCTTGTTGAAAATGGGACAAAAGTATACATCACTGAGCGTCGAAAAGATGTACTAGAGAGGGTTGTTACCAGTGGCATTATCAAGGGCGAAGTCTTTGCGTATGTGAACTTGCTCTCTTCCACAACCGATTACTAACCGAGTATGTCGCAGACTTCAGATGGACGTGACTGTTAAAGCGAGTATCCTAGAGGCAAAGAAGGTCATAGCACAGAACGAGGGTAAACTGTATATTCTGGTCAATAAGTGTGATGCTCTGTCACATGCAGGAGACAAGAATGACGTTGGCATACAGCGCAGGACATGCTGGGCCTATGTCTCTTTGGTTCGATGACCTGACCTCACTACAGCACAAGGACGCGGAAACATTGGGCCAAGCATTATTCAACGAAGTGGAAGAAGGATGGGCCGACGTTTTCGCTATCAATGTGTATTCAATCTACTTTGTGACGATGGCCTTCCTTGGATTGCTGGACAAGGGAATGAAGGATCAACCTGGATACACATCAAGTGTCATAAACATGACGAGTATAAGATGTCAGTCCTCGCGTCGAGTAACACGAGGCGCGTACTCACATGTGGACAGTTTGCGTATAATACCTCAAAATCCGCCGCTTCGCATTTAAACAAGATGTTGGCTACAGAGCTGGTTCGGGTTAACGCGATTGTACCAGGGGTATACGAGTCCAAGATGACCAAGACCGCCATTAGGCCGGAAGATGTTGATGCGACGGCCAGCGGCATCCTTCCAGTACCTGCTCAGAGGGCGGGAACGTAAGTACATGAACACTCGAGGATCTGGAGTGAGTTAACTGCAGAGCACAGGGGGGAGGAGATGGCGGGGACAACAGTATACCTGGCGTCACCATCTGGGTGCTACGCCACTGGGCAAGAAATAGTCATCGATGGAGGATACCTTGCAGTGAACCCATAAAGGTGTAGACAGTTGATCAAAATATTCTGATTCATCATGTTGTCGAGGCAACATGTCAGTGCTTGACTGCGCGGCCTATGCTCGGCTTGCCAATTTATTTGCGTCACCGGCAGTGGCTGTGAAAGGAGCAGTGTGAGAAAAACCCATGAGCGCCAATTTCTGTCATCCACTGCCATGGCCCAGAATTCTGCCCGGCGAGCACCAGCAACGAGCCCTCAAGAATACGCTGCCGTTCCTCAGAGCCCTCGTACAGGCATGCCCACCGCCTCACCTTCTTCACCGGGTCCCCGACCGCCTGCTTCGACCTCAAGCGTACAGCAAGGCAGGGGTTCCATTGCACAAGGCGTCGCTAGCGGCGCAATCGGCGCAGGATACGGGCCATATTCTGTATGTACCATGCTTTATCTTCTGCTTACCGCTCATGTTTTGTAGTACAATCCCTTGAACCGTGATGCTGGACTGTACAACGGATCACGGTTTAGTGCAGCGCCTTCTGAAGTCTCGTCAGTCACGGGAAGCAATGGAGAAAAGGCGTTCTCTTCCAACTCATCCACCGTCCCTCAGTATCTCTGGGACAAAGATCCTGATCTCGACGATGCCCTCCACAATCCAGATCCTGTCCGTGACGCCCAAATGGACCGCTCATTTACTGTCTTTTCTGCCAGAGGCTGGTTGAATGCTGGTGCTCTTGTCGTCCTTGTGGTTGGGCTGATGACGCTCTTCGCTGGATATCCCATCATCGTTTTCTACACCAGAGATACTGTCACAACCTCAGGGTTCAACCTTGGTGGGATTAACGGTTCTGGGCAGATACCCGACCTGCCCGGCCTTCCTTCCCTCATCGACAGTGATACTCCTTCAGATGCGTACGCGCGCACAGGCCAGGATGGCAAGAAGTACAATCTTGTTTTCAGTGACGAGTTCAACACAGACGGACGGACATTTTACCCCGGTGATGATCCGTACTGGGAAGCGGCCGACTTGCATTATTGGCCTACGGGAGACCTTGAGTGGTACGACCCCAGTGTAGGTTTTCCCAAATGTCAATTTTTTGAAGACTGATAGCGATCTACGTAGGGCGCCGTTACCGAAAACGGCAAGCTTGTACTAACGATCACCATGGAGGATGTCCACGATCTCAACTTTAAAAGTGGTGAGTCACCAGCTGTGCCCCCTAGGATTTGAATATATTACCGACGACGTCTCAGGCATGATTACCTCTTGGAATAAGTTCTGTTTCATGACGGGCTACGTCGAGGTTTCCGTCAGTATGCCTGGGAGTTCTACGGCCCCCGGTTTCTGGCCAGGTGCATGGACCATGGGCAATTTGGTGAGGTTCCTGAGATACACTAGCACTTTTACGTCTCATGTTGATAATACTAGGGTCGGGCAGGCTATGGCGCCACGACAGAGGGCATGTGGCCTTACAGCTACGATTCATGCGACGTCGGAACATTCCCGAACCAAACAACTACCGATGGCGAACCCGCTGCTGCACTTACGGGCTCTACCTATGGGGGAACTCTTAGCTTTCTGCCGGGCCAGCGAGTATCTGCTTGCACGTGCAGCGGAGGCGACCATCCAGGCCCAAGCGTAAATACCGGCCGCGGAGTTCCCGAAATTGATATCCTTGAACATCAAATCGAGACCAGCATACCGCAAGGAGAAGTGTCACAAAGCTTCCAGATTGCGCCGTTTAGCTATCAGTATAGCTTCGGGAACACCACGCCAGATACCATCGTCACTGATCCTACCATCACCACCTTCAATTCGTACAAAGGTGGAACGTACCAACAGGCTATTTCTGCTTTGACCCTTATTGACCCTACACATTATAATGATGTGGCATACGGAACATATGGGTTTGAATGGTGGTCAGATCCTGATAACCGGGACGATGGCTACATACAATGGTATAGCGGAGGCACAGAGTCGTGGAAGGTTACTGCTGCCGCCATCGGGCCCGATTCGACCGTAGAAGTTAGCCAGCGCCTCATACCTGAGGAGCCAATGGTAAGCGTTTCATACTACGTTTCAACGCCAGCGAAACTGATGTAGTTTCGAAGTACTTGATTCTTAATTTAGGAATGTCACCAAGTTTCCAGCCAGCAGACTACAAGCACTTGCAATTCCCGGCAAAGATGTATATCGACTATGTGCGGGTTTACCAGCGTGCAGGGACGAAGGGTGCTGTGACATGTAATCCTTCAACACGACCTACACAAGATTATATTAATAAGTGCGTGTTTTGTCTAAGCTCTGGAAGTCCCACTCATCCTCTTTAAGTCATATCGAGGCCTACACAAATCCCAATTTCACAACATGGTCAGCGGCT
The DNA here is from genome assembly GCA_030435655.1 of Armillaria novae-zelandiae. Classification (NCBI taxonomy): domain Eukaryota; kingdom Fungi; phylum Basidiomycota; class Agaricomycetes; order Agaricales; family Physalacriaceae; genus Armillaria; species Armillaria novae-zelandiae. Next base: position 1,305,983 of record JAUEPR010000003.1, on the reverse strand, counting down.
GGATTTGACTTCCCCCTGAATTCCAAGTATCATGGTTGTTAAAATCCGACGCTCTTTCGTCATCACATTAGCATTCTAATCCCAACACTATCTATATCGCGACGTTTTGGCCGAAGCACAAGACGAACTTTGCATAATGACCTGTTATATTACATAGTTATTCACGATCCGACAACCCACGCGATGCCGGGCTTCATGACGCCTCTGCTGTACTTGACGCACCACAGGTTAAGGACCTATCTATATTTATTTCCCATGTTTGATTATCCTTAGTAAAGTTATAAGCTTTCGGACACTTTGGCATTATACATACACTCCTTTGGATATTTTAGAGGTCCGATTTGTAGGCCGTAACATGTACTCGGGTCATCAAAAGTTACAGACTGCTTTGAAAAACACCATTTTTGGCGGGATTCGGCATGCTCGAGGTATGTCATTAATCTCTTGTCCTTGCCTACATTCAAGAAATCGGTGTCGTAGGTTGGGTTATTCCTCGTCTTTTAGTTTGACTTGGATCACACGCCCATATCTTGGAGTTAGCAGTCAATCGCTCGTATTTCGGTCGACCATCGGGGAATGTGAACTTTAACTAGATCCTATGAAATCTAGTCGAATTACCTAGTTGGATGCTCGTGGTTGACGTCAGTCCATTGCTGTCAGCGTTGTCACAGACTGATACGTATCGTCCGGAACGGCAATATCTCTTTCGAGCATGTATTTGCAGTCGTCTGTCGTTACAAGCGCCACTATTACCCTCTTTGACGGCCAAACAAGAATTCTACGGACATCAGTTCTTCTAGACACTCCAAATGCGTCAGGCCATTCTACATTCTACGTTTGGTGGACCAAAACAAGTCTTTACCAAGGCACCACAGTCTAAATAAACTATTCTGGACTTGAGGCGTCCTCCTGTTCCCAGCCCCCCTCTCGGTGAACCGGCTTCCTCGGGTGCGCCGACATATCCTTAGAAGTTAGCAGTGAACGAACTCTCCGTCCAAGGTTACCCTGGGCTTTACGAATGGCTGGGCGTCCAAGTCATCTCCAACGGGGATGCCGGCTAAGTTCTGTCCGAGCACTGCCTGCCTACGTAGTGCTCCACAAGTAAGAATGATCAGGTGGGCTCAAGAGCAAAGTCCGCTCTTTGAGTGCGTGTGGCTCCTGTGAGTACTCGTCATGCATCAAGCACTGGATTTCATGGGGTTGAGCCGCTCCCACGTTATCGTTAGATTAGAGTAACTAACGTCCTATGTACAGCCGCCACCGCATTGCTCCTGTCGCGTACCTGATTGGTAGTGTTTAATGAAGGCTGCTCGCTAGGAAAGTAGTATATACTGATTCCCCGGATGTCACACCGCGTAATGTGAGGGTGGTCCATGCTTCTGCCACAGTCTTGGGGAAGATTGTACTCTTGCGACTAATGCTCGGTCACAGCTTCATCTCGGCTATGATTGAAGACCTTTACCTACAGCAACCGTGTAGGCGATGGCGTGAATCATATCTGACAACCCGTGAGTTTTGAAAACAGCAAGGCTTTGTCCGCAGCCATGTACTTCCGTTCTGCGTTGAAAAGCATCTTCTGATTTTCATTTCGCTTCGGCAGATTTCTCCTTCCTGTTAGCTAGCCGATCATTCGAGTTCACTACACATCTGCTAAGTATCTTTCTGATGTATGATGTACTGAATCACACAAAATTCAACGAGGGGTCCGGCCCGCTTGAGAATTTTTTTGTAGATCAGATATGTACCGGTCCGACTGCCGATCCAAGGGATTTTCTGAACAAGATGGTTCATTCCTAAACTTTATGTCTATTGACTTGACTCTTGACCGGATAAGAGATCTTTCTCGCTATTTGCCGCCTTATACTAGGCCCACAATCCATGTCGCAGGAACGAACGGAAAGGGTAGCGTGGTGGCCTTTGTTTCCTCGATTTTGAGCGCTTCTGATCCCCCTTCATCCGTTGGCCGTTTCAATAGTCCCCATTTACTCTCTGTGCATGACTCTATCGTCATCGATGGCAGGGCAGTTACCTTAGAGGTATATTCTAGTGCCAGCGTACTGGTGGAAACCGCCTCCAAGGAGCATGACTTGCCCATCAGCAGCTTTGAAAAGCTCACCCTAACGGCGCTCATCATTTTTGAGCAGGCGAAAGTCGATTTCGTGGTGCTGGAGGTGGGGATGGGAGGCCGTCTGGATGCTACTAATATCATCCCTGACGAGTGCATACTTCTATCGGCCTTGGCTACCGTTGATTTGGACCATCAGGCTTTTCTCGGAACGACCGTTGCTGCTATTGCCAAAGAGAAAGCGGCTATAGCCAGGAGAGGGAAGCCTTTTGTTTTGGGGTACCAGGTACACGATGAAGTTGAAGAGGTAGCTAGGGAGGCGGTGACGTCTGTCAACGGAAATTTCTTCGGTGCACTTCCAGTGTCTGTTCGTCCGTGGAATGTGTCTGTAGACGGACCAGAGCTGCCTTCATTTTCAATTTCACCGATGTGGCATTCGCCTCCTCCCTCACCTGTCCAAGCATATCTTCCTTCCCTATCACGAGACATCATTGCTTGTCTACCTCTTCACGGTGATCATCAACTCCGAAATCTAGGATTGGCCTTGGGGATTGTAGATACTCTCATCTCTCAGTATCTAACCTTCCGAGACTGTCTCACACCGACAGCCATCGTCCAAGGCATCAAACAGACAGAATGGCCGGGGAGACTCTCTTTCCACTTTGTCAATCTTGATGGACAAGAACTACCAGTGCTGGTAGACGGGGCGCACAATCCTGCGTCCTCCGAAAGTCTGGCTAGGTACTTGACACAGCTTGTGTCTTCGTTGAAGTCCAAGGAAAAATCAATCACCATCACCTATATATTGGCCCTATCTCATTCTCCTCCCAAAACACCTCGAGAAACTCTAGCACCTTTGTTCAACATCGCCGGTCCGTTAGGCGCTCGCGTTCTCTTTCGGGTGGTTGTTGTGTCATTCTCGCCACCTGAAGGCATGCCTTGGGTAAGGGCGGAGGACACTCTGATGATGAAAGACACTGTACGGACTCTTTCTCCAGACGCGGAGATTTGCGAGGACCAACACGACTTGCTTGATGCGTTGCAATGGGCACGTCAGTCGAGTGGCAATGGTCTGGTAGTTTTGGCTGGGAGTTTGTATCTCGTAGCGGATTTTTACCGGTTCTTCAAGAGGATTTGAGTCCCTAGATATAGCGTATATTTTAACTTGCTGTGAATCTTACAGAATTTATAATAATTTTGGAGTTAATTGCATTACCTATTTGGGATGTGACAGCTTCACTCTGTATACTCACCGCACCATTGTCAGCGTGCATGCACTCTAACGTATTACCTCGCTGCATGCACCAATGACGACCATTGGATCAAGACATGATCTAGAAGAAATACACGGCATCCGGCCTTCGGTTCCCAATCACAGAGACGCGTCGATACCGGGCTCAAAGTGTGTCTCATTGGTGCTATCTTGTAGCTGTGTTTTCTCAAGGACATCTTCCAGTAAAGCATGGCCGAGTAACAAAGTCACCCCAATTTCTGTTCCAAGCGCTTCAATTCATGTGCGTCTTTATACTTCTTCCCTATTGACCTCTTTTGACAATGACTTCAAGCGTGGCCTCAATCCATTTTCCATCACCCGAATGCAGGACACTCTTCATGGCAGCAATAAGCAACAGAACAAGTCCACCACAAGGACAGGTATAACATCGACTAGCAACAGCAGCCGACCAGTGAAACGACGGAAGATCACTGATTCTGATTTCAAGCATTGTATGCTTTCCCTCAATCATTAAGATACTAATACAAAATAAAGTCTAGCCCGTTCAAGAAACTCAAGGTCAAAACATCCTCTCATGGCTCCAGAAGACGATAGCGAAGTCATCATATTGGACGATCCTGAAGACATCGGTCAACCAATCGCTCAGCCTTCCAGCGAGGACCTGGACATTCCACCTCGGATGCTAAGCGTGAAGCGGACAGAAAGGCATGCCTTTGATGAAGATAAGCCTCTGCCAGCTTCCGGGATAGAATTCCTAAAGAACAAGCACGGTCGATCTACGAGTCCTATTGAATCATTCGAATCTCCTGCGCCAAAGCGAGGCACTGTGAAAAATATGGTTAATCAGATTGAGAGGAGGAACGAGCCAGCCCAACCGGATAAGATCCCTCGTATTGATCTACGAGCAAAGTGGAAGATGAAATCGAAGGCTCGTCCGTTCTTGACATCCATCAATTTCCACGGTCAACTAATTTCTGCAGGATAATAAAATCCAAGGGCGGGCTGCACCTCAGAGGCTACCAAATGCCCCGTTCAACCCTACACTTCCGGCCAAGGAAAAGGTCAAGGAAGGCGAATGGATGCTGCCTCTTAAGGACTATATGCTTGGTACGGAGCATATAGAAGAGAAATGCACCATTCACGTCAACAAGAAGACGGGCACTTTTGAGCTTAGAAACGGGAACCTGTCGGCAAAGTCAAAGATTTTCCAAATTGACCGTGATTTCAATCAATTTCAGGTAGGTTATCTTCAGTTTTCGTACGACCTATCCTGACAATTGGCAGGGTATGGAGCGGGATAGGGAGCATCCCGTCTTCGCCCTGCGATCAACGTATGATAAAAGCGCGGGCGTAAAGAAATCGGCGCGATTCGTCCCTGGTTTGTCGTTTCATTTCGATTCCGGCATGTTCTTACTCAGAACCTCAGGCGATAAAGGACAAAAGGGTCAAATCTGTGTACGGTTCGATAAGGGGCATCCCAAATGGCATGAGACCTCGTTTGATAACACGTTGGCGTGGTTTAAGGCGAACATAAAAGACAGTAGTATTGTTCGGTATGATACAGTGCATCTCTTTCTTCAACAGGGAGGTATTGAATCTTGTGTATACAGGCACGACACTTCTCTATGGGATGCCGCTTGTGCGCCTGATTCAGACCCAGTCGATGTCGACACTGCACGAGAAAGCTGGTCACCGCCCCCTATGGAATCCGTTTCTTCAGCATCAACATCGCAAAAGTATATTTTGCTTACTTCCTTGCTAGACTGCCAATTGAATGTTGTCTACAGATCAAAGCCAGGCCAACAAAACACCGGCCCACTTCATGTGAATGGGAAGATCAAATCCAGTCCCGTTGTAGTCTATGGACAACCTCCAGAATCGTCAGTAAACTGTGTTTCATATGTTCACTCATTTATAAGGTGGATCTAGGATATCCGCACCTCGCCGTTCCACTCGTCATTCCGAGGCGCCACCGAAACCTCCGGAAGAAGAGCCTGATGAACTGTCTGTATTGTTTCCTTCTGCTTGCCATACAGCGACTGATTGTATCAAGAATTCTGGTGTATCCGTGGGGGACGACGGGAGGAGTTAATCTCAGCAAAAGCGATCTCAGTCGTTTGAAGCCAGGCGAATACCTCAACGATAACCTGATAGAACTTGGACTGAAGTATACATATATTTTCTTCGCCTTTCATTTCTCATCTCTTTCCCAGGATGTGGCACTCAAGACTGGAGAGAGAAAATCCAGAACTCGCAAACGAAATCTATGTGTTTAGTTCTTTCTTCTATAAGAAGTTGAGCGTGAAGAAGTAGGCTTCTTTCAGACACTCGTGGTTTATGACTGAGCACCATTTTCAGCGCCGATGAGGGTTATAATGCTGTGCGTCGCTGGACTTCTAAGACTGATATATTCGCGAAGAAGTACATAATCGTGCCTATTAATGAAAAGTACGTCCCCCCTCATTTATTTACGACAGTAGTGACATAACTTACTTCATAGCTTTCACTGGTACCTTGCGATCATCTATCAACCCGAGCATATTCTTTTGCCTCCTCTTCAAATACCATCTCCAACAACGCGTGGCCGAACGCGGCAGTCAATTGCACCAATCCCTTCTTCAGTGGACCCACTTCAAGAGAACTCTCCCGAAGCTACTCTCGACGACAGTCCTGTCTCCGCCCATGTTTTTTCCAGCGAAGCACAAGAGACACATGATGTGGAAGCACTTCTGCGTCTATCTCAATCATGCAGCATCGAGGAAGGTCCCACAGAATGGCCTACCAGTGAAGTACATGATGTAGACATGCGCGAACCCATAGACGAGGACACCAATATGGATATTGACGAAGAAATACCTGCAGACTTTCGGCATCGATCTCTTTCGCTTACCGCTGACGATTGTCCTCGGGGACAGTCCAGTAGTTTCGTACCCGAGGATGAAAACATCCGATCCGACGAAGCACAAGTTACGGCCTCTGGGAGTGACTCTCAATCCTTGTCACCCCGGTTCGAAGGAGAGAGGTCAGATGTAATCGATGTTGACACTGCCCATTCCTTATTCGACGGGGACGATAATGTTGAGTCTGCTTCTTCCCAAATCGAAGGGTCTGTCTCTTGCCCAGGGGGAATACCACCATCACGATTCTACGCGTCGGACAAAAAGGGCAAACGGAAGGCGGAACCACAGTCAGATCCTGTCATCGTCGCTGAGGATACGCAGAGCTCTCAGAAAAGGAAATTGAAGACTTATTCTTTGCGAAGGCGCAGAGGCGAAGACGATGCTAATACGCAAGTGGAAGTCCCTGATGATGATGAAGTGGTAGCGTTTGACGGCCGGCCCTCGTACGGCTAACAGTAAAAACTTACTCGTCTTGCACTCACGTTTTTTCAGGACATATATCTTCACGATGGACTCTCTTGGTTCCCGACATCCTAGAGTAATCAGTGTGCTAGGGAATTACCTTCGACTAGAAGCGATAGATAAGAAGGGGATTGAAGCCTCGAGCAAACCGATTGGGAAGCAGGCATTGGTAAGTGGAATGAAACATGTTCAACTTGTGGCTGACAGCGATGCAGGTACCCGTACAACCCAATTTTTGCGACTGCGGTATCTATCTTATACACTTTGCACAAACTTTCATGTCCGATCCTACGCGATACTTTAGTATCATTACAACTGTTCGTGTTGATTAGATTGTCTTTCTATGTCGCATCCATAACGCTAAACCATTTTGCAGCGTAAGGGAAGCGATAACATGCAAAAGGATCGCAAGGTGGTGTGGAAGGCTGAGGACATTGGTGGCATGAGGGGAAATCTTAGCGATCAGCTGTTGGGGCTTTCCAAGGAGTGGCGTGTATGGAAGAGTAAAGAGAAAGGAAAGGAGAAGCAGAAGGACGACATAACGATGATCGAATCGTCCGATAGTGAAGTGGATATCGTTGAAGTTGAGACGACGCCTGCTCCCTCGGTGGCGGGGCAGGCTAAGGGCAAGACACGCGGCGGCGGCAAAGGAGGCAAACGCAAGTAACTGGTAATATCCTCTCTTAATCTCTATTCCCATCATCCCCACTGTATTTTAGTCCTTTCCGTGACCTCGCACCATCATTATATCATTATATCGTGTCCATTTGACGGATCAACCTTTACGATACTTGTATTACTTTCCCATACAATGCTTGGGTGCCGATACGTTATCACTTCATATTATTCTGCATTAGATTCAAGCACAACAGAGCTTGTAATATCTCTTAGATTGGTGGTTAAGCATCACTATTTTCGTGTATTCGAATACGATCTACATCAAAATCCTCGTTTCGCCATCTCCAGATGGTGAATCTATGGTTTACTCCAGGCAAGGTGGGCAAACAAGCTGTCCCACCACACCCGCCTGTCTTCTCCATTGGTATGAGATAGAACACCTCTTTGACACGGGAGTGTAGCAATGCCATGCTGCACATTATACAGGGTTCGTGCGTGATGAAAAGTGAGAGGGAAGTAAGGAGATAATTCGTCCCATTCTTCGCAGATTCGGGGGGAGGCGACGACTCTCTGCTCGCTGGGTGGTATCGATCCACGATACCCCTTACGAGATTGGGCACACAATGGCGCAAAAGATGCCCCGTCGACCTTCGTGTATCTGAAGCTGTGGCCGTTACCATAATAGCTTCGTCGTTATCGACCTCGTAGGGAATGGGTACATGGGCAGCGATGGGTAGCTGTAGGACAGTCAGTGGAAGGACTACAATGGCGAAAGAATAACAACTTCTCCGTTTCCCTGGGCTCGCAGTGCCGCGGCGACGGTCAGGCCCATTGCATCTCGTGCCCAGGCCACTTTGCCTTGGGACCACGGTTCAGTTTCGCCTTTCCGACGTGGAGCATATATGGTAGGCCAGTAACTTGATTTGAGGGCAAGAGAGGTGGGGGTAAGAGCAGCAGACGTTGGCACCGGGAGTTGAATGGGATCCGGCAGATTGAGGTCGGGAGGGAGGGAAGGACATGCGGATAGTGCGGTCAGTAAGAGTCGAGTCGCGCCATCTTGTTTTTGAACGCGTTTGAGGTGACCTAGGTCGTCGGTATCGAGGCCGGTTTGCTTGAGCCATCTATCAAAGGTGTATTTAGCAGGAGATATCATTAATAGGTTCATTAACATTACTTCAGCATTACAGTTGTGTGCCTCGGGTCCGGGATATCCACTGCCCAGGCTTGAACTAGGGGTAGTTAATTAGCCTGCTTAGCTAGGTAGGAAAATGACTTACTGGTTCTTATGCTTGCTAGATCTTCTTCCTCCGGCGGGGGTTTGATTTTGAAAAAAGGAAGGTTATCTTCAGCGACGATATCATCGTGACTTTGACTGTTAACAGACATAGGAAGGAGCTCTTCTGCCTCAGATCCCTCGGTGGGAAGGCTGTCAGATTCAACAGGCCGAAACCATAAATTGTGACCATAGAAGATACATAGCTCCTCGCCAGGCTCGATATCGCGAACGGTGGTATATCGTATAGAATCAGTTGCAAGGTCAATTTCGTACGTGACATTGGGAGGATCAGAGTGGTTGAACAGAGAACCTATCCTTCGATGAGCATGAATAGATGGAAAATAAAGAACGCACCAAGTCCCAAAGCTAGAGCCATCCGTCCATCCTTGCACTTGAATGTATAATGGTCGAGAACCGTGTGTCTGCCGTACGATTCGTATTCATCCTTTGAGAACAAGAGGACGGGGCTGATTTCAACGAGCGTCCGCTTTGCAATGAACCGAGAAGCTGAGAAGGAAATAAGAGGATGTCGAAAAGGAACAGAGTGGATCGCCTACCGTATATGCCACGACCCTTGCCTTCTGAATATTGTATGCGACATCCTGTATTATTGAGGTGCTCGGGAGCCGAAGGAGAGGGCATCGCCAAACGCGTGACCACGACACGTCCTGACACGTCTGCTCTACACGACCATGGTGGATCTGGCACCCCGGCCGCTGCCCTCGATACTTTTACTCGCACTGCTGCCCGTCGCAGCCTGGTTCGTCGTCAGGCCACTACTCGACCCAGTGCCTTCCCTTCCGGCGTTATATACCTGCTTTGGGTTCTCAATATTCGCATTCTTGGCAACGCTGTATCTTGTTCCTGCACTCGGGCCCACGTTTGTCAAGGCAAATTTGAAGGGAAAGGACTTGTTGAAGGTCTACCACACGCCAATGTACGCTCTGCTTTATTCTGCACGGTCGGGCTTTGTTCTCAAGTCATTGCAGCCCAGAGAGCCTTGGACTTGTTTGTGCGTCGGTTTACATCCTCACTCTGCTGCTCTTTACACCATTCGCATTCTCGGACACACTCTCCCAGAGAGCGGCGGCGCATGAGGGCATATCTGTTGCCGAGTTCCCTCTCCATCAAGTACGGTTCCAATTTGGTGTTCTAAGTCAACTTCCAACGTTCTTATAGCTGTCGGTGTACCTATCGTCCATTCTTTCTCTCCTCATTGCCACACTACTCGGTTTCCTGGATGATGTTTTCGACATACGATGGCGTCACAAGCTTCCTGTCCCAATAATTGCTTCCATACCCCTTCTGATTGTGTACTTTGCTGCGCGCGGTAACACACATGTCGTCGTCCCTCTGCCTCTTCGATGGGCTTTTGGGACCTTGGTAAACCTCGGTAATTGTGTTCTATATATTCAGCGTCAGCTGATCCTTACCTCGCGCTATAGGGCCTCTATATTATCTTTATATGTCTTTGCTCTCCACTTTTGCGACCAATAGTATCAACATCATTGCTGGAATTAATGGATCCGAAGTCAGCCAAGCGTTGATTATTGCGGCGTCCGTCATCTTGAACGACCTTCTCTATCTTCCGTGGCGAATGGGATTCCGTCTACCACTTCACCTGCTGGGGAATACCACCGAGCTTGAATTTGGCGGCGTTTGGAGCGCTGGTATGGCCTATGGAAGCAAGGTGCTTGTAGAAAGACACCTCCTTAGCCTGTACTTCATGATGCCTCTCGTGGCTGTATGTTTGGGCTTCTTATATCATAATTGGTAGCGATTTCTTTGCTTTGAGATGTGAAAAATATACTAATGAGCATTCAGGTACCCTGCGAGAGTGTTTCCCGGAGATACGCTGTGCTATGTCACGGGAATGGCCTTTGCCGTCGTGGGCATCCAAGCGCATTTTTCCAAGACGCTCCTGCTCTTTTTTATTCCGCAGGTGTTCAACTTTCTGCTTTCATGCCCTCAATTGTTCGGCTTGGTGCCGTGTCCTCGGCACAGGGTCCCTAGGTGAGTCTAGAGTGTGCCTTTCTGGGTGTTATTTTGATGGACAAGTGATCAGGTTTGATGCGGAAACAAACCTCCTCCATCCGTCGAAAGCCGTGTTTCTACGTCCACCGTCTGAGTTGACGACCGTGGTGCTAAAATTTATGTCCGCGCTTAGGTTGACGGAAACTACCATACACCCGACCTCTGGGATAATACTAGAAACGACGAATTTGACGATCCTAAACTTCTTCCTGCTCCATTTCGGTCCGATGAACGAGAAGCGCCTTGTGAAGGTTCTAATGTGCTCTCAGGTGACGTCAAAGCCGTTCTTATAGTGGGGTGGATTATTGATGTTCCCCGTGTTTTCCAAGGTTGCCGGAAGTATTTTAGGTTTTGTAGTTCGGTATGGGCTAGCGGGATTGGTATATGATGGCGATAGACGGTAGCGCCACTCCGTGATAACCACTCGAAGATTGCACCACAGCGACGCGAAACGGGGGATGCGGGAGGTCGGAAGCGGGCGGGCGTCCGTTCAAAATATTGTTGCTGCTCGTAAGGGTTTCCCTTCGCGTCTAGCGATTCACGTACATTGTATTTACACGGTATTAGATCGTATATACTCATGTAGAACGTATTCTATGAAGAAATCGAGTCAAGTGAGTGCTTGTACTCGCTTTACCCGCTTGATCCTCGGTGCGCCTGCCGAGGGTGAATCTTAGGAGCCCCGTCGGAATAAATCGGTGTCCATCATTTAGGAATGACGGAATCACATGTTCCGTCTGTACCGGAAAGGGGTATCGGCTTAAGACTGGAAATGCGGGGAAGCCCCGAAAGACATCTTGTCCTCCTACTACTACCATCTCACCCATACCAGCCATATCCGATAAAATGTCCAGCGAGAGAGCCGCGTTCGCCGAGGAGGTCAGGAAAGTAGAGGAATGGTGGAAGGTAACTCGTCTCTGCTTGACTCTTATTTCTACCCCATACTCATGTACTGCGTCGTGTAGAGCCCTCGTTTTGCACGAGTGACGCGCCCGTTCACCGCCGCCCAGGTCGTTGCCAAGCGCGGCACGATACCCATTGAATACCCCTCGAATGTCCAGGGCAAGAAGCTCTGGTCAACCCTCAGCGAACACGCCAAGAGGGGCACGCCATCACACACCTATGGAGCGTAAGTCGCCTCCTCCTCGTCACAATTTGTATTTTCTAACTTTGGTACGACAGTCTTGACACTGTCCAGGTTACGCAGATGGCCAAGTACCTCGAGACCGTCTATGTTTCGGGCTGGCAATCGTCGAGTACCGCGTCGAGCACCAACGAACCCGGCCCGGACCTTGCTGGTGCGTTTCTAGGATAATTATGATTCGTCGTGACTCACGAATTTCACAGACTACCCTTCAAACACGGTTCCCAACAAGGTTGAGCAGTTGTTCATGGCGCAGCTCTTCCATGATCGCAAACAGCACGAAGCTCGCTCCAGTTTGACTGATGCTGAGCTCGCCAAAACTCCTGTTGTGGACTACCTCCGCCCCATCGTTGCCGATGCCGACACTGGTCACGGAGGCTTGACTGCGATCATGAAGCTCACGAAGATGTTCGTCGAGAAGGGTGCTGCGGGAATTCACGTCGAGGATCAGGCTCCCGGAACGAAGAAGTGTGGACACATGGCTGGTAAAGTGTTGGTGCCCATCTCCGAACATATCAACCGACTTGTCGCCATCCGTCTCCAATATGATATTATGGGAGTCGAAAACCTTGCTGTCGCCAGAACCGATTCCGAAGCGGCCACCCTCATCACCTCCAACATCGATGATCGCGATCACGCGTTCATTCTCGGCTCCACAAACTCTTCACTCCCTCCCCTAAACTCCGTCATGGTGGAAGCCGAGCGTGCAGGCAAGAGCGGCGACCAGCTTCAAGCAATTGAGGACCAGTGGATAGCCTCTGCCAACCTTCAATTGTTTGGCAAGACTCTCGGTGATGCCTTGAGCAAGCAAGGTGTTAGCCAAGGGAACGTCAACAAATTCCTTTCGACCGTTGCCCATGCGTCATGGCCATCAGCAGTTGAAATTGCCCAGAAGCAGTTTGGATTGAAGACGGTGCCTTATTGGGATTGGGACTCACCGAGGACACGTGAAGGTTACTACCGGTACCAGGGCGGCACCCAGTGCGCCATTAACCGCGCCATCGCCTTTGCTCCCTACGCCGATCTGTTGTGGATGGAGACCAAGAAGCCTATTCTCTCTCAGGCACAAGAGTTTGCGGCTGGTGTCCACGCTGCGCGACCAGGACATTGGTTGGCATACAACTTGAGTCCGTCATTCAACTGGGATGCTGCTGGCTTGGGTGAGAAGGACATGGAGTCTTTTGTATGGCAGTTGGGCAAGCTCGGTTTTGTCTGGCAGTTCATCACGGTAAGTCGCACGGTCCAAGTGCTCTGATAGTGACTCATGTATGGTTTGCAGCTCGGTGGCTTGCACTCCAACGCGTACATATCCGACCTGTTCGCGCAAAACTTTGCCAAGACTGGTATGAAAGCGTACGTTGAGATCGTGCAACGCAAGGAGCGAGAACTCGGCACCGATGTTCTCACTCACCAAAAGGTACGTTTTTCTGGTACCGAAAGTTTGAGATATGGTCGCTGACGAGCAACATAGTGGAGCGGTGCTGATTACGCCGACAATCTGATCAAGACTGTCACTGGAGGTGTCTCGTCTACTTCTGCTATGGGTGCTGGTGTCACGGAGGCGCAGTTCACTTCGAAGCTCTAATAGATTTAGACGAGATAGTTTCGGACGATATTACTTGATTATAATAACGCACCTTCGCACACACTCATGTATATATGATCCATCGGATGTACAAAAATTGAATTTGCATGCACACGACCAAAGGCTCATTTGTGTAACTTGTTGGCAGTCGTTGAGGTAGTGGTGCCTAAAAGGAAACAGCCAGTCTCATCGGTTTTCAATTGCACCAGAAATATATGCCTTTCCTCTCAGTCATAGGATCCAGTCGAGCAGCTCTCTTCTATCTATGACACCTCCTGTCGAACTGATTGCACGTATCCTCATTAACTCCTGGACCGACTTTATTTCCAACACGCCTCGCCACGAAAGCACTGTTGACTCTTCTCAAAAAATAAAAATGTCTGAGTCTGTCTTTACTGACTGCCGATTGTGATATCGGTATTCCGGTGTCCTCTGGGGTCCTGTCATCAGACCGAACGACCCTTTTCAATACGGGATATCTTGAGACGAGCATCCATATATTCGAAAGCACCTGGACTTCAAGTCTCCGTGCTATAAGCTCTGACCTTCAATACTATCACACAACGTACTAGCGCATTCAACACGCCCTCCCCGAGCTCTCACACCCCAACAACCGCATCCACACCCCGCCGACGCCCTCCTCCTCACACCCCACCTGCATCCCGTTATCCCGCAACACAAAGTACTCCCGTCCCGGCGTCTGCACCACCGCCAGCGCAGGATGCAGCGGCGCGCCCCCCGCCGTCCCGACATGCACGCTCTCCACATGGTGGTGCCTGCAAACCACACTCAAAAAAATCAGCAAGACCACACGACACAAACCACATACGCAGGCAGGAACAGGTTCACGCGCTCCTTCTTCACCGGCAGCGCGGAGGTGGAGGCGCCCGAGAAATCCTGCGCCATCTCCGAGGAGGACTTCCACCGCCCGCTCACGCTGCGCGATCAGTCAGCCTCGGCGGGCCCACGTGCGGGGGGGAAAGACGAACCTGTTGCCGACGACACACGCGAGGACGTACCGCCCCGCGATGGCCTCCAGCGCCGCGCCGACCCGGCCCTCGCGGCGCACCCGCTTCAGCCAGTGCCGGCTGATCCCGCGGTCGTACTCCTCGTGGTTCGTCCAGCACACGTGCTCCATCAGCGTCCCATGCTCACGCACGCCCTCCCGTCGCTCCTCCACGTACGCAGACCAGTCCGCGCGCATCGGGCGCGTGTCGAGCTGGCTGGGAGGGCGGCCGACGACCTCGCACGTCGCTTCGAGGACGTAGAACGATTCTTGGGCGGCGCGCTGCTGCATGGTGATGCGCCAGATCTCGCCCTGGACGACCTGCTGCGCGTCGACGACCGTCCCCGCCATCCAGTCCCGCGTCTCGTCGCCCACGGACACGCTGAAGAAGAGCCGCGTCAGCAGGAACCGCACCGCCATCTTCGCCTGGTGCTCGTGGTCCGGGCTCGTCCACAGTCTCGGCGATATGGGCGTGTCGTTTGGCGAGAACACCCTGGCGAGGAAGGACGCGGAGTACGTCCGCCGCCTCTGGGCGGCCTCTTGATTTCGCAAGCGCAGATACGGCCACATGTCCGTCATGTTCTGCGGGTACGCCTCGAGGAGAAGCGCAAATCGGCGTCCGGGGAAGCCTCGCTGGATTCGTTGACTCGCCGAGAGGTAAACTACACACCGCAGCGTCAGATTAGATGGACGCAGGGGGGAGAGTGACCTTACCAGCATAGCGGAACATCCGCGAGACTAAAACGCACTGCTTGAGGTCCCCCTCGTCGACCTGGCTCAGTATGATGGCGATACGGGCGACGAGCCGGCGCTGGGCCATCGAAGGAGGCAACGTGATGCTGTTCAGCGAGATGGGCGGGAAATCCGGAAAGTCGAGGTATGCGGTGGTGGGAGCAGCTGCGAGGGTTTTCGAGGGGACGGGAGCGGGCTTGTTGACGATGAGAGGAGTGAAGCGCTTTCCGGTGCCTGTCAGAGTTGCGACTTTTGGTGCGTGTTCTTTAGAGACTGCTGAAGACTTGGGAGGGACCAGGAAGGGTATTGGTTTTGGAGGTAGTTTCTGTTTCTTGCTCTTTTGGGTAGCTTCGTTCGGGGCTGGTCGTTTTTTCGTCAAGGGCTGAGGCGGAACTCCAGAGTGAAGACTTGCATTAGGTATTGCATTGGGAAGAAGGGACGTTTTGTTGAGGATTTTCGGCGCAGTAGACGTTTTTATCTGTCTATCGTGGATTGGTGTACTGTTAGCTTTGGACTGAGTAACAAGTCGTCGAGGGAGTTCGGCCTTGAGAGGCTGCTTTTGAGACTGCGACTGAGAGGCAAATGAAAGATTTAGAGACAAAGGCAGTGACGGCTGAGATGGCTGAGTCGGGATGGAAGGACCAGAAAGCACAGAGACGTCGCGAGACAAGGCACTTGGTTGATTCGAAAGCTGTTTCGGTGCAGTGTCGACATCAGGGGTGTCTTGTCCAGATTGTTGTTGTTGGTGATCAAGAATCTTCTGTATGAGCAGTGCTTTAGTTAGCTTCCAGACGCCTGTGAGGTGTCGTTCTTTGCATATAGCCTTGAGTTGGGCGACGACGAGTTTCTTGAGGGCATCTTGAGTGAAGACAACTTGCATACTACCAGAAGAAGATAGGGGAGGCACGGGAAGGGAGTTTGACGCGTTCTGTATGGGACGCGTCGCGCTTGTTTGCTGGAGAGCAGTGACCCTGGGAGGAGAAGCAGGATTTAAGCTCCGTTTGAACCGAACGGGACATCGGGCCGAACGGTTTACCTGCGATGTCTGCGTGTGTGGAGTGCAATGGCACACATAGCGTGTACAATGCGTATCTGTTGACATGTTCGCAATGCAAGACGACGTACCATCATTGCAAGTCTGCATTTTATGTATCGAACTTTGACTAACAGTCAGACTTTGTAGCATGCCACAAACCTCCGCTCAGTCAAGATCGCCTGACAAGCATCCTCAGCGCTACATTTGGTGATATCCCAGACGTCGAAAACAGCCTATTGTCGTGGAAGTGCAGTCTCTGCACGGGGACGCTGAGAAAACGGGCAGCAACGGTGGCCGACGAGAGGCCGGCGAAACGCGTGGCAGCGGTCGAGGTGATCTCGATATCCAGCGACAGCGAGTCTGAGGATGTCCGTTCGTCATCTCCCATCGAAATAGTTGATTCCCCGCGTCATGAGCCGATGGACATCGACGAGCCCCAGGCCGCGCGTGTCCCAGATGCAAAGCCCGACATCGCGACGACGTGGTTGAGGGATCTCTTGTATAAAGACCTGAGCGGCGATCCCTGGGAGAGAAGGAAAAACAGGCGCCCCCATCGCAGACCGCGCAAAAGTAGAGTAGCAGCCAACGTCGATTCATATACATTTGTGAATAAATACTAGCCACGCCCAGTATGGCAAGTCACTTCTTCCCCTTACCATGGATGCGAAAGAGCGCATCGATGCCGCCTGCAGCTTCCTCCTGCAGTCCCCCCCGGGCGAGATCAACGACGTCCTCAACGGTGCGCGCTCCGCCGCACAGCCTGCCCACCCCGCTGACCACCCTCCCCTCCTAAAGATGTCCGGAATATCATATCCGACGACGAGCGCCTACAGGACGGCGTCCTGCCTGCGCTGCGCGAGTACAACCTCGCGCAGTTCATCGCCGTCGACGTCCCCGGGACAGCCCACCAAGTACGAGCCGGGCCCTTGTCGCCACCTGATGCTGACATCCGCTAGTCCATCGTCAGCGAGGCAGCGCGCGTCGCCGGCACCGAGCGCTTTCTGGATCCCCGCTCGCAGACCAGCTTCGCGTTCGACCATCTCGTCTTGGAAGCATCAGACCCGCAGCCCGCAGACTCCAGCGAAGACGCGGAGCCCTTCCGGTGGGTGCGCTGCTCACACATACACTGCGCCCGCTAACCAGCCCTTAGCGCCGCCCTAGAAAAGGCGACCCTCCAGTACCTCTCCGCGCACTTCCACGACGGCGTCTCGTCCGTGTTCGCCAGCGCCTCCTCGCCGAACCGCTTCGTCATCCAGGTCGTCGCGAACAAGTACAACCCCGCGAACTACTGGTCCGGCCGCTGGCGCTCCGAGTACGTCGTTGACCTCAACCACCACAGCGTCGAGGGAAAGGTCCTCGTCAACGTGCATTACTACGAGCAGGGAAACGTCAGTCGCCCCCCCCTATTTCCTGTCATTCTCATATCTCTCTCTCTCTCTCTCTGTAGGTCCAGCTGGCTACCACGCACACCGTCTCGATAACGCTCCCCGCCGCCGTCGTCACCTCCTCCCCCGCGACCTCCACCGCCAAGATCCTCGCCCTCGTCGAGTCGGAGGAGGGCAAGTTCCAGTCCGTGCTGAACGACACCTATCAGGACATGGGCGAGAAGACCTTCAAGGGCCTCAGGCGCGCTTTGCCTCTCACCAGGCAAAAGATGGATTGGGACAAGGCATGCTTGGGTTCCCTTCCACTGGTTCTCAGGGCTTATATCCCTATTCTAGGTTCTTGGCTACAAGCTGGGCGCGGAGCTGTCCTCGAGTAAAGGCCTTTTTGCGAGTTCTTAGACCGGCAGGCGTACCACGAATCCACGAATCCAATTGTAGTCCTGAACACCGTGCGGTGTTGTAATTCAAGCATCATGTTGAGAAATTCTGATTTAGGATTTTTCTGCGATAAATCGTGACGGGAGGGTTTCTATCGGATGCAAAGATATCTCTCGTCGGATATTTGTACGACTGAATCGTGGGATCCCTGCCGGGTTTCTTCTATCTGCATAATTACTCTAGAGACGCAGGAGCTATGAGAGAGCAAAGTATACGGCAAGTACTTGGGTCAGAACAAGTGGGATATCAGCCCCATCCTCTTTTCAGACTTCAATTTGCTAAATCTGTTCCTCATATTCTCAATTTTTTTGCTGCCGTACCTGTCTATGTATCTCCCCTTGTGTTGGGGGAACACTGCACAACTTGACTAGTGCTTGCTTATACCTGTTCCGTGTGGTTGTCGACACTATGATGTCAGTCACAACAGCAAGCTTCTGCGCTGTCTGCGATGCTACTATAAAGTCAGTCAATAAGGCTTGGTAGCGGAAACCCCGCGATATTTCTCCCGAGGTTGTTCTGAAAATGATCCGCGGAAGAAGTTTGATCTTGGAGCACGTGTTACGTATCCTATCTTGGTCAGTGCCTCCCTCGACCTCGACTGCGACTTTAAATTGAGACTCGCCTGCTGGACAGCCCATCATGACGATACTAGACAATAATGACCAAGACTTCATTCGCCTTTGGCAGATTATCACAGAGCTGAGCGAGCAGCTGAACCAGAATCGGACTGTTTCTGTGGCGCTGTATGGGCAGGCAGGGAGTGTCAAGGTGTGCTGGCTGATTTGCTGAAGCCGTAGGAAAGTCTGAGTTTGGTTGCAGAGCCAGGCAGTTCACACACAAACAGGATTTGTGCTGCGCAGGTGAGAAATCGCCTGTATCTATGTGAAAGGGTAATTGAAAGGTCATAGGTTCAACCTTGATAAGAGCCAAGGTGGGCCGTCCATTCTCTGGTCGCTGTAGGACTCATTTCTGCGACAGAGGAATATGACGCCGAGTTGGAACACATGAACACGATGATGAGCTCCGAGAACCAAAACCTGCAGTACGACAACAAGCAGCTGAACACCCTCATCAAGGAATACGAGCAGACCCTGGAGACGGTGATGAGCAATTTCCGTAACCGCGCTGTATGTCTTCCCACCTAGTCTTGGGCCTCTCCTAATGGACCCGAAGAAAGACGTCCAAGAGCGCGAGCTGTCGCTGATACGCGAATACGAGACGCGGCTCCTCGCGCTGGAAGAAGACAACGCCGCGCGGGACCTGTCGACGAGCACGGCGACGTCGGGCGCCATCGCGCGGCTCTCGGCGATCATGCGCCGCGTGCTCCGGGCGCTCGGGGGCGAGGACGGGGACGGGGAGGGAGAGGGAGAGGCGCTGGAGCGCGAGATCGAGCTGGCGCGTTTGGAGAAGGAGAACGAGGAGCTGAGGCGGATGCTGGGGCTGCTGCCGCCGGGGCAGGCGCGCAGGGAGGGCCCGGGGTACGATCCAAGAGCGTTCTTCGAGCAGGGCAAGGCGCGGCCCGTGGGGATTGCGGCGGTGGGGCCGTTTGGCACGTTCAAGCGGACGAGGCCTGGGGTCTAGCAGGCGGGTGTTTCCCTTTTTTGTGAGGTGTGCTGGTGTTGATGAGCATGGTAGATTGTTTTTTCTGGCCGCGCAGCTGTGCTGTCGGTGTTCTTGCTGTCGTGCATCGATGTCTGGTGTACACGATCGTTCGGATTTGTTATACTGCTGTAGGTGATATCTGTTTCCCCTGTTCTGAATCTAGTTTGACTTTTCATCAGTAAGCTGCTGTTCGATTGGGGAACCCTTTGAATGCATTTTGACTAGGTCTATACAGTACTACGGGGACTGTGCTTCGCTTCCGCAGCTACAAATGATTTATGTACCGACATCAGCATTTTGATTTTGATTTTACTGTTCATGAGGTCCTGGGTTTACCACAGTCGCGTCTCCGATATCTGGTAATGTCGGTATGTCTGCTTATCTTGTTGCTGCAGTCTTTGGGTCCCGGAATCGATTCTACAGATGGGGTTTTGTGCTTGGTAAACGGCTCAAAGTCTCGCTACTAAGGGTTTCTACACGTACGGCACTTCCGATTAGTTTATCACAGTCAAAGGTATCTTTTATTGTTCATGAGGTTCCTGGATTTACCACAGTCGCGTCTCCGTAATCTGGTAATGTCGGTATGTCTGCTTATCTTGTTGCTGCCGTCTTTGGGTCCCGGAATCGATTCTACAGATGGGGTTTTGTGCTTGGTAAACGGCTCGACGTCTCTTGGGTCTAAGGGTTCCTACATGTACGGCACTTCCGATGAGTTTATCACAGTCAAAGGTATCGCAATTGAACGTCCAAGTGCCAGTCACAAGCCCAAGTAAAACGGACCGCGAAACCTTGACGATGAGATACGATATCTCAGAATGGACAAGTCCCATCGCGATACAATTCTCCGCGACTGTGAACAGTGGCGCTTTGCATATTTTTCTAATTTTTGCCGTGGCAATGTCTCTCACCAATGGCGGCCGGGATACTTATGTTTCATCAAACAAGAGCGACGCGAAATTTGCTTCCGTGAATTTCACCGTCCTCGCTGCAAACACGAGGCGGCGACCTCGCTAAGCACAATTCCGCATTCATTGCGTGTTGCCAAACTTGCATAGGAATGGGACTTGGTGGCCAAGTTTCATTGACAAGTTCAGCTTTACGCAGTTCGTTGCCATCAAACGTTTTTGGTTTCTGACAGATAAAGTATCCTTTGGGCATTCTTCTCGTGGAGATTTCAGTTCCACTTCCCTCCCCACCCCCAAGCCCCCGGGCCTCGACCCTTTTAAAAAGCGGCAGTATCTCGAATCAACTGTGACAATACATTATTAGACATGCAAAACGCAGCCGCCACTTTTTTTTTTGGTCCGAAGGACGTCGAACCGTCCCTAGGATCATGATGGGTGATCTGATTCGACGCGGACTGCTCTCAAGGCATCCGAAATGCAACACCGAATTCTTACACACGGGGCCTGAACCTGTTCATCATCGCCTCCATGATTGCATCTTTCTCCTGGCACGGCAAAAAGCATCATTAGATCCAGAGCCGGGATCTTGCAGTCGGCTCCCCCCTTTTCTTCTCTCTGTCTGAATGACAATCTGGAATCTGTGGGGCCGAACAAATGCATATGAGTCCTCCCCATTCTACGTTATTGCAGTACAAGGCGAGTGTGAGACTCGTGGCCCCCGTTGGTATTTTGTTCGCCGTCGGGAATGTAGACGTCCAGGAGTACTCATTAGCTGTGCACCGCACGGTCGGCGGGGGGAGGGGAGCATAATCTGTTGCGGTTGTTCCGGAATGAATGATATGACAGTAAATAAATAATCAGAGACCGTTTGCACAGGGCTGCCTTTCGCCACCCTTGCCTTTTGACTTTTTGACTGACGGCCGAGTGGTGTGGAGGGCGTAATACTTCCATTTTCAAATACCGCCTGGTAAAGCCGTACTTTGTTTTGCCTCCGCCGAGCCCTGTCTTCGCTCCCTCCCCCCCTGTCTGCGTTTCTGTCTCCTTCCCCCATGTCGACTGCAACGACGATCCTTGACCACGTCTGGGTCGACGACTCGACGGCCCGCAAGGTGCGTGCCCCGCTCAGCAGTGTCGCCCTGACAGCCAGTACTTACTCCGGTTTCCCCAGAAGTCGCCATACTTCAAGGCGCCGTCGCCGACCTCGGTCGCCTCCTTCTCCGACCTCGAGCTCGTCTCGCCACTGCAGCCGCTGCGCCCAATGTCGCCGGACCTCGACGCCCGGAGCGGCGGCTTCCTCTCCGCCAAATCAAAAGGAAAGGGGAAGGAGAAAGCACTGAGCGATTCACTGGACGATATTTCGTCCGTGCGCAGTGAGTGGGCAAGCGGTATTCTATGAAATTTCGCTAAGATTTGCAACCCAGATATCGACCCCAAGTCGGGCACGCCAGAGTTTCGTAACCAGGCGCCACTGTCATTCTCCTCTGAACTCCCTGGGTCACCGCGTTCGCCCCCTACTTCGCCTTCGCGACGCTCCAGAGGCAGCTTACTCATCGTCGCATCCGACGCCCTGGGCCTCAAATTTGGCCGTCGGCGCAAGTCCATTCGCCAAACTCCTATGCCCATCATACTTCCCGGAGTCATCGAAATCAGTGCACCGCGCCCGGACGCGGAGCTCGAGGAGCGTCAGCAACTTAGGGACGCTGCCGCTCAAGCAATAGGCCTGACCTCATCTCTGTTACAGCCGGATCCCCCACCACCACCCTTGGACGAAGAAGAGCCTGATCAAATTGAGCGTCAAGACTTTCTTGCACAACCCGAGGCACGGACTGCGGAAAGTGCCGTGGCGCCCACACAGCATTCCGCGTTCTCTCTACCTGTTTCTACATCTTTCCTTGCTCGTACTCAGCCTGCGTCGATGCTCACCCATAGTCGCTCAAATTCCATCGCTCCTATACCCATTCCACCGTTCCCGTCTTCTCCTGCCGCCTTGTCCCAATTCGTACAGGCCTCGGCCTCCCTGCCGAAATATTACGCTCCCCCTTCTCTTCGAATATTCGCCCTCTCCAAGCAGTGGAGGAGCCGCTATTTAGTGCTGTCTTCTCCCGCGATGCACGTAACAACGAATTCAAGCCCCACCGTGTCGTATCTGCATCTCTTCAAAACATCAAACGGCGAGGATAAGGAAGTGGAGCGGCTCGAGATCAACGAAGATAGTGTGGTGTTTATGGCCGAAGAAGAAGTCGGTGGTCGGAAACATGTCATCAAAGTCGGCGGCGTTGACGTAGGTGCGTTGAAGAGGGACTTGAATCCTGAGGAGGGTGGCCGAACGATGTGGTTTCTGCAAATTGTCGATCAAGCAGAGTCCCAACGATGGATTACGAATATCAAGCAGTTGATATTCAGTCAGCGGTGCGTCGTCGTGCAGTCGTGTAATACAAATTGCAGTATTTATATCTCATATGCAGGGCTGTACGTGCAGGCTTGGGGTCTCCAGGCAGTACCTATGGAATCGTGGAACCCAAGGGCGACATGGATGTTATGCTCTCAATGCGCGCCCAAGGCATCGTCAATTCATCCACACAGAGCAAACTCAACGTGCAGGATTTCCACCGTTCCGGTTTGTCGCTGGGACGTGTAGACCAGACCTATTCTTCGACATCCTCATCGCAGTCTACCCGTTCGCAGACCCCTGCTGCGAAGCCTGCCCCTGCTGGTGCCGTCTCCACTCTGAAGGGCCTTTTCACCAGTACGACCCGACCGCGCTCTGGCTCACGCGCGACTTCTATCGACTCTGAGAGAGATAGTAATAATCTGACGGAGGATTCATTCGGCTCCATGGGAAGTAACCTTCTCAGCATGTCTGCACATTACCCTCCAACACCCACACTCGGCCCGCCAATCATATTACCTCAAGATCTGGAGCGAAAGATTGTGGAAACAGATACACTAACAAGCTCGTGGACTCCGCCCGCACCTGTGAACAAAGATAGGGCTACCCGCGCACTTTCAATGGGCGCCGTTCCTTTGCAGCCGCCCCCGCGCAAGCGATGGACTACCTCGGGTGCGCCGCCGTCAGATATGGGGTCTTTCAGTCAATTTAATGGTGCCAATGAGCTGGGCGCTCTCACGTCCCATGATCGTTCGGGTACAGATCCCCATCCCAGTCCGCTTGCCAACGGTCATTTGTTTGGAACACCAGAGCAAAAGGCCCGGGAACCGTCTATTTTGTCTGTCTCCACACTCGCCTCGGGGGAACATTCGTCGAGCACGAGTACTAAGAGAAGCTCGAGCGTCAAGCGATGGTCACGACAACTGCCAAAACGTTTGACGCCTCCCAGTGGGCCGCCGCCAGCTATACCCTCGAGTCAGTCGCCTTCGCGACCGCATCCATATGCTGGCGTAGTTGACCGACCGACCAGCCGGAACTCGACGCATTCCGCGACGAGCGGCAAAAGCCTTGTATCCACCCTCCCTACTTTCTCGAAGCGCGCATCTGGTGGCTCTGCATTGAGCGTCAATACTACCAGCACGACGTATTCCCATACCAGCGGATCAATATCTCATACACGACCTGCAACATCGCATCGCGCCTCGATGCCCCCTCCGCGACCGGCGCCCACTGCTGCCCTTCCTCCCGCCCCGGATCAGCGACATCAACGTGACTCGAGCAGCCGCGGGTTCAGGCTGTCACTAATGGCGCCAAAACCACCGCCCGTGGGTCAGCTCCCACCTCGTCCGGACGAGGCAGAACGCCGCTCCCGTCGCTCTAGCGCCGGCCTGTCCTCGAAAAGTGATTTGTACACTATTCCATCTTCACCGAATCCCACGAGCGCCCCCCTTCCTCCGCCGGTTCGTCCGCTTCCCGAGCCGCCCGTGAATGCTTCTGCGCCTCCCGCTTCACGTACTACTTCATTGAAACAGCGTCTGCGCATTCTGAGCGCGCCTTCGCCTCTGCATATCAGTAACGGATTCCACACGGTGTCGCCACGATCACGTCATTCTACGATGTCCCCGCCGCATACGCCCTTGTCCTACGCATCCACGTCTTCGCCATCCACGCCCATCAGTGAGAAAATCACTTACATGCAGAGCGACCACAGCTATCTGCAATTGTACACGCCTATCACGACCTCGATGCCCATTCCCAAAATGCCTACGCCGAAGCTCCATATTCCCATCACTATTGATGACGAGCCGCAACTAAGATCCTTGTCACCTCCTCCTCGCCGTATATCGAAGCAAGTTGCAGTCCCAGAAAAGGAACCCATAGCTATTCCTCAGGAACGCAGTGTACCTATCTTACCGGAGAACATTCCACTACCCCATTCACGCCGCGGTTCTGTCGTCTCGTTGGGCATTCTAACCATGTAGATGATGCGGTCAATTTTATCCCGGTGGATTTTTTCCCCATTTGCTGTCTTATCGCTTTCTTATTGCATGTACTTACTTACACTCACGGATCAGTTGTAACGTTTTAGATATACAGTTTGTTCAATACAATTACATAAATGTGACAATAATTAGTGTACGACATCGGATATGGATCTCAGAGCAAAATCGAGCAAACTCATGCAAAACTATTTTCAACGTCGGCGCTGTCCTCTCCTTGCTCGAGATTCGCAAACTAAAAAATGGGGCAGTCAGGACTATAGGAGTAGACAAATATAAAAGGGCTTACTGTCAAGAATGCCGCCGGCCGATGCTCCTCAGCCCAGAACAACAGGGGAGTATCTAACGTCATGGCATAGGGGAGGTTGGGGGACCATAGCTGGGTAAGACCAATGCCATAATTCCATACTCTGCCCTCCGGAACCAATGTCATGCCTAGGATACGATCAGATAACAGCAATTGGACCCTCTCTGACATGTTGGGGTTGAAGCCCTGTAAGCAGGAACGTTAGCTATAAGATTGCCTAAAACGCAGGAACGGTATCTTACGGGAGGATTCGAAGAATTGTCGGCATTCTTCCTGCCCCATTCAAACCCACCGGGAGTGAGTGAATGTCCTGACAAGGAGACAGATCCAGGAGTGAAGGAAGCGGTGATACAGATGCAAGACGATCCGAGTTCAGGATGGTCTGCCATCAACTTGGCTTGCGTCGTGACATCTGTGGGGGACATGTGGTTGATTTCCAAAGCTTGCGTCTTGATCCATCCCAGGAACTCGAGGTCTTTCAGCAAGAAATCATCTTTCGGCATCCGAGACGGCAGCTCGATGCTGTTGTTGCTTCCTCGTTGAGGAACCCATACTACCGCCTAATAGAGTTATCAATAGAAGCTAAATAACTGGAAGTAGTCTCCATACCTTAATCTCTTTCACTTGCTTGTTATCGGGAGGAGAGACTCCATATAGATATGCAGCCACTTGAGTACGGAGATCAGCGGCAGTAATGAATGCACGAAGAATGTTCTTTGGCAAGACGTAGGTGTACGAAGCCGCATCGTCTTTGACATCGTCGTTGGAAACATATATATGCTGGAGACGAAGCGAAAGGTGTGTGGACGAGATAGCTCGAACACGCCAGTCAGACTTGCTGCTGAACACCTGCTGCTCGTAGTTGGTCGCTGAGTATATTTATTAGACAAGCCCCGGAAAGTCCCATGATTTGACTTACTCGTCACCGTTTGGATCGTGTCACCATGTACGTTTGTGGTTTGCCTAGATTTCAATATTAGCTTATAGATACTACTAAAGTCATGAGAGGGATTTACGTTTGCACCGCCGTCACCTGGCTCTGTGCTTCAGAACTCTTCTCCAACTCCGCCATCTGTTGGCGCTGAACTGATGGGGCCGCGATCTCCTGACCCAAGATGATATCCCGCACTTCACTGACCGTCAAAGATGCGATGTTGACGCTGTTCCTTTTGCCGAAGTCCTGCAACGCTAGGTCAGGGATCAATACATGCCCAAAAAGATGAAACGCACCGCTAAGATCAATTCCTTCATTGCAACTTCAACCTTGATCCACTCTTCATCACTGAGTGATGGCCACACGAAGTGAGGTTCAGTTATTGTCGTCTTGTCAGGATGGAGGATGATCTTGGCTTTCTCATTGTTAACGTGCAAACCGCGAAGTAGGAGGATCAGCCTAGAGAAAGCAGTGTAACTCGAGATCGACTTCAGCCAGTCGTCTACATACTGACCATGAGCGTCTTTGGATAACTTGGAAAGGTTAGATTACGCACCATAGAGGCTGAACAAGACCATCTGAGGTTGCGTAGCTCTCTGCAAGAACGTGATCAAGTGTATATGACAGCAAATACAAATCAGCATACCAGAATAAGATCACCGAACTTCTCCATCTTCATGCATGCTTGGAAGGGTAGCTGCAATTCGCTACCCTTAATGACAATATTAGGGAAATCCAGTAGATGGACCTCAAGAGGGTCTAACGGGGCACGAATTGGTGAGATGAAAACAAAGACGACGTAGAGTCATACCTAGCATGCCCTTGCGAGTGACGATGACCTGTTTGGGCTGTTCTTCGACAGGCAAGGAGCGAACGAGAGCAGCAACTTCCTCGGCAGTCTTCCATTTCGCCAATTGACCAAGACGCTTCTGACCGGCCCAAACGCTGGTGTGAATGATCTTCAAGAACAACTGACCGGATCGAGGGTTGAAAATGAAGATAGCGCCATCTGTTGGATAGTCAGACACCACACAAAACGTGAGTAAGACGTCACTCACTGATAGGTTTGGTAGTTAAGTTTCCTTCAAACGTCTTGTGTCTGGAAATAAGTGAGAAGACGCATAAACAAAGGCGTACCGGAAGTGCTTACATGGTGACACGATAGACGTTGGTGTCATCTACGAACCAGATAATCTGGTTGGAGAACAGCTCCGAATAATTCTAGGAAGTCCCTCAGCATTGGCACGAAACTGCCGATGGAATGCTCCTTACCTGACTGTTCAAGTACGGCTCTGTTGGCTCGGACGAATACAGTTGTAATCCTTTACGTATACGTTCCCGTAGTACGTGGCAGGCAGGATTGGCTTTCATAATTTTGGCCATTGCTTGCTGAATAAGAGGTTTCATGCCAGGGAACCAGTTACCATACGCTGACCAGAGATTGTAGGCCAGGTCCATGCCGATCATCACTCCTGTTGGAGACGGGTATATACTCATAGAATCAGAAACCTTCAACGCAAGTCAGTAGGAGGTTAACAGATATAGAAGGCAACCCACGTAGTCCAGGAATTTGGCGCGAGTGTAACGCTCGATGTCGTGTGTATCGAAATCACCCCATCGTAATTGGACATCGATCCAGTATTTGTTGCTAGTGGTACCGTCTAGTACGTCCTTGACCTATTTGCGGCGATGCTACGTAAGTATGGAAGGTCACGAATAGGCCGGTGAAGTAGTACGAACGTCTGTCACAAGGGATGGTCGCGAGATGTTCCACTAAAAAATAGATATTTAGTTAGGTTAAGGTAGTGGAGTTAGCAATTACCTTGTACGCCGAAAAGAGCAGGATATCTGCGCAAGAGCTGTTCATCTTGTAACTCTTACGAGGATGGATTGTCTCTTTCTGAACGGTCTCAATTTGCAGAGGCTCCAACTCCTGATCAAATACTTGACACTAGACACGTAGACATCTGAGCTCCCACGTCGTTACCATAGACGTGCCACTTACCAGGTCCATGACGACACTCTCGTGGACTGGTTATATCATTATTAGTCGAGTTCAGTCTGAAACCTGTCATCGACGTACTCTTTTGCCACAGATGGGCTCGGAAGATCTGGATCAAACTGATTTTGAGGGTCGGGATCTTTCCGTGCCTATGAAAACATTAAGTCATGAGAAAATTCACAGGTAAATATGCACTTGCATAAAAATGCCCGTAAGATCAAGTTGCACCTGGAAACCAACATACACGTTAGCACGATTGATTGTTGGACTCCACCACAGGGTGAATCGTCGATTAGGTATCTGATTGAGACCGGAACGCTGAGCATTGGTAAGTTTCTTGTATCTCATCGACTCTTCGAATCCAGAAGCCTTTTCCCAGAAGAGACCTAGCAACAATATAAGCCAGTGAGAAGGCCGATAACAGATAGTTTACCTTCCCAGGTCGGGAAATAAGTGCCCTTGAATAGCGTGTGTTCTAGGATACCTTCAACACCACCCAAGGCCGCGATGACATCCACACGATAATTGTTAAGTTGCCAAAGTTTACCATCGTGCCGCTGCGAAGTCCACCAGAAAGGATTGCTAGTTGCAGTACTGTAAGTTTTTTCCAGTAGTGAGATACGTCGGACTTACTGTTTGAGAAGCTGATACTGCTTCCAATCTGTCCTCACACGCCAACCGCGATCATAGGCAAGCCTAGCCACATTGTTAGATTATGAGTGTTACGAGTGCACGACCGGAAAAACTCACGTGTGACGATCCTTCTGGAACAAGGTGTTGATGCGAGGAATTCCACGATCCCAGCTATCCTCAAGGTCCTCTAATGTCAAACGTCTGTTCTGCGCATTGGCCTCCTTCCGCTTCATGGAGTATTCGGACCAAACACGTGCTGAATCGAGGAATTCGGCTTCCCATGGCTGAAGGTAGCGGTACAAATTAGGAATCAACTGGTCTTCCTCGTGGCTCATACCAGCACGGAAATGAGTAACTATAACAAGAAACGTCAATAGGATATAAAGACACAGTAACCAAGATATTTTACCCGCAACATCCGTTTGCTTTGACCAACGAAGATCACTCTGTGGTATCAACACGTGTCCCATTGACAACATTCCTAAACCGCCCAGCTCCTGTAAAGTCGATGAGACACTGTACACCAACATGATGCACTGTTACATACCTTGGGTGTATAGAAGACGACCGGAGGGAAACGTGAAGGCATCTTACTGTTGAGACCAATCTTGACTCGAGTCTGAATTTTGTTCTCCGCCTTGACAAGGGAATCCAGCAGTTCATTAGTATGGATAACGGCCTCGCGGTAGTAGGTCATAAGACCGATAAGAGCTGTGTTCCATTTGTTCACGATCTTAGAGAATGTCGTAGAGCCAGAGCTCATAAGCACCTGTCGGATTCTGTTGTTGAACTGTTGAACACCTGTTAGAAGGGTGATTAGTTTACGCAGATACGACAACTGTGTTGTGACCAACCTTCATCGGACACCCTGAGGAATGCCTGAGCAGTACGCTCCTTCGTTTGCTCATTTGTCAAGTTCCAGACAGCATCCTTCAACGAGAATTGCTCCCCGCTCATGGTCCTAATCTTCGGCAAGATGCGAATCTCGAAGCCACACATCGAAAACAAGAGCTGCGGGTTGTTCTGTGAGTAAACGCTGACGAATGTATCCTCCCATTCAATCGTTGTCAAGGACCTAGGAAGAGATTGCTTGACATTCCAGAAGACCGCACGACCCAAGTTTACGTCGTGTTTAATTAGCCTCATCCTGCAGTCCCTTGGCCAGCATCTCTTGTTGTTGTACCCGATGACATTGTTGTTAGTCGGGTCAGGATTGGCTGAAAGATATCTCTGTATAAGATCTCGGGACTCGTCCGCTGTGAAACGGAATAGAATGTGAAGCCTGTCGACGTAACGGGAATATAGTCGTATAGGGTGCCGGGTTTCCGTACTTGAATCCCGATATTGCAGGAAGTTGTTCGGCATTTGAGGAGGTCCGGCCATTTCACTAGCCCGCTGGAGACCCAAGATCAGCAAGTCCAAGACTAGTCCATAGTACTGGAAAACGAAGGCGGAGAATTGCAGCCCTCGAATAAGACCGAAGGCGTTGGTGTGTGCCATATCTGTGGCAAACGTTTGAGTCGCAGAAACTGCATTTACGAAACTCTATTGCTTACCCTTGTACGTCAACACTAGGAGAGAGATATTAATGCGCACCTATTTCAGAAAACAACTGAGCTCACCAGTGTTGTTCTTGGCCGTTATATAATCAGCAAGATTGTGATCCAGAATCAAACGAAGGAGACGATTGAGCAGTGTCAGGTCTATTTTCTCGTAGACCTTTGACAACACAGTCTCCATCAGAACATTGCATTCTCCTTCGCTTGTTTCCCAGATATCAGTCAAATTATTTATGCCTTGACACCACTTCCATACAAGTCAGGATCCTAGTGTCGACAAAAAAAAAAGAGGTGGTATACCTTGTAAACAAGTAGTGGGGGAGGCTCGGTGTCAGCAGGTTTGATCCATGCAGGGAACAGGCCACGCTTGTCCGCTCTGAAAGAGAGGTATGAACAAACAGCTCCTATGGGGCAGAAAAAACTCACTCAAAGAAGAGGAATTGATCAAGATACTATAAGAGAGCGATCAGCAACGAAACCTGTTGTAACCGATAAACAGACATACAGCATCAGTAATCTTCTCGACAGGTTCAATGTCGTAACAAGGGATAAGCTTGTCATATGTGTCGAAGAATTCTATGCCGGACTCCTTGAACGCTCGTTGGGTGAGAAGTAGGCGCTTGATCCGTGACAAACCTGATCAGGACAAGCATAAGCACTTTCTGATAAAGCTAAACGACGGAGAATGATACATACACTCATGGGGATTGTCATATGCTTGTTCGATCAGCGCAAGTTCTTCACGCTGGGACTGATTGAGTCGTCCTTTACGAAGAACATCAGAACGGAATAGGGCTCAAGGGCTCAAGATCTCACCCTTTACCGAATACGCCTCCTTGAGCTTCTCAAGAGCCAGAACGAGTAGCTTAGTGTCGTGTTTGTACGACAGCGGGCTATATGGCTTCGTCAACGGCCAAGAGTGTGTGATGAATCAAGAGAGCTTACGGGAAAGGAATGGGTGCAAACTTTCGGCTCTCCAGCCAATGAACAGTAGCCGTATAAATGGCCACAGCTTCTTCAGCTGTGATGTAAGGGCCATCTTTGAGATATCCATGCTGGCGTTCCTGCTCCGCCTTGAGGTAAAGACCTACATCCTGTTCAGAAAAAGAAGAAAGGCAAAGAGTTCTAAACATACGCGTTAAGCGACCAAGGTTCTTCTTGACAACAGCCTTGTCCACAGTAGCACCACGTCTGATACGCTCACGGTTATAATGTGCGACACTGGATAAGTCTGAGAATGATTAAAAATGTATTTCAGTAAAGACTTACGAGCACCACCAATCAGCCTTGCTCTTGATGTACCGTAAGATGATGTTTTCGATTGCCGTAGGCATTCCAGGAACTTTCCAAGGGACTGAAAAAAAAAATTAATCCAAACATCTCACGCAGCTAAGAATAAGATCGCGCACTGTTCGCCTTCCAGCATCTCCAAGCTTCCGACAAGTGCTGTAAGATGGTCTTTGACTTGTTCTGCTTGATCGATTCAGGCATCATGTCAAGAATATCATGCATAACCGCAGCCCGAAGCTCTAGATCATAGTGGGACTCGACACGCTGTTTTGTTACAGTTTTGGCGATACCCTTGCTGTTACGGCCTTCGAATTGACGTGCAAGAAGGTTACCGAGCCTGAAAATGATTGAGATAACATAGAACGATTATAATGGTGCTCACCATCTTTCCAAGAGCGGTACAATGCCACGCATGAAGAAGAGCCAAACCCGCCAGCCGGGAGCCCAAAACCCACATCCCGGACCTTTCCCCACGGGTCCCGTGTTGAAACGATAGTAGATCAAATGCTTAAGGTCTTTGGTCATACGAACTTGCCTCATAAGCTGCGATAATTATAAGTATATGCGTAATCTGAGAGTGGTGCTAACAAACCTTGTATTTATATCGATACATGCCGGTGAGAGCTCCAATGTGCGCAAAGATATACTGCAGTGCATCAGCAAGCTGGAAGGCGTCCACGTTGCCCAAACGGAATTGAACATGTGCGTCGACAACTAACTTGGTCAAGCGAAGAATCTCTCGACAGAGGTGGAAAGCGTTTCCGAAGCGAGATTTCTTGCGTTCTTTTGTAGTCAGTGTTCTGGAAAAAAATGTCAGCTCTAATCTCTATGTCGAACAAGGCGACGTACTTGACAGGCTTCAAGTTCATGTTGTAGTCCAAATGAAGGTAATTGAGATTCTGTACGCCGGCGTCCTTAGTACAATCACTTTAAGACATAAATGACACTCACCTTGCGATGAATCAAGAGATTGAGCATATTGTATCCCTGCCGACAGACTTGCAGTCCAGCCTCAACCCAATCCAATTTCGTGGTCTGGAAAAACTTGGTTGCCTTTAACTGGCGGAAAAGATTCTTCTTCGTCATCGCTTTCTCAGGTCGCGTATGTAGTTCATTTAGGACATAGCACTTGAGGAGCTTCTGGTATGACACCCGAACTTTGACCGGCTGATTAGGTGGACAATGCTCAAGGTACCAATTCTTCACCAAAGGTATGTCTTGAGCACGACGCATGCGTCCAGACCGGCGATTGTATGGCTCAGGCGCCCACCACAGAGCAATGCCGTCGGCCGTTAAGTCATTCTCGATGTCCTTCTCCTCGAGGAAGGGCTCCACTTCATCAGGAAAGACAAAGGCGTCATCGTCAGCGCCATTGGGTCCAAAGATGCTGTCTTCATGTGACACTAAAGGTGCATTTTTGGCGGTATGACCACGGAGGGAGATAGGATTAATGAGGGGATCAAAGTAGAAAGCAGGGAGGTCGGGGTCATCAGTACGGATGTAGACATTTTTGGCGGCATGGTAGGCCGAAATATGGACAGAGCGCGGCAGGGAGTTGTACAGATGAGGAAACGCGACTTTGTATTCTGTCCTGATTGGCTGCCGAATAATAACCTTGTTGATGTCATTGAACTCGTTCCAATCTTCATCAAACGAGTCCATATCACGATATAGCGGCTCGAACTTGGGTCCGCCTGGAATGGCCATGTTCAAGGCTTTTGCGGAGAAGAAGGATTTTTTGTCGAAAAGGTAGTTGGAGTTCTGGTCAGGCTGGTCTGAGAGAAGAGTTCGACCCAGACGATACAAGTTTGCCATTATGGGAAGTGTCAGCGACCAGTATTTGTAAGACGAGCCATTAACAGCAGGCGTGTCGACGAGGGGTTTGGGATCGTAGAACCAGTCAATAATGGCAGAATCTTCTTCTGAGTCAAGCTCAAGCTGTATAGCCTCGAGCGGTTCAACGTCCAGAACGTTGTCTCCGTAATCCAGAGGGGGTTCTTCGTCGTCAAATGGAGGGAAACGCATCCGCTTGAAGTGACGTCGGTCCCGCTTCTCCCTTCGCATCGCCAACCACATAGTACTCCATTGAGCGTGGTATACGGGCTCGATAACTCGAGGGATCTCATTGACAAACGTAATTGCTCCAGTGATGTGGTATAGCACTGGAACTTCACGGACTTGCTCCCACGGATAAGGAATGTTCTCCAGCAGTTTCATGACTGCGTGAGGGACGTATTTGAGAGCACCAAGGTGAACGCGCTTGTCGTTTCGGAACTTGCGGTTGCTCATGTCGCCGTGGTCCTTGATAATTTTGCGAACGTGCTCTGGGGGTAGATCCTAGAAACGTAAGTGTGAACGGCGCGATTTTTTCAGCAAGCAGATTAGAATAAGCGGACCACTTTGCCCATATCCACATAACCGCCCCGCCGCTTTTCGCCATATCTCTTCCTCTGCATCTGCTTCCACTTCATGGACTTTTGAGCGATAACTGTTGGAAAAAATGTCAACAAAACAGAGGCGAGTCCACAGCGTAAGAATTGTACCTTCTGGAGGCATCTTCGATCCAGAGGCTTGATTCGCGGGAATCATTCCCGGTGGAGGAGGCATAAAGCCTGGTGGAGGGGGAGGATAACTCATCCTGCCTGGACTTGGTGGAGAACACGAAAGTCTTTGGGTGGCTGATGTAAGCAGAGCGACGAAATCTTGTGTACCATTGTTTGTCCAACTCGTTCAATCCATTGCATTTGCAGTGCATGAACCTCAACTACCTCAACCATTCCCCCAAGTCACGCAAGTGAAGACCACTCAGTATGAACCTTTTATACAATGAATCAAATCCTAAAGATACAATATACATGAACTTCCAAAAGCAAACTAGAAGGTAATCAATCAGACGTTTTGTGGAAATGGAAAATAACGTCCGAATTTCCAGTAAGAAAAAGGTATACACTGAAAAAATACGCAAGCCGAATGGAAGAGATAAATGGGCAAAGTGTATATATCAGAATGAATTGCGTTGGATTTGAAGGGTTGTCAAAACCGCTCGCACGCAATCTGCGAACCACTGCGATGACAATCAGATCGGCTTAACCCTTGGGAATAGATGGATCCTCACCAGATGACTCGTTACTCATCATCGCCATCTTCCTCCTCCTCTTCCTCCTCTTCCTCTTCATCGTCCTGGACCCAGTCCACGTGGACAGGAACTTGCATTTCGATTTCCTGAAGCGGACACTTGCCATTCCGGATGATGCCATCCAAAATGCTGTCACCTGTGGAAGTTTCCAAATCCCGGTGTCGGATGCCGAGACGTATGGTCCAGTTGACCTTCGCCGCCATTGTTCCCCTCGAAGTAATAACGTTAAGCAATGTCGGTCCATCCAGGCTGAGTGCCCGAAAGGTGTCGAGGTTGGGTAAGAGACTCGGCATGATTGCCGGGCGACCCTCCGCCACCGAGGTGCTAGCGACCAGAGACGATCCCGAAGCCTTCGTCGCATACGAGGAAAGTGGACGAGGTAGGGGACCTTGAGGAAGATTCCATTCGAGATCGTTTTTCTTGTCCACAATCAACTCCTGCTGCTCTGGGGTAGGTCGTCGTGAAGAACGTGCCACCTCACTTCCCCCCTCTGCTAGATCTAGCTCTGACTGCGGATCGTCGTCCTCTATGAAAACCTTCCACCCCTCTCCACTACATAGACCAGCGAAATCCACGTCTAAAAAGTGCAGATTAACGAGTACGCGCAGTAGGGCGCGGAAACTAGAAACTGAACATTCTAAGGCAGTGACTGTCAAGCCAGTCAGTAAGTGAATGTTCGGCAAAGCATAGTGAACTGGAGCTCCTGGTCGGGAGGCCTTGTTTCCATCTCGTCGTGGAATTAGAGAGCCTACAAAAGGGGTATAATCTTGCTCTGAGAGGTTCAGAGAAAGCTTGGTGACGCCCGTCATGACTACACCCTGTATCACCTTGCCCAAATACTCCGCCTCCAGATCCATCAATCCTAACTCTGTCAACTTCTCCAATACCACGGGACCTTTGCGGTTAGCAGCTGGCCAAGTGAGAGAAGTGGGCCAGGCGGTGATAGCGTCACCCGCGCTCGATCTCGGACCGCTGTAATGAAGTGACAAACGCTCGAGATCAGGGGAACGAAGCATGTGCTCCCAGTCTACGTATGGAGGACGAATGTTGTCGGCATGCAGAGCAAGTTCAAGGGAGCGAAGATTGTCGAGGTAAGGAGATTGATCCCAAGGCAAATTGACGCCAATTAAGGATACATTCTTGATTTTAGGGACCTCGTTGTTGAATATTATGACGGGAGGCCTGTACGTCGCGAGGTACAAGTCTGCTGAGTTTTCAAAGTCCTCGAAATGATAGAGTTGGAGGGTTTCGAGGTTCGGACCGGGGCCGCAGGTAGAAAGATACTGACGAGCAACCAGTTTACACTGATTATCTCGAATTTTGAGGTGGAAGGATCTCCAGCGCTTGACATGACCAACGACAAGGTCGAAGATCTCGCGAAGCTCTTTGAGATAGATATTAACATTGGGTATATATTCTGGTTCGGAGACCGTTGAGATGAGGATGTCTAGTGTGCTGGACGACTGGGGCCTAGAACGGGAGAGAAACACACGGGCCCGTTGGATGTGTGCGGGCTCATGGAAATGCAGGGTGGTCCAGAGGCAGGCGGTGCGCAGTGCAATTTCCCGCCAGGTATGGCAGACATGGGAAACGGCGACCTGGAAGGCGCAGGAAGGGGAATTGTAGAATGTATTCTGTACTGGCTTGAAGAGGAACGGAGAATCAGTATACGGATATTCGTAGTTAGAGCCGAGAACGATGATACGAGTGATGAGCTCGACGGGCAGGGACTGGATGGTGGTGGGCATGAAGAAAGTGCACGAGCTTGCCAGAGGAGGCTACCCTGAATGATGTATGCTTCTCTATCAGAGATCCTTCGCTGAGTTCAATTGGGCCAAATTTGTATTTACTTTCGTCCGATTCCGGCGTTTTTAGCGACTTTTCCTCCAAACCTTCCCAAAAAGGAGACTCTATACCCACACCGTCACCGCCCTGATTCCAATGGGACTCTTCCTGATCCAGTTCTTTCCCATGAACCTAGCGTCCCGCTTCTCGATAACCATCGGAACTGTCTCTATCCCACATGTTACTCTTACGAAATCCCTCTTTCTCACCACAAAATAATTTGGATGACAGCTCTTGTACTCGCGGTCGACCTTTTCCTGCCGTGTTGTGGAGATATTTCATTTACTTCTTGTCACCCTAAACTTTCCGGATTCAAGTGGGTCTTTTGCGCTTGGTATACCACTCATACCCCTTCCATCATTTGCATCATCCTTGTTTTCGGTTCAACTCGCCAGCTGGCTGTCCACAAGCCTCCAGCCTTCGAATTCTGGATCTCTTCTGGCCCGGTGCCTATTCAACAGTTCGAACTTGAATATACTCTTTCACAAGCTGAAGTACTACCATCGTTTTGCGGGGCAGAATGTTCTTCCCTACAACACGTTCTGTCGGTTCTTACTACCCACGCAAGCCCCATCTGGTTTCCAAAAGTTTCAATATCAAGGAGAATGCTTCTATCACCTCTTACCATCCCCCTTTTGTCGAAACTGCCCACACCCTCCTATTATCGCCATTTATATGCTGACTTTTCTACTAGGGCACGTTTGATGGCTAGCAATGGCAAGGCAACTTTGCATGTACGCCGGATGATCCAAAATTCAGTACGTT
This sequence comes from Armillaria novae-zelandiae, assembly GCA_030435655.1. NCBI lineage: Eukaryota > Fungi > Basidiomycota > Agaricomycetes > Agaricales > Physalacriaceae > Armillaria > Armillaria novae-zelandiae. The sequence continues at coordinate 1,268,701 of JAUEPR010000003.1, read as the reverse complement.
ATTACCACCGGCCGAGGCCCAAATTTCGAATGACAACCAGGTTCCGATCTTTGCGCCAAAGCTTTTTGCCCGCCCGTTTCACTTTCGCTCTTCACAAGTAGACACCGACAACACCAAGGTGACAGTTTGGGCTCCTTCATGATTGAGTTTCCTTTAGCGGGCTGAACCTTCCTAATTGCGATTTGATGAGGTGCATGACGTGCGAGGTTAGAGCGGATACTTTAGGATATTCGCCTTCCGCGCTGAAGAGGCCGTTGTTCGCCTTGGTCTGGCCTGGTCGAATATACCCTCGTGTGTATTACTTTCCCAACATCATAAGTTTCACATGTACTTAAAAGAGGGAAATGTTTGTGCTCCTCATCGCCTCGTATGGAATCTGTGGATGCCCCAGCGAGAGTGTTTCGAGCAATGTTTCCTACGTTGTGTAGTACCTTTCGCAGAGGACTAAAAGCAGCTGTTAGCTCCGTCAAGGATAATTCAAGCCGTAGTGAAAAAGCTTAAATAAAAAGGAGTTCCCGACTGAACACAAAGGGAATTTCAAGCTGGGCCACTAACTCGAGAACTCCGCGCATGACCCAAGAATGTCCTTTGCGTCAGGTCTCAACATAACACAGATGGCTGATATTTTGTTATCTGGAATTGTGAAGTTACTCAGGAGCGACAAACATAAGGACTGCAGCAGCACTGCAACTCTGGCACAAGGGAGGGAGCATTTGGATCATGCTTGATCCCAACTCGTAAAGAAAAAGTAGTAAGTACTCTCCTGAAGGGACCCTGCCAGTACTTACTACTCGGCCTGGGGTGATAAGAAAAGGAGTTTAAGGGTCTCCCAATTGGGAGAACAATACCGGCGGTGTTCAAGAATCAGATGCTTGCTGAGAGCACCCACATGAACACTGCGACCCGGCGAGCACATGTCGAATTACCATGCCAGTCATTACCAAGCTTTGATGCGCCACCGTCGGGATGATCGGACCGCTCACACTGAAGAGGATTTACGCGCCGCCTACGTGCAGCAGCAAGTGTCCCTGATTACAGAGCCTTCAAAACTCGATTGGACACTCCAGTGTTATTCCAGTTGTTAATGCAGATCCTCTCCATAACATTTATGGTGTACGACTCGGATCCCGGACATCACAACTAAACAAGAACATGTCAAGAGCGGCCCGGATCCATACTTGAGTCGAGTCCAAGCGCTGGAAGAGAGGTCCAATTGACAAACATGAATTGAACTTAAAACCTAGCAAGGGCTGTGTAACCGTGACGTCGCTGGTAGCATGTAATTCTTACCCAATATTATCCAGGGTTTCCCGCGCAAAGGCGCGATCCCCAATTATCGTTGGAAAAGTATGTAATGGTGATATACAAGAATTTATGCGTTCTATCCCTCTATCGAGCTATCCAACTCCATAACTTAAGACTACAGCTACTAGTACATTCAATGTCGCCTATCCTTGGTACACCAGTCCAGTATACACGTCCCACATGCGTGCATCCTCCTTGGCGGAGGGCAGGGGTAACAGGGTCGGTTCGAAGGTAGGCGTTTGAGGCGGCTCGGAATCGGGAGTTGACGCGCCGGATCTTCGTTCCTCCTCCTCCGATAGGTATCCTTGTGGAAGGCTTTGCCCCATACGATACCTCGTCTCCGGCAGGTGTGCCGAGGGTGGCGGTGTAACGGTAACACATTCCTTCACGAGCGTAGGGGATGCAATGTCACCGAATGGATCATTAAGGAACTTAGCGAAGAATTTTCGCCACTTGGGTCGCGTCGGTATGAAGTGGCCTGGAACACAAGAGGTTCATTCAGATAACGACCGTTGGATAGATAAATGAATACCGACCACCAACGTGTTGTTCAACCCTCTTCGATTCATGGAAACCCATAAAAATGTTCGCCCTCTCACGAGGAACAACAAGATCGACCTGGCCCAAAACATGGAGGATGGGGGTCCTCAGAGGGAAGGCGCCTGTGTCTTGATGGAACACATTCTTCGAGCGGCCACCCCATGAAGCCAAGGGACCTCTGAGTAGGAATCCCGCAATCGTGACCAGATATTTCCTAGAACGACTATCAATAGCTATTAATGTAGATCAAGGGCCAGGAACTTGCATAGGTGGGTGAGGTGCAACGCCGTTAGGGCAGAACGTCGGATAGAGATGCGGTCGCTCCAACTATTGCAAGGGATGTGATCAGCTTCAATGCAACAAACTGCATGACCCCACAAACCATTGCTGCGATCAGCTCGGCCATCGCTGCTCCCTGGCTATGGAAAGAAGTCTCGCTCAGTTGGCTGCGATGATGTCGGTCTAGTTTCTGCATACCTAAACCCAAAGATAGCCTACGGACGTATTTCAGTATGTCTAGACAGTGAACTAGACAAGAAGCCGACCTCGAATCTGTTGTTTTGGAGCGTCTCGCGGAGGAGATCTAGGGAGGCCTCTATGCCTGGCATAGTATTCCCCCCGAAATTATGGATAGTAAACCAACGGCGTGGGACACCTGGTCCTTCTGGGGAAGCTGTTGGAGTCGAACAAACTGGAGCAGAAATCTCTGAGTTTGCGACAGCGACAGCACCGCTGGGATCTGCCGGTGTCATCACCCAAGGTGCGTCCAAGAACACTAATCAGTATCATAGGTAAGTGATAAAGCCATCTTGACAGATACGATGGTACTGACAGAATTCGATGTTGTCGTTGGCGCACTCTTTGATCGTGGATGCTAGCTAAAACCTCAATCAGAAGGCGCTCATCATATACAAGACATGATCGTATTTACCAGACGACTCATGAGATATGCGCTTTGGCCATAGCTTTGAGGCCAGCGTTGTCAGTATCGAGAACCGAAACAGATGAGTACAACTCACCCATGAAGCATTAAGATCCTACGCTTTTCGATCGAAGACATGGCAAATAGCAGTACCGTACTAGATGAAGAAGTTTAGAGTTGAGTCCACCTGCGAGGGGCTTATCGAGGGCCACAGGTCCTGTTGTCCTTTTTATAAGGGAAAGCCTGCCTCCCTGAACAACTGCCAACCCTCGGGCCCTGTCACTGCTCGGGATAGATGTAAAATTTTGGGGCAGGCTTGGATTGTATACGGGTAAATTTGCATTGAAAGACCGCGGTGATGCATTCAATGCGATTGATGTGACTGAGCGCTACAATAGAAAATGGCCTTGTTATCCTGCAAAACTCGTCCGGACATCAGGACTAGGACAGTCCAGAAACAATACGAATATCCCAGCCATACCGCAACTTGGATCGCATCGATCGAATCCAAATTTAGACCAGGAATGAGATTGCTACTGAGCTGACAGCGGTGTCTGTGACTTACGTTGGCCCCGCGCACATATCTCGTGCGCCGCGTGGATCCAATTCAGCACGAAATCATTTCTTAATTAGCAAGCGATGCGCGCGAATTCAGCAGCGGCATGTCCAAGGTCTGTCGGGTTTCAATGACTTGCCATTGATTGCCATCTAAGGCAATGTCTTGTTGGCGCCCGGTTCGCTCGGATATTATGCGTCCCTGTAGCAGAGTCCCCAACGCGACTAAAATGCATTATTACCCTGGTGCTATGTGAGTGATATGGTTCTGATGTTTATTTACAAATGAAACCTAGCTCCACGTAGATATTGAGGGGTCTTTGAAGGGCCGTCCGAGCCTGAGCTGCGTAAGGTCAAGGTCCTTGGTTGTGGTTGAAAATATTACTTATTAGGTGCCGAATAGACGACGGTCGCAAAACAGAGGTTCAATAGGAACGTCACCTACCTTCTCCGACAGTAGTTGACAAGTCACTGACCTGTATCTTAGCTGCGGGAGGTCTAAAATGGGAATAGTGATATCTCCTCAAGATCAGAGCAAGTGAGCAACTCGACATCTAGAATAGGAGGACTTGGTGGTGATGTTCTTGAATCCGACGAGCACAAACCTCTAGAAGCTCTGCGTTCCACGGCGATGGCCGAAAGTTGGGGAGAAAATCATGATATATGGGGGCCAGGAATTTTGCAGGACTGAGGTATTATGGTCCCGTCGCCAGGAACATCATCCACGGGCTACTTATCTGGAGGTATCCTTGCGACGAATTCGTGAAAAGGTCACAAAAGCCTATTAAGCAATTGGTGCCTCTTCAGCCACCTCAACGCAATCCTGATACCCCACAAGGATCTTCATCGAATGCTAATCAGAAGACGTCGTTTATACCACCGCACGCTTTCTGAGGCTTCAAAAGGTCATCACCTTTAGCCTTCAAAAGTTTGCATGAGCGGTTGGAGTCATAACTGACAAAAAAGGAACACAAACCAAGCTTGATACCAGGTCTCCGTTGAAGGAAGAACGATCATTCCTTGGTCATAAATTTCCTGGATTTCTTGTTGTCGTCTCCACTAGGAAAATGTCCGACTAAGATAAGCGACGAAAGGCAACGTGGAATTCGAGTTAACTCAGCAAGTTTGGTCAGGAACAGATTGGACTGATCGCGGGCCGATATCTCTCGACGGCCCGGGTCGGACTCAGCGCCGCCGCTGATGAGACCTCTTACAAGTTCAACTTCAAGCTCTACTTTCATTGCCAAACTCGGACCAGTTGTACCGAATCAGCCAGAAAGAATGCGACTCCCGAGATTCCATATACGCAACAAGTTCGACTTTCATGGCGTAGAAAACTGTTGGAAGACGTAGGCATAAATACCGCTGCTCCTGGGATCTGATGAGAAGCTGGACACCGTATCGGGCCACTACTTGTAGTTCATGGGGTTTGTGAAGATATCAATATCTATCGTCGAAGTGGCGGCCTTCCACTGGGACAAAAAATTCCGTAGTTTTACGGCGGGCGCAAGTGTTGAGCATCCGAGAATTAGGATGCATAGAAAGAATGTCGCGTTCCGATTCGGTGTTGTGTGAAGCATGGTAGAAAATAAGCCCTTGGTCGAAAGAGTGTAGAGGTCGTTCCAAAAGTAGCTTCCAGACTGATTTTCGGGATCCCATTGACTTATCTGCTCGTCCAATCTTACTTCAGGCTTATCTCGGAGAAAATGGCAGCGCTTCCTACTCGACACGGATGAAACCAGCTGCGATAATGCAAAGTTTACAAATTAGGAACCGAAAGGACATACAAAGGTCACAGCCCCGACTCGGATGTATTGATAGAAGCACCCTCAGGTCTGACCAAACCATATCCTTCGATATCCAACATCACGCTGGTAAAAGAACATTCAATTAAGGGTTGGTAGACAGGACTAGACGGTCCCCAGATAACCCCAAATCATCTCTCATCAAGGGTGTCACAGACTCGCAGAAGTAGCCTGCGTCCTGAGGAGCGCCTACATCTTCAGGGAAGTCTGGTAGAGGCAGCTTCTCATATATTGCCTCTCCTTGTTGGCATCCCACAGAGTACCAGTGACCTAGCAACAATGCCCCGACAGATACCTGAACGGTTCCACCGAACGTTCTGATGCTCCGCCACTGCTCTCTACTATGTTTTAACCCGAACCCTTGCTTGTTCAACAGCCCTGTACATGTCTGCCGCAGCGCTCGATCTAAGGTTGAATGAGGATATGATTTTGGGAATCGCTTCTCGAGATAAGAGTAATTGTTCTTCTGGAATTGGGGACAGTGGTAGTTTCTTTGGATTCGACGATCCTGCGTTTAGTGGTGATGGCAGAGCTTTGGGGAGATAGTCGTGATATATTTGGTCAAGGATCTTGCTGGACTGAGGTACTATAGTTCCATCGCCAAGGAGAGCTTTCAGGTACTGGGAAGCTCGGTACGCTGCATCACAATACAAAAAACCATCAGACCGCGTGAAGGACATTATAAGTAATGGGTACGTACCTCTATAATGCGACCACGATCGCCATACACAGAAGAAGAATGGTAGGTTAGGTATGACGGCTAAAGGAGACCGAATAAGTTTCAGAGCAATCCAGAGTTCGGAGCGACGCACGGATGATCATGAAGGGTGCGGTAAACGGAGCAGCAATCATCCAAATCCAGAATCCTTTTCTATGCCGTGGTTCCCGGTGCTCAAGAAGATCCAACAGATGAGCGAGGGAAGCTTCTCCGGAGATTATTGAAGGAGGATATAGCAGGGGTATCTGGACAGTTTGCTAAGTAGCAGTTATTAAGAGACGAACAAACGACGGACCTGCACCTTGACAAGAGACGATTCCTTCCTTCCCACTTTGCCCGAAAAATCGGGATGTAATACAGTCGGCCCTATGGAAGGGTCAACGCCCTTCAATGCGAGTTCCTCAAAGTCTATCCTGTCTACGACGCGCTCGCCGTACTGGAAAACTTTCAGCTGTAGGATGTCAACGTAAGCGACGTATACAGGGAGTTGATCCGGTAGCGCGCACCTTCCAGCTTCCCTCCTTTGCCTTCCCGAAACCCGCCCAAGTGTCGGCAGCCTTGTTTTGTGCCCAAAGTAAAAGACCTCCTTCCGGCATCCATCTAGGCCGCCCAGCGCTCGACTCCTGCGGCCGTGGCGGACTAAGCTGAAACTGGTAATAAGTCATGATATGCGGTCGCGGTCTTAGTGTGATTGGGATAATGGAGGGTGGCGGTCGGCGAAGAGGCATCGAAATGATACGCAACATATCGCCTTTGCCCATTTCGGAGAAAAACAAACGGGATTACTGGCGGGCTGTTGGGTAGCGGTTCGTGCACGGGAGTTAGGGAAAAAAAGGTAGGCGCGACGGATATGACGAAACCGTACGGACGGCACGACATGCCGCTCTACGCGTACGCGCTATTTCACATGGCCGGAATAGTCGAAAGTAAAAATTAAAATGAGGAAAGTTTCCAAGGATACCATCAAGATACAGTTGACATCCAAAGCACCTCGCCTAACTGGACTTTGGATTGCCGTTTCTGTGTAACTAGTAGTACATATGGCATAGTAAAATAACAGACAGTAAAGTATTGTTACAACTTGTGACAAGTAATGCATATAACGAATTATCAATATTCAATAGAGTATTAAGCATCTTGTTATTTAATCTTCTTACACATATGCAGGTCTTTCTACTTAGCTGAAGGCCAGCGTTCCTTGATTTCTCTCCGGATCTGTCATACGGTGGACGCGCACAGTCTGACCTATCGTGATACTTGTCATGTCTTGCGGCGTGATCAGAATGTACTGCTTCTTGTCGGACTGATTAGCGGTTTCAATCTGAAAAGTCCGTTAGCAGTGGCACTTGGAAGGAAAGAGAACTATTCGCCATCATCTTCATAGATATCCGACGATTGACAGCATCCATAAACACATCAAACTCGTCTAAGGGGATACCATAAACAACAAACAAGATAGGACATGAGAAAAATACAAACCAAGGCAACGGAGTGGACACCCTATTGCCTCCCACAACGACAAAAGCAAACAAATTGTAGAGAATGACTTTTCACCGCCGCTCAGAGAACGTGGATCTTTGTCCCTGGAACCTTGTGTGGCCGCAACATCGTCCGTCTGGACCTAGAAGGGGATGAGCCCACTGTGCTGGGGCAGTCATATCGACATACCTTGAGCTGTAACGTGCCCTTGTCATGGTCAAACAAAACCTTCCCAAAGTAGCCTCGATGAGAGAGGTTGTATTGAAACACCAGTTTGCACCGAACAGCGATGTGCAGGCGGAACTCTTGCCATCTGTTCAAACGGGCAACTAGAGATGTCTTCAATCTCTGAAACCCACTGATCAGTGAAGCACCTTGGGTACTGGGCGTGCTCGCATTACCTTGTTCAAGGAAACCATTTGCTTCAATTGACTCTCCGCGGCTTCGAGATTTGCCCTCGTCTTGTTGACCTCCACTGTCATTTCGTCGACCGTTGCACCATGCCTGCGGGAGTGGATGAGATGCCGCAAGGTCTAGTCATACAGAAACATACCTCTTCTCTCTCTCCTTCAAGGCTTGTTGAACAGAGTCCAGATTCCTCTGAATCTCATCTGATCGCCGAGTAGTCTCAACACGGTCACAATAGTCAGCTGCTTTCGCAGTCCAAGCCTGGAAAATACTCGTTAACATCAATAACTCGCTGGATATATGCAAACTTGCCTCAAACTCCTCCTCCAGAACCTTCGCCGCCTCGTTGGCCTCATTGACCCTGGTTTGCTCCCCCTCAAGCTTGGCATCATAGTGCTTGATGCTGTTCTGCGCTTCCATGCGCTTCTCTGCAGCTTTTTCGACTTTGGCCTTAACATGAAATCATGAGTATCTGACTAATTAATGTCGGCATGCAAGCAGGGTCCTCACCTGAACTGCTTTCTGTCTCGATTCGAATTCTTCCATATCTTTCTTAACGCGGTTCAGCTGCTCCAATAGACCCTTCTGCTCTCCGTCAATCTCGGCTTTGCGAGCGATGTGATCTTTGAATTGTGCTTCGAGGTTCTCCTTTTCTTCTTCAGATTCCTAGAGGATATCGTCAGACGTCATCAAACATACACGAGTACGACTGCACCTTTTTCGAAGCTTCTAACCCAGCAATGTTGGCAGGCATATCATCCTGTGCGGCCTCCTGCAACTGGCGTAATCTATCCTGGGCCATCGATATGGCCCGACGAGCTTGCATCTCTTCCCTCTTGTGGAGGATGGTCAATCAAGCCACTGCATACACACATAAGAGTCTAACTTACCACCTGGGTATCATACGTGCGTTTGTCCATCATATACTTCTGCTTCAACTCGTTGACGCGCTGATTCTGGACTATGACTTCGTCCTCATATCGTTTCTTTTCGCGTAAGTAATGCCTGGTTTCGGTGAAGACATTAGTAAAATTGATGAATTTTTGCATCAGGACACTGACTCTTTCTCTGCAGCAGAATTTCGACCACTTAACAACAAACTGGTGGCATCGTTCCTTCGTTTGGGCAGCGGGGAAGTCGATTCACCACCTTCTCTATAGAAGTTCGTCAGTGTTTTCATGATCAAGCAAGAGACCTAAATGTGGCATACGGGTAGCGTTTGAGAAGATAGCCATCCGCGGTCCATGCCTGGCCACCACCGTTAACTTCTCGCAATATCTGTTCACCTTCGCGACGTGTTTTCGCTAAAAACATACTACGAATCGTTTCAATCTCAGCGATAGTATGGTAGGACGGAGAAGAAGACATACCGCTCGATACCCCTTTGATTAATCATGATACGAAGCACGTAGGGATCAGAAATCTGTTGAGATTCTTGTCAGTGGACTGAGGTGTTATAAAGACATTGCATACATCGAGCGCGCGAAGCACAGTGAGCATGTGCGCCGGCGGCTCTCCACCGCTGTAATCAAATATGTCCTTCGGTGCTACGAAGATGAGTAGATTAGGGCTACACAGAGAAATTTTAGTAACGCAGGGATAGAAGGAAATTAGTGTACTGACTTCCCCGACTCGACAAGAATTCGTTTGAGCTGCTTGAGGTCATGCGCATCAGTAATGGCAAAAGCGGTTAACATGCCGCCGAGCTGTCTGCGTAGCAAGTCTGCCCATGACTCGGGGTCCCGAACCTTGACGTGAACACCCAGTGGGCCAACAGGCTGATCGCCGACCCATCTCGTTCGCCTGATCCTTTCAAGCACTTGGGGAATATCCCGGCCGTAGGCAGCATATTGGTTCTTATCTTGCATCTCACAATTCCGGATCATACCATCGCAGCGGACAATATTCTCTCGCATCTTCTGGACGTCATCACTTGCCCTCTCACCTTGAGCCTTAGTCTCCCGGTTCTCAGTGTCAATCTGATTTTTGCTTTCGACCAAGGCCGGCAAAGCGGCCTCAGCTTCTTGAAGAGACATCCGTGCGTGCTCCAGCTGACGGCTGGATTCTTCTCGTTTATTCTGCGTGTCTGCTTCCATCCGCCTTGCCTCGTCGTCGATCTGCTTCTGAATAAGGGCAATTGATTCTCGTGCAGCCTTGAAGGCGGTGTCCATTTGCTTTCGCTCACTCTACGAAAGTGAGCGAACAAGTCTGGATTCCCTGCGATACACTTACCGCTAACTCATTGAGAAGGCTTCTGTTGCTCCGCATGTTCTCAGACAACTCTTTCTTTCGCTCCGTGAGATGATTCATATCACCCAATGCATGGAACTCTTCGTCACAAAGAGCGACGGCAGCTGTCTCCGCATCAAACCTGGCCTTGACGAGAGAAATTTGTCAGGCAGTCAAATCACGAGCCAAACCAAGTGACTACGTACTCGAGCTTCTTTCAGATGGTCTTCAATTTTTGGGATTCTTCGACCCGTCTTGGCAGCATGCTCGACAGCTTTCGTCATCTCAGCCTCCTTGTCGTGGACAAAAGACCAAGCTAACTCCTTTTTGAGCTCGTCAACCTTCTTCTTTTGATCGCGAGCTTTCGTCGCCTCTTGGAATCGGGCCGTGGCTTCTTTACAGGCTGCACGCAAATCTGGAAGCACTGCTTTCTTGGAGTTGAGAACCTTGGTCGTATGCTCGATGTTCTCAAGACAGGTGGTGTACTCGTCCGATAATTGCGAAAGCTGGGTGCCGCGAAGGAAGAACTACCAAGTGTCGGTAAAACTATTCATACCATTTGTGGGAACATACCTTATACTTGTCGGTGGGATGGGAAGCACTCAAGAACTGCCTCGCCGCATCTGCACACAGCTTCAAAAAAAGAACAAATCCACGGGACTGAGAATCAAACCTTGAGTCAGAACATTCATGGGATTGTCAACCTGGATGTTCATATGATCACAAATAGCAGCAAGCTCTTCTTTCTTCGTGCTGATGACTTTGCCGTCCTTGCTTTTGATCTTCCAGGAAGAATTTCCTTCCTTGGTGAATTTGCGAGTAATGACAATAGATTTCCCGTATTCCTTGGGCTTGTATGCTTCTTCACCTTGATTTTTTATCTGAATCGTTACTTCGGAAGCGCTGGACGGCCTCAGGAATGCCTGGCGTGCATGATTATACGGAACTTACGGTTGCCCTTCTCGAATGAAAGCTTTCAAACCACTTCCTCGGCCTGTGGAATTGGCTTTACCGCCAAGCGCAACTGTGATGGCTGAAAGAACAGCGCTCTTCCCGCCTGAAAAAGTCAAATGGAGGCGTCCAACGAGAAATGGGCACACTTACTGCCATTATGACCTAAGACGCGAGTTCAGCAAAGAATGATTACATACTTGTTAAACATACCAATAATGAAGTTGATCTGTGGACCGAAACTGAAAGTCAAATACTTGTGACACATGAATTGATGCATCTCTATGGCTTCGATGATTCCATGTTCAGCGATACCCTGCAGTGATGCTTAAGTAGAAGGATAAGATCAGGAACTTTGAACGTACGCCAGCGACTTTCCGTTTAGACTCCACTGCAGCCCTGATCTGCTCCTGATGCATCTCCTCAAACTGCTCATCGTCAATGCCGTTTTGATTCATATCAACATGGGGATCGGAATCTCCATCGTCTTCATTTCGACGCGCCCTTTCTTTTCCTTTGCTCATACCATTTTCACGCGTCTTTTCACGCGTCGGAGAAGATGCCTCATTGTACTCGTCGGTGCGGGCCCTTTTGGAAGCGGGAGTACTTCCAGCAGAGTCTTCACTGTCACTCTCGACTGTGACTGGTCGTTTAGCCATTGAATGGAGAGTAGAGAGTAGAGATGGTAGTGGCGGCCGAGATGTTGAGAGGCAACGCGAGTCACACGACAATAGCAGCAAATATCCCCACACTCACGTGACTATCTATTGGTTCAAGAGTTCCGGACCGGCGGCCGGGGGACGCTCGTCCACAGGCCGCAGCTCACTTTGATACAAGGTGTACACGTCGGCAAGGTTGGACTGACATTGTCGTCAACCGACAGTGGTAACAACAATGCTTGCATTACTCGTAATGACGGCCCTCTTGGGTGCATCATCCTTTGTGTGTGGGGTTTTACCGTTATCCTTTACTTTTTCAAGTACGTCTGTTACAATCAAAGTGTCGTCCGTTCTTATATGCTACGACTCACATTTCATATCATAGAGAGTCATCTACTTCGTCTTACACTGGTTGGGACTGGCCTACTCCTTGGAACTGCTTTAGGAGTGATCATACCAGAGTATGTCTACTTCTCCACCACGGTGGTCTTTTATTGATGTCTATAGAGGAATAGAAGCTCTTGTAGAGGCCCAGATTGATCCTAAGCTGCTGTCGTCCCGTGTAGCCTTGTCATTACTCTTTGGGTTCACATCTATGCTTGTAGTGGAGCAATTTGTCTCTCCACATTCACATTCTTCGTCGGACGTTCCAGCTATTCCCCTACATAATCACGACGCTTCGAGCGTCGAATTCGATGCTGAACTAGGGGAACTAGAGAGCCAAGAGGGCATTTCTCGACCTGGCTATGTCCAAGTTGATGGGAATCCTCGGAGTGCTGTTGTCATTGGGGCAAAAGCACGAGCCTACCCTCTTACATTTGGACTAGTAATACACAGTCTAGCGGACGGGCTTGCGTTGGGTGTCTCTCTATTCCCTAGCAACGAAGACGACTCTTCCCGTCTTTCGCTCATTGTTTTTCTTGCCATTATGGTTCACAAAGGTGATCTCTCGATGCTGCCCTTAATCACGTCATGCGTTATTCATTCAATCCGTACTTTTAGCGCCTACATCTTTAGCTTTGACGACTTCGCTACTGGCCACATCGCTTCCCCGCCCTGACTGTAAGAAGCATCTTGCCGTTTTCAGCGCTACAACACCGGTGGCCACATTTGTCACTTACGCTTTCTTGTCTTTCTTTGGCGCCGGAGATCACGCAGATTGGACAGGCCTTGCGTTGCTCATCTCTGTACGTTGTACGCCATCTCTGGACTCCTGCTGGCTCACAATTTAACTATGTCAGGGTGGTACGTTCTTATATGTCGCCACTGTTCTTCAACCAGTATCAGGTCACTCCAGTTCCGAGAATTCTTCGGAAATTCCCAAGGTCATGCGGGTCATTCTCATAATATCTGGCATGTTGGTGCCATTTACTCTCAGCTCTCTGTTAGGCCATGGCCATGAAGTCAAGAACGTTTAGAGAACTTCGTTGTACATGTACTCAGTATACCAATCTCCGAGTCCTTGATATACAGTGAATGAAGACTACAATAATGCTACAGTTTCTACGAGTTTCCAGATACTGCATCAACCATCACTCCTTCATGATATCCTTGCCCTGGTTCTTATACTTCGCTAGCTGGTTTCGCCACGGCTCCCATGACTTGCTATACTTCTTCAGCAGGCTCCCCAATTCCTCGCGCTGTTCTCTCTGTTCAAATCAATTAATGAAAGGTGGCGCTTGGATGTGTGTAAGGTCTTACAATATTCCATGGCATTTCCCCACCATAGACATCAGTGAACAGTTGTCCGACTTCACAGAGACTAACAGACTCCGCCCTCCTGAATTCCTTCATGACATCTGCTTTCAACTTAGCCTTCAGAGCTTCTTCGGCTTCCGCATCCCACCATCCTTGGGATTCCATGAAGAGCCGAAATCTGGCGATGGGATTATCGATGCGTTTGCGGTCTTCGACTTCAGATCTTGCCCGATATGCGAATGAGTCGTCCGAAGTCGAGTGATGTCCTACTCTGGAAACAATTCAGTGATCAATTAACGACCTCAGCTTGAAGGCACACCTATAAGTCATCGCCTCAACCAAGGCAGGACGTCCTTGTTCTACACAGCGGCGCCTAGCCTCCTTTACAGCGGTCATTACGGCAAGGACATCGTTACCATCCACACGGATGGTGTCGATGCCATATCCCGGTCCTCGACTGGCGATGCCATCGCCGTTGTACTGTTCCGTGCTGGGCGTACTTATGGCAAATCCATTGTTTCGGACAATGAATATGACCGGAGATGGAATCGTGGATGCTAACATAAGTCCAGCATGAAAGTCTGTCCCATAAAGAGTTAGCAGACGAGGCTTTGTGTAGAGTTACGACCCACCGCCTTCAGATGCGGCGCCTTCGCCGAAGAAGCAAGCGGCGACTCTGCCTGAACGCATACGGCGGAGAGCGTATGCGACGCCTGCTGCCTGTGGAATCTGTGTAGCAAGGGGCGATGAAATAGTGTGAAAGTGATGTTCGGGAGATCCGAAATGCTACAAATAGATGAGTAGTGACGGAATGAAACGTCTGGCTCATACTCACGACTGGCATTTGTCTGCCTTTCCCCGACATGTCTTCTTGGTTCCCAAAACATTGGGCGAATACTTGTTGAATCCCGAAATTGCGCCACAATAGGACACCCATTTCGCGATACTGACCTGCATTTTGGATGTAAACACACGGAACAAAAGCGACCCCACTTTATGGCTAACCAAGAACTCTAGGGGCACATCAGAACACGAGTATCAGAGCGCTTGTGGAGCTTACTCGTCATCCATAGCTAAACCAGCCGCCGCCCCAGTTATAGTAGCTTCCTCGCCATACTAGATCAATATGAACACGGCGCTAGATGTGACACCCAGAACTATGAACTAACCGTAGTCATCTGGAATGGGCGCATCAGGTCGAAAGCGTTGTCATGTCATGAGCAATGTACAGCACTGACATAGAATGATATCTTTCCCTGTCGCTGAACATTGTACAAAATGTTATCAAGCGCCGGTAATAGTTGCATGTTCTCGTAACTGCTGTTACATTGGTTGATGGTACAAGGAGCGGCATGTGGCACTCACAGTCTTTGTGCCAGTTGTTCATCAATCTAGGCGGTGAAACGCGGATTATGGATCGTCTTAAGGAGTAAATATAGGCCTAGCATACCTCTATGGTAGAGGTCGCGTCCAAAAGCTTCCCAGCACTATCCAGAACACGATAAGTCGAGATTTGCTGCCCATTGGACGTTACAGCGTTGAAGAATTCGGGACGAGAAACAATTGGGGACTGAGAATGAGGCAGACGTTCCTTCGGTTGACTGTAACTTCTCGAAAGAAAAAAATGGGATCGCTTAAGCGCAGAAAGCCTTCTCGTGGTGGTCGACCGGAGCATAACAGGTACTTCCCCGCCAAGTTTAGTTCCCCGCTTTCGTCACCAAACTCGGACCGGTTGTACCGAATCAGCCAGTCAGAACAGAACGCGACTCCCGAGATCCCCTATATTTTCATTGCAACTCATCCACTGTTACGTCCGCCAATCACAATCTACCAATCAAAATTCAGGAATGCAGGCTCTGCTCCAGGCACTTCTGATCGCCGTCGTGATGCATATCATGTGCCATTTGTTCTGGCTGGCTGAATTCTTCCTGCGTTCGTTTCTCACTACCCTGGTGTCACTGTGGCTAGTCCACGACTCAGACGGCCGGTCCCCATGAACTAGTCCTCTCTTTATCTTTCCTCATGCTGGTCGTTATATCTGCTTTTCTGCTAGGCGTAGCCGCCTTGGGATCGCAGGCCGTTTTCGCAAAAACATTTAAATTCAAGTTCGACAATGATAACATTACCCAGTGCGCTCCGGTATCCATCTCGTTCCAGGGGAGCGACATTCCTGCGGATTCTATCCCTGTTAATCTCACTCTCCTTCCCCTCAATGCACCACCTATCGCTATACCCATACCTAACGCGGCAATAAACTCCTCCGGGGTTTATGTCACCTTTTTCCCGCTAAAGGCTGGCATAACATTCATCGCTTCTCTCGATGATCAGGATGGCGACAACAGTGCCCCGGTATCCGACTTATTCAAGGTCCTAGATTCAGACGACACGTCCTGCCTTCCTCCAGATCCTGATGGGGAAACCTTGTTCACCTACGATGATTCTGTAGATCAATGCGGTAATTTTACCGTGCACTACACTACGCAAGAAGCTCCGTCTGTTCGCCTACTGAAGCCAAGGGGCCCGTCCTTTTTGCTGCAGCAGACAGACAATGATATAGTCGGTCAACGGGCCATTTACAGCATGAATTTCTCGCGTCAAAACGAAATCGTATTGCTGTTTGACAGTAGGCCCGATCAGCAGAATACTTCATCTCTGATAATGGGCAAGTTATGACTTATCCTCACCTCACTTGCCTAGTCTGACCCCAGGTTTTTACAGTCTCTGGCGATACGACAACGTCGAAGGACTGCCTACCTAAATTTAACGGAAATGGTAACGAAACCAGCAGTCAAGACAACGGTAAGACTACCCAGTCGGCAGTTCCAATGTAAGTGGACGCCTGACTGGCACTTCTCTGTTGTATTCTGATGACTTTGAAAGGAATGTCGCTATTGGCGTTGGCGTGGGGTTAGGATTGGTGGTTCTGATATCGATTCTCATTGTCCTTTTTATCATTCGCGAGAGGCGGCATCGCAGGCAGCGTTTGAAACGCATCCCTTTCGTTCCAGAGTCTCCCTACAAACGACGTTCATTTGGCTTCTCCGAGAAAGAAGATTATTCTACTTTTCGGCCCCCGGAACTCCAGCACTCAGACGGTGTTGTTGTAGACCCACCTTATGCCCTTGCAAATTATTCTCCGTCTGTTTCTAGCTTTTCCCGTGGCAGTGGGCAGTCATGGGACATTATCAGTCCCAGTCAGACAAGACGTGGATCTGATAGAATCGCTCCCATGAGCAGGTCTACGAGCTTAGATATTGAGGGAATGCTGAATATGGCCACAAACCAAATTAATGCTCGGCCTACCAGCTCAGGAGCGCGATCTGAATCATCATTTGGCAATCTTGGCGGTCTCACGCTCACTCATTTTCGGTCAGGAATCCCAGGGAATCCTACTTCTTCTTCCATCCCGGGCCCACCCTTTACCTCTGAGAGTGCACGAAGCTCCACCGTTTCCGCTCATGTCTCGCATGCCTCCTCCAACTTTGTGATCAAGCCCCTTCCACAAGCCGTTGTCGGCCTACCATCGTCTCCTCGAAATAGAGCTTTGATGCAACTATCCTCGAGCCACGACGGTGGATTGCCCGGCATTCCATTAACTTATAATCGGGATACTATCTCAAGCTGGGGAAATGTTACCGGGTTGGCCAAATGACCGCCATGTCCCCAAGTCCCGGTCAGGTGCGTCGAATACCTATTATAGTAGTGTGAATTCATATGTGATGTCGCATCGACAGGATATATTTAAGGATGGGGTGTCGTTGTAATTATCTGTTTTATGGGTCATTGACCAATCATAGTCGGCTTGAAGCCACCTTTTTGATTTCATTAGCAAGTTAATACGTTGCAATCATGTATTTTTTGTTTATCCGAATAGTGTAGGTTCCCTCCGAAGTGACCATCATTTAACATCCCACAAGGTGTCAGCCATGACAGTAGTTATTTGTCAATCATCCATACTAGTACAAACTGAACAGCTGGTGGATAGTACCCTATCCTTAAGTCACCTAACTATCCTTAGGCAGCTTCTGAGCCTCCTGGCGCGCTTTCTTTCGACCCCCCATCATTAATGATACATAATCTGCACCTCCAAGCAGCGACTCATTACTCCCTCCCTTATTTCCTGCTTTGCTTTTCAGGCTGGCTCTTTTTTTAGCATGTTGAACTTGTTGCGCATTGCTCGCAGAAGACCCAGTGTCCAACGCGGAGGACTTCAGTTTCTTCGGCTACGAGAAGAAGTTGACAAATGCTATGATATAGACACTGTGGGTCTACTTACCACGCGTTTAGCGACTTTTGCGCTTCGGCCCATGATGACAATTTGAACTTCGGATTGATTTCGGAGGCCGCTTGCTTGTGGCGAAAAACTGGCTAAGACGAGAACGATGAGATGTATATTCCTAGTTTTGCGTCTCACGTACACTTTGAGTTTGAAAGTCACTTCAGTTGCTGACCCAGACCAAAATGACCGGCGGGAACATGGACGCTCTGAAAAGAGTCTACGACGATCAATGATGAACATGGCTGCGGCATTTACCGAACTCCTTAACAACAGAATTGCAGGGACGCGGAAGTAAAAAATCGGATTCGCGTTCATTGAATCCATGGACGATTCCGCATTTTTTCCATTTTTGATGTTTTTCCTTTGTTTCACACTGTCACATCGTTCACAAGCATTTCACAGTGGGACGGCGCGTGTTGGGTCATCACAAGGCGCCAGACTCGCTTATCCTCTTCTTGACGTACAAGTTTCGAGGCGCTAAATCCAGAAAAGAATACTCCGACTTTCCATCTCTTCATTGCATCGTCTTCATGGAGATTTCACCACAAAATTCCTTGTCAATCCTTTCTGCTTTGTCCTTCAGGATCGCCCAATCTGATCTTCATGATGTTCTTCAGCAATCCGTTCGTCGGAATGCGGTAGTTGGGCATCGAGTTTCTGAGGAAAGGTCTGAGCTGTTTGCCAAGGCGGCGTTAGACGCGGTCGCGTGTATGTGCGTTGACAAGCCCCATGGACAGTCTGTAGCCGTGTCCTATTCACACCATCCAGATCTTGTCTACGCCTGGGTGGCTACCAACTCATCGGATGGAAATTCTACCCCGCAAGCACTGGAGAAATATATCCACTCTGTCTGGGACGTCCTTGCAAATGCCCCACAGGCCAAGGGACTGTCAGAAACCCCTGCGCTTCTGCTGAAACTCAGCGGGCTTGTGTATGGACGCTGCTTTAGAAGGATCTATCACCGCGTTAGCAAATTCCACGCTGATTTCCTTGCAGTTCTCAAACATGCTCGTGCAATGGATCCACCACCAAAGAAGGAGCATCTCGACTTCTTGGAGGCTGTCCAGGAGATCATCATCATGCTTCGCGAACTATGCAGGATAGACCAAGCGCTACCTGACGAGATCTGGATATCGGTCGCCAAACTCATGACATCCCTGTACACTATCACCGCTCCGTCCACGTTCAAAATATTTTTGGCTGTCGGTTTTGAAGAATCAGAGACATATCACAACCAGAACGAGAGTATGTCGCGTCGCTGAATACATAAACATTTGCTGACTGCTTACTCATTCTACATTAAGGAAAAAATAAACAGCCATTCAGCCTTACACAATATATAAACACGTTGATGGAAATCCAGCTGCGTATTGATGTTCTCTTCGACATCGCTGCGGCACCTCGAACATGTACCATTTTTAAAAAGAAACTCCGAGTAATCGTTGTCGAACCACCACCCTTCATCGGTCCCATGCGCCATAGCCGAGAGACCTTATTCAGATGTCTTCGCAGTGCCTATGATAGTGTGCATACGAACACGGAGACACAGAAGGGCGATGCGGAGAGCTGGTTGAACGAGACCACCTCTCAGTTTCTGGACGACATAATGAATTACGACGACGCCGCAACTGCACGGGGACACTGCCCAGAGTCAATCTTACTTCTACACCACCATAATCAAAATGATGACCTAACGCCCTATCCTTATTTCGGCACATCTACGCCACCGTGTTATGGCTGTGTAGTATTCTTCGACGCATACAACTCTGTTGTAACTAGGGATATGCGATGGTGCACTCGACGGACTCATCATCGTGTACGCCCTTGGACCTTACCCGGAAAATTCATTATCCGGAATGGTGTCGAATCAAACAGTAAGGTCACAGACGCACGGGTCCAGCAGGGATTCTTGCACACCGTCAAGTATGCTGTTGGCTCTATTATACAGCGTGTGATTACACCACCATCGCCGACTTCACCTTTGGAGGCCAAGGGCAAAAAAGGGGTGTCGTGCGCTTTGATCCCTCCGAAGGCCAAAGAGGGAACAGCTCAGCCAATCAAATTGACTGTCAAATTGGCTTCGAAAGAGAAGGAGGGGTAGTTGTCGAATTCGGGAGCAAAAGTACGTCTGCTTGCTGGCTTTCTGTTCATTAATTCATGGATGTGGAATTAGTCATAAGCTAGAACTTGTTCATGAACTTTGTTAGCTTAGACTTCAGTTGATAACGTGTATTCTCCCGGAAGATCATTCATATTAATATCGATTCAGACGATGGGTGTATGATATAGCATTAGATAGAGTGCTACGCGTCTTGCGGTTTCATCATTCAGTGCCCCCACCGGCAAGAGCTTCTGCAACACTCGTGCAAGCCAGCAGCTCGCTAATTTCAGGCTGTCCAGTATAGAACCATGATACTAATGCCTGTAGATAAGAATTAAACCAGCCGTAGGGAGTCAGGAAAGAACTCACTATCATTGCGTAAAACGACACCATCGCGAATCCCTCAGCCCAATTTGTCTTGGCATCTGCCGTCACGTAGTTCACCAGGAAACACGCTGCAATCGTCAATGCGACCTCAAATGTGTCTTTTCACTCGTAAGATTAATCCTCGGAATGTAAACGCGTCTCAGCAAGGAGCAACGCACCGAACAGAAGGGAGAAAGGTTTGTCCGTCCACCATGCTAGAAGAACGATAAATGGCATCCAGAACAGAATGAACTGGATGGACAGGTCGATGGCCCGAGCTTTGGCTACTGTATTCGGCGGTGAGACCTTTCCAAAGTAGCGCCGGAGGATGTATCGGACAAAGAACATCATCGCGATAGCGCCGTCCGCAGAGAAGGATACAATCGGAAGCAGAATAAGACCGAACCACCTAATCGTATTGTTAGTATAGAGGTATGGATACTCACTCGTAGACGGTTTACTCTTGTTGTATATTCGATTCTTCTCTCACAAACTCAATACTATCAACCAGCTGTACTGACCATATAAGAACGACGGCAGAACTTGATTGCTTTCGACGTACCCATTCCGCAGTGGTAGCCATCAAACCGATTGTGATAATCAGCATGATGATACAGACCCATTGACTGACTTCGGGCTCTCCCTCCTCCAATTTTTGCTCACGCTTTTGCATCTCCTTGGGGGCGTTCGGAGGCAACCTCATGGAATTATTGGCCCCAGGTGGATTGTGCAAGA
Organism: Armillaria novae-zelandiae; assembly: GCA_030435655.1. Lineage (NCBI taxonomy): Eukaryota > Fungi > Basidiomycota > Agaricomycetes > Agaricales > Physalacriaceae > Armillaria > Armillaria novae-zelandiae. The sequence continues at coordinate 1,247,951 of JAUEPR010000003.1, read as the reverse complement.
AGATTCGAGAGCAGATGTACACGAGGAGAAGGATGATTGCCAGACCCCGGCTCATTTGGAGGAATGAGCGACGTGTTTCGTCATTGACGACGCCCGTCGAGTTCACGCCCTGGATTGACGCAAAGAATGCAGTGGGAAGGAGAAGTGACAGCACCCTGTTTTATGTCAACAACACGTTTCGGCAGGCACTAAAAGGGAAAACCAGACCTACCCGATAGCCAGTAGGGTATGATTGAGCTGCGTGAGGTGAGGATGGAGGTCCTGCTCCAATACACGCGCGCCACCCGCGATGAACGAAGTACCGGGTATCAAGAGAAGATGAAGAACAACAACACCTGCGACGATGTAAGCCTCACGGAAGATGGATGGTGGCAGGGAAGGAGCCTACCAATGATAGTCGACTGGAGGAGCTTCAACCTGAGGCGGCTGTCAGATTGTTCTAAAGGACATAATTGGATAATACTCACTCGCATTTTGTCATAAGGATAATGGCCAAAGTTGCTTCTACTGCGCTGTAGAGATTCACAATCAAATGAAGAGACCAGCCTACTTGGACTGAAAAATGGCACGCACTTATTCAGGGAGATGATGATTAAATCCCCCAGGTCCGATCCACAGTAGAACGACATCTGTTCTCCTCCATACTCAAATAGACTTTCCAGTGGGACAATGGCAAGAAAACAGACTGTAGAAACGTATGTTAGAAAAAGTTGACAGCGAGTTCGTTGATTGTCACTCACAAGTGAATGTCACTCCATACGGCCATACGCGTTGCGCATCCCCGCTCTCGTGTTCATCATGCGTATTGCCAAAGTGGGCCACCCATGCTAATGGAATGAAAACGATGAAAAGGTTGACCCCTGCGAAGAAGAAGAATAAAGTCAAGGTTCAGGGTATGCAAGTGATTCCGACGCACATGACGACATTGCGATAGCTCTAAGACTTTCCACTACTCCAATTTTCCTCTTTCCTGTCCTCAAGAAACGGGCTATGAAGAGCACAAGACTCTCTTTACCGGGGAACAGATGGAAGTCTCGCATGCCATAGATGTCGGACAAGGAGTCTGAGCTGGAAGACGAGGAGGAGGAGGAGCTTGAGCTGCTGCTCGATGACTCGGACGAATGTCGTCGTTCAGACAATGCATATTCCTCGTCGACGATGCGTCCGTCGCTGTGTCGTTGTCGAGAGTGGGTTTGTTCTGACATGGTTCTGTGATGGCCCAGCCAGCCTCAAGGCTGTCGCTCAATGCTTAAATAAATGGTGACGGCAACACTGCGACCGAAACGTCGACCGGACATAAAGGACACTTACCGGTACTTAATAGTCTACAGTGGCTCTTCTGCGGAAGAGCCGGCAGGGCTTGGCAGGGACGGGAAGTGCTAAGATAAAACGAGTTGCGGCATGTGTTGAGTACGTTTTCAAACGAAGGTAATCGCGTCAACGGTTATTCGGCGCGTTAAATTTTGACTCCAGTATGTATACAAGCAATACCACCCCACAAATCTGACCATGCACCTCCATCCACATTTTCACCGGTCTTGAAACCAGCCTCTCTAATCATTTCCGCAAACTCTGGTTGTGGGGGAAAACGTCGAATAGACTCCACCAGATACTGGTATGAATTTCGGTCTCCAGCAAGGACGGTCCCCAATAGAGGAATGATAGAGAACGAGTATTGTTCATACAATCTATTAGTACTCGTTTTAGTTTATTTCAGGTTTATGGCAGGCTTCATCTTACGTGCTCAGAAGGGGATTGTTAACTTTGCTGAATTCGAGACATGCAAAGGTTCCGCCTGGTTTCAATACGCGGTGAGCCTCCTGGAGAACAGCCGAAATTGACGTGCAGTTTCGAATGCCAAACGCGATGGTGTAGAGGTCATAATGATTATCAGCAAACTGAGAAGGAGGAAGCTCCTGCGCATTGGCTTCATGAAATGATACCTGTGGGGCTACAGGAATATGAAGAAAGGGTCCCAAAATTTCCCAAAAATCACGCACTATTATGATACATTGTCTGCTTGAACCGCTTGAAGCCTTCTTTCAACATCTCACCATTGATGTCCACGACTTCCACCATTGTTTCTCTGTCGTAATGCTTGTCCCTGGCGTAGTCGAGAATTCGGAGGGCAATGTCGCCCGTTCCTCCGGCAACGTCAATACACTTCAGAGGACCTTTCCTTCCAGGCCTCAGCCTCGACACGAAATCATCTTTCCAAAGGCGATGGACACCAAGAGAGCTCGCATCATTCATGAGGTCGTAGGAGGAGGCAACAGAGTCGAAAACTTCCTTTACAAGGGACTCTTTGGTTTCCTCAGGGACCGTTCGGAAACCAAATGAAGCGGTTTTGGGCGGCGTCTGGGAGGAAGAAGACGATTCAGAGCTAACATATCTGGCCCCCGCACCAAAGATGGACGACGGGTGGAAGAGTCGTCGCGCGCAGCGAGAGACAGATAGCATAATGTGGAAAGAACAAACGATCTCGACGTTCGCGATGGAAGTCGTCTGGATTTCGCTTAGTCAGGCCGCTTCCCGGGCCGGCAGGACTTTTCGAAGTCCGATCTTGAGCTCATCGTTACAAACGACATCCACGATATGCAACGGCAGTTTTGTGGGCGGGCGCTGTGGTTCACGCGTTCCTATGCTACCAGATATCCCCGACCGAAACCAGGGACGTCGGAAAGGCCTCCATATCGCGCCCCAGATCCTTTGATAAACAATCCCAGCGCCGCCGTGACCACCCTTCCCAACGAAGAACTCACTTTTATCCATCGTCCTCCACCTACGTCGCCCTCACCGTTCTCCTTGACAACAAATCCGGCCTCACCTCTTTTGCGGCCTAGGGCTAAGCCGACCGAGAGTGCTTTACCTCCGCTGTCTCGTCCAAATGAGAAAGTCCAGCTTGAACGTGTCTCTGAGGCCGTTATAGGAAAAATCAAGAAGCTCAGAAGGGGAAATCCTGAAAAATATAGTCGAGGAACTCTCGCGAAGATGTTTGGCTGTACCCAGACTTTTGTCGGTCTCGTTGCTGCTCTTAAGAGCTCGAAACGCAAGTCCTTGTTGAAGAAACGAGAGGCCGGCCACCAGCTGGAGAGAGAGAAATGGAGCGAAAGACACACACTGGTAAAGGCTATTCGCGCTAAGAGACGCGAGTTGTGGTGATACTGGTGTGCTGGTTCTTTTCTGTGCATGAAAGACATTGACGAATTATTGTTCAGTGACTTGGATGACTGGACACAGTGCTGGCAAGGTGGAGAGATGAAAGGAAATGGTGACCGCTATGTCGCGGCTCTTCAATTCTATTACTTTAGGAACATTTCGTTTGACTTGGGCAATAATTACATGCTCCTCCTCCATTACTTGTGTGACGGATATTGCAAACGTTGTGACTACTTGTCACTGAGGGTACCTATTTGCGTCTGTACTCTGGTGGTCAAACCGCCACACGAGTCCTTCCAGTGGACGTCCAGCTCAATCTACAGCCATGGCGTCCCCCAGTTCCAACCCGCCCATTCCTCCCGCCAATGCAGACCTAATAACGACTTGGGCCTTCCTGGAAGAAGGTGTGGACCACATCATGACCAAGTTGCAGACCGGCGTTTCGTACTCCAAGGTCAGCTCAGATCTTGGCTCGATTTCTTCAACTGACAGCCAGGCATGTAGTACATGTCGCTCTACACGGTCGCATACAACTACTGCACGTCGCCAAAGTCGGGGCCGGAAGGCATGGGTCTTGGCGCGGCTACCAGAAGTGAGAATGCCTTTTCCAGCTAATCGAGCTGTTCTGAATCCTCATATTAGCTGGGGCAAATCTGATGGGATCAGATTTGTACAACAACCTTATCCGATATTTCGTGGTGCACCTAAAAGCCCTTCGGGACGTTCGTTACTTGCATTGCTTCGTGGTCGCGTCGATCGTTGATAACTTTGATACAGAAAGCCGAGGGTCTACAAGAAGACAATCTGCTCAGATATTATGCCGCCGAATGGCAGCGATATACAACAGGAGCGAACTACATCAACCGGCTGTTCACGTACCTCAACCGACATTGGGTTAAACGTGAAAGAGACGAAGGGAGAAAGACGGTGTATCCGGTGTATACTGTGTGCCATATCTACTTACCTCCGCTGTATCAATCCATTGACATACGTGCACAGCTGGCTCTTGTCCAATGGAAAAACAATCTTTTCGTTCCGATACAACAGAAGAACGCTACCCTGGCCAATGCTTTACTACACCTGATTGAACAACAGCGAAACGGGGAAACGATTGACCAAGGCCTTGTGAAGAAAGTCGTCGATTCATTTGTATCTCTCGGACTGGACGACATGGATCCAAACAAGCCGTGTCTCGATGTCTATAAAGATCACTTTGAAGCACCCTTCCTTGCTGCCACAGAAATGTATTACAAGAAAGAGTCAGAGGCATTCTTGGCGGAAAATAGCGTACCGGACTATCTCAAGAAAGCTGAAGAGCGTCTACGAGAGGAGGAAGATCGCGTTGAGCGATACCTACACACCGAAACACGTAAAACCCTTATATCCAAATGCGAAGAGGTCCTCATTAAATCGCACTCCGAGCTTATGTGGGACAGCTTTCAAAGTCTTCTCGATTTTGACAGAGACGAAGACCTACAACGCATGTATGCTCTTTTATCCCGCATATCTAACGGTCTGGAGCCTCTACGGCAGAGATTCGAGGGACATGTCAAGAAGGCCGGGCTTGATGCCGTCTCACGACTTGTAGGAGAGGATGGTACAACGCTTGAGGCGCTGGATCCAAAAGCGTATGTTGATGCGCTTTTGGAAGTCCACGCGAAGAACTCCGCTATCGTGACGCGTAGTTTCAGAGGGGAAGCTGGATTTGTCGCTAGTCTCGACAAGGCATGTAGAGACTTCGTCAATCGGAATGCCGCCACCGGAACCTCGAGTAATAAATCACCGGAACTGCTGGCGAAACATACGGATCTGCTACTTCGAAAAAACAACAAGATGGCGGAGGAACAGGATTTGGAAGGGGCATTAAACCGTGTGGTGCGTATTTGGTTTTCTGTCAGTTGTGTTTTCCGGAGTGCTCAGCGTTTATCAGATGATCCTCTTCAAATACCTCGAGGACAAGGACGTATTCCAGCAATTCTACTCCACCAAGCTGTCGAAACGTCTGATTCATAGCGTGTCGGCATCTGATGAGGCCGAAGCGAGTATGATCTCCAAGCTCAAAGAGGCTTGTGGATTCGAATACACAAACAAGTTGCAACGGATGTTTACAGGTAAACCGTTTTACACTCCTTGACCGGCAATATTCATATCGCGCTTCAGACATGAGTTTGAGTAAAGATCTAACGGACCAGTTCAAGGAGCGTATGCAACAGAACCATGACGACCTAGACGTCACATTTAGTGTCATGGTTCTTGGTACGAACTTCTGGCCTTTGAATCCGCCGTCACACGAATTTACCGCTCCAAGGGAAATTTACCCTACGTTCGACCGGTTCCAGAAATACTACCAAACGAAACACTCGGGGCGGAAGCTGACTTGGCTATGGAATTATTCGAAGAACGAACTGAGGACCAACTATCTCAACCAGAAATACATATTGATGACCAGTTCATTCCAGATGAGCGTCTTGGTGCAGTATAACAACCATGATACGCTTTCTCTTTCTGAACTCGTTACCGCGACTTCGATTCCCAAAGAACTGATTAATCAAGTCCTGGCGATCCTTGTAAAGGCGAAGATTCTCATCAACGAAGAATCCGAGCAGTATGATCTCAACCCCGGTGCGTCCATGTAAAACACGATTCAGCTTTATTGCGACTGACTGCCTCTGATTTGCAGGCTTCAAGTCGAAAAAGATCAGGGTGAACCTCAATCAACCGATTAAAGCCGAAGTCAGAGCGGAAGCAACTGAGGTCTTGAAAAACGTCGACGAAGACCGGAAGTATGTCATCCAGGCAACTATCGTTCGGTCCGTCTTCCATTACACATATTCTATTCCAGTAATTTATGATCCCGCCTACATCCAGGATCATGAAGGCCAGGAAGTCGATGAAAAATCAACAGCTTATACAGGAAGTTATTTCGCAAATTTCTCAGCGCTTCGCACCGAAAATACCGGACATCAAGAAGGTTCGGGCGGTCCCCTTTATATCTCGACTCCTTCAATACTGACTGATCATTCACCAAGGCTATTGATACATTACTCGAGAAAGAGTACATCGAGCGCGTAGATGGGACTCGGGACACTTTCGCCTACGTTGCATGATTTCTGCTATCCCTTTCATATTCATCTCTGCTGTAGTTGTTCCGCGTCTGCCTTGTGTGTGTCTAACAGCAATTTTGTAGCATATACTCTATCCCACATCAATCATCGTACTATTTATAACTCATTTTCGTAATCTCGGCTGTAACGATTGACTCAGTGACAGCCAATCCATTGTGGATAAGGCAACATTTCTCACATATGCTGTACTTGCTGTGGGCTAATTGCTTCGATGAATAGGATGGTGCTGTAGCTCTTTTACAGCCCCGGGTCTGAATAACCAAAAACAGCACGTTGAGGGCCTACGTACCCGATTGAATTAGACATCTCACGTAGGCGCTTTCCTCTTATTGGCGACAGATAAAGGCTTGCGTAATTACACGGATCGGATCTGTCAACCCTACAGCTCAGCTACATCTGACTCTGTCTAGAAATTCCACAGCTCGTCAACGTCACTTAAGTATGCGCGATTGCTAGTGATATAAACTTGCTCCCTGGCGTAATTCAGCTCCTTTTCTATCATGAACATGAACTCAACATACGGAAGTGCTTTCATAGGCCTAATCGTTGCATCTATGTGTGTTGTGCTATTTCTCTACCTTCCCTCTGTTCTTAAGGACTACCGAATAGACTATACGGCGCAACGCTCATCCAAACGTATGTATCAATACTCTCTGAAGTTGCCCAAGTCTTCTGACATCGCTTTAGATATATCTATTTCAGGTGAGACCGAGGATCCCATCCGTTGTCCATCTACTGACGACGTTATTATAGTAGAGAAGATTCAACTCGAAGGAAGTATGACCGGATTGCGGTAATGTTATTTCGCAATTGAATCCAGCTATATGTCATCTAATTTTCCTTGCCAGGTCCCAGTTCTTTGGTTTGTCTGATGCCTTTCAATTGAAGCACTTTTATTGATCGAGCATGTATTAGTATCCTGGATACTGTCCACCTTATACTGTGTATAATAACTCTTTACTGGTTGGTCTGGAGAGTATATCCTTCGTTCCGCTGTTCAAAGTTGAGCGTAGGCACTTGATAACCAACTTCTCCGATGTCTCCTCCCTCGATAACCTGACGTGGTATGTTCCCATATTCTCGCTTGTTCGTTTTCGTGACGCTAGAATAACAGGAGCATGAACGTGCGTGGTTAACCAAAATTACACATTTAACTTTCTGATATATATGTTCTGATGAACTAGGCGCAGACCGGGTTCAATGTATGTTGTACGCACTAAATGCGATTGGCTCGTTATAACCTTTTTCATCGTAGGGACTCATCGCTCTGATCGTAGAATGGTGCGTTAGGCACTTCAATATTCCCTGCGTACTTATGGAATGTTAAAACAGTATCTTCGCTCGAAGGGTCTTCATACGTGCGGTCTTCGACGACCCAATCAAGCACGACGCTCACAGTTTGCCAGTTTCGAAGAATGGTTTTATTACTACAACCATTGTAAGTTCTATTCAATGGTCGCTCCTACGGGTAAATATTCAATCGGCTTGTTAGGTGCTGCTCTCTTGCTTTCATTTCAGTAAGTTCAGTCAGCCCTCGTTTCGAGACGTAACCACAATAGTATCAGGTCTTTGCATAGGTACTTTTCTGGCGTCTGGGAATTCCACGTTCATTAAAGACACCGCAACATGTTGCAGTTTTTACCCTCCAAAGGTTCGTCTCTCCGGGTTTTTGATATCATGCGACTTCATGCAAATGGGCGTTCTAGTTTCAAATTAGGATCCATGGGAAAATTCCAGCAATTGATTGTGAATGTGGTCCTACAGTAGTCTGACATCGATTCTAAGAATTGATTTACAGTGGGTCACCAGTGCAGGAAACGGAAGCTCAGCGGCCGCGGATATTCTCATTGCCGCGTCTCTGTGCTTTTATCTTTCCAAAAACCGAACGGGTCATCGAAAGTGCGTGCATTGTATATTCTAAATCGAGGACAACAGCGAAACGAAGCATTGTCAAGGACCGACTCTCTCATCACTACCCTGATTGGCTATAGCCTGACGACAGGTCTCGTCTCAAGGTACTTCTGCGGTTACCAGTCCTCTCCAAGTTATGTTTCGCTCACTTCTGTGTAGCTTGATCCGCATTGTAATAGTAATCACGGTATATTTCTACTATGTGCGTGTAGTAGGATCGCCTTATTGACATTTTTTTTTTAGTTTGCCACCATGCCTAATAATTACATTTGGTTAGCCTTTTGTTGGGTAGGCGGAAAATGTATGTTTTTATGCCTATGTGGGGTGGTGGCCTCCTCTGAAAAATTTGCTGCATGCTAGGCTACGTGAACTCCTTCTTAGCATCGTTGAATTGTTTTACTATCAACTCTCGGACTGTTCTGACACTAAACTTTAGGTTGAATTGCCGTAATTCGCTTCGAGACAAAGCAACGCAATCACCGGATACAACCTCCCCGCAGCTCACAACGTTCCAAGCTGCCTCCGCGGGAACCCTTCATCTGCCAGCACGAGCTCTATCAAAGACACAAGTAAGTAAGTTGTTCAAACGTCGTTGAACAAATTGAACAAGCAAAAACCTAGTCTCTTATGCCACTCATAATCAAGTCCACTACTACAAAAACAGAGGGCGATGCTATAACTGTAAGTTGTTACCGTTCAATTCTGTATCCGAAGTCGTAGTCGATTCTAATGAAATTTTAGCCAATTAGAAGCGCGTGTTCGGACGTAATTTCATTTTATGATGTATAGTTCATGTTAGCATGGAAAGTATTTCTTGGTGTCTGTTTTCTCTATTTTCGTCTGTATTTTCTGTTTTCAATTTGCTCTTGACTCGTAATCTCTTGCTGTAATTCAAGTTTCTTCAAGCGCTGTCAGGATTTAGGTAAGGATGACGTCACCCTAGCTTATGTTTGGCAAATGCATTCGAATAAAATAGCGCCTGCGAACGCGTTGAACTCAGCTTGCAAGCTACTTGACTTTTTTCCCGCCACTTCCACCATGTCAGTCAATCTCCTCAGGAATGCCCTTCTTGACGGGCTGAAGGATCTTCCTGGTACTCGGGAATTCCATGTCCATGTCTTGGTTTCTTCCCCTAGAAAACACGCTGACTTGTATCCTTATGCGCTTCCTAGACCCCGGTCGTACTTGCAGGACATTCTCATTCTTCTATCCGAGCAGAGAACTCCGGATTCGCAACGAATTGCGGTTTCTGGTATCGAAGCCTGCGTGTACAACATACCTACCACGTCATGCGCCATTCTCTACGTGTCCAAGGTGGATTCCACTGGGCAGGCGTGTTCACCGTCCCCCACCTCTGCGCTGGTCCACTCGCTGCTTCTATTCTACGCTGACCCTGCCACCAGACCCGTTGAGGCACAACATTTTTGGATACATCTTTTTGCCCGTGCCCAGAATCAGTACCTCTTCCCCAACTCTTCAGAGTTCGTAGGGAAACGTCCACTGAGTGACGTACGACTGTGTGGCTGGTGGAAGCGTATATTTACCGGTGTGGCCACAGAACTTGACGCTCGTTCCCAATCTGAAGCTATCATTAGATTGAACTATGTGCTTCCCGGATACTCGGAACTTGAGGCAGAAAACTCCTTAAAATCCATGTCATCATCTTCCACCTCGTCGTCTCCACCATACCCTCTGCGGTGGACATATGGACATCCGTATTCCCAACAAGATATTCCACTGCCTTGTCCGAAGAGCGAAGTATTGAATTTGGGTCACTACATACCATGGTTCGATGATGATCCAAAGTCCCGTTTCATCGATGAGATTGCGTATACTACGGAGAATGGTCGAGTCAAATCACCAGCACGGAAGCGTACACGTACCAACTCCCGCTTGGACTTGGCAAAAAAACAATTAGAGGAAGATGGGGAAGACGTCGAGATGTCAGCAAAAAAGGACGATAGAAAAGACGAGCGTCCATCGGGAGAGCTGGGAATTGTATTGCCAGATGAATTCTGGGAGCGCATGTCGTTTCGTCAAGAATGCGTGGCTGGCGCCGTCACCGGCTTCTTCACTCTCGGAGTAACATTCCCCCATCCAGCATCGTCAAACTCTTCAATGCACTCTTCCATCTCCCCACTCGCTCCTCAACCAGGGCAGGTTTCGTCGCAAATCAATAAAAGAATCATGACGTCGTTGCATACTGCAGTTGACTTCTCATCGACTGATTTTGCAACCCGAGCCACGGAATCTTTGGAGGGTGCCATACGGGGCCTATGCGAAGGCATCGCTTCTATTCCTACGCCTATCATTCAAGCGCCTCGTCCCATACGTGCAACTGATCGTCCTCCCAAGGCCGAGAGACGTACCCCGGAGCCATCTTCGTTATTAGCGCTTCCTCAACCTTCCACTCCACCACCTCGAATGGCTAATGGAACAAGAATCGTGCCAGATGTTTCTCCGAATCCTTTTCCTGAGCCCGAGCCGTCTCTCGAAACGTACAACTCACACATTTACGGGTCAGTCTGTGTCAGCAACCCAGACAGACCTTCGAAGAAGGCAGACACCACGGCGGGTGTCAAAGAAAGTGCCGGAAGTTCGGCTGATGCACCACAAGTGACGGTTTTGACGGTGCGGAGGAAAAAGAAACGGACCGAATAACGGATAACTCTGTATGTAATTCTTTTGACTCTTCAGGCCAATAAGTTTATCTGTGTCATTCTACAGTTGGCCCACGTACGCAAAACTATTCACTAAAATGTAATAACAAATACTGCTGTAAATATTGCCCATAGTATCCCCGTAACAGTCGGATCGCGTTAGCCACTGCCATGAGTCAACGTGCTGGTAGCATGAAGTTATCTGAGAAGGATGGTCACATTGCTGCGCCACTAACGACATGGTTCTTTTACGACTTGGCGTCTGCTCAATTCTTTGTCCGTGCTTTGAACTTTTCGATGGTACGACCTTCTCTCAATAATTGATTTTCAATTTACTATCCTCTGTATAGAAACGCAATTGGCTCGGCGTTCGTGACTTCATTAGGTATAGTGTCGTGTAAGGAACAAAGCACGACGTCTTGAACAAGGTTCTGACTTTTGAAGACGTAGGCAGGCTTCATCGTCCAATATACGCCTTACCAAGCCTACCAACGATGAGAGCAGCTTTTCGTTGTGACCTTCATCTAGTGGTCCACCTCAGCAGAACAACCGTCTGGGATGCACCTTGGAGTAGAAGTCGGAATTGTGGTGACTCGTGTTCAGACCCTAGGGACCAAGACGAAGGTAAAACGGTGAACCATTCTAGACGCGCCTCGTCCTACGATCGTAAATTACACAAGGGTCTTCGCTCCAAAGTAGCCCTGAAAAGATCCTCTATTCCCAAGTCCCTTAGGCTGAACAACATTTTCTACTAATGGACGCCCGGAATATTGCCGGCAGAATAAATTGTGTTCGGCTGCATTCTGTTTTCAGAACAAGGAGATGCCGGCATGAGTTATACATGCAATCTTAATCTCTTGGTGGCACGGGGGCTAATGGCTTTACAGACAATTCGACAATATTTTAGGATTCGAAGGCTACGGGGATCTTCTAAGTAGTAGCGGCTCCGATACCGGCACATAACGACGACTCGGAAACTCGGAAAGACTGATCCAGTGACCGCGATGTACAAATACGGCGTTAACATTGAAGACGTCCATCTTCGCTTCAGTAACTCGCCGCTCAAGAATGGGCGCGAAAGTTAACTGTTCCTTTTGTTCCGATGTTTGAAAAACGGTTCATTGAATTCACTATAGTGCCGTTTTGAATTGGGGCTGCGCAAGGTTGGAAGGCACAACTGAAAGCGCAGTGGTTTGCATGTGGGTATGCGCCCGTATGAGCAAAAAAGTGTCATCGGCCAGTTTTTAACTGCGATGATTGAACCCGGAGTGTTGTTTGTATGTCTAAAGTTAGGCAAGTTGCACTTGGCCGAACTGACAAAGCAGTGTGCAGGGAACTGATTCTGATGTCCTGTTTGTTACAAACTTCGAAGGATGTCATCGATTATCACGACAAAATCAAACAATTTCCTAACTGAGGTGCGGTCGTGGTCGGACCATGATATGCATGCAGGCTCGAAGATAAAGGAATCTGGCACCTCAGGAGGACCATCCCTTCTGGAGTAAAGAAAGTAGCTTCGCTGTCGACCCAGCACAATGCGCCATTGCGTAAACTACAAGAAGAATCCCAGCAGTTCGGGATCTCGCAGGTGATGCATATGGTTTGTGTCGAGAGAACGATGGGATCACGGAAGCAAGGGGATATTATTCTGGTGAGAAATGAAGTGAACGGAATCAGACTTGGGTGATGGATATACTGCTGTGTCGACCTTGAACAAAGGATATGACCTCGGATCCGGAAAGTTCGCACCAATTTTCTGTTCCTTCAAAGCAAAGAGATGCGTTGTCGTGTTTCATATCCGTTACCGGGCAAGTGTTTGAGATTGACACATTGGGTGAATGATTTCTGTATACTACTCGATTGAAACATATGAAGAGGGAAGAAAAGGACAGAAAATGTTAGTACTGATACGAGTATTATACAAGGCTCCTACGGCCCCTTTCGTCACGGAGGAGGCTTTGCGGCAAATTTCAAGGTCATTGATCGGGCTGCAAAAAGAGGGTACCACATTTTCCATACCGAACTTCTTTTAATTATCCCATCCGACCGAAGTAGGCCTCCCTTGTTTCTTCCAACCACCCTTTCCCATCACCTCCAACCATCATTGTCATCGTTCTCGAAGGCCGCCACCCCAGCTTGCCGTCGTTATCAGCGGCCAGCACACTGTATTCGCCGAGTCGACCTGTCCAGTAGCCAGCACGGCATGTCTCTCAACCATGCGAGCAGCGTAGCGACACATATCCCACAATCTCTTCCTTCCTTTGCCCAAGCCTTCAGTTCGACGTCGCTGGGAAATATATCCCAGGGAAACATATCGCTGCCTCCAATCCAGACACGACCCCAATCGAGCGATCTTCGCGTCAAAACGCCGACGATGACTATTTCACGTCCAGGAAGCGAAGAGGCGTCGTCTTCACAGAGGGTAAGTAAGAAACGCGCACGAGTCGACGAATCGCCGCCGACACAGGGAGAAAACGAGTCAGACAATGAGTGCGTTACAGAAATACAAATATACAAAGTACACGATGCTAACAATGTTCAAGGACGACTCGTTCGACCCGGGTCAAAGAGGAACCTGACCAGGACATGCTGCAGTCTAGTCCAGAGCCGTCTCAGTCAGAGCGGCTGCTGGATATTTCTGGTGCACCGCCGCCGTCGTCTGTCCACCTGAATCCCTCAAAACGACGGCGGGTCACCGTGAGCGGCGCACCACAGCCTGGTGCCCTCAATACCGACGTTCGTGCACCAGCAGACCCGGCTGGCTCAACCCCTATATCGCCCGTCGTCATTGGCTTCAGTATGCCTAGCCAACGCGACAACCCCAATGCCGCCGAGCAGGTCCGCTCCATGATCTCCGTCAAGCAAAAACAGAAGGCACTCATCGAGCAGCGCAGAGGCAGCGTCGCCGGCATCGTCTCACCTGGTCTGACGGGCGCTCCTGCTACCTCCGACGACCGGTCGACGCCTTCCAAGGCACCTCCGCCGTCTTCCCGACCCATTCGTCTCAGCCCTAATTCAGGGACGGGATCACGTCGTCTTACCAACACTGCAGGCGGGAGCACTCATCCCCCTAGTCCTAGTCCTGGTGCCATCGTTATTCCCACTCCTCAACAAATTGTACCAACTCAGGCCTCGTCATCCAGCGTTAATCCGCACTCATTACCACCGCCTCCTATCAGCTTTGCGCGACGACGGGCTAATCAACTAGGCGGTCAGGGGAAGAAAAAACCGGCTGATATTGTCATCAGCCCCAGGGAGGCATATACGAAAGAGCAATTAGCACTTTCCATTCAAAGTGCGCCACCGATACCACATGCCGGCGGACAACAGGGTTCGTTCTATTCTGGAAGAGTTCCAATGACATTGCCACGGTTGCCATCTGTGCTGGGCGGTGGTGAAAATGTGAAAAGGGTGGTAACTGGTAATGTCCCCCCCACCCCAACGCGATTGTCGTTGCAGCGCAATCCATCAGGATCCGGCCAAGTTGCCCATCCTATTCCCGGAATTTCAGGCAGATCGCCGCCAAATGCTTCCGTCGCTATTTCTTCCACGCTTGTCCCCCCTACTCCCAGCTCTCTTCACCACCCTGGCTATTCAGGTGGAAAGGCCGCTTTCTTGGCACCGTTTGAGATGTTCTATGATGCTCTTAACGATTCGAAGCAGTTGAAGGCTTGGCTGAGCGAGCAGCTTCAAAAATCACAGGCCCTTGTACAAAATCTAAATCAGCAACAAGATCGGCTCCATGAGCTCGTGGAAGGTCTTGTCGATAAGAGGATGAGCGGCATGAGAGCGGAGATGGCGGGTATGCAGCGGCGAATAGATGAATTGGAGGATACTCTCAGGACACCCAATGGTGGTCGCCGTCCGAGCATCGAGATGCCCGGGACCCACAAGACGAAAGAGAAACAGATGGCCAGGAATGGTATTGTACCTACCGGTCCCATGGCTCCAGAGTCATACACGTTTCCTCCAGTTGCACCCTCTGACCGAGATCGTTTGATGTCTGAGCATGACAGACGGATATCGTCTCCGGGGTGGACACACGACAGAGACAGGGATTGTCAAAGCGGACGAGAATCGGAAAACGGTTCTCCGGGTCCTTTTGGTTCCAGGCGTCTTTCGGTGTCTGCTAGCCGTCTAGATCCCATACCGCGCGGTGATGGTCCTTCTCAGCCTCGTAGCCTTAATGTACAATCGCCTCCGACCTCGCATCGTGAAAGCACTCATCATGTATCTGGAAAGATGCTCAGGCGTCCAGGACTTCATCGGCAGCAATCAAGTCCCCGGTTGTCTGAACGCGAGCGTCGCGCGTCTTCTCCGCCTCTGCCGCTGCGTCGGGAAGATGGTCGGTCAAGCATCGTCTTGTCACCGCGCGAAAGCTCAGGAACGAGTGAACGCGACGGTTAATTACCTATCGCAAAATCCTAATGACAAGTTGTCCGTACGTGTTCTTGATCGCGATTCGCCCTTTCATGTTGCCTCTGGACATTTTTTGTGGACTAATTCATTAGCGGGTCGTCTCGTGCTTTCACTCTTTCGCTCTTGTTTGTATGCATTTCTATCCTCCTTCGACGCTGTTGTGTTTTGCTTTCTATATTTTGGGTAGTATGATTATCTTGGTCGCCACTTTCGCCTTATGTGTTCTGTTCGCTATTGCATTATCCTGTCGTTACAACTTACGATCATCAGCGCTCAAACTTCCCCACCTGTTTTATACTCTCAAGTCTTTTGGACTGTCACGCTCTTTATGACTAGTCAATCTTTTCATTTATATGTACTTTATAGAGACTTAAAACTGTACTACTTACGAGTGCTTTTGGACCAATGCCGTCCACTTTTTGTATCGGTGAAATAATGGAATGCCGGATCGAGAAATTTGCTTCCCACCACGTGATCGCCGTCATCCTTGGTTGTCATGTCGTTGAAAGGGAAAGGGAAAGAAAAGGCTACAGGTATGCACCAGTTTCGTTGAAAAGGCTCCACTTTGAACAATTGTATTCAGAGATTGTGGATAACTCTTCGTCCGACTCCGCTTCCAGCTCTGATGACGATTCAGACACATCTCGCTCATATAGTTCGGACAGTGAACCCGTTACCCAAGAATATCTCGATTCTTTGCTTGAAAAAGCCAGAAAAAATGCTCTATCAGTATCTGACGAGCCGACTAGTCCTATGGATATCTTAGAAGGGGATGTAGTACACCTGGACAGCGAGGCCAAGTATGTCTACCTATTCCTCCATTGTGTCAAATTCTAATCAGTCGATAGGACATTACCTTCCCTTGACCCTGGGAACATTCCTAAGCCCTATTTCGAATTTGATGAATCGAGGCATAATCGGCCAAAGTCCATACGCGACCCCGATATCGAACTTGCTGAGAAATCTTCATCATTATATTCCGTACCCGCACCTCCTATACCACCGCCAGAATTGACCAAAGATGGGAAATTGTTGACAAAGAAGCAGCGTAAAGCAGTGAGCATCCTCTCTACTTTCTATCCATATGATATATTTACTTTCGGGGCCAGCTAAAACACCAGACTGCAGGGCCAGGATGGTTTGACATGCCTGCTCCAGCCGAAGCTGATCTTCCACGACTTTACCGCGAAGTAGAAGCCATGCGTTTGCGTAATTCTCTAGACCCCAAGCGATTCTATCGTAAAGACGAGGGAGAAGGGAAGGGTATAAAAGGCCTGCCGAAGCATTTTGCCGTGAAGTCATTTCTCTTGTGTGTGCAGCAGCAATTGCTCAGTTTCTCTCCACAGATTGGTACTATTGTCACCGCAAACACGCCATTTGGTGGCGGCAGCTCGGAGAATCTCTCAAGAGCCAACCGCAAAAGGACATTGGTGGATGAGTTGGTGGATGATGCCGAAGCGAAGCGTTATGCAAAAAAGAAATTTGAGGATTTGCAGAGCATCCGAGGTGCACGAGGGAAGAATACCCTACAGGCCAAGAAGCGGCAGAAATGGTGATATTTTAACCTGTATCTAGGGAAATATCGGGAGGCGAGTGAGAAACTTACCGGTTGCAGTGCGCGTTCTTGTCACTTGTTCAATCAACTGTATTGGCTCGCCCATCACTTCTAGTGCCGTGACGAACATGACCTCCAACTAACAATGACTCGGAATCACGATCCTGACGATCTGTTTTGCCTCCCCATAAATCAATTACATTGATTCACGTTATTGGCAGGTTTAGTCCAGTATGTGAAAAAAGATATTATTATCTATCGTACAGGGGACGATGCGGAACTACTTTTGTTTGTCTAGCGGAGAAGCGCTACCATTGAACATGATGTGTTGCGCCACCAACAAATGTGATGTACTTTTTCGGCTTCTCGCAAAGAAAGAGTACTCGAATTTTTATCATCCTACAGTCTCAGCGGCCGGAGAATGATTAATTATGATGCATGTGATAGTACAGCCCTAGTAATTCCTGAGTCGAACTAAATATTGCTGACACGTTTCGCTTGCTTGTCAATCCATCGAAATGATGCTGATGCCGCCGGTTGCAGATTGCCTCGCTTACCACGGTGTTTTATCTGGAATTGACATGCAGGAAGGTGTCGAGATGTCCATCAAGATTATATGCAAGACCGCCGCGGAAGGAGCTAAGATAATTGAGTTCCCAGAAGTCTTCTTCCCAATCCTTGTGTTTTTCAAAACAGTCTGTGCCATGGCAAGTCGTTGATCCATGGGGTCAAAGGATTTCCCGACGCGCCGGTTGCGCTCCGGCATTTTATAATAATTCCTCTTCTTTACTGAACATAGAGGAGGAGCATGTTGCGAAATACGACCGGCTCAAGAACTTCGAAGATCCTACATTTGAGGTTGTACGGTCAAGTTTGTACCCCACGAAGAGGATTACTGACGCTGGGAGTTTCCAAAGGTGAAAGCTTTATATCTAGTTGTTTTTGCATACTACGCTTTTTGTAGCCACCCTGGCATCAAAGACACTCTTAAAGCCATCCAAGGTGATCTTTCTACTCGGCCAAGTTTTGTTTCTAAAGAGGCCCTACTCGTTGAACCTTCCGATAGACACCAAATATTCTTCTCCCGAGTCGCTGTAATTTTCGGATAGCTCGTCCTGATCACACCTTCACACCAATCAACAAAGTGAAGCACATACCCAGACATACTTCAAGGACAAGCGAACCAAATGAAAGAGCAAACAAGTCCTAGATGCTAATTTGTTGCTTTCTGCTGTCGATGACAACGACAAAAACTCGGATGAGGTCCCTCGGAAGGTGTCAGGGAACAAGGACGATGACAACGACAGAGAGTCGGACGATATGTTGATATACCTTCAAGAACAGTCTGTGCTGTTCGTTTTCCAGCAAGCGTCCTTCGAGGCCTCGTCTTCCGAGAGGGATCGTCAACAGACAGCGACTTTTCAGGTGATGCGGCAATAACCACAGATGCCAATGGCGATCACGAATTCAAGAGAAAGAGACAATGAAGAAAACGCTAACGACAAGACGAAGGCCAAAGAGACGATGCGCTAGACGATAACAACGAAGAAGAAAAAGGAAAAACCTAAACCAGAACTGAAATTCCGGGCTCAGTCGGATGGTATGTGGTGTGTGTTGTGTGTTGTAATCGTGATAGTGATGCCATAGACATAGACATAAACGAAAAGGCGAAGACAAAGGCTAAAACAAGCCCAAGGTGACAAAGGGAGAAGCCTCCCAAGAAAAAGCAGAAGACTGATGGATCGATCATCGCCTTGTATATTCACTCTCCACTGCCGGGTCCGAAACTTTGCATGGTCGTCTGACTCGACCCAGGACTCTATTCATAGTCTCTCACCGAGATACTACTTTGCGAAATCTGAAGCGCTGGCTGCAAACGAAGAGAATCGACGTTTGTCGTCGGAGACAAGTTCTTTTCGCTTGCTTGGTCAGCGCCTTATCCCGATCCTATTGGTAAACAAGCTTCCGTCCCGTGTCTTCGTCACGATTGCCAGACCCTCGTACCTCGGGTCTTGGCAACCTGACTACGACACGGAACTTCAGCTTGTTGGGGCCCACCCCAAACCTGGCTTATTATTAAGATGTTAGTTTGAGAGAAAATATGTATTATGTGTTGGAGATTCAGCCTATCCTGAGTGTCCCACCTATTTGATGTACCAATGTTTTACCTTATTTGATTGAACATACTTACTATATTTAGATTACATCTCCTATCCTATTCCTACTTATATCTGCTGTATCCCCTTTATCGCACCTCAGCCATTCACATCGACTACATGACTGACTGAGGTGTGTATCTTATGTTCATTCTATCATATATATTTCTTATGCTACATTCATACAGCTGTTCTCATACTAACAGGTAGTGTATACAATAAAGCCATTCACATCAACTATGTGACTGGCTGTTCTCACACTGCATGGAGAATTCAATATTCTTGGCTGAAATATTAAAATTTATAACTGTATATTAATTTCATATATTACACAAAAATATTGAAATAATATTTTAAATATTCTTTCAATATTTGGGAATTTTTCAATATTTCTTCAATATACAGGATTATTGAAATATTATTAAGAGTAATGTTTTGATATTTTGGCCAAGATTCTTGAAAGAATATTAAATTCTCCATGCAGTGTCATACTAACATTATGATTGTAATTGAGCTTCAGAATATGCAATATTCAATGTATCAGTATTTTTTTCTGTTGGTGAAAAGCAAACTCAAATCTGTTGTCCAGAAGTGCAGCAGCTAAGTGCTGCATACAGTTGTCCATGTGAATGAACAGGAGTATGTAGATCCAATCTCACATAAGTGACTGACTGGCCTTGAGACTTGTTGATTGTCATTGCAAATGCCAGCCTGACTGGAGATTTACAACATGAAAATGCAATAGGTAGCTTGGCGGTATCTTCATTGACAGTGATATGGGGAATGGAGATAGTCTTGCTCATATGGGTGCCACTAAGAAGACAACATTCCAAAACATGAGGATGGAAGCCAGTAAGAATCATCCATGTTAGGGCTTCACACCATACCATGTACAGTATATGGCCATACAGAGGACAGCGGTCAACCATCAGAAACTTGGCCTTGATGGTATGGTGATGGTAACAGCTGTCATTACCATATATACATCAATAGGTTACCTTCAAGGGTGGACATCAGCATCAAATATTGCAGAAACAGTCAGTTTTCATTGTTTTATCTATACCTGTCAACAAAAAAACTCACTAATTAGTCTATTTTCAGATACCCATATAGGACCTGTACAATACAAAATGGGCAAAACTCTCTGACAGTGCAGGGATGGTACCCATACAATGACACCCATACAACCATACCATACAGTGATGGTGCAAAGCCCTAATCCATGTCCTATTGCATAGGCTATTAGCTGGATCCAGATTGCATGAGCATAAGTGGGTATCCAGCTTTGCACATGGTAATCCAGAGGGATTAAAATTCTGAAGAAATTCAATTGAATAGAAGGCAGCAGCATCACTGTCATCTTATCCATACTCCACTATACCATCACCTGTCCCTGGAAACTTGTTCAGAACCTGCTGATATTGAAGGATATCCATCCTGCCATATGCACAGCCTACCTTTTTTTTGATCGCCTTTTGTTCCTACTACCTATCTTTTATATTATATTATATTATAAATCTTGTCATTACTCAATCTCACTTATAAAGTTTCACCGTAGTCACCTTCTACCTCAGTTGTTTCATTTATGCTTTGCTGACTGAGGTGTGTAAGCCTATACCACATTTACTATTTACTTACTCACACTTGGTCTTAGATCTAATGTATACTCTTCTACCAATAGGTACAGTACACTGTTAATGTACAGTTGTTTTGCCTATGCTGTGTGAACTGAGATCTAACATATATTTTTCTACCAATAGCTAATTGCATTCAGAGAGAATTAGTAGTAAGAACATATTGAATACCCAATTGGTCATGCCACAGTAATCTCCCTGCATTGTGACATTTGAATAAGGCATAGCACAGATGGCATCTACATCCCTCTGCATATCTTAGTTATGTAAAGATATCAGGAGCAAAATATGCAAAAAAGATGAAAAAATAGTGTATATCTCCTGAGATCTTGATATAACAAAAATACATCCTCATGATACTATCTCACTCAACCTCTGGTTACATATATAAGATGTACTTTAGTTTTCTACACCTCAGCACTTTCTGCTTTTACTGTGCTGACTGAGGTTTGAATATTTTGTTACCTTTCTATCCATGTACATACATAGTCTTTAAAGATCTTACTCTTATCCTCCCATTATCAGGTACAGTGTGCTAACTGAGATGTTACTATCTGTTAGTACAGAAGGTGGGCTTGTCACCAATATCATGAAATAGAACTAATGCTTACCTGGGTGTGGCAGTCTCACATAGGAGTGACCACAAAAACAGCAGGTGGCAGTGCAACCGGGTTAAGCCGGGCTCATGGCAGTGCTATAGGACCGGTCCTTCAATAACCGGTTGTGGCAGTGCCTACAGAAGAGGAGTAGAGAATTCAAAGTCCGGTAATTTACATAAGCATTTCTGTGGCTGTGCGCATCCTAACTTATATATATGACAAGCTTCCGTCCCATGTCTTCGTCACGATTGCCAGACCCTCGTACCTCAGGTCTTGGCAACCTGACTACGACACGGAACTTCAGCTTGTTGGGGCCCGCCCCAAACCTGGCTAATTACTTCAATTTTGAACTCTTAGTTTTAGGGCAAATATATTATGACTGTAACCATAGTGCTTTGGGATGTATAAAATTTAAAGTATCTCTACTTCTTTTTGTATCTGGAAAGAGAGCTTGAATCTGTTGTCCATGTGAAAAAACAGGAGTATATAAATCTAATCCCACATAGGTGACTGACTGGCTTTGAGACTTGTTGATTATGATTGCAAATGCCAGCTTGAGTGGAAATTAATGACCTGATAATTCAATGGAAAATTAAGCAGTATCTGTGTTAACAGTGATATAGGAGTTGAAGACAATCCTTCCCATATGGTTGCCACTGAGTAGACAATATTTCAAAATATGGGGACAAAAGCTGGTAAGAAGCTCTTGGATTATCCAGTGTTGAGCATGGCTTCAGCTCCATGGTTGTCTATTGTCAAAGAAGATTTGCTCCTGAGACTTTACTTTATTTACTTTGGCACAATGTTGATTCACTTACCATACATTACTGTACAGAAAGTAGATAAATATGCTGCCCTAATTTGATGACCCTTGCTTGTGGTCTGGCAATTGTGACAAAGACACAGGACAGAAGTTTGTACACCATAGGGTGGGACTGCCAATATGCACTGTAATACAGTCACAGTGCCCATCCCTAATGGTACAACATTTGCAGAAAGAAAAAATATGCCTCTGTGCAACTCATGGAATCATCTATGTCCCATTGTGTAGGCAATTAGCTGGATCCAGATTGCATAGGAGCATATATGGGCATCCAGCTCTGCACATGATAATCCAAAAGCATTAGAATTCTGAAGGAATTCAATTGGATAGAGAGCTGCAGCATCACTGTCATCTCATTCATGCTCCACTATACCATCTCCTGTCCCCAGAAACTTCTCCAGAAACTGCTGATGTTGGAAGATATTCATCCCACCATGCATGTGTATATCCTATCTTATTTTTGATCACCCTTTGTTCCTACTACTTACCTTTTATATCTTACATATAAACCCTTACCATAGTCACCTGATACCTCAGTTATTCCATCTACACTGTGCTGACTGAGGTACATATACCTATACTGCATTTACTACTTACTTACTCACACTGGTTCTTAGATCTAATGTATATTCTTCTACCAATAGCTGATTGACTTCAGAGAGAATTGGTATGAACACATTGAATACCCAATTGGTCCTGTCACACTAATCTCTATGCCTTGTGACACTTGAATAATGTATAGCATAGATGGCATCCACATTCATCCACATATCTTAGTTAATTAAAGATCTCAGGAGCAATGTACATGAAAAGGATGAAAAAATAGTGCATATCTCCTGAGATCTTTATATAACAAAAATACATGGATGGATGCAGATGCTATTTATGTTATGCCTTACACTTAATGGAGGCCCTATTCACATGCATATGTATTGAAGGAAATCTGTACATGCTTTGCTTGCATTATCTTTTTTCTTTATGATACTATCTCATTCAACCTCTGGTTACATATATAAGGTGTACCTTAGTTTTCCACACTTCAGTATTTTCTGCTTTTGCTGTGCTGACTGAGGTTTGAATATTTTACATTACTTTTATACCCAGACTTACAGATCTTATTCTTATCCTCTTATTATCAGGAACAGTACAGCTCAATGCAGTCATTTCAGGTTTTGCTGTGCTGACTGAAATAATACTCTTATCCTTTCATCATTAGCACAGAAGGGTAGGCTTGTCACCATATCATGAAATGGGACTAATGCTTACCTGGGATAAGCCTGGCACAGGAAGTTTCAAAGGGGACCCAAGGTGGTGAACGGAATTGGAAGTGGCAGTGCAGCCCAATTCGAACTCAGCCGGGTTAAGCCAGAACCGGTCCTGCAATAGCCGGTTGTGGCAGTGCCTATAGAAGAGGAGTAGAGATTTCAAAGTCCGCTAATTTTACATAATCAAATCTGATTGGGCGCTTGCGAACTGTCTTATATATATAGACAAGCTTCCGTCCCGTGTCTTCATCACGATTGCCAGACCCTCGTACCTCGGGTCTTGGCAACCTGACTACGACACGGAACTTCAGCTTGTTGGGGCCCGCCCCAAACCTGGCTTATTACTTAAATTCTGAGATGTTAGTTTTAGAGAAAATATATATTATGATCGTAATAGAGCTTCAGGATATACAATATTCAAAGTATTTGTACCCTTTTCTGTATCTGGAAAGAGAACTCGAATGCGCTGTCCTGAAGTGCAACGGCTAAGTGCTACATAGAGTTGTCCATGTGAAAAAACAGGAGTACGTAAATCTAATCCAATATAAGTAACTGACTGTCCTTGAGACTTGTTGATTGTCATTGCAAATGCCAGCCTGACTGGAAACTGGCGACGTGAAAATGCAATGGGAAGTTCAGATGTATCTGCATTGATTGAGATGCGTGGAATAAAGACAACCTTGCCAGCATTGTTCCCACTAAGAAGACGACACTCTAATACATGGGGGCGACAACGTGTGAGAATCATTCGTGTCCCATTGCATAGGCCATTTCCTGGATCCAAATTGCGGAGAAGCATGAGAGGGCATCCAATTTTGAGAGCCAGCCTTGCACGTGGCAACCCAGAAGCATTGAAATTTTGAAGAAATTCTACTGGATAAAGCATAGTGGGATCATCCAACTCTTCTTCTATTATCTTGTCTGTACTCCAATAGACTGCCTCTTGTCCTGGAAACATATCCAGAACCTGTTGATTGATTTCATCAACATCATCATTGCGCCCAGAGAGAATTGTTCGTTCTAAAAAAAAGCGATCTTCAAAATGGCCAGCTTGAATGTTTGGATAAATGTAACTGATAAGTCCAGAAAGTGATGGGTTGGTAAGGCGCATAGAATCTGGAAGAGAGATCATTCTATCCTCAGTGAGTCCTTCTCCTGCTCCAACAGTAAGCAGCCATTGAGCAAACTCTACATTTTCAGGAGTCTGATCCAGACGCATGTTTTTCTTCAAATGAATGACCTGGATCTGAGGCCATAATGGTGAACGGCGAAATGAAGCTGCAACAATTTGCTCTCGTGATCCCCTTGAAACAACAGGCAATGTCTGACGAAAGTCTCCTAAAGTCAATAATCAGAAAGGTCAATCCATAGAGTCATATAATTAATACACATACCACCAAAAAGAACAGTTAGTCCACCAAAAGGAGCATCATTATTGCGGATATCATGAAGAGTGCGGTCAACAGTTTCAATATCATGCCGATTTTGCATAGGAACTTCATCCCAGATGATAAGAGAAGCTCGACAAAGAAGTTCAGCCAGATGGGTTCCTTTGCGAATGTGGCATGTTGTATCATCACGTGAAGGAATTGGAATTTTAAAAGTGGTGTGGCTTGTACGTCCTCCTATTAAAAGAATTGCTGCTATACCGGAGGAAGCACAGGCTAATACAATCAATCCTTGGGCACGAACAGCTGCAGCAATAGTATTACACACAAAAGTCTTTCCACCACCTCCAGCACTATGAAGAAATACTAATTTCCCTTGCTTATGAGTAACAGAATCAATAATTATGTCAAAAGCAATCTTTTGCTCTGCATTGAATGTTTGAAGATTCTTAGCAACTAATTGCTGAAGAGATGGAATATCATAGGTCAGCTGTGCAGCCAGGAGAGGATTATCCTCATATGCAGCCCAGTCCATAGTAGAGGCTGGCATCTGAGTCCACTCAGAAAGATGTCGACCATGAGATTGAAGAAGCCTATCAATAAGGTGGAGACCAAAATCATAGAGCTGGGCATCTGTTGGATTTGGAACATCACGTTGGTGGAGTTTATGTGCCAAATCATCACAAATATTATTCTTGAACTGCTCCCATAGCTCATCTGGCTTTGCTGGATGACAAAAGAGAAGAAGAGTTGCAAACAGTGATCGCAACTGTGCTCCTGACTTCATGATAGCTGCCTCCTCTAAGTATTGCTTCCATTCATTATCATTTTCCAGCAAACCCATAGCAATGCATGCCTCTTTGAAAGTAGCATACTCCACATTGTTTATAGTACGTAGATGTTGGAAGGATTGAGCACCGGCAACAGCAGTCAAAAGAAGCCGTAGATAGAATCGTTCACCTGATGAGGGTGCAGCTTGATACATTCGACCAATAGTAATACCAATAGTAGTGTATCTTTGGCGTAACTTCCATGCCTTTTTATTCCAGGTATAATGAGCAGGGGTATCCTGATATAAATATTGGTGTGCATTTGGATCCTTTTTATTGAGCTCAAACCATTGTAATAGAGTGGTTGTCTTTTCTTCTGCAGCTGCTAATATTTGTTCTGGACTGGCATTCTCATCATATGTAATAAGCTGTTCATCAGGAAGATGAACCTGAAGACGAACAACATTTGGTTCCTCTTGATGTAGTCGAAATCCAAAGATCCTCCAACATGATTCAATAGCAGAAATATAGCGTGCATCCAAAAACTCTTTGATCTCATCATGATCCTGAACCTCTAATGTAGTCCTATCATGGCCCTTGTATATGTATTTGTGGATATATTTAATGGCCTTGATAGTAACACAAACCTCCACATTGATGTGGCAGTCATAACGTGCACTGAGATAAGGATTGTATGGAACAACATTACGATTGTCATAGACAGTACGTTTGTCACCATCTATTTTAACATACTGTCGACCATTGTTAGGACGTGCCAGATTAGGATATCCATCAGTGGTGAATTCAGTGTGTTCATTGAATTCTTTTGGATAGTTCTTTGTGCAACGACCATCTTTTATACAGCGATGATCACAGGGACCATGCACCATACATCTTGTGATAATCTCATACAGAATTGGATATTTTTCAGGATCTGGAATTTGAGCACATGAGACTGAATCAGCATCAGCAGGTGTACGGATTTTATATTCAGAATCCAAAAATATCAGAAGATGCATATGAGGGAGTCCACGCTTCTGAAATTCAATAGTATGCACCATAGCTTTAACTTTGCCAAATATTCCACCCTTCTTGATTTCCTGCAGTAAGGCCTCCTTTTTCAGCTCAAAAACTCTTGCCACAATATCTGGTCGGTCCTCTGCCTTTTGATTTGGTCCATCTGTACACTTTAAAGCCTCTACAATTTCTGGCCACTTTGGATTAGCTGTCATTGTAAGAAAGATATCTGGCTTTTGCAAGGCTCTACAAATGGCCATAGAGTCTTGATACAGCTGATACATTGCACGGGGGCTTCCAGTATGTGATGATGGTAAGACCAATCGTTTCCCAGTATTTTCAAACCCATCCTCATTAGTAGCTGCATCAACTACCCCTTTATAGAGATCTGCACAAATAGTTGTCTGGTTCTTGCGAACCCAGCTGAGATTATTTTGTTCAATTGATGCCCATGCATCTACAAAATACTGCTGTGTCAGTTTTCCTCCTCTAAATAGTGGTACATTTGGTTCAGTTGCTGGACGATGGTGTAGACGATAAGCATAATACATATGCTGAGTAAGTCTTGTCTGTTTTCGGGTGCTTTTTTCAGTCTCTTCCAGGAGCATATCTGGATTCCAGCCTAATTCTCCATAGGGAAAAAGAAGAACATAATGAAGAGATTGATAACTCGGATGAAGTTGGCTAATGTATTGAAGTGAATGATCATGCATACGTAAAACAATATCCCGATATGGTTCAACAATTTCAGATCCATCTCCAGGAATAATAGCAGCCAGTTCATCAACTGTTGGAAGATTATATCGTCGCCCATCGGTACCATCACCTACATGCAATCTTACTTCAATATTTGGATACTCTTCATGAGGCTTGTCTTTCATAATAAGATATGCATGGCGATATATATCAACATATGGATTTACATCTTGCAGTAAATCCTGTAGTTGAGACATGATTCCAGGATGTAGATTAGGATTGCGACGATTGCACATACGTAAGGCTTCTGTTGGATCATGTATATACAGCTGTGCATAAGACAACTTCTTTCCTTCTTTTGGCAGCAGAGATCCCATCCTATGATGAAGCTCGCCAGATATACGAAAGCAGTATGGTCCAGAAGAATTGGTAATTGTCTCATCAATATTTACAGCTACAGATGTAAATGACAATGCTGCATTGTATTGTCTGATATCATAAAGAAAGGCTTTTGACATTGAATCATTGCCAAAGAGAAGATTTCGGAGAATAGTAGGAGCTGGACGAAGAGGAGGCAAATTAATTTGTCCTTGAAGGCAGCACATGCCAAAACGGGGATTAGTTTTTGATGAATTTTTTATACGTTCATCAAACCAATGTGGTGCTCTACATTCCATACAAACATATTCCATCTGTCCAAGATTATGCTGAGAGCGTGGTTCAACATATGGACATCTGGCCTGAGGAAGAGATGCAGAAATAAGTGGTCTTGGTGGTGGTGATGGAAATCTTGGTGGTGGTGATGGGGAGCTTGATGGTGGTGGTGATGGGGATCTTGGTGGTGGTGGGGATGGTATGGATGGTGATGGTACAGGATTATTTACATTTATACTTTGTCCCTGTTCTCTCTGACCATAATCATGTGATGAAACAGAAACAGAATTGTAGCTATGTAGCTGAATAGGAGCACCACCTCGGGCACTACCACGTGGCCTTCCACGTTGTCCACGTCTTGTAAGAAATACAGGTAGGGATGGAATAGTAGGCATTGGATGCTCTACTGGACGATCTAACTGAGACGGAATTCGTGTCTCTGGTGGTATATAAAGCTGTGGAAGTGGAACATCAGGATCAGGACCTGGATGTTGTGATCGACCCCGACGATGAGAGGGTGAAGTCATCTGTAGGCGCTGAAGACGATCACGCTCTCTCTCTGACTGGCGATCATGCTCTGGTGTAACAGGAGGAGGAAATTGGAAGGCATTATTCTCATGGGTGGGAGTTGATGGTTCCCTAACAAAGAAAAGAGATTATTAACATACAGTAATAGTAGACACTACTCAAAGGATTTACATACATGGTGGTGCAGAAAGAAATCACCTAATTGCAGCAGGACAATTTAGACAGAGATCAATCAAGAACAGAATCCCACAGTGAGCTTTAGAAAGCCACCACTGTAACAGGAAACACAAAGAATACACAGATCTGCTTGAAGAAAAGACATCAGCAAAAATCACAGATTCAGTAAAGATAAGGGAGCAGTACTGTGAAAACTCCACCAAACAGGGCTATTAGGAAGCTATGAGAAGGATGTATATAACAGGAAAATAAAATAATACTTACCTGTGACAGGGGAGACCGGCAGTCAATGGGGAAGATGAGAGGAAGGAGGAAAGAGCTGGAAAGGCATGGGTGCTGCATGGGCCGGGTTGTGGCAGTGCCAGCTGGGCTGGACCGCTCTGTCCGGTTATGCTGATAGCCGGTCGTGGCAGTGCTGACTGGAAAGGCCCGAAAATTCAAGGTCCGCTAATTTTACATAATCAAATATGATTGGAAGCTTGCGAACTGTCTTATATATATAAGATTGGGACTTGCCTCGTGACAGCCATTCAGAGATTCATACGGGTTACTGCCGCATTCCTCGCCATACTTGCTACTGCTACAATACCTTTCTAATGCCAGCACTGCGACGACAAAAGCAGTTCACTTTCTTGATTCTCCCGGAACGTAGAACCCGACAATTACGAGCATGATACAAGCATTCTGTCGTCTAAGCTATAGCGCTATGGCCAGCTGATTGGCACACTATTATCTCTGGGTTCATCTCTCTCTTTCATTGGCTATGGCCGTTGGGGAAACAACCAGACCAGAAATCTCAAGGATACCTTTCCATGCTGCTCTGGGTTTTAGGCTAGCATCAACCCCAAATTTCCGTACCTAAGTCTGCCAAGGTGCTGAATGTAAAGCGTTTATTCTTAAGCATCAATTCAAACCAAATCAACCTATCCAGTACGGACTGATGACAACACCTTCGTTCGAGCGGGAATGCTCTTTTGCTGTTCGTCCTTCTCGCCCGTCAGGTCTAGGTCTTTTTTCAATCTCAACGTCGCTTTAAATGTGTATCCTCACTTCCAATACGAATACAACTTAATTGCGTCGTGCTCTGCAGCCGTTTTCAGGGTTTCTAGCTCTACAATCCCGGTTCTTTATCCTGCTCTACCATTATTTGGTGCTCTGCGGAGAATATAACTCCATCATCGGGCGTCTTGGAGACAGGGAAAATAATTCTATCCGAGATGGCCATATTCCTCCATCCGCACCACGAGTCCTCTGAGAGCGAGTCTAAACACACACCTTCCATTTGTACTCTGCTTCGCATACCCTTCATCGTATGATTTTCATTGTGATGAGCATCTGGACTATAAAGTCTTTGATGCTACCACTTGGACGTTAGCTCGACACCTTTCTTCTCGAATATGAGGCTGTTAGTATTCTTCGGCCTCCTCGCGGCAGCATTCCTGGGCTCTATCCAGTTATTGCCCAAGCCCGGAGATCTCCCAGACCCTTTCACGTTCCATCTGACTGGCCAGAGGGTCAACTCTAGGGTGGACTGGCCTGCTCGCAAGAAGGAGATCTTTACTCTTGTCCAACAATATTTATATGGCTACTACCCCGAGCGCTCTCTGGAGACTGTACGTGCTACACGCTCTGGAAACAATCCTACTATCGACATCTCTGCTGCGGAAAGCTTGCGTCACTTTCCCGAGAGGCGGCGCCAGTTCATCTCACCTAGTCCCAGTCGTCATCAATCTAGGAGCCATCAATAACAATGCCTTCTTGAACTCGGGGGTCGCGCTTGCTACTTTCGACACCAATAATGTTGCCATTGATTCCACTGCTCGTACTGGAGCTTTCTGGACGCTCTATGGCAACAGGGATATCGGTAATTCATCGTTTCGTCAACTCTTAAGCTCCCCACCCCTCTCATTCTTCTTGTGTTCATGCAGGAACTCTGACTGCCTGGGCATGGGGCTATCATCGTGTTCTAGATGTCATTGAACAAGTTGTACCCGAGATTGATGCAAAGCGTGTTGGCGTTACGGGATGCTCCAGATGGGGTAAAGGTGCCCTGGCCGCAGGTATCTTTGACGAGAGGGTTCGTTCTTTAAATATCCACTGATCTTAATGCTCTTCTAACCATTCATTCGCAGATCACACTGATTATGCCCATGCCAAGCGGCGCGGAAGGTACCGGGCCGTGGAGGTTCTACTCCGAGCCGTGAGTCCCCTTCGCTAACTTTAAGTTTTGACTGATATATCTTTTCAGAGGGCGCGGCGGAAAAGATCCAGAACATTTATGGTATATCCTTACTGGAACAACACTGTTCTCGGACAATTTGTTAACATTACCGGGAACTCGAGTCGTCTTCCTTTTGATGCTCATGACCTAGTCTCCCTCGTTGCACCAGTGAGACTCCGCATGTACTCTATCGCCTGTCCATCATGCTCATATATAGATGCTGACTAGCATTCTATAATCTGGGACGAAGGAGACGTAGATTGGTAGGTGAGTAAACTGACGGTTTTTTACGCTCGTGTCATCGTCTGATGGCCACACCGTAGACGAACCCAGAGGGCGTCGTCAGCGTAGTATTTGGCGCATCTAAAGTTGTCTTCAACTGGCTCGGTGTAGGCAGCAATGTCTGTGTACACGTTAGCCAAGGCTCAGACAACCGACACTGTGGGCTCTCGGGATAGTAAGCGTTGTTTTTCGAACAATATTAGGGGATGAACAAGGACCATAATTACGTAGTTCTGCCATCCAACCATTCCTCTATGTAACTCTAGTATATACACTTATTTCAAAGCTTGTAGAAAACCTTTTTCGGTACTGCCTCGTCGGCCAATTTCAGTGATATCTCTCCATTCCCTCCCCATCCGGAGGCATACCATGGTCTGCCCACCTTCCACTTCAGTGATTCGTCAAGCGAAAATATCCTCGGCACATTTCTATATGATTTCCGGAGACGGCTCGAACGTCATTGTATAGCTAGGCACACTTTGTCACCATTGAAATGCTATGCTCGTCATCGATAGTTTCGCTCGTCATCGTTTGAATCAAGTGGACTCGGGGATCTATACAAAGTTCAAATATCATTCCGACTATCGTGTCGCCGGTTAATGTTATAACGCGGGGGGCTGAGACGTGTTCCAGCTGATAAGTTTGATGTATGATGATATCATCAATCTAGCACAGAAATCATTGCAAAAGCTTACTCTCCTCGTGATCCATAAGAGTAGAGGGTCGTTTAATTTCCTGTCCACTTTGCATTGGACTGCTATGTCTCATGTACAGCCATGCTAAAACAGCCTAGTACATCAACTACTGATGTCAGAGATCATCAAAACTCCGTGATACAGAACGTGGGAGTCTGATTACGCAGTTCATTGTGCTAAGGTCTTGAGTATACAAACGCCGGATATTGAGGCAACTGATCCGTCAGCGTGTCATCCATCGGTATTAAGGGATGGGAAGCCATATGTAGTAGGAGCGACTCGGAGGAAGCTTCGAAGGCACGACTATAAGCGAATTCGAGAGATATAGGAAGTACATAAGCAGTTAGTGGATCTTGTTATAAGAGGAATGTACTTGCTTGCCTGGCAGGGGTGCTATTCTGTCTGCGTAGGGCTTTTGTGGTCAACGACGGGGTTTCGGCCCGGTCCCTGAGAAAATGACGTCACGCCAATAGCAACCATTCAGTATTCTGGCTGTCTGTCTCAGCCATTTACGTTCTCGGTCTGTCGCCAAGGCCTTCATCTTGAACTGCCGTTCAAGGTAACCAACGTCTGTGTTTTCATTTTCTTGCTCACATAGGCTCTACGTAAGTTTCATTGTCATTCAAATACAAGGACAGGCTGGCTTACTACCATTGTAGTACGGTCTTGCATTAGCATACACGACTCTTGATGTTGTCGAACATTATATATTAATGAACAAGTACGAAGGCGTTGGCATTTTACTCCTCTCCTGCCCACTAATATGGATTCCGAGCTTAGGCGAACCATCTCTCGCTCCACAGTAGGATCCTCCGCCTCCCAGGTTATACAGACGTCGGAAGATGTTCACGTACATCGACGTGTCTTCATTGGTACTATGCCAGAGAAGCTAGTCTCCGGTGATACTGTCTTAGATCAAGAAGAGGAAAGGGATCTCAGCCAACTCGTGAAACATAGCGCCTACAGATTCTTTCTTCTAGGAGGCGGAAATCCAGATGAATGGGGCGAAAGCAACGAATCAAGTATGCGCGAAGAGATGCTCAGTAAATGGCGCGAGAGTAACTGGAGCACCGTCTGGAGCCGAAAAATTGCCGCCTCGAACACAGGTCCGGACCAAAAATGGGTAGGTTCAAGTTTTGAAGTAGGAAGCTTTCTCGGCGTAAACGTTCTCGAATCTATGGAGGCTGTCGCATCTGCGCGTTCTAGTCGAAAAGGCTTGTCCGACGTACACCTACCATTAATACTGGAAGATGAGGCTGAACAGTTGCCATCATCGGTATTACCTGTAGAAGATTCCACTGCGGCGTCTGCCAAAGAAACCTTTGTCACGGCGCCTTCCGAACCTAAAGCCAGTACATCTTCCAGACCACCTCCCGTCTCAACTTACGAGGATTCCAAAACCTTCGTGACAGCCAGCACCTCACTACTGCCGCCGCTGGAGAATGGCGCCGCATCCGGCTCGTCTGACGGTGATAACCATAGTGCATCTTCAATTACTGCGCTTTTAGGACGACCCGCTGCCGCTCGGAATAGGTCATCCTCGAGCAAGGCCTACTCAGATGTAATCCCTAGACCTATTATCAAGATGCCATCGTTTGTCAAAAGCGATACTTTGACTAGTAGCAAAAGCAAGGGAAAGCAAAAGGTTCACTACGCAGAACCTGCGCTCACTCCTGTACAAAACCCATCAGCTGTTCCAGACCAGCATCCTGTTGCTCCAGAAGAAGTGTTGGAGCGATGCGGGGAAGCGGTAGAGGAGACAAGTGCCGGAGCAATGGCCACGACCGCTGCGTGTGTAGATTCAGACGATGAGTGGGGTGACGTTATTGCGAGAGACCGGATGCTCGCGCGCGTCAGCTACACAGAGTCTGAATCTCTTGAACCTCAATTCGACGAATACCAGCACCGAATGACGAGTGGCTTGCGCCATGAAAACTGGGCTGAGTTCATGGTTGTTTGGAGGCGAGATTCTATTGAACTGTACGAAGACTACGTGCGTATATTCCAGCTTCATGCTTGTATAATGTCCTGATTATTATTTAGACCATTCCCGGGAAGGAGCGTTTGACGGGTCACAAACACCTTGCTTTTGTTGTTCCGCTCAAATCAGGACGAACGCGACTATCCTTATATTCGTTTGTTGATTTGACATTTTGCGTCACTTGTCCGCCCACCCCTACATATAACGGTACTTCGAAATCTCGAGCCTTTTTTCACATGGCAAGGGCAGGCACCAACATTTTTGTCTTCAAACCCAAAAATAGATCAAGGGGTCAGGATTGGATGTGGCAGCTGTGGTAACTCGTGTCTCCGAGCTGGAAGAATGCCATGCAAACACGTTGATGTCTTTATTCTAGGCGCCACATCGGAGGCCAAGTCCCGCCTACGATCGAGGTTCGCAATCCAACTCTGGACGCGAAAGTCAAAATAGATGTCCCAACCATCACATCCGTGGAAGGATATAGCAGGATGTTCACGCGGACTAATGACATCGCTCTCTGTTTGCAATCATTTCACAAAGTTCCTGATTGGAAAGAGGTCATTGAGCGAGAGATTGGTTCGGGCAAAGTTTTGGAGCTTGCATGGCGGATGGATACCAATTTAGATTGGGTATGGCTCGAGGACGACGTGTATGGGCAACAGAGAGGTTGGGCGGTTCTGTGTGGATTGGCATTCAAGCAGGTGAATTTGATGCATTTGCCCGAATGCAAAATTGATACCATCGCCATAGGCTCACCTCGAAATTCGTCTTGGGAATCACTATCCCGTTCGTATCGCTAAACCCCTGAATCATGGTGACGCGGGAACAGAAGACCCTTTTTACCATGAACCTCCCAGTATTGAGGGATACCTCTCCCGCATCAAGCCGAATACTCAACTGAAACAGCGCGTATACATGACCACCCACGACGGAAATCTCTTTACTCTTCCTACTTCGAAAGCGCATCCTCCA
This sequence comes from Armillaria novae-zelandiae, assembly GCA_030435655.1. Classification (NCBI taxonomy): domain Eukaryota; kingdom Fungi; phylum Basidiomycota; class Agaricomycetes; order Agaricales; family Physalacriaceae; genus Armillaria; species Armillaria novae-zelandiae. Next base: position 1,213,264 of record JAUEPR010000003.1, on the reverse strand, counting down.
TCGCCATTCCCCATCAGAGAGACTGACAATTACGCTCAGAAATTGAATCGGCGCGAGGTCGAGCGAGGAGCGTTGCAGATCTTGGATGCTATTGCAGTTGCTGATTTGAGGAGTATAATAACTGTACGGCGGGCGTTCCAGATCGTTCCTCCACACACCCATGTCGAGGTTGATTCATCAGGAACCCCAGATAGACACGGAGATATCAATTCTTCGTGGATGAATGTCTGGTCCCAATCAAGTGCAGAGGAAGGCAGCCACAGTGACGATGAGGACGAGGGAGGAGAAGACGCTATCAATCAAGCCTCGGACAAATCCCATCTAAGAATGAAACGTTCGTTCGAACTTCTTTTGAAAAACGGTCACGTCATCAGGTTTGAAGTAGGTATCAGATACTTTCAATGATATATAACTGCTCACATTTGATCAGTGCTATTCTCGCAGATTCGCGCTGGAGTGGATAAACAGATTGCGATTGTTGGTCTCCTACTGGAAGTTGCGACACCGAGCAGATGCCCAGGACGAGATGGATGTTTCTGCAGCGCGCAGGTCACGGTTGACGCCTAAAACGCACGTATGCGACGAAGGGGAAGACATACCTCCAACTGCACCTCCGGATCCCGGTGCGCCCTTGCCAGCTCTTACTACCTTGTACAACTGGTGCGTTCTGGAAGGTTGCAAGACCATCATAAGAGGAGGTAAAATACACATGCGGCGAGGACTCAGTGGGCAATTCAAGTTGGCTGTTCCTTTCACACAAGTTCTGTCTATTCTGACGCTGATATAGGCTCGTCCAAATGATCCTCGTTGCCGGAAGTCTGTGCTTGTTTCGCATCAAACCGCACTCAGCCCTGTATAACGCCAAGCATAAGAAGATCCCACTGTCAGATGCGTATATATGTTCGGGATATTTTGCGGCACTAGCACTCCCTCAAGGTCAATACGATCCCGACTCGAACAGTGTTCCACGCCATTATGAGGACGGTTTGGAAGCTGACGACCCGGAAGAGGATACCCTGTTCGTGATCCGGTACCGTCCCCACAGCGATGCGGATGCGGTCCCTTCATTGTCAGCCAAACACAAACTAGTCGTTTTTCGGACACGAAACAAATTGGAGCGGGATGCCTGGTGTTGGGCTTTGAACACCGAAATTGAGAGGATTGCGAGGACCCAACGGGACAAGGAGAAGAGACTGAGGGATACTGGTCGATTGACGAAATTATGTTAATAGCTTTTTAGATGCCTTTTCTTGATGAACACTCGGAAACCGGAACCACGACATACCACATACTTGTAGCTAATATCCAGGGCAATAATTGTAATGATGCATCATAAATTCTTACGGGATTGTTAGAGAGACGTCTTCTGAGTTTCTCGTAGAAAGATTCGGACATTGTGTTCCATACAAAATTGCGGTCTGACAACCGATCGAGAAACAAAGTGATCAGGACTTGAACGTGCTGTGGGTTATGAAGGAACGGTCAAAATTTGCAATGAATGGGAACGACCCTCTGCAGTATCACGAGCAGTAATCATTCCGAGCAATAATTGTAACAAATGCATTACAACTTTTCAAGGTCATTTCGACGGAAATGAAACTACTTTTTGGGCTTCTTGGCCCTAGGAACGATGAGCAAGACATTTAGCAAAGCGGTAGACAGACATACCCATATCTACTTCTCGCTGTCATACGACCTGGAACACCAGCAAAGTCCAAAGCACCACGGACGACCTTGTATCTGGAAGCAGGGCCAACATGAGAAAAGCGACGCCGACGGAACAGAAACTCACTTGACACCAGGAAGATCCTTCGAACGACCACCCCGAACAAGAACAACACTATGCTCCTGCAAGTTATGCCCCTCTCCTTGAATGTACGCCTGCAGCGAATTCCCGTTGGTCAACTTCACGCGAGCGACCTTCCGCTTAGCAGAATTAGGCTTCTTGGGCTTTGCAATGATAATTTGGGTGCAAACACCCTTTTTCTGTGGTGAAGTATCTAGAAGAGGGGATTTTGAAAGCTGAGTACGTCGGACGGGTCGCTTTTTCCTTTTCATTGCTTGATTCATGGTGACAGCAGTTGGTGGTGAGGCATGAAAGGAGCGGTATTGTTGGAGGAGAAGGAAGGCATTGAATTGGACATGTCGTTGTGGTATTGTCCTAGGAAGCGTCGTGGAACATAGCCTGGTATTGAGCGCAAATGCGCGCAATAGCGAAGTCATGGTCAGAAAGAAAGCGATATTTGGTACTAGCCCCCAGACCAAACAGTCCAAAGACGAATTCGTAAATTTCATTTCCCCTCTTCACTTGTTTCACGGTTTCAGTTACCCCAGTAAACGGTACTTCGCGTCTCAAGATGGGTAAAAAACGAGGAACCAAACCTGGGCCGTCTTCCCGGAAACCCAAAGCACTGAATCGCGCAGACGGCAAATTGAAAAAATGGGACAAACTTTCGGACATACCCATGGACGAAGAGGATCAGTGTGAGGCGTCTCTCAGCATTTCTAGCTTTTCAAATGCTCATATTCGTCAAGTTCATGCATCTAGAGACAAAATTCTCATTGCAGGTGATGAAGGAGAAGATGAGGACGGCTACGACGATGAAGTTTTCGCTCTGAACGGGGTGTCGGACGAAGATGAAGACGAATATGGAATGGATGTCGACGAAGACATGGATGACGATGGCATGGACTACGAGGAAAAACCTAGCTCCAAAAATGCCGCCAAGTCAAAGAAAAAGAAATCCAAAGGCAAGGGCAAAGCGACCTCTTCTGAATCTGAAGAATCCTCCGAGTCCGAAGAGGAAGAGTCGTGGGGAAAATCAAAATCTGCGTACTACTCTTCTAATGCTGCCCAGCTCGAATCCGACGATGAAGAAGGCAACGAATTGGAAGAGCAAGAGGCCAGGCGCCTACAGGCCAAGATGCGCCAGGACATGACCGACGATGACTTTGGGCTGAACGACCCAATAGACTTGACGATAGATTCGGAAAGCATTGAGTGTGTCATCTTTCTATCCCTGTCGTTCTCTCACCCATGCGACTTTTAGTGTACTAGCTGATCCGCGACCTCAAGCCGTACAACAACTTCCTTCAGACAATGCTTCGCTCATTCGACATTTTGAGCGCACAGACCCGGAAAGTCTTGCGCTTGCCCGCGACTGGACGGATACAACGCAAAGCCTTGTCAAAACCAAAGAGAAGATTGCTCGGTGAGAGATATTACTTGTGTGTAAACGTTCGTTATGTTGAACTCAGAAACCAGTACCGAAAGTAAGACCCCCGACGCGTTGAGTCTTGGCATGATGCATCTCTATTATCGTAAGAGTGTCTTTCTCCTCCCTCCACTTTTCTGACTCAAAACAGAGGCGCTTTTGACCTACGCTAGCACACTTGCATTCTACATCCACCTACGAGCAAAGGAGAAATACGCCCGACACCCAGAATTGCTCAAGACCCATCCAATCATGTCACGGTTACTGACATTAAAGGAATCCATCACCACCCTTGAAGACCTTGACTTCGGCAACTCCGACTCGGGGAGTAACGAAAGTGATTTCGATTTAGACGATCTAGACGACGACGACACGCTAGATGCCGAAAAGTTATGGGTGCACGACCGTCATCCTCAGCTGCAAGCGGAGCTAGCAGAGCTTTTGAGGGACGCCAATGCGGACCACCCTGCTCTACAAGTTAAGCCTCTGCGAGCGCCAGCCTTGTCGTCAGAAAGCGGATCCCGTCCGAAGAAAAAGCGGAAAACAATGAAATCCTTACCCCTTCAGAATGACGACCCCGTTTTTGATCTCGTCGAGCCCGAATTTACTCCTTCTCAGACCTCTTCTTCTAAGCAGCCCGTCGACGTAGCCGACGCGTTCGGTGAAGTGACTTCCTTGCAGCATGTGGATGCCGCCGACAAAACTGCGCGTAGGAAGAGTCTGCGGTTCCACACCTCCAAGATTGAAAGCACGAGTTCGCGCAGGAAGGGTGCCAGAAACAGCACGGTTGGAGGGGATGACGATATTCCTTATCGCGAGCGTAGAAAGGAGAAGGGAAAGCGCACCGTTGAAGAGGCTCAAGCGAGACTTGCGAAGCAAGGCGGAGAGGATCTGGATGGTGTCGATCCAGAGCCTAAAAATGCTGTAGACATGAGCGTTGACGACCCGGAAACGGAGGACGCCGATGGATACTACGAACTTGTAAAGAGAAAAGCCCAAGACAAGAAGGAGAAAAGGAAAGCCGAGCACGAGGCACGAACGACTCGGTACGCAGTGATTTTCTGTGCCGAATCCATGTTGCTGATTTTTCTTTCTTCAGCATCGATTATGATGATGATGATGCAACTGGGCCGCGTTCACTCACGCGTGCCATTCTTAAGAATAAAGGCCTTACTCCTCATCGTCCCAAGAGCGTACGCAATCCACGAGTCAAGAAGCGGCAAAAGTTCGATAAGGCGAAGAAGAAAATTGCATCCCAAAAGGCTGTCTACAAAGGTGGTGATTCCGGTCGGTATGAAGGCGAGAAATCGGGTATATCGAAGGTCGTCAAATCAGTACGTTTGAGTTGAGAACAATACGTATACATCTGTATGTAATACTTAGTCACCCTCTTCCTGGGTCTGCGGATTATCGCATACATACAGTTTTATTTGTCTTTCAGGCGGCGCTTCTAGGCTAATCACCTGCTCCACCTGCTGCATATCCACACGGAGTTCCTTGGTTGCGTTCTTCGCCCTTCGTTCGCTTATTCGTTCAAGGTTTGCACGCCTTCGAGGAAATATGTTCAGCCATATGTATGCTCTGTCATGATAACCGGAAATTCATGCTCATTCCGATTCCTTTTTTTTCCAGCATTTGGGCCAACACGAGTCTAGCCCCTTTCTATGGCACAGTTACTTCTGCGGCCGTGCTTATCATCCAAACTGCGTACTTGGGTGCCAAGAAGAATGATGCCAAACGTGCAGATCGTGTTGCCATGCGTCGACTATCCGTTTCTTTTTGGTTGATCCTGAGAATAATTGGATGTGTCGCGTGGCTGATACTATCGATTTTCTCGTCTTCCTTGCAGAATGGAAGCTACGTTCGGTACAAGGACCAGAATTTTCAGGCTTTTGCGGCATGCATAACTACCGTAAAGCGATCTCTTGATTAGTTAAAATCGAGCAGTTTCTAATGCGAATGCCGTTAGGTTTATGCTACTGCTCTGGCCACTGTTACCCTGTCTCGTCATAGAATAGCTACCTGGCACCTCAACACAGTTCTACTTGTATCATTGTTGACTTGCAGCTATCGTGACGTATACCCTCTGGCGACCTTCACCCGAACTCCCCAAGACCTCCATGAAGGTTGGATTTTGTGGGCAAAGATCGCACTTCTCATAATCGTGGGGCTTGTCGTACCACTGTTGACACCTCCAGAATATATTCCAGTGGATGATGACGTGCGAATCCCTGTGATATTGTGGACTTGGCTGACATGTCATTGCCTTGTCAATAGGATCCTGCGCTTGACCTAAATCCTGAACAAGAGGTCCCCTTGTTGTCGCGTCTCCTCTTTGCCTATTTGGATCCTCTGGTGTACCTGGCTTACCGTGATCCTGAATCTGTTCCGGAAATCCTGCCGCCTTTGGCCTATGCTCTCTCGTCTAAAGTGCAAGTCAAGGATGCCATCCCATTCCTAGACCCATTCTCAGGAGACAGGGTTCACAATCTCTTCCACGGACTCTTGAGGTACCACAGGAAGACAGCTATTCAGTTGACGCTGCTTACGGTCGTTAAGGTACCTTAGCCTGATATCTGTTCCCCAGAAACTTTCTCTTAGAACCCACCAGACACTTCTCGCCTTCGTGGCACCTGTTGGTATTAACCGCCTTCTACAGTAAGCTTTACTATTGTTTTGAGTATACAACAAGTTAGAACACGCCCTTGCAGCTATTTGGAAACTAAAGGAGAAGGTGCGGTTGTCCGTCCGTGGGTTTGGATTTCATGGCTGTTTTTAGGGCCTTTTCTCCGGTCAATAATGACGGAGTGGTTTATGCACAAGGCCGTATGCGATTTCTCTTGATTTCTGTCGTCCGTACGCTAAATTTACCCCGGCTAGACGAGTACAATGGCTTGTACACAAGGAATCCTCACCCAACTCATATTCAAACATGCTCTCCGTATTCGACTAGATCTGGAGAGTCAGAAAACGGCCAAATCAAATATCATAGGCAGGATTAATACGCTGGCGACAGCCGACGTGGGAAGTATCACTGAGCCTTCTTTACCCATGTATTTATATGAGGTTGTGTGGGCTCCTTTCAGTCTGCTCCTTACTATTGGATTCCTATACAGTATCTTGGATTGGAGGTAGGGTGTATATACTACTGTTTCAACACATTCATTCACATGCAACTAGTGCGCTGGTAGGGCTTGCCATCATGCTCGTAATGTCCCCCATCGTTGTGTTGTCCATCAGTCATTCACGGTCGTGTTTTACAGATATGTATTCCTGTACCAGGTTACCTGTCGCAGATGATGAGAGACGTTCAGAAGAAAAGAATGAGAAAGGTATTTATTCGATTTTACACCTCTTCTCGTCAAGTTTACACTGTCAAGATGGACGCCCGCATACAGAAAGTTACCGAAGGTATAGTCACCATCTTTCCCATGGAGAGTAGATGGTGTCGATCGTTTGTTTTAGCTATGTCGATGTTGAGGATGATCAAAATGTTCGGCTGGGAACCCAGAATGAAGGATCAGATTGACGAAAGGAGGGTCGAAGAGTTAACTTACGTTCGATGGAACAAAATCCTGGTCTTGCTGACCGCCCACGTCAAGTTAGCTTGTGTTACTCTTGAGACTTTCTTCGGTGTTTCTCATACGTTCGACAGCTTTCTAATCCCGCTTCTCACAATGATTGGAACCTATGCGACATTCGTACGTCTATTAGATCATCATTGACGATGGCTAACCACCTTCAGACGCTTATTATGCACAGGCAACTTACAGGTACATTCAATAATCCAATTACTTTGACAGCTTACCAAAAGTCGACACTTTAGCCGCTATAGTGTTTTCTTCAATAACGGTGTTCGAAATCCTGCGACAAAAATTCCGTCTCGTTGTCAACGGTATTCCGTCCATAGTGCAAGGTACTATATCCTGACAATTACTACGCGACAAAATTGAACCTGTGCGCCCCATTTAGCCAAGGTGTCCTTGGACCGAGTAAACGATTTTCTCAACCGTGTAAGAACGTACTGTTACTATTGGCTTATGTATCATACTGAGATTTGGTAGACCGAACTTTTAGACGCTGTCTCCGCCGTAGACAACGTCGCTGTTGATGCCACTCGTGACAAGCTAGGCTTTAGGAACGCGGAATTTGTTTGGTCTAGCGAAAGTAGACGTGACTTTAAGCTACGAATAGAGGACGAGTTGTTCTTTGACATTGGCATCAACATCATCATTGGCCCCACGGGGGCTGGTACGCATTCATATACCCCAACTCCTCATCACTCACAGATCTTTCAGGGAAAACTTCGCTTCTGCTTGCGTTATTAGGTATGTACTAGTTAATTTTTGCTTTCATCTCCACAATAAATATGTCATCAAAATACAACAGGGGAAATGCATTTCCTTCCATCGGGTCCTGATTCGTGGTTCCACTTATCCCGAGATGACGGTGTGGCATATGCTGCTCAGGAGTCCTGGGTTCAAAGCGATTCCATCAGGGTACGTAATGATGAAATGTTCCCCTCGGCGTCTAATCCATGTCTGGTAGAATAACATCATTTTCGGGTCACCCTATGAAGAGGACCGCTATAATCAAGGTATCGTTGACATTTCAGTCATAGTGCGTTGCTTTGAACGTACTTGTTAGTTATCGATCAATGCGCTTTACTTCCTGACCTTGCTCTATTTGAGGCAGGGGACAGAACGGAAGTTGGAGAAAATGGCTTGACATTAAGGTGAATCGTCTTTCAATCGTAGGCTATAATATATTAATCCCCGAGCCGTAAGCGGTGGACAAAAGGTTAGCTCCTCATGTTATTAACCAGACTGAAGCTTTATTCTGTACAGGCGAGGGTTACACTTGCGAGGGCGATCTACTCTCGAGCCAAAGTTCTTCTCTTAGACGATGTGCTTGCTGCACTAGATGTTCATACGGCGAAAGCAATTGTTAACCAATGCCTGAATGGTAACTTGGTTACCGGAAGGATAGTTCTTCTCGCTGTGAGCATTCACGGAACTAGTATGTACTATCAAACTGGACGACTGACGTTAGTTTTCAGACACACAATCTGGCTCTGACGCGTCCGCTGGCTCGATCAATCACTCTGATCAAATTGGATGGATCTATTTTGCATGGATCGGTAGCCGATGTGCTGGGTGTAGATCACACGATGGACACTGAAATATTGGAGGAAGAAGAGGCCCTGGAGAGATCGAAGCAAGATGAAGATGAAACCCTACTCAATAGTTCCGAACCTGCTGGAAAGTTGACCACGAGAGAAGAAATCGAAGTAGGACATGTACAATGGGCGGCTTGTAAGCAACGTACTAGCTTATCATTCGTCTTATGGCTAATTTAGATTTAGTCAACCTTTTTCTAGGAAATCTGAGTGGACATATCGTGGCTTTCTGGCTGACAGTAATTGTGTCTATTGCGTCGATCACAGCGATTATAGCATTCCAATCCTGGTTCTTAGGCTATTGGTCCACTCAATATCAATTGCATGATCCGTCTGACGTGCCATCGTCGTTGTGAGTGGGCTAGTCGAAATTTTTGATCAAGGCTGATGAGCCTCAACGCTAGCTACCTGACCATATACGCGCTCCTTTCCTTATTATCCATGCTTTGTTACACGGTCGGATATACGGTTTTCACTTTCGGCTCTCTAAGAGCAGGAAGAATCATACACCAGTCTCTCATCGAGTCTGTTCTTGGTGCGACATTGCGGTACGTCTTAAGTCTCTTTGTTTTCCGAATCTTTTCAGCGAGCCCTTTTCTAGATGGTTGGATACAACACCAACCGCACGAGTAATTGCACGTACAACTGTCGACATAAAGGCTGGTAAGCTCGAGGACATCCATTCTGTGTTATACAAATGAATAAACGCGGACAGTCGACAATAGTATCCCTTTCACCGTTCACCGCTTCACGGAGCTAAACTTACAGCTCATCATCCAATTTGGATCTATCATTTTCTTCAGCCCTGCCTTTATTTTCCCAGGTATCGTGATGACTTGTCTTGGTGGTGTGTTCGGGCAATTGTACATGAAAGCCCAGTTACCGGTCAAACGGTGCAATGCGAATGCTAAATCCCCACTCCTTGGCCAGTGCGTTCTGACAACATAACATCCCTCATATCAGGATGCTGATGCCATATTCCACAGCTTCGGGGCAGCTATCTCAGGACTCGGTGAACGCCTCTAAGTGTTCCTCTAGAGATAAAACTCTTACATTCGTTCTAGTATCAATCAGAGCATACGGCGCTCAAGAAATTTATTTTCAAGAGTCCATGTGTCGTATTGATGCTTACATTAGATCGGCAACCACCTTCTACGATCTTCATAGGTGGGTGCACACTCATCGACAATTGGTCCCACAAATTTTAATGAAACCGCACTAGATGGGTATCCATACGAACGGATGCCTTGGCAGGGATCTTCACATCGTCTTTGGCTATTTATCTGGTCTACGGAAAAGGGTCTAACATGAGCGCGGCTAATACAGGCTTTTCGCTTGCCATGGCTGGTAAAGTACCCTCAGGGCTAAAGCTTAATACAATGTCTGATCTGTTCGGCAGTCTCATTCAGCTCACTGATTCTCGTATGGGTGAGGATATTCAATGCGGTGGAACTGCATGGTAAGTACAATCATGTATCATTTTCTGTCACTATGCTCAATGTTTCCCACAGGAAATAGGTATGTCTTACATTGACTCGTGTCCGGCACTGGATTCACAAAGCCATGGTCAATTCATCAGCCTGGAACGGATCCTTCGTTATATCAAAACGGAGCAAGAGCCTAAAGCTTCTACAATAGGCATTCCTCCAGCATATTGGCCAAGTAGTGGGAATCTACGTGTCGAGAGTCTGTGTGCAATGTATACGCTTGTGAGATATCCTACTATACGTGTTTCATTAATTCCATTGTATCTGATCTCCATATTATCACAGGATGGTCTCAAAGTGCTACACAACTTGTCATTCGAGATAAAATCGGGTGAACGTGTGGGGGTAGGTACGTACGAATGTACCGCACCTCTTTTAGTACTGTGGTACTTATGCTGCGATAGTGGGACGTACAGGTTCCGGAAAGGTGATTAAGTTGCCGCCGAGTCACTCATGGTCCTCTTGCTGACCACTGTCAAAAGAGTTCGCTGACCCTCTCTCTTCTACGATGTATCCCGACGGCGGGAGAGGTGTACTACGACGGTCTCCCCACCAGTACAATGAATCTCGATGCATTACGGTCCAGTATCACAATCATCCCTCAAATGGTGCGTCAATCCTTTTGCAGATAAAAAAATCCTTCATTTCTTCTCTTAGCCCGAACTACTTAGTGGCACGCTGCGTTACAATCTAGACCCATTCTCTCTGCACGATGATTCAACCTTGAACGATGCTTTGCGCTCAGCTGGTCTTTTTTCTCTGCAACAAGAAAATGAAGAAAATAAGATCAACTTGGATACTAACGTATCTAGCGGAGGAGGGAACCTATCGGTTGGCCAACGTCAAATGCTAGCTTTGGCGAGAGCCATTGTTAGAAGGAGCAAGTTGCTCATATTGGACGAAGGTACATAATTCCAGTCCTGACCTCCTTAGGCTCATATCTGTCGTCCTAGCCACTTCCGCTATAGGTAAATCTGACACCGAGATACTGGTAGTTGCTGCTGTTTTCATCACGCCACATAGATTACAAGACCGACGCTGTAATCCAGAAAACACTCAGAGAAGAGCTGAAGGATATCACGCTGATCACAGTCGCCCATCGCCTCCAGACTATCATGGACTTTGATAAGATTGTGAGTCTTCTTGGATTTCCGTGTTTATAGTCGGCATCATGTCTGAGACGGGTGTACTTAGATGGTTCTCGATGAAGGTCGCATAGTGAGGCCTCGCTTTTTCCTTCACGACATCGATGCTGAGCAATTAAAACAGGTTGAATTTGATACACCTCGGGTGCTCCTCAATTCAGAGAAGGGAAGGTTTCGTACGCTTGTAGATAAAAGCCCGGACCGTGGTGCTTTGTATGCTGCTGCAGGAGCTTAGAACGTACCTGTAGTGAAGGTAAATGACGTACCGCGAACACGTCTTCCAGGCTCATGGAATAAACACGAATGATAAGCTTCGAATAAGCGATGGATCTACAACTAGGAACGGTAGCTACGCTTGTGAACGCAACACGTGCGAAGGTCACATGGCGAGCAGGTTGCAAATTTCCCGTTGTCTGCCACTCCGACCCACGATGGGTGTGGCAAAACTCTGGCCACTCCTTGACGAATTCTCGTCCAGGAAATCTCTTTACGAGCTGACGATATCCTCTACGAACCGGCCGCCACACGCCTTTCGCCTTGGTGTTGACGTTTCTCTCTGGTTCTTCCATGCCGAGTATGGAAAGGAAGGAGAAAATCCCGAGCTGCGAACTCTCTTCTTTCGTTTGGGACTCCTTCTTCGCCATCCAATACTGCCTCTCTTTATCTTCGACGGCCCAGGGAGACCATCGTGGAAGCGAGGCAAACGTATCAACACCTGGGCAGAGGACCCGCGGACCGAGGGACTGAAAGCTTTTATTGAGGCCTTTGGGTTTGAATGGCGCATGGCCCCAGGCGAGGCAGAGGCAGAGTTGGCGTATCTAAATGCTGCAGGCATCATTGACGGCGTTCTTACCGACGATGTTGACGCGTTTTTGTTTGGTGCTAAGACCGTCTGGCGGAATCCAAGTTCGACGCACGCGCAAACTTCAGCTACGGAGAAGAAGAATTTTGTACTAATATTTCAAGATGTGAAACTGAGCAGAGCGGAGCTTATATTGATTGCGCTCTGTGCAGGCGGTGACTATTCCCCTAAGGGACTGTCTGGCTGTAGCCCTAAAATCGCTAAAGGGCTCGCTCGCGCAGGACACGCAGATACACTGTATCGTGTAGCGACGACGCAGACGAGGGAAGAATTGCTGGCTTATCTCCCTGTATGGCGTGCAGAAGTTGTCACGGAGCTCAGAACCAATTACTCTGGTTGCCTGGGACATAGATATGTCAAGCTGGGAAATTCTGTACCAGAGACTTTTCCAAACGTCAACATCCTATTGGCGTACACGGATCCAGTCACGTCACCACTCGAAGAGTACGATGATATTGACTGGATGACGAAGGAGCCAAATATCCCTGCAATTGCTGCGTCGTGCGAACTGTATTTTGAGTGGGGGTGTACAGAATTCGTTGTGAAGCGTTTCAGAACGCTCATATGGCCTGGATTGGCCCTCCGTATTCTACGAAGGCACATGATTGAGGGTGATCATGGCGAGGATGAGAAATACTTTTGGCGCAAATTCGCTGGAGACGAGGTAGTGGATGTAGGTGAGGTTGGGTGGATGACGACAATCCACAGGACACGGGAGCATCAATCGACGGGTTACGCCCTGCAGTATCGCGTTGAAGTTGACGTCTCTGTCCCCGTTCGATTAGCGGAAGCTGGTTTGCAAGGTTGGAGAAGACCAATTAGCCCCAGTCTGGACGTTACCGAACCCTGGCAAGAAGCGGAAGACGGTACAATCGACCCTGCAGAGGACATGCGAGGACCCCTTCTTATTTGGCTTCCAGCGGTCATGGTCCAGAAAGCCAGGCCCGCTTTGGTCGAGCAGTTCGAAGACATGATCAGGCGCAGAAAAGAGAAGAAGAAGCCCAAAGGCAAGAAAAAGCTGTCAGAGGAGATGAGTGGTATTGACGAACCACCGCCAAGTCCGAGGAAGAAAAAGACGGTGGATCCTTCTGCAACACCCCACACGCCTACCAAACGCAAAGCGAATCCCGCCTTCTCCAATTCTACTCCGTCATCTTCGTCAAGAATCCTTCTCGCACTCGATAAATTTCCCAAGACGAAATCGCCAGCGGCTAGTCCGACTAAGACACCGTCGAAGAAGCCTGCACCGTTCCCGATGGACTTGGAACGCGAATTTGGCAGTCCCCAAAAAGAGCGAGATCTACGTTATGATACTGACATCGACGACAAGGAGGACGACGACGAGCTACCTACACCGGGGTGCTTGCTACCGCCCT